>JALIRH010000008.1:7834274-8456774 GCA_023055505.1 Callipepla californica brunnescens | reverse complement strand
ATGTGTACCAGCTTCCTTTCCACCGTGTTTAATTTTGAATGACACGTGTAATTTCTGTCATTACGTTGTAATCTGCCTTGCTGCCTGTACTTGCTGATTGGAATTTAGGAAGAGCACAGAGCTTTTTAAAAAGCTCATCTTTCATTAGTCTGTAAGAACGGGGTCTGTTTTGATGTCAAGTGATACTTAGTTAAAAAGCAAATGACAGTCTGCTTTTTTTTCTCTCCCAGTGAGCCCCAATCTCTCAGTGTGGTGGAGCAGACAGACCTGGTCTCTGCCCCAAGGACTGCCTGCACCTCAGCATTTTGGAGAGGGAGGAAGAGCTTCTAATTGTTCCATTTTCTGATCCCAGTCATGTAAATTTCAGTCTTCAGTGATTTTGGCTATGATGAAACTAGATAGCCTGGGAGAGCACCAAGCCACTGACACAGGCAGGTGAAAGGCATCAAAATGCACAGCGTGATCGCTCGAGTGGTGCAAGAAGGAGGGCTGAGTTTAACAAACAGAGGTGCTAGGAGCCAGACTTCAAAGGGAGCACACCCTTCCCTTCCCCAGCTGCGCTCTGCCGTGGAGGGAAGGCAGGGAGTTCTCCAGTGGAAGTTTGCTTCCTACCTTTGCCTTGGGGAAGAAGTTCACAGAGCTCTGAAATTAACTTAGAATTTCAGAGAGGCGAAAGGAAGACAGCAGATAATTAGGAATTTTGATGCCAAACCCATCATTCACTAGTAGAATCTCTTTATTCCGTTTTGCGCTTCAGGGGATGAAAAGGTGATGTTTTCTTTTCCCCCGTGTTTTCTTTTACTTTATTCTTTCTTAGTGTGAATTTATACTAGCTTTCTTACCCACTGCAATCTACAGATCTTCCCCCGTGTTTATTGCTGAGAGCTGTTTGTGTTACTGAAGCACGGATAGACAGTTGGAGTATCTTTTTGGACAAATTGTTCATGGTTCTTCTGTAGCTGAAGTCATTTCTGTAAGGTAGAGTATAGCTTTGATTCTGTTTGAGTTTTTTTCCATTCACATATGAAACCATAAACTGTAAAGGGAACTCGATATACTTGTACTGTATTTGCAATTTAGATTGCAGAGTGTTTTGGAGTGCACATGTTTGGCTGCCAGTAAAACCACTGGCTGCGAGTCAGAAGGCATCGAGCGCTGTTTGCTGAAGTGTCCTTAAGGGCGAGGTCATGTTAAGGATGGAAAAATGTTTCAGAGTGTTCTGGGAAGCGGGAGGAGGGGATTTGGGTCTTGTGAGCAGGTGACCCGGGGGGGCTGCAGGGTGTGTGTCAGCTTGCCCGTCCTTTATCAGGTGAAAGGCCATTTTAGGTGAGGCTGTGCTGCCGGCTCCGTGGGGCACCGGGGTCGTTCCTGCCCTGCTCTGTGTGGCAGAAGGGATGGGGTGGCTGTGGGGAGGCGGGCCACGAGCTCCTTCTGGAAGGTGCTGCTGGCAGCGTGCTGCTGACAGGCGCTCAGAGAGCAGCCTCGCTGCCTGCCTGCTCGCAGCGGGAGCCGCAGGGATTTGGGAAATGGGGCAAAGTTGAGGCACTCAGCACAGCTCGCTGTACGCCCGGCTGCGCCAGCTGCGGCCCAGCTGCAGCCTTGTCTTTCTCCCTCCTCAGCTCCTTTAGTCAGAGCTCGTGTTGGTATTCTTCAAACATCAGGGCTCGCTAAAGCTGGCCCCTGGGACGGCCTCGCTTCTGCTGGGGAGGCCAGGGAGAGCTGCTAGCAAGCAGAGGGGTCAGCAGAACCTGTGCCGTGGGTCTGCACGCCCTTCAGGCAGCTCAGACTGGAGCAAACACGGTGCTCACGAGCACTAAATTAAATGTTCTTCTTGAAAAGTGCACGTGCAGTATTTTTTCTTATTGTTGTTAATATACATACCGTTTCTTTTGCAATTTTAGTATTTGTTTTGCATTCTAATTTTGTTTTCTTCAGTGTCATTAATTAGCGCTGAAGTCTTTCTCCCTTGCTGCAAAATAGCACCTCCTTAGGCCGCCAGCCTGTGTGTTTGTTCCATGTGAATGGCACAGGCTGTGCTTCAGAGAGCAAGCAGCAGGGTTAGCTGCGTGGGAAGCTGCAGGGCTGCTGACAGGACCCGTGCTAGTAGTGTGCAGGCTGGGCTGCACCTGACCAGCAGTGCTGTGTTCTGATCTCAGCAGTCTGGGATGAGATTGGTGTTGAGTTTGCTCCTCTCTGCGGCATCCATTATCCTTGTGGTCAAGCATGACCGGTTCACAAAAGATGTAGGATAGTAGATAATCGTCTTAAATTCACTGACCTGTCATCATCATGTGCCTCATTTCCCTTAATAACTCAGTGCCTTAACAGATGAAAGTCCTGGTCCAGGGAACCTCAAATGAGTAATTGGTTCAAGTGGAGCGGGACAGATATAAATGAAAGCACACGAGCAGTGCTGGTCAGCTGAGGGCAAATGTGTCCTCCTTGCTGTGGTCCATCAGTGAGGTGGGCTGAGGCCAAACTCTGAGAAGTGGCAAATACCAGAGTTATGTGTGTCTTTCAGATATTGCCTCCATTTCATTTGTCAGCTCTTCGGTTTTCTCCTACAAAGTGCTGCATGTTTTAAAGGGAGGTTAATGTTTTTTAATGGCAAATGCAGATGGAAGAATCCAAAAGATTTGAAACGGAGCACAGAAGTGTAAAGGAGAGAGGTGAGCTATAATGTTGGAGACAGTTACTGCCTGTCTTAAAGAGATTATAAATGATGCTGTTTATTGCATCTGACTTTTTGTGGAGGGCTGAGTATTCATGGTAGGGTGAATGTAGCAGTCTTTGTCCTCTTAACTAAGTTAGTCAAATCAGGGATGTGCAGGGTCAGGCCCTTAGAACCAAAAACAGGACTTAGCATGTGCTAGTATCTCGAACCCGTGTGTGCTGGCAGCTTATCGCTAACAAGTTATTGCATATACAGGTTTCAAAATGTTTTGAAAACGAAGTCCTCATACAAAGGTAATAAGGAAAGCAGAATTGAAATAGAAGCTATGTTACCATTTCAGGGCAGGAGACTTGTCGTTTAAGCTCCTGTTCACAAGGAGAAGACAGTAAATATGATGATGAGAGCAGAATGTCTTCTTCGGTTTATGAAACTGTATCTAAGGTTTTGTGATGCCTTGTGGGATCAAAGCAGACAGAACATCTGGTGTTGGACAAGGAAGGAAGTGATTTGTAGGATGAAAGAGCATTTGAGAATGGCTTCATTTTAATGAACTAATTTATCTTTGTTTAAAAATGTAAACAGACTCATGATTGTAATGATATTTAAATCATAAGGAAAAGGGAAGACAGAAATCTATGTAAGTAGGAAAGGTGTTTTGTTTTTTCTTTCTCTTTCGAGAGGTTTGTTCCTTAATAATGTGAAAATCTGTTTTTTCTTGTATGTGTTGAAGCCAACACCATTCCCTGTGCAGAATTGGAAAGTCAGAGCACGTTATACAAGGGAATGGTGATGCATGGTAATTACGAGCCCAGTTGCTCTTTTCCTCTTTTCCCAGATGAATTTGGAGCTGCTGGTTGTGTGGTCAAGGCTGAGAGACTGCACCGTGCTGCACCACACAGCATAGTGCCTCAAGCTGTTCCTTCTTCAGTAGGCACCACAGCACTGTTAGTATCTACCTTGTGAAATCTTTTTTTTTTTTTTTTTTTTTTTTTTTCCTGCCTGATCTTATTGATGCTTCCCATGTTACAGCTGTCTGCTCTGCAACCTCTCACTCCTTCCACAATCTGGTTTGCCATTTTCATCTGTTTGGGAAGCCACAGGCCAGCTCTTGTTCCTTCTGTCCCGCCAGAAGGATGAGGTGGGAGGTGCAGCTCGCCTTCTCCTGCCCCAGCAGAGCAGAGGGATTCCTTCCTTGTTCTGTGGCAGGAGGTTGCTAGCAGCACAGTCACTTCACAGTTTTCTTCCTTTCTGTTCAGGAGTGGAAATATTGTTTGATTTGGTTTTTAACATCCAGCTGTTTGGTGACAGATGTGCAGGAAATGCCAGCAGTGTGCTGGGCAGAGCGGCAGGTGCACACAGTGCTGGCACGCAGTGACATCGCTTTGCCTGTGCTTCATCTGTGCCCTGTGCCAGGCAGGGAAGGGGGGGGATGGCTGTTATCTTTGCTCATCAGGTTCCAAAGTTCTGTGGTTTTAGTGTGGCTTTGCCATATTTGTTACTGGATGCCAGAGTGCTGTGTTCTTCTGACTTGTAGGGAAACAAAGAGAGTTCGTTACTTCTGTTTGGTTGGAAGCATTGTGTACCTACTAATCTGAAACTGACTCCAAGAAAGCTGTGCTACTTTGCTTGCTTGAAGAGAGCAAACTGAAAATGTAGTGGTATTATTCAATCCTTCTTTTTTTTTTTCCTTTTTTTTTTTCTTTTTTTTTCCCCATGGAACCTGTAATTTCGTAGGTGAAAGAGCAAAATTGGTTTTTTTCTTCTTTGCTGTAGAATAAACCAGGGGCTGGTGTTATTGTCAATGGAGTGGCAGAGGATGTCCAAAAAAAAACCCTTTGAGACCATTATTCCTGTCTTTCCAATCTCTCTTTCACGACAGCAGTTTTTAATGTCTCAAGACCCTTTTGGATGCTCTTCCCAAATTGGATCATATGACAGGAAAAGAGAATGTTGTGCTGTTCTCTACTGTCAATCATGGAGATGTGGTTATTTCTTTTTATTTTTTTTTTAATCTTTTTAAGTTTTGCCTCTGCTTTCTGTCTTACTTAATAAATCTTCTGATTTTAGTAGTCTTACCACAGCGATAAAGTAGCTCTAGTGGTCTTGACTGATCTCATTTGCCTTCCCTGTGGCTTCTAGGTGTAACTCAAACCAGCAGCTCAATTTGTTAGCTTTTATCAGGCTCAAAATAATTCCAGTTTTGGTGAAAACCAGTTAGTCGGATGCTGTGTCAGCACTGAGAAATTCCAGAAGGCCATCATATGATTGAGTGGGCAAAAAAAAGGAGTAGATGAACCTCAGCAGAGGTGAACATAAGACTTCAACTGTAAGTTTTTTTTCCAGTGAGGAAGAAATTAGTGTGAACCATGGCAGTAAGACGCTGAACTCTGACCTGATGATTGCAGCCTGGAAGAGACCTTGATGTTGTCACCGAGTTCTCCACAACCATCTCTTCAAACGTGGAACAGCAGCAGCTAAAAAACAGCCAGAAAATCCTGGTGATGCTTTTGGCATCATCAGAGAAAGGTACTGAGAACAAGGTGTCATTTTTCCAAAGTTTAAACTATTGGTGTGCCCGCATTTTGAGCACTGGGAGCAGCTTTGGTGTCTGTACCTTAAGAAAGATGTGGTTTGGGGAAGGTATGGAGAAAGGCAGGTTATAGACAAGGGAATGAATTCACTGTGTATGTGGAGCAGTTTTTTGTCATTGATGAGGTTCTGGTGTATTGAGGAGAAGCTGAGTGGGGCAACATGGTCAAGGTTTACAAAATCATGAAGGTGGTGTGTAAGGTGAACACAGAGTTCTTGCTGACAGAATTCCTGCAGTACCAGTATTACAGGACACTTGGTGAAACAGATTGAAGAAAGTATTTGTTTACACAGCAGCAACTTGCAGCCAGAGGTTGTTTTGAAAACAGATGAACTGAACAGGTTCAGGACAGGGTTAGGAGAACTTGTGGTCAGCAAGTGGTGTGAGGGAGATGGGCCCAGGGCATGGTTTGTAGGTTCTCTCTAAACAGCCCCTTCTTCCCTGCTGGAGATCTGGTCTGGGTGGGAGAACTGTTGGTTTCTGGTGCTGAGCCTTCGTGCTCTGTGCCGTTCTTCTATTACAGTCTTGAAATAATACTTCCATTTGCCACAAGGTTAGGGGGAAGCAAGAACAGTCCCTTATTTATTTATTTATTTATTTATTTATTTTTGGCACATTCAGTGAATTTCACCTCCAAGGGTGACTTTTGATCTGCTTACTTACGTTCAGCAGTATTGCAAGCTGACCTGGCTATTGCTTTACAGTAAGCTGGAAAAAATTTTCTTCTTTCTAGCCAGGAAAAAATTCAGGGACGTCCATCTGGGAATGTGATTCATTTGGGTCACACTTATCATTTTCCTTTCTGATTACAAGGAAAGGTTCAGGACAGTGCTCAGCTACCAGTGGTAAAGCTTTATTTAGATGTAGCTTCCTTTAGTTTGTGGTGGTGAGCAGGTACACTGTTGTTTATGCAACAGAACTCCAAATATATTACATCACTTGATCGATGTGCCATATTCCTCTGTTCGCTTTTGTCCTGCGGCACGTTGATAAATGTGGGCTCTTCAGCTTCTGCCTGGTCTCAAAGTCACCAATCATAGAATCACAGAATTGTAGGGGCTGGAAGGGACCTTTGGGGAGCACCAAGTCCAGTCCCCTACTATAGCAGGTTCCCTGGAGTCGGTTGCATGATGCTGCACATTGGTGCAACTACTTGGGAGGACTGTGCTTTTGTGAGTGAGAGTGAAAAGCCACTCCATTAAAAGACACTGAATCCTAATCTGGAAGACCTGGGTACTTCTTAAGTTAGAGTCTACAAGGGAGCATTGTGCTGTTTTCAAGTGAATGTGGTTTCGTAAAATTCTCTTGAAGTGAACTTCAGTATAGCAGTGGCTTGTAGGGTGGTAACCACTGATAACTGGAAGACAGTATGGCTAGTGCCCTTACTGATTTTCTCTGCTATATTTTTAGAATGAATTTGGGTGGAAGAAGACAGATTAAAAGAGAGCCTTGAAGTCTTTGCATAATGTTAAGATTGGAGAGGTTGCAAGACTGAAAAAAAAAGCACTCTGGTAAAATATCAAAAGTGGCATGAAAAAAACAGTAAAACAGTGAGGGATTTTCTTTCAGAGATTTGTTTTAGTTGGTTTTGCTTTGTTTGTTGGTCTGTTTTGAAAGAAAAACTTGGCCCATTTTTAATCTGGCATGTCCTATGGTCTATTTTATCCTTCAGAAAAGCTTTCTTAAGAGCTAGGTTCTGTCTAAACCCAAATATAGTCAGGCTTTGCTTTACTTAGTCTAGAGTCAAACTGCTCTAGAATTTGTTACTAAGAAGACCATACTAGCAGTAATGGGTTATTCATGTGGGTGTATCCATCTGAGCTTTTCTTGGTGGGGCAGAGTTGTCTCAGAAGAACACTGGGTATGAGCCCAGGGAGAACTTGCTGTCCTTCTGCCCTCCTGTCACTTTCCACAGTGCTGAGGTTAAATTTGATAGCTCGAGATGTAAATTAAATGTTAAGTTATATGGAAGTCTGTCCTTGGAAGAGACCGTAAATCTCATCAGTATGCTTCAACTTCATAGGATCCATAAAAAGAGGCTCTGATTAGCTTATTTTTAAATGCAGAATACAAGCATTTAAAGTAAAACTTGTTTAATAACTTCAGAAATAAAGAAAAAAAAAAGGCTTTTCTTCTTTGGACAAGAAAAGATTTTCTCACTAAATTATGAAACGTAGATAAAAATGTCAATATTCCCTGGACTATTTTTACAGTTTGCTGTTGGAACCAGCCTGTACCCTTTTTTGTTCCTTTTTGAATATTTGCTGTTTCCTTCCAATGCAGTGAAAATGCAGTTAAATGTCGATGCGGTATCCACTGACAAAAATAGGTTTTTAGTTTGCATTGAATGAGTGTGCTGAACATATGTACCAGCCACTGCTGCTGGGCTGGGGAGAAAGCACTGACAGAGAGGAACCTGAGCGGCTGGTAACACGATGAGCCCTGACACTGAAGGCCTGACCTTAGGAGGCTTAGGATTTTGGGTGGCTCGGTGCCAGCCGTGGCACGCAGCAGTGGAAAACAAGTGTGTGGAGAAATCCTCCGTTGCTTTTTGTTGCCTTCTAGGATGTGCCTGCTGAACAGCCCAGGAGAGCTCGCTTTCCTGCTGCTTTACCATATTCTTGCTGTAGTGCTGAGGGAGAACGATGATAAGGTGGATGGTTTTGCGGCTTCTTTTTGCTTTCTAGAAATTATCAGCTGCAGTGATGAAGGAAGCGGGAGGGGAAATTAAGTCTTTCTCAAGGGTGTCTTTTTATGGAAGGCCAAAGTGAAGAAGTGCTGGGCTGCTTTTCCCCTCAATTGGTACCCAGCACTCCTTGCAGTGCTGCACGGCTGCAGTGGGCAGGGATGGGTTGTGGAGCCAGGCTCTGTCTGCTGCCCTAGCCAGGTGCAAGTACGTGGGGATGAGATTCAACACCTTTGGATGAAGGAGAGGAAAATAAAAAATGGCAGCTGGAAGTACACACCCAAGTGTGCTTTTGAGGGAGAGAGGATTTAACAAATGCAGCATAAAGAGAAGTGCAAGACGCTGAGATTCTCTCTGTGGCTAAGTAAAGCTGTAAATTGCATACCAAGGGTGATGAATTCAGGGTACTCGATATCCGTTCAAGTGGCCTTGCTACTTAAAGCGTAGGCATTATTCTTCTGCAGATGGATGCTTACAGATAATGTTACAGACTGCTCACTGCTGCCGGGGAGAGAGCTCTCAGCCTGCACAACTGTAGCAATTCTGTTTCTCTGTTTCTATGGAAGCTGTTTGTTGTGTTGATGGTTGTTGTTTTTTGGCTGTTTTTTTTTTTTTTTTCCCAGCTATATTTGTAGAGCCGAAGCTGAAATCCAATCCAGCTTCCTAATATATATGCATTCCTATTGGCAGTTGAAATGGAAGCTTTGCTTGCTTATTTAGTTCTTAGAGGCTGGCAAAAACTGTCCGAAGTAGTGTTGCCTAATAATGAAGTAATTGACCATAACACAGCACGTCAGGAGGGCTGCTGGGGCGGCTGTATCCTACAAGCAGCTCAAGGCGCAGGAGAGGCAGTGGGAGACACGCAGCTCCGTGCCGGGCAGTGGGGACAAACAGCTAATGTCCCCAGCTGCTGCTGCAGGATGTTACTGCAGACAGAAAAGATGCAGCTTGGTTGGATCAAACACAAAAGGAGCTTGTTAGAAAGAGGAAAAAACATTTGATAAGTTGTCAAATAAGCTGTATTCTGAGTTCTGGTTGTAACTCTGGCTAGCATGGGGCTGGCAGCCTGTCTGTCACGTTTGCTGTTAGAATGGAGGAATTATTTTAGCAAAACGATTGAGTGCTGAAGTCTGCAAACTTCTGTGTGGACCCTGGGCCTCTCCCTGCTCAGGATCCTGGCACTGCAGAGCATGGAGCCCTGTGTGCTCCCTGGCAGCCCGGCGTGCCCAGCTGCTGCGGGTGGGAGTGTGCAGCCTGGCTGCTCGCAGGTCGCTGGGGCTGTGAGCTGATGTCCTGCCGGTGGTGTTCTGTACCATCAGCTTCTCACCTCTGAAGTTCTCTGAGCAGAAGATTCTGTTTCTCTCAGAGTGATAAGTGAAGTCCCCATGTCATCTCTTCAGCCTTCCTGTTCCCAGTAATCACGGGGTGCTTTGATGGGCATGATTGTCCTTTCCTGTGCTCTGCAGCTACCCATTTATTATGAGAAGGTCAAAGTCATGCTGCACATTTTCAAAGTTAACTTTAGCACCTCCTTGGAAGTTATCTCAATCTGAGATTTGTGACTTTTTGTATTTATCCCAAATCGCCTGCTGTAATGTAGGCTATTTGTAAAAGGGTAGCTGGCTCCACATGGCACATGCTTGCATTTCATGTTACTTAAAAATGCACATCTTATTGTTCTCTCACAATCTGCTTTGCAGGGGAACATTTGTTGGCAGAAGGTGAATTTACTTCCTTTGCTTCCTTAGTCAAGTAAGAATGAGATCAGGCTCCCTGCGCATTGGCTTTCTTGGCCGCACACTTGTCTTGATTCCCCAATGGAGCTCAGCTTGACTTCTAACTTTAGTTTCACATAAACACCCGGCACTGAAACCCAGAGGTATTGGTTTTCACTGAAGCAAATATGAAAGCTCCAGCAAACGTTACAGCTCTGCTGAGACACACCGTGCTGCAGTGTGCCATTAACGCTGGGCTATGGCCACGTGTTGACTTCATGCAATCTTTTCTTCATCGTGTTTCATCTTTGGTTGCTGAAGTTACTTGATGTTGATTTTTTTTTTAATGAAAAACAGTATTAGTATGTCTGTGGTGTTCTGTATTGATAGTTGTTCTTAGGGTCGTTGGGGATATTGCAAGAGAAACAGAAGAAGCAGAGAAGTTGATGAATCGCCACAAAATATTCAGTGAATGGTGCAAAAACAAAATACAGAGCAAATCTGACATTTCGCTGTTGTGTTTGTTTGCAGCAAATATTTTTCGTTAACTTACAGCTCAGTTGCACTTTCTAAAGGTTGGTTGTAATCTTTCCAAAGTTATTAAAATAAATACACTGAGAATAGTGCTTCCCAAGCGATGCGCGGGGCCATGCAGAGGGGCAGCAGGCTGTTAGACCTACTCAGAAATTTGAGGTGATTAACAGCTGCAGCGTTTGCTTTGTAAGCACATTTATGGGCTGGATGTCGGGTACATGTAGGTAAGTTGTGGAGCAGGTAAGTCATGGAGAAGGTAGGGAAGAGGGGAATGCTGGGAAGCACTGCTGCAGATTGTGTGGTGCAAAGAGGGGAAAGCTCTCCTGCTTTCTTCTTTGTGGAGCTGTGGGAGCTCTCGCTCTGCTTCATGCAGGTGTTGGTATGTTTCTGGTAGCTAGAAAAATGGTGACCCAGTGATCCTACTGGTAACTTATCTGATACTCTTGTTAAAACAGCATTTCCATCACTTGATCACTGTGCAGTGTATTGGTGCCATGGGGTTCTAATGTTTAATTCCTCCTGTGGAAGATGTACCTGGTGTTATTACCATCTGCTCTTCGTATAGCTGTTGTGTAGAAATAGTCGCTGGCACCTATCAAAATGTGTGACAGGGCTTCTGACCCTGATGTGCTCCAGCAGCTGTGCAGGGGCTGCTCCTTCAGGTGCTGCAGCCGTGCACATGGGCACTGTGCAGTGAGGGCAGCTCCCTGCTGGAGCTCAACACTTGGCTTGTGGCTCCAACCAGTGTGCTTCCAAAAAGAGGTATCTTTTCACAAGGGCCCTGAGCCTCTCAGGAGCCTGTCTTCATAGGAAGTTAAAATAAACCGAAACTGAGTAAATAAAATCAGGAAAAGATCTGGAAATGTTAGTGAGGAAGCTGTTAATTCAGCTCGTTGCTAACTAGATACGCATTTTGTAATGCGGTAGCCAAGCAATCAGTTGTCATCTCCAGGTCATTTTGTGATGCACATGAAAGAAGATAGTCGGTTTTTGTTGACTCCAGATAAATTTGCAAGCAGTGAATTGATATTATTTATGAAGTGTCTGAAATCCCAGCTGCAAGCTCTGTGTGGATGTGTTTATGATAGGAGATGGTGTCCCTGGGTTTGTAACCATATCTATCCCAATCCTATATCCTCCCTGGAAGCGTCAACCAGCTTCTCTTGGCTGCTGCTGTAATGCAAGTAGCAGAATTATGTCTGTATATGGTTTTGCAGGAGATGAAGGTGAGAGGTAAGGTAGCTCAAAGCTCTTGCTACGTTTCGAAGCAGTGCTGGTGATCACACGTGTGTCAGCTGCTGAGCTTACAAGTGATTTCAGTGTGTTTGCTTTTTCCCTATAAGCTGCTTCAGGTAAGTGTCTTGTGAGCTTTGAGAGCTTCTGGATCGTATGTTCAGGGTTCGTTATTTTCTAGTGGTTGCTAAACCTGTGCCCAGTTGATACCTGTAATTAATACTGATGGGAAACGTGGCACACACTGGAGGTGTTTGAAGGAAACGCTAAGAGAAATGTCACTTTCTGCTAACCCGTATCAACAAAGTATGAGTGGGTATTCTGAGTTATGTACACATATGCGTTTTCCTGATCTGTTTATATACATAGTACGTAATCAGTCTCTCTGTGCATACGTATATATAGGGGGAAAGGTAACAGCAAAGCCATGTGTTCCCCTCATCCCTTGTACGTTTGTGGTCGCATTGCTCTCTGAAGTGCATGAGCTGCTCTGGCTGCAGCCTGGAGTTTAATTTGCGTAATATTGCAGGAAGTGGAGTGTTTTAAAACTACTGTTGTTGTTTTGTCCTTCGTTCAGGCACAGCATGTTTTGATTTGAATGGACAATATTTTAAAGAGCGGATGCTTTAGAAATATAAACAATTGGGAAGGAAAATACAGCTGTTTTCTATTACTATTTAATATTATGCTCATCTGTGGCCTCTAAGTAATGGGTACTTGTTTACATATTACAGAATATGGATTATAATGCTATAAACATATTGTTCCTGGTTGCATGCTGGCTTCCCAAGTCAGAAGGAACGAGCACAGTGCTGGCTCCCAGCGGTGCGGGCGGTGGGCTGCTCGGGGCAGCAGCTGCTCAGCCTGCAGCAGGGCTGTGCAGCTGTGGGCCCCGGTCTGACTGATGCTGGTAATGCATTTTGCTTATCTGCTTTAGTGTTTGTTGTAAATGAAGATCGTAGCATTGTGGGTTTTGTTATTTTTTTTTCCTTTTAAAGCAAAATGTCATTGGACATCTGTGTTCTTCTCTGGTTTAATCATTACTTTCATTGGGAACTGCAGGATGTTTCCAAAAGCCAGTTCTCTTTTCCTACATTTCCATTAACTGTGTCATCTGACTTCCAGTGAAGCATAGCTCTGCTCAGTGGAGTAATATTTTATATACTTGAAGTGGCCAGTTCAACATTTACAATACACGGCTTTGAAATCTTGCATCTGTCTGAATATATGACTGCTTTCTGCTGTTTTAAGATTGCTCTGACTGAAAGAACCGTGCAGAAAAAATTGTTGTTTACTTCATTCTTGAAAGTTTATGCTGAGAAATAGTACAGCATCAAGGAGCTCTGCATATAGAGAAGAACATAGGAGGATGGATACATCCTGAGCACATCTGGCACACAGTTGCCAAACAGAAGCAGTAGCAAAGGAGAATTTTATTTCATTATTTAAATAGGGAGACACAATTCACAGTTATGCATAGATAATGCCAGCAAAAGTCTTGATGGTCTAAATTATTGTAGACTCACAGAACAGTTTGGGTTTAGAGACTTTAAAGACTGTCTAGTTCCAATCCCCTGCCATGGACAGGAATGCCTTAAAGAAGCCACGGAGCCCCATCCAACCTGGCCACGTGCACCTCCAGGGATGGGACATCCACAGGGAGCCTGCTACAGTACTTCACTGCCCTCTGAGTACAAATTTTCTTCCTTGTATCTAACCTAAATCTACTTTATTTGTTTATTTATTTATTTATTTAAGTCCTGAATCCATTACTCTTGTTCTATCACTACAATGCCTGATACAGTTTCTCCCCAGATACTGATAAAGAATTTTGGGGTCTTTTAGCTACGTTGTGTATCGTTATAGTTATTTTGATAATGTTCATTACAAGATGGTTTTACCTAAAAAGTCATGTATTACTATTTATAATGTAGGCAGAAAACCAGAGCATCTAATTTGCTAATGTTTTTGTCAACTTTCAGTGCTTATAAGGCTGGGGACTGGGTACCAGAACCCCCTCTGTGGAAATTAGTTGCATAGCTTTCCCTAAGAGAATCCGACCATCCACAGGGATGCTGTCAGTGGGACCTTTGTACCTTCCACTCCTTCCAACCAGTGCTTTGAACAGTGACCTTGAAATTTGGAAGGAAGTTATCTCTAAATTTCAGGAGCTGTATTTGTTTGAAAGCCATGCTTTGTTGTGTCAATACTCCAAATAACTGAAAATTGCCAAGTTGTATTTACAGTAGAACTTGTTGCAGCTTTCAGTTACTATTTCTCAAAGCAGTGGCTCCCACTGCACGCACTTTGCCTGCGTCCAAGCTCCACAGGCATTGGTATACCTTTTCCTAGCAGCTGTGACTTGTGGCCAGAATAGAATCAGAGACAAAAAGGAGGTTTGGAAAGGTGATTGTACCTTGCTGATCTATCAGGATTCTGACCAATGGAAAGGAAAGGTTCTTGTGATGGTATTTCATCATATTGTTTTTGTAGAACAAGGTGTCTGTAGATGCTGCAGGAGCTCTGAATTCCACTTGTCACTGTTCTTAATTAAAATCAAACATCATTAAGTATTCTGCCTAGTTGGTGGCTGGAAATGAATCAAGTTTGACAAGTTGAGAGGAATGGTTTTAAGGAGATGGTGATGATGCTGTTATCGAAACTGTGGATAAAGCGTAGAAGGAAGTTGTCACTGCCAATACAGGAAGCAGCTTTCTGTAGAAAACAAGTGTTCCTTGTTTTTCCTCCTTTCAGAACAGTTCTTACTTCTAAGAGTACTTGGAAAGGACCTTGCTGTGAAGCTGCCTTGCTTTTGAACCTTTGGATTTAGAAGTGACTTCCCTTGAGGCTCACTCCAGGACGTGGCTGCTGGTTGTAATCTCACTGCAGCTTGGGTTATTAAGGTCTGAGCAGCAAGAGCTTTCTTGAAAATGGCCCTGCTGCATATCTCAGCCACTGGTATTTTTGTTCTGCTTTTCAAGCTGCCTTCTTCCAAAACAGGTGTTTGTGCAGACTGCACTCTGGAGTGTATTGCAGGCTTCTGATTTTCAAATGATTTCTAGAAGGCCGAGTGGAACATTACCCACCTTATTTGATAGCCCGCTTGTGATACACAAGCCCTGAAATTTCATGTAATATTTAAGAATTTAATACGTTCTTTGCACATTACATAACAGTAATGGTAGTGACAAAATGCTGCTCCAAGCAAAACTGCTTATGCAAACAGATGATCTGTGAGCAGTGGAACGACTTCCTATGGCTTTCCTTTCCATTTATCACATTATCCTCTCCTGTCTTCACACACCTCTGCCCTCTGGGCTGTGTTTGCTAAAGCTGTGCCTCTGAGAAGGAATCCCTATCTCAGTTGTGGGTTTCACACAGCATAGGGCAACTCAGTATATCTGAAATTTTGGGTCTTTGTCAAAGTTAAGCTGAATTTGATGTCCTGTTTAGATGGTCTGCTCTCTGTTCTGTCAATTATGTGAGCTCCGTTTCATCAGGGAGCCATTCTAAAGAAACTAGTGCAAACTGGTGTCTAGAGCATGGCAGGATGTATTTTCCATCTTCTGGCAGCCGTGCTGCTTGTGCCGTTTTTGCATTAGCTCGCATCTGCTTTGCTGCAGATGAATGTCTTTGCCCTTTGACTGCCTTGTTCAACTGCCAGTTGAGCAATCCAATTACTCTAAGGAAAACAAAATACGTGTGTGCCTACAAAAACTGTTTTCAGGGCATTTTAATCAATGGATATTTTGCGGTATGACTGCGCTGGACAGAAGTGGGATACACAGCTGTTGGAAGACCTGGTGGGAAAAGGAAGCATGGGCGTCAGACTTGATAATTTGTCTTGAGGATCTTTTATATGGTAACGTTTATCTCTATTCCTAATCCTCTTTGCTTCTTTAGCACATCTCAGCTTTTGACTTTCTCAGGACTAGCAGACCTAGTTCTGAAGATAAGAAACCTATGTTCTCCATTGGCAGCTCTAGTCTGAGCTAGTAAGACTCACAGTTTCAGTCAGTACCTGTTAGATACTACTTCATGAAACCATTCCTAAACTGTTACTGATGCTCAACCTGTGTAACATTGAACTTCGTAGTGTTCCAAGAGAAGGGTTTTTTTTTTTGCTACTAATATGTGTTTTAGAGCAAGGTTTTGAATTAAGTGGATATGAAAGACTGCTTACTGCAGTTTATTCTTTTGAGAGGTTTAGCTGTGGCATCAGTTCCACCCATAATCACTGAGAATGTCAGCAGTGCGAGCAGGATGCTTAGAGCTTCCTCCCTTGGTACCTAAGTTCATGTCCTAGGTCAGAGGAGCATAGAGAAATTCCCATTTTATGAGATTCTGTAGTGTAGTCATGCTGTGTAATAAAGTGAGATTGTTATGTGTTTTGTCAGGGTTAATGTTCAGTGGATGTTTGTAATCACTGATTAACCAAGACACCTTAATGGTGTTTTAATGAGATGTAATATCACGTGCAGATCCTTTTGTTTGCATGCTAAGCCTTTAATCTGTATTACTATATGCTCTAAATTTTCTGTTGACTTACACTAATAACTTCTAAAAGGTTATCCTTAATACTAGATGTGACAACTGATGGAAGATTTATATGTCACAATAATGCAGTATCTATCATCTGGTGAGATACTTACTGATACTGTGGTGAACAGCTTCCATTATAAGGGGAAATTTTCTCCTTGGTATGCTTTTAAAAAATGAAAGAATTAAAATGTTTGGCTGCGAATTCAGTGATGAGAACAACTTTTACCTACTTTGACTTTTGCTTGTGTAATCACAGTCTCATAATGCTAGATTGGTGTTGAAATTGAGTTATTAATGTGACTGTTGATCAGTTTCCCATTGGAAGTCATAGCAACCGAGCAAGTGAAGACTAGTTCATTTAAGCTGTTCGTATCTTTAGAATACAATGTTGGCAGTCATTCAGCCTTTCAGGATTTCACTGAGCAGAGCTCTAAAGAAACAGCAGCAAAGGGCTCGGTTGTCTGATTGGTGTTTATAATTTGATTTAACTCACAGCTGTGTCCAGATTGGCCCTGAGTGCTTGCCAGGTGCTGCTTCCTCTGCCCCTCGGCTTCCTGCTGGAGATAGCCCCATCATTTTGGATCAGGCTTCAGTTCCCTTTGTGCCCTGTCATCACTCTGTATTTACTGTTTTGGTTGTTTTTTTTTGTTGTTACTATGGTTTCTGAAAATAAATAGGATGACAATTGTTTTGAAAGCCTAATCTATACACAAACATCCATTTCAGTGTTTAGTGGCAGAGTGCGTAGTTCAGCCATGAACTAAGTCAGACCTTGTTAAAATGCTCAGTATTATTTTTGAGGTTAATCTCACTGCAGCCCTGACTATCTTCATCATTAAATCAGTGCTATTAAAGGGTGGAACTTATGCTCTGTGAATAAACATGTATTTTCTTATGCTGGAATTTTGTTTCTTTTTCCAGTTAAGAATTCTATTTGCATGTAGAGTTCATTTTACAAATGTGCTTTAATGTTGAATAATGCTTGGAATGTAGTCAAGAAATTCTCAAATGCTTGTTAGTTTTTTTTAAGCACTGACAATTTTGCCCCTGCCTCATGCATATGCATTCTCATCTTTTAAGGCTGTTTTAAGAATAAAATTGAATAGAATAAAGACATTAATACCCCCTCACATACGATGCTTTCTTCTTCATTTTGTAAATAGTATTGAGGGAATGAAGCAAGAATTCACTTATTTTTATTATCCTCAATATATGATTGGCCTAATGCTGTATTTATAGCACGCTGTCCAGATGCTGCTCCGCATCCGTCATCGTGTGGGCCCTCTGAAGACACGTGTCACCCTGCTGTCTGGGCCCTGACAGCCTGCCCTCTTCCATCAGGTAGCAGTTCTCAACTCACAGTCAAGACACTGAGAGACAGGAGGATAAGGAGCAAACATCATTCCTTAGATATTCAGCTAACTGTGTGTGCTGGAGACATCACGACTTCCTACTCCTCACTAGCAAATTTCAGTGAGATAGTAAATGGAGTAGAGAGATGTTTTATCTGTTTTACATGAGACCCAGGCAGAGCAACTTGAATGGAGCTATGTAGGGAATCAAACCAAGAGCCAGATTTAGATTTCAGCTCTTTCTAGGTGTGTCCTTAGCACCCTTGTGTCAGGATTGTGTTTCTCAGCCGCAGTGATCTGCTGCTCAGGACTCAGGAGCACAGTTTGTGATGCTTGAGATTTCAGTTGTTGATTTTAAGTGCTAAAGGATTCTGAACACCAGGTCTGAAGTCTGAAGAAAAATACCATTTGTATCCACGTTAATGGAAATGTGTGGCAGTGGGAGAGTCTTCTCCTGGAGACTTGACAGATGAGCGCTGTTGTTCTCTCCTTAAGCCTGGGTTTGCTGTCTATGCACTGCTCACTTTGCTGGATGGACCTGTGAGGTCCATAGTTGAACATGTTGGTCCCTATTTGCAATTAGTGGTGCCAGCTGTAAATGGAGGTGGCTGAGAGCTGCTAGGAGGGAGCAGGGATCACCCCAGCCATCCCCAGCAGGCTGTGCCTGCTCATGAGGCACCGGGCTGATGGGCAAATTGCAAGAAACTTGAAGTAACTTGTGCGTGTATGTGAAAACACATCCTTCTGAAACAAGTTTCTCATATAGACTTGTAATACAAATAAGAAAATGGGACAAAGCAGCTAGTGCAGTTCATCTGGTATTAGACTTAAAAGTTCAGTCTCTGGTTAAAGTACAGCTTCAGGTTGTTGCAAACTGTACTGTGTCTTTTTGCCTCTCACCAAAAGCCATCTCCTTTTATTTTAATAAAACACTACTTATATTTTCTTCTTTATTTCTGTTACAGCTTTTTATTAAGGCATGGCAAGGAGTGTCAAAATAAGGTATGCTTTGCAGCCACCTTAGCTTTCTGAACCTCGTTACATTTTTTTCTACTTAATGACATTTCATTTCCTTTAATCCCCTCCTCTGCTTTCATAGCTGGTTTTTGAGAGTGTGTTTGCCAGTACCTCCTTATTATCGTTATTATCCTTTTTGATATTTAATGTGCTGTTGTTGGGAATTGAGGAAGTGTTTCATCCAAAATCACTGCAGAACTTCCTTCCCACGCTGCTGCCAGAAGTGCTGCAGACTAGCTACTTAATTTGCACTGGCAAAATTTCAAAGGGAAGGTCAACTGGCCAGGTTATTCCCCGCGGGGCTTCTGTATGTCTCCCTTTTAAATGGCATTTTTCTTCTGCCTGGTTCCCCTTTACGTCCCTTGGGAGGCAAATGGCTCTGGTTAATCCGAGTGGTGCAAATCTTTCCATTAAGGTGGAATTCTTTACCATTTAGCATCTCATATAGTTTCAAGGTACTTAGAAGTAATTATGTCGTTCTAAGATTATTGTTTTTGTGTTTTATTTTTCACACGTTGTAAAAAGACAGTCTGGCAGAAAATGAGCATTATAAAATAGGGTCAGAAAAGCATGGAGGGGAAGTGACTGTATTTGCCTGCAGAAATGAGGAAATAAATGGCAATGCAGAAAGTGAAGTGAAATACAAATTAACAGAAAGATAATGAATGTGAAAGTGGAGTGACTGAGATGTATTCTGATTATGTGGAAGCTGCTCTGTGTTTTATGAGTTACTGAGCTCTACTGCTGATGTAATTTATTTGATATAGTATGAGCACGGCTTCAGTGCACTCAAATTGGTCAAATTTAATTGTGTGAGTTTAAATTGGCACCAAGTTGAGGGTGTGAGAGTGCATCTAAAGGTGTGTTTATCATCTGCTTCCCACAGGGAGAGAGCAGTTGTAATAGTTCCCAGCAGGGCTGAGTTACTGAATTCTGAACTACCATAAAAGTTATAAGTAAAGCAAAATGAAGTAAAAAGAAAAAAGCTCCTACTAAGATAGTTCCTTGGAGAAATAAATAACATGATGGAGATGTGTTTCTGGATGTTGCTTGGTAACGTCATTGATGTATGGTTGTATGTTTCATTAATACTGATTGATGTTCTCTTTTTTCAAGGATAGAGAAATGCACAGTGCATTTCACCTTTGTGTAGCTTATGGGATCATCGGAGGAGCCTGAATGTCCCAAATCTTCAGGGTTAGATACTGAAAACTCAGTGAACTGAACAGTACAAGTTCCAAAATGGTAGATGGTCCCTTTTGTTGAATTTGCTGCTGTCTTTGACTCTTAAAAACAGAAGCAGTTTGTCCTGTGAAGGCTGAAGCTTACTAGTAACTAGGTGACTCACATTTAGTCTTTAATATTCCTCTCATTACTGAGGTTGGGGGGAGGGAGGAAGACACTGGGGTGTGGGTGGATCTGTCCACCAAACACAAGCAGTGCTACCAGGTGTATTACAGGAGCACTATGAGAAGATTTGGTATGAACTTGGAATATCAGTTTGGAGGGACTCTGTGTTCCTAGGCTTCACAGTAGCATTAATAATTTCAGTCCTGAAACAAAAAGGAATTTCTGTTCATGTGTATTGGACTCAACCCTGAGCTGATTATTTGGCCTGGGCTGTTTGCAAATGAGGGCGAAAGTTACAGACCTTCTGTCCTTACCAAATGGGAAGAAATGAGCATGATCATCCCACTTACGGCTTTGCAGTTTTTCATGAGAGATACTCTTCCTGTGTTTCACATTTCATTAAGAAACAAACAAAGCAGCAAAAAACAAACATAAAAAAGCCCAACTCAGGCAGCAGCCTGAATCTAGGGCTGCATCATTTGTTTGTAACTTTTAACTGCTGGACGGTTGCCTTGCTGCATCACTGCGAGAAAAATGTCTTTATGAATCAGATTGTATAGAATTCGAGGTATTTCTGTTTAAACTTTAGTTGTATCTTGTTTCTTTTTGAAAAACTTAAGAAAAACAAAGCTCAGTAGCTTTGAAAAAATGAAAGATGAAAGTATGTCGTCGGAAATTCAGTTCTTGGGTCAAGTCAGCTTTGCTCAAACTTGTAACTGCATAACAGAGCAGGAGGAGAATACCTTAAGTAATTGTTTGTTGTGAATTACTTTCTCCAATATTTTTATATACCAGCCCTGGCAGCTGGCGTGTTTCCTGCTCCTTGCAGGTGGAAGTGGACAAATATGACCTTTAATGCTGTCACTCTCTCCTATTTCAGATACTCGCTGGCGGTCAGTCCTTGGTTTCCTGCCTGTGGCAGCAGCCTTTCTTGCTGACTGCAGTGATGGGTTTAGTTTTGTCCTGAGCCTGCGTAAATCAGGTTGACACACTGTAAAGTTGAAATCAGATGTATGAATTCTTTCCTGAGCAGAAGCTCGTCCAAAGAATGTCTGTGGTTTAGTTGGTGTTTTCCCACTATGCTCAGAGCACAGGAAATGGGAGTAAGAGCTTCTGTAAGTGTGAGAACCTGATTCTGTTCATCATCTTATTTTAAAAGTCTTAGTTTTTGGGGTTTTTTTCCTTGCCATCTTTCTATCTTTCTGGGGAAAATAGGAGCGAATTTTGTGTTGAACTCATGGCAGAAGGACTGTACTGCCTATTACTGGTCCTAAGGTTTCTCTATCAGTAAATGATAGTGTATATGAAAAAGAGGATGAAAACACCAAATCCAACTGCTCAGTCTGGTAGGAAAGGACTCGATGAACTGAGTCACCAGTAATTCTTCATTTATGGCATTCAGGAGAAAGCTGAAATAGGCATTTTGGGGTACAATGAAGAAAAGCTCATCTAGACTTAGTAAATGTAGATTATAGCCTGTCAAGTTAAATAGCAACGTTGTAATTACCTTGTTTAGTTCTATTTTGAATTCCCTTTGTTAGAATTCAGACCGCAATTAACATACTAGAGCAACCATTGTTTCTTCTTGCATTCCTTTACTCTTTCAAGGTCTGAGTGAGATTGGGAAAATTGTACCATATATTTGCATCTCTTTGAAAAGAAGTTATCTGAGCTAGTTTAAGTCTTGGTTGATGTTTTTAATTTATCCGAATGGAATCCTTCCCGTATCTGTGTGCATGTTAGTAATGCCAAGAAAATTGTAAACAGACACTACTTAAGATCGTGAGTGTGGTGAACGCAAAAACGTGGATGAGTTCAGCTTTTAAGGAGATGTGCACCAATTCATTGTAGCTAGATGATGACTCATGCAAATGTCACGCAGACAAGAGCTGTACATGAGTATTTCAGTGCTGCTTAATGTATTGACCCTGGGTCAGATTTCCAAAGACACTTAGTTACCTGGGCAGACAGTGTGTGCCCAGGTCAAGTGCACATCAGGGCTTGTGACGTTTGCACAAGTCTTCTGCTGTATTTTCATAACAGCTGTCCCTTTAACTGCGGCCCTTTGTTTCTGACCTTTTTTTCTACTCAGTAGCTAAGTCAGTCTGCACAGAATAAGATGCACTGTATGATCCTGAAGTAAACGGTAATGCATTTATTCCTTTCTCATCATTTCAAGCAAGATGCTGATGGGATAGGAACTAGCAAGGCTGATGGCAGACCTGCGGCACAGTCCTCTGCAGCAGTAGCATACATGTCCAGCAAACACTGAAGAGGTGTCACAATGTACTGAGCAGCTCTGGCATTTGGGAGCACTCTTTTGCCCTAGTGTGTTCATCTGATTAAATAGTTATTTGACAAATTGATCACAGAGCTTCAACAGGAGCTGTACACCATTATCTTACTTCTGTTTAAGTAGAATGACACTTTGGAGGAGTGTTTCTGTTGATGTTTTAGGGATAGGAAGTGGTGTTGGCTTTTAATAGAACATGGAAGATGAAATTGGTGACTGAAAAGTCTTTTGCTTGAAGGCGACTTGAGTTTTTGCTTTTGTCGATATATTTGCTCTTTGATTACCTTTTATCAAGAGTGGATTATAACGAGAAGAGATTGTGTTTTAATAATACGTCCACTTGACGTATACAAATTCAGTTGACTTCAGGAAAGATATATTGTTAAATTGTCTAGACATTCTGCTCATTGAGAGGTAGAACTTTAAGATGCCTTTCCTCCAGCTCCCCCATAATGGAAATAAAGTGCTCTATCAGCTTATTTTTAGTTACTGGATTTAAGAATGGGACTGGAGCTGTAATAGGAACTCCAGTTGGTTGTGTTGTATCCAGCCTGGACTAATAGATCAGAGCTGAAAGCGTTGCCAGCTGGAACGCGCCTTTGTGTTATCTGCATGTGTGTTGTAACAGATGTTGAGCAGAGGCTGCTGTCAAAGGTACATTGTAGTAACTTTTAAAGATGCTTGTTTGTTTCAGTACGTTTTTCTTGCATCTCTAATTTTTTCCATAAAGTCAACCACGAACTGCATTATTGGGAACTCCAGCTAAAGCTTGTGGTCAATAGGAAATAGATTAAACACAGGTTTTCCCTTTTCCATGCTTGCCAATGGTGATGTCAGTGGTTTTAATGATCCTTACCTCAGCTCAATGTAGTGCTAGTGCTCTCTATTAAAACATTTGCCTTCCACACTGTTTTTATATGTTGTTAAGGAAATGCTTATGGTTGTTGATAAGAGATGAGGTATCCAGCTGATGACTTCAGTACCTTATAAGGTGCTTCCGCCTCGAAACATATTGTAATAATTCCGTGAAGGGAGAGAAAATTGTTATGCCAAAAAATTAAGAAGTATTCTTTTGAGTCTAACAAAGAACATGTGTATGCTAAAATTGAGGATGGGGCTTTTTGCTAGAAGTTATGTGCAATCAAGAATTCCCTGGATCAAAGCCTTCCAGATTGACTGTTGGCAGTGACCCTGGAGCAGCGGCTTACTCTTGGAAGGGTTGCCTTCTGGGCACTGTTGAGCGTGAAAGCAGAACAGGCACCTCTGTTGTGTAACAGCAGCAGGGCTTGTTCTCCATTACCCAGTTCTTGTATTGCAGAAAGAGATTTTTAAGAGGAACTGGGGAGATGAAAACAGTCGTTGCAGTCAGTAATCTCACAGGGTGCATAGCATCATCAAATTTTTTCTGCTTGTGAAGTTAGTGGAAAGCTTCTCTTGCCCTGTGTTGGTTTTTTTTTTTAATTGCAGAAAATGTATAGCAGGTTTTGTGTGTGTGCATTACCGCCCCAATAACTTGAGTTAGGGGTTGTTACATCAAACTGACGTTCTAAGGTTGGTGTTGTTTTCATTTGTTAGGCCAAAATAATAGTTTCTAATGAACTTCTGTATTTTGGTAAGCAGTCGAAGTCCTTAAAAAATAACTTATAAAAAGTACCTCTTAATGATGGTTACAAGGTCACTGAGGTTTGTGAACTGGAATATCATTGTCTGTAAGATGACTGACTGGGGCTGAGCTGTGGTCTGGTAATGCTTTTCCCTGCTTGACAAGTAGTTTTCCATACAGTTCTTCTGAACATACAATAGCAAACTTGAAGGGCCCATGCCCTGCCACCTCTCATGCTTGCAGATGAAGTTTATATGAAGCACAGCCCCATTCTGTTCATACCCTGCGTGACTCTGTCTTCATCCAGAGTCTCAAGCTCTTGGATATTTGAGCCTGCAGTGTTTGTTTGTTCTTGTTGTTTTTGTTGTTGTTTTTTAACTCATTTTCACATGCTTTGGACTTCTAAGATTCAAGTGTCTGGTTTGCTGTAACTGATTTTTTCAGTTCTATTTGCTTAGCGAATTCCTCTAGGAAGTGTTTTCTCTTTCAGAGAGACTTGCTAGTCTTTCTTCCCTTCTGACTTCTGTACCAGCAGTGAGTGTCTGCAAACAGCAGTTGTGAAGTATTGCTGACTGTGTTGGTTGAATGGGTGATGAATTGCATTAGACAAAACATTTTGTTTTCTACACTATGTATTTTGGTTGAGATTACCTGAATGCTACCATAAAGATGTCTCTTTGAGTCCTGACATCCCAGATTATTTTTTAGGTATTTAAAATCTCTTAACACATTAAGTTCCAGTGATGTAGGACAAGCATTTCCTTCATCTTGCTTTATCTGGTGCAGAGAAGCTGAGGCTGGTGGCCCTGCCAGTGGTCACCAGACTCCTCCTGCTGCACCCAGGCAAGGTGGGAAATGTGCACTTCCTTGCACTCATTACACTTTATTTTATTTCTTCTTTGTCATTAGTCTTCATTAATACAGTATGGCACTACTGGCTAATTTTAGGTCAAGCATAGTTGAAAGCTGCAAAGCTCTGCAAAGCTGTATATTCTGCTTGGAACATTCCAGGAGGTTGCAATATGAGTGCAGAAGAAAGTTGAAAGTAAATAAGAGATCTGTGAGATAATTCTCTAGGGAGTTTTTGCAGCATACCACACATAACTTGCAAGGATAGGCTTTCCTTTCACTTGAAGGACCACAGAAAATAAATTCTGTTTCTTGGGCAATTAAAGAATATAGGACAGGAGATCTTTTCAGTTTTATGCGTCAACGTGTGTATGGGAAGTCTTTATTTGTACTGAGGAAAATACACTATTTACCTGTATTTGCAGGACCTTAGTTAATATGTAATATAGAAATAGACACACATTTATGTAAAATATAAGTCTTGCTTCATCAGTTTTTATGTGAAAGTACCAAAATGTAAATGATGGTAGTCCTCTAACCTCAGTGAAAACAAAATCGATATTCATTTAATGGATGTGTTGTTCAGGCTCCAGCTGGTATGGCTGCATCCCTCTGTAGCGTGAGGAGAGAAGCTCAGGGCTGAGCCCACCGCCCTGTGGTGCAGAACCTCTCCCTTTCCCCCACCTGCCCTCCCCTGACACAGCTCCATGCTGGTCCTGTTGGCCCCGTCACTGTCCCCAGAGAGCAGAGCTCAGCACTGTCCCTCCTCTCCCTGTGAGGAGCTGCAGCCGCCATGAGGGCTCTCAGCTCCTCTGCTCTGCTCTGAACAAATCCAGGGCCCTCAGCCACATCTTGTGCACCTTGCCCTCAAGATCTTCTCCATCTTTGTAGTCCCCTTTTGGATGCTCTCTGATAGCTTTATGCAGAATTGCACGCAGTGCAATCTTAAGATATGGATCAAAAGCAACATTTAGCATTCGCTCCTTAATAAACCCGTGTTATGCAGCGTAGTGAGTAATCCTTGTTGAGGTGCAGTACCTTCTTATTCACATAGTCCGCTGTCAGAGACAGAAATAAAATGTAAATACATTTGTGGACTTTAGGATTTTTTGGGTACAAGTTTTTTGTGATTTGTGTGTCAGTGGTGAATGGTGGTGGTCCACTCCTGTGCTCTGTACTCTAGTTATCCTCCTGAAGAAAACATGGCATGTGCAGATGGCTAGGAGGCCCTACAAGGAAGCCCATGTCTTCCACGTACTGGGTGAAAATGCCAGCAGCAGGGTAGTTGTCTGATTTTTTTCTTGTTTGTTTGTCACAAGGAGCTTTTCTGGGGTAATTGATATAGACAATTAAATTGTTTCTGCTTAGGTGAATCTCTTGCAAGTCTAAATGTATTTCTGACTGCTTGTAATTTCATTGCCGACATCTGTTTTAAATGCTCTCGGGATTCAGATGCTTGAGTACAGTTCAGATGTGTATGCCATAATTTTTTTTAATTTGAGTGATAACGCTTTAAAAGGTAAAAAAAACAAAAAAAAAAAAGGTGCAGAATGTTGGGCCAGATGTGATGATTGCAGGAAAACTTTACAGTGCCCGCGATGCTAATTTTCTTTCTCTTTCCTTTTCAGAATGATGACCTATACAACCTCAGCAAATCCTTCTTTTAACTCATGGGTATCAAGACTCTAAACGTTTCATGTTACCACAACTAGGACCTCACCTCCTCCTCCTCCTCTTCCTCTGTAAATGGGTACGATGCATCCAGTTCAGTTTGTTTACTTTACACAAACCTCAGGAGTTAGTTGACTGAGCTGCACATCCTGTGTTGTGCCAAGCAGAAGCACTGTGACACCTGGACAATGAGTCCCTCTTACTTAATCCTCTACCATAAGGACTTAGCTGGCCACAGTGAACTGATGTGCCCACCACTATGTCATGGTGAGAATGGGTATTTTACTAGCACATTTACACAACTTCATTTGCTGCTGAAAACCTGTATGACAAATCATCCTTGTAAATTATTACATACAAAACTTAATGTTGGTTGAAGAGTATTAAATATTTAACATAGGTTTTGATTTATACATGTACTTTTTTAATTAAAATGTAACTTTTCCTACAGCACATCTTTTTTGATGTGGAACTGAGGTATACTATATTCTGTTGTAAACAGAGTGGGAAACCTGCTTAAAACAAGGCTTCTAAGAATAGAGTAGGGTACTATTCTTGTTTTAAGATTGTAATTCAGAAAATAATATAATATGAGTCATTGGTCCCTGGGCCTGATTGTACAGTCATATTTACTGATACTATCAGTTGTAAGATAACCCTGATGTTGAGTTGATTTCTTTCCAGAAGAAAAGTAATTTTGTACTCCTTGTAAAATAATAATCTGTATTAACTACAATGAAGACAAACTTTACTGTACATGGTATTTACAAGTGTCAACTTGAATTCATCACTTGCACAGAAACTGACAAAAAATCAGAAAAAAAGAAATCAAAGTCTTCCATTGTATATATTGTAAAAAAAATAGGGAAAAAAAACAAAAACAACCAACCAACAGAAAATCACAAAACAAAATGAAAACAAAGAAGGGTGAACTTTTCAAATTAACTCTTTCCCTGGAATGAAAATGTGGGTGTTTGTAAATTCTGGAAATCTCTTTCTATATGTAATAAACTAGATACTGTTTTATCTGCTGTAGTTTGTTTGTTTGTTTTTCTTGGTAAGCTGTCTCAGATTGTCCCACTGTAGCTTTCCTTCATGTTGCCACTGTGCCATCTGTGGATTGCTACAGTTAAAGAATAAAGAAGTCGAGTGTAATGAAGTGTAAAAGGGAGTATGCTTTGTAAAGGACCAACGAAAAACATATTCTGCCTTTCTTTGGTATGCTTGGATATTTCAGTGAAGCTCTTGTTTCGTTTTTCTGGTGAATCTTCGGGATACAGTCCTCCTTCCTCTTAAGTCAGTGGGAAAGTTCTCAGCAAGTTACATCACTGGAAGCAGGACAGCAGCATAAAATTGAAAATCAGCGGCCAAGGTGATTGTCTGGAAGTCAGTGCAAGAGGAAGAATGAGGAAGAATTCTTCTGTGACTCTCTTCTGTGCTTTACTCTGGCCTATACATGTAATATTATTTTGTGTGTAGCATTTGCAAAGCCCTAGTTCTTTTTGTGTCTGGAAAAGTAATGAAATTGTGGATCTCAGAACAAAATGTTGTTGACATGATAAGAGAATATGAGGCTGTTTCAGGTCCCTGTTGGTCATCCCTCTTGCTTCTGCAAAGCAACGTTATGCACCAGGGCACATGGGGCAGAGTTCTTATTATCAAGAAAAAGCAGTGCACCAGCCCTCCATGGAGGATGAGAAGATGGCTACCAAACCCTCAAAGAAAGGATTTACTTCCCTTGGTTTACAATGTCTGGGTCTAGGCTGAGGTTGATGCAGTGTCCCCTTCTGACTGCAGTATAGATGAAGGGGGCGTTGATCGATTGTTTTTTCACCTGTTTTTTTGCTCGGAGGCTTACCATTCCCCTAAATATGCTGGTATAGTTGCACTTGTATAACCACATTTTGACCCTACCAAGTCAAAATACTCTGCTAAGAAATTTTTTACACCTTAAAATATTTCAGTCATTACAGGTCACTGGTGACAGCTACGTGTGTGCTGATGCTGGCAGGCTTGAGGATATTGGTGCATGCTGAGGCTACAGCCTAAGGTGGACCTGTGACTGCCAAGGGTGCTGTCTTTTGTCAGCAAAGAATGAGATTTCCAGAGTCTCTGCCAATGAGACCAAATCACCTCAATCCTCAAAATCTTCACCTATAGCTTTCTACAGTTTTAACAGTTCGGCATAAAAACACGTAGTGTTGATTTGGTTGCTGACTGTTAGCCCATGTTGATATTAAAGAGCCTTGGATAAAACAGTATTTTATGGCCATTGTGCTTTGCATTGTTCCGGATAATTTGCATGCTCTAGCAATAACTTAAACAGATTTGTAGGTGCTGGAAGCTACTGCTAAATATTAAGAGGCGTTAGTCAGCACCTCTAATCCAGGTAGAACTATTTTGAATTGACACATTTTTGGGCACATCTCGTTTATAATGTTTGAATTTTTTAAGAACTATAGGAATTGGCAAAGATTATTTTGTTGGTTGGAAAGACTATAATGGCGGCGGGGGGGGGAAGGGGGGAGATGCTACTGCTCTGCTGGGCTATCTGTCCATTAATGATAGTAGCGCATCAAGTCAAAAACCAACCTGTTATTGATGTTAACATTCATTGTGTTTACTTTCGTAGTTATTTTCCTTAGTAAAATTAAACCCGTTCAGCAAATACATTTTGACTTTTAAAGCAAAATTAATCTGTAACCAAACAGTCTTACAAATTTGTTTCATACAAATCCCAGGTTTTAGAAGGTAGACTTGTTATGAAGCAGCCCCTTATAAGTTGAAGTATAATTTTTTCAACAAGTGGTGCTATCCTATCTTATCCTTCTATGTATTCTGTTGTTGTTGTGCCTGTGACAGAAAAGATTATAAGTTCTTTAAGTTTGAAAATGAACAATGATTTCCATCCTGCATCAGATTGTAAGGCTCAGATGCTCAGGAGTCTATTTTGCTTTGACTTGTGGAAGTTGCTGGTTATTATTTGAGTTTCTTTTTAGCCTCTATTACTGCAACAGCTTCAATTTTCAAAAAGGGCTATGCTGGATGCCTTTGTTAGTGCTGTTGGTTGAAAATGAAACAGTTTCCAGAAGTATTAGCAATGCTAATATATATTATATTATTATATATATAATATTATACATAATTAGCAATATTCCCCCCAGAGGATTCAGTTTCAAAGCTTGATTTGTTGTTGAGTTGACGTATGTTGTAGAGCTCTAAAGAAATGTTAATCTTTCTAGTCTTTGATATTAACCTTTTTAATTAACAATTTAACTGTTGTATGTCTTCTGTAATGTTTACTAAAATTTTCTAGCAGAAATACAAATTGAGAAAAGAAAAAGTAAAAAGACCATAGATGTACTCCAGTACTGTAGACTTACTTTCTGCATGTTTAAAAACTAAGCATCCGTGTCCATCTTGCTACCAGGTGACTTTTAGCTGAAGGTATTATTCATGCCCTCTATTACATTCAAGGGCTGTTTAATGAGTAGTCTGTGCTTAAATGGCTCCTATCGTCTGAATGTGTGCCGTATTTTAGTTACATAACTCTGCTGTGCAATAACAGAGGTTAATGCTGTAATACACAGCACTTTCACGTTTGCTTTTGAAATGTTGAGCTGAAGCTGGTACTTGGTAGGAGCTTACATACAGCATGTCAGCTAGTGATTGAAACAGTCCGGATATATGTTTGAATGCTTTGTACTGCAACTTAGTTCACCTAAGCTCTTGAAGTCATTTGTCCATCTCATGTGTGACCTCCCACCCATCTTTGGGTGCAGTATACGTTTTTGGTCTGCTAGCCTTGAGAACTGGTGTAAAAGTGACAGTATTCTCACTTGTCCAGTCCATCTGTTTACTAGTAATTTTATTTGGGTGTGACTTTGAGTATACCATGAATGAACTCTTTTTGAACCTACTGGGTGCCCATATGAAATTCTTCATGCTGTAGGATGGAGAATGAAAAAAAAAAAGGGGAAATAGAAAAAAAAAAAAAATAGGACTTTCAGTTTGTAGAAAAGCACTTTCTTTTTTTATCTTTTGTTCTCTGAGTTGCTACTATTCACATAAAGGATGAAATGAAGATGGGCTGGGATGAAGAGGACCATGATCTGCCCTGCTCACTGTTTTCCAAATATATGTTCAGAAAGAGCATTTATATGTGAGAAAAAAAAAAAGGTGGAGGCTAACATAAAAGTAAACACTGTTGGAACTTCTGTGTTTAAATATTTTCAGATTGCAAGTTTTGTAATCTATGTTTGGGCTACTCCTCCCTCCTGGGCGGGAGGGAGATAGGACATAGGGCACCTATTAACCATGTAATTTGTGCCAGCAGGATGGAAGATGTTTTCTGTAAGAAGCTCTGTGACGTTCTGATGTCTTGATCTGAATTGATTTGTAGTTTGAACATTGGTGCTTTGCATAACCAAGATGCATAGGGGAAAAACAAAAAAAAAGGACATGGAGAAGTGACTGCTTCGGAAATTCTCTTAACATTGTACAACCTATGGAAAAGTTCGTATTTGGTGGGTACCCCTCTGGCTGCAGGGACCCCCAGATCTGCCATTTCTGCTGTGTTAGGATTCTTGACAGTAATATTTGGAGATTGACAGTGAGACGATAAAATATTTTTTATTTTGGAAGAAATCTGACCCAGTTTGACTGCTTGCTTTTGTGCCTGATCCTTCCTGACACGGCAGTGGGCCTGAAGGCCGTGCCGCTGCTCCTGGCTGGGCCGTGCAGGGCTGCTGGCGGGAAAGGCCTCAGCACCAGCCCTGCTCAGCTGGGAAGCCATGGCTCCGGTCTCTCTTGTTGCTCGGCTGTTTGTGCTGGTGTTTGTTGTTGATTTTTGTTTTTCTTTAAATACCCAATTATCAGACTCAGTTATTCTGTGAATCATTTATTCTCGACATAATATGAAATGTCAGAGTATTGTCCTCCTTGGTTTTAGTTGGGCAGTGGGACGCTGCACCTTAAATTCCCTCAGAGCGGGGTGCTGCTGCTTTTCCATTTCTCTGAGCGTTAACCAAAAGAGGAAGGGGTGGTATTTATAACCGCTTATCAGTTGATTGTTTTACCTTCAGCTGGTGAATTAAGAACGGTGTCTCAGTTCATTTAAACTAGCATTTGGTTATCTTTCCCTCAGCGCAGCCCCGAGCCACTGTGCACTGAAGCTGAGAGCTCTCACCTCCTCAGAGGAGGCGGCTTTACCACCTCGTCTGGCTTTCCTCAGCCACATGGCAGAGTAATCTTGCTCACATGTCAGTTTGCCTTTATCAACTGCATGCTTTGCATTAATTTCAGCTTCCCAGCGTGCCCGTGAGGGCAGTAGTGTGGTCTGTGCTCCCTGGTTACCGTCAGTAACTCAGTCCCACCTCACCCCTCACAGACTCAGTGCCAAATCGGCGTCCTGCAGGGGAAGAAGGTAAGCTGAAATTCTGCTCTTTCTGCCAGAAAACAAATTTGCCCAGGCTTCCTCCTCACCTGGCTCTCCCTGCCTGAAGGGACCTGGTAATCTGTTGGCTTCCTGACAGTCCCTCAGTCATGTGGGTAATCCTGAGGGTTGTCATCCGAGGTGAGAGATAAGGAGAAGCACCCGAATGTGACACGTGTGTGAAAGATCAAGGCATTTCTGCCACGTTATTTTAAAAATGAGAGCTAACAGAAACACAAGTGAGCCCTTCGCTCTTTCCCTCCTCCTGAATATTGTCAGATAAACCAGTTAATGTTACTGTCTTAGTTTTCTGTGTGCAAAATGAGAGTGATTTTTACCTTCTTCACAGGGATGTTGGATTAAGTAAAGAAGCACTCAACTCCTGCAGTGTTGGGCTGCACAGAAATTCTTGTAGAGAGAATATGTGAGCTTCACTGCTGCAGAGCAGTAATGCTGCTCAGCCCTTCATCTCTTTCTGTGTTTTGGTCTCCATTTTAATGCTTCCACTGTTCTCTTTAATGTTACCTCGCTCACTCAGGTCACTTGGCTGCTGGAAGGACCCATTCTGTCCCACTATAAGCTCAGCAGTCCCCTTGCTCATGTGTTTCTTTTTAGCTGTTACACAGTCAAGGTGTTCTTACTGGAATGTGAGCATTTGAGTCAGGTTTGCCGTTCTCAAAAACCATCTTTGTAATCTATTGATGGAAGTCACACTTGACCCTGATTGAGGAGAACATGCCTGCTGAAATTTCTGGAGACATACTGTGAGTAATGTCTCTGGATTAACTTCAACATAAATGATCCAAGTACTGGGAAAAGTTCAAAACCTTGATTTCGAGTTGTATTCTTAGTGTCAGTGGATCGTTCAACTACAGCCTCTCCAATTTTAACGAGCGTAGATGGGCTCATAGCATTATTTTCTGTTTTGGTAATAAAATTATTTCCTCACAATCTAGAATAATTTTGGTTTAAAAGGCTCTGCCCTCTCTGGTATCTTTGGTTGGAAATGATGGCTTGGTGGAATATTGGGTGGCTTTATTTGTTTGCTCCTGAGTAGATATATGCCCTGATTTCCCTGGGTGTAAGAACTCTGAAATAAGAAGTGAGCTGTCTTTAAAACAAAAACCCGTGTTTTCCTAAGTACAACCTGGAATATGATAACCTAGGTCACAACATTATTCAAAAGGTGGCAACTTTCAGTGTGGGTCATAGCAACCTATTAAGTTTATTTGGGCTCTGTTAGGGAGGTAGCAAGAAATTAGCAGGCTAATTGCTAAGTGAATTGCTGCTTTCTTTTAAGTGCAGTCTCTTTTGCCCGGTGTGTTTGTTAAACACTTTGCTAGCTGGCAGTACAGAGAAACTGTTTGCCAATGAAACTTCCATCACTGTAAGATAATCACATATCCTTGCCGAGCAAATACCACTGTGATAACAGTGAAGTGGGTGTGCCAGTCCATTTTCTTAGTAATGTTGTTATTTAAGTATTTGTCATATATAGCAGTAATATAAACTGATGTCATATAGGTTCGTTCTTTCACGGAGAGCTTTGATGAACACTTGTAAGCATTTGCTTGGGTTTTTTTTTTGCTACTTATTACCTTTGTGTGCATGCAGGGTTGAAACCACTTTCAGAAACTTGTCAGTGATTGATCACTTCACAGTAGACGTTCAGATAGGTGCTCTTTAATCAATTCATACTTGATCTTTCCGTAGACACTTAATGTGTCACTTTCTAGAAATCAACAGCTCTTTTAGCTGCAGGAAACGCCGGAAGTTATTTTGGGAAGCCACACAGAGTACACGCTCAGTCTGAAAGCAGACAAGGCTGTTTCTTAAAAAGAAGCATTGAGCCACGAATGGCATATGATTCACATAGATAACTGCCATTGTTTGTCACACTTCCCTAAAAATACTTCAATAGAAATAATGAGAAGGAAACAAGAAAGAAAACTCGATAAAGGAAATGAATGGTGAGTCTGGTATTTCTGGGTATTCTTAATTTACTCAGCAATCATGCTGGATTTCTCGTGTCTGTCACTTCCATTCATAATTTCTAAGTCTGACAAAGCACAGTTTGATTGTCTGTTAACAGCCTTATTGTTCTTGTGTGATTCTGCCTTTTGTGTACCTATCTGGCACTCTTGCTGTACTGCAACAATCTTAGTTAAACTGTTGCCTCTCTTAACTGAATTGTCTCTCTGAGTGCAAGGCCCTGCATATTTTTCTTTAATGATGAAAGAAAACTCTAGAATTCTCTAGATCAGTAGTTTCTTTCGAAAAATAATTATGCAAAGTAATCTATAAGGCAGTAGTGTTTGTCTGTTGTTTAAATACTGAGACTTGCACTGAGACTGCATAAAAGAGGAGGGAGTCATAAGGATTCTTTGCTTGGAGCCAGGGGGAGAAATGTGCCTTCCTGCCAGTGTTTGAGACATTATTGGGAACTGTACCTGGACAATTTGTGTGGGAGAACAGCATGCACAGCTCCTGTAAGCCAGTGCCATGAGGCACAAAGCAAATAAGGGCTTCTACAATTGTAAATGTTGATCAGCCTATCCCCTGGTTTAGAGTCACTTGAGGATGTAGAGAATGGAGGTAATGGTTCCTCAAACCAGCAAAATTGGGCTGAGTGAAAGTTGGGCTGTAAGTCTCAAGCTTGTATGTGTGTTTATGCCAAGGAAACAAGAGTTTATAAACTGTACCCAACAAAGACTGGGAAAAGTCCCACCAAATCCACAGCCATCATCTTTGCCCACAGAAACTGTGTGACCAGAGCAAAGCTGGCTGCTGAGGTCACTGATGCCTGCAAAGGTGCCACGAGTGACTGACTGCTGTGCCACCTGGGCCTGCTCCAGCAGTGACAAACCACATGATGCCATCAACCTGGGGTGGGAAGTTAGGGGCCCCCTTTCAGGTGTGCAAGGTCAACATACCTGACGCAAACAAACATGCGTCTGGCTGCAAGTGTCTGAATGCCTGCCTTGGCCACCGTAGCAGACAGAGCATGTCATTACTAAGTACGTTCCTGCAGCCTACACAAAGTGGTCCCCATTTGGTTTTATAATTTATGAAGATGTCGGTGGGAATAAACACAGGGCTTGTGTGCTCCTGGCAGTGTTTAAGGCTGTATATTGGTCTTCTCACTCCAGAACAAAATCCCCACCACAGATGGTAGCAAGGCCTGAGATGAGTCTTGTAATTAATTGATGTTAATATCTTTTATCCTACATACTCTTAGATTTCTGTAAACATTTCTTTGCTTGTATTTTCTGTTATACAGAATTCCTGCATCCTCTGCACCTGTGAGGAAAAATACACTGCTGCTCTTTGAGTGACGTGACCCAGATTTTAAAACAAAACCTCAGCCCGGGAGGTTTTCAGCTGTAGGCTTAAATTTTCACTGGAACTGAACTCCTCCAACAGTACACTGGCCTTGATAAAGTTCTGGAATGGGTGAGCTGAGGAGGGAATTCTTGCAACTCAACCCAAATCCAGCTAGCATAATTACAGTCTTGCTACTGGCCCGTAGTGCTGCTCTGGGTAGCATCAAAGCATTCCTGTAAACATTTTGAACTGCTCCCAGTGACCACTCCTTTGGTCGGTATATAGTAACTTCTGAGCGCATATTATACTGTGCCTTGTCCAAAGATTAACGCGGTTTCTGTACGGAGACACCAGCGCAGATGCCTGTGAGTTAGCCATGTACCAAAAAGACCAGATAGCTGTAAAAACTGAGTAATTTCAGTGGCCAGGCATCACGGCTTCCATTGCATAACTGCACTTCCAACACTGTCTGGAGCCAGTGGCAGCTTCCCGGGCAGGATCTGTCACATCAGCTCATGCATCTGGAATGGACTGCATCCGAAGCTTTACTACAGAAATGTAATTTGACTTTAATCAATTTTATTGTTAGAGTAAAAAATGAAAATGTAGATAAAAGCTTTAAGAGTGCAGAAAGGAAAAGATTAATTAGTAGGAAGCTAATTAATTTGTTTTCAGAATGCTTTTTTTCAGCCCTTTTGTGGAGGGCAGTCTCTTTAAAGAAACCAACTGGCTGGAAGCAGAAGACAATGTCCATTGCAGCATGGCCTCTCTGTGTGAAGGTTAGTACAAATTATTTGCATTTAATTTCTCTAAGGACCAGAAATAAACTAATTCCATTCAAAAGAAAATAAAAAAGAATGAAGAAGTAAATAAAATAGATGTGTGGTAGATAGGGAAAGACAAAACTGGAGAAGCATCAGAAAGGGACTAACAAAGACATTAAGACAAAATAATTATGGCCATTAGATACTAATTCCTGTTTGTATTTGCAGTACTATTAGTAACAAAAGAAACAAAATAATGAAATTTCCTGTCAGAGTATGTGAGGTTATCACATTGTCCATCAGCCTCTTCTGACAGTGCTGTGGAGCTAAACTGAAATTTTCACATGCTCTCCTCCTGTCTCCTTCTCCCGCTGCTATTCTTAACTCCTAAGCAGACAGCATTGGGATTGCAGGAAGATGAAAAGGAGGTATTTCATTCATGCGTTTCTCATTGAGGACAGCTTAAGAAATGGAGAGGTGTATGTGAACATTTGTGAGAAAAACAATGTGAACAGTACGAACGTATTAATTTTCAAATTAAGTACTGATTAATTTAAAAAAAAAATCAATAGAAATTACATTAATACTACAACATTAAAATATCTGTATTATTTATTTCCAGGCGTTAGAGTTGGCCTGATTCCCACAAGTGTGAGACAAGGACAGGTACTGTCTTCCATTGGGATCTGAGGTTATAGAACATTTCTGAGGATCAAGCCATTTACTGCTACTTCTAGAACTAACTCCTCAAGGTATTCAGGACTATACAGTGATTTATATCATCCTTTGATACTATAAGTTATTTGCAAAAGCCTTGCATTTTCAGGAAAAATACAGCAATTCTTATGACACCGTTAAATAGCAACAGACCCAGAAGAAAACAAAAGAAAATCATTTTTGAGTGAGCTATCATACATCATTTTGGGTTTTGGGTTTTAAATCTTTTTTCTCTGCATTTTATTACAATTTATATTGTGATTATGTATAATTACAGTGCTTTTTTGTTTTGTCGTGGTTGAAGAAGATGGTCCTGACAGAGAAATAGCTCTCCCCTCCTGCTGCTTGGCTTGGACTCTTGCATTTAAGTCAATAAACTGCACAGCATATATGTGCACGCACATAAATAACAGGTTTTAGAAAGAGAGAGAGAGGCAAATGCTGTGAGACCCGCCTCAATAACTTTATGAACTGAAGTACGAATTGCTCACAAGAGTTACGATCCTTCTGTTCGATGGCAAGTATCGCTGTAGGGTCATATTGCTATTCTTTATGCTCTATATATTTGCTTGCCTTCTTGCAATACAAAGAACCCTTCCTTTTATTGTAGGTGTTTCCATTTTGTAACAGACCAGCATCTCGGTGTTGTTTTTTGGGCAGGGCAAGGCACTCAGTACCTGTCCTGTATGGGAATTTCCAGGTGATTTACTAGCTATGACTTTCCCTTCATACAATATTTGAAGTTTCATCAAAATAATTTGGAGTATACTGGGACCAAATAAAGGGCATAGCTTGAAACATCTATTTTCCAAAATAACCACACTAAAACTTGCCAAACCAAACATTATTGTCAAAAACATGGCTCAGCTGTAATGTGGAAGTGGCTTCATGGGAAAAAGTTTGCTCAACAGAATAGCCTGTACTTGGGGAAGAGAAAGCATACCTATTTTAAATAAGTTTAAGCTGCAGCCAGTTCTGTGGCTTGTTGCTGATCCTTATTAGCTGCTATCTTTTCAGATTCTATGTCTTTATTTTGAAGGTATTATCTCATGAAAATCCCCTTTTTTTCTTTCTTTAAACTTATTTCTCTGTTTTGGAGGGAGTCGTTAGGGAAAGGAAACTGTATTTCCATCAATGTCTCTTCTTCTGTTTGACCTTTGAATTTTGGGACTACGGACCCCCTACAGAATATTGATCTGATTGTGACTGTGCAGTGCCTGGAGAGTTTAGACTGAAGCATCATCAAAGCATTTGAAACCTGGAGAAAATAAAGGTTGTATTACGAGATTATTGAAAAGGAAGGGGGAAGAGATGGACTGGATGTTGGGCTTATCAGCTTTACGTCCAATACTGGAGACAGATTCCCAAATTTAGTAGTGTCATCTAAGAACAGCTCATGCCTTTTAAGTGGCTTAAAGGCTGAAGCTCTGAGAGGCAGTTTCCACACTTTCCCTAATCTACCTGAAGTTTGTTATTGGAGTTATGTCAGTCACTGGTAGGAATGACAGAGCAGGGTAGATTGCTCAGCATCCTCCCCACACCCGACTCCACTGAGGGAAACCAGTATGAATTTTAGCCAGCTTCTGATTTAGTTGAAAATTCCTTTCCCTTCCTTTTTGTGAATGAAACAGGTGAAATTGGTGAGCACGGTGGCAGAGGCAGAACCTTGTGAACAGTTTGTTGTCCAGGGACTGGGCGGCAGCAGGCAGATGCAAAGCACCAGATCAACGGGATAAGGGGATTAAGTAATCAGGCTAAATTCCTCTTCCTGATAAACTCAGTGGAAACTTTGCTATTGTTTCCCCTGGCTATTTAGCAAGGAGAGCTATGATTAATCAGCAGTGTTGAGTTTGTTTTCCCTGCCGTGTGCAGTTTGTTCTAGGAGATTCTGAGGAGATAGAGAGGATGCTGAAGCATTAGACTGCCATACTTGGAGCTGGCCTTTCCAGTCCCTTTCACGTAAACATTTCTACCAAGTATCGTACAGATATTTGGCATTTCACCTCATGAATGAGTCTAGTGTCTTGTTTGTCCTTGATTAGAATTCTTGAGGTTTTCTTTTGTTTGTTTGTTTGCTTTCTCCAAACATCGCCGCAGCTGATGTTTTGTTCTTTCTATATCTCCCATCAAACTCTGATGAATCTTGACTGTTCTTTCACTCACTAGCTTCACTGCGACTTGTCTGTATTAGAATTTCCTAGCTTGTCATTTAATAACTGAAATACTAGGACACATAAGATCATGGGAAATGACATGTGTCACCCAGTTGTCATGCCTGGAATTGTAGCAGCTCTGTTACACATGATACAGTTGTAAATTAAAATTTTCCACTGACCTGGAGCATGGAAGGGTACTCTCAGTACATTATTTGCTTAGTCAGGTTTGCTGTTTTTTGATTCCTATTTCTTAGTTCATTTTGTTATTCCTAGTAAACATCAATGTATTTGGCATGCTCTTGCCTTTATGGGAGATAATGTTAGCAACCATTGTTGAGACTGGATGAAAGGTTTGGATTGTAAATTGATTGGCAAAATAGATGTAAAATCCTACTTGTATTTTTCAAACAAACAAACAAATAAAAAACAGTTTTTGTCTGATATAATTCAGTATAGGAAGGTTTTATGAAGCCTGTCCTTACAAGCTCTAGGTTGAACGTATTTGACACTTTAAAGTTTGTTCTAATAGTGTAATACAGATCTACTTTTAGTAACTAAAAACCTTGTCAAAAGCGACTGCTTTCCGCCAGGAATAACACACTGAAGCAAATTTGGGATCCACCCTATTTTCAAGTTACAACCTGACTAAGTTCATGTGATTTCTCTCAAACCTTAGAGATCTCATTCAAACCAAACAGGTAAATTCTTCCTTGGTGTAATGTCTTGGCTGTAAATTTCAGTATTGGTGTTACTTTGCCGAAGTTGAGACTGTGTGTGTCAAAATCAACTTTGGAAGGGAAGGACTGGTTCAGCCTTAGCTACGGAGAGGCCATTGTCTCTGCAGAATAAAGTAGTAGATATTTCAGAAGTGCTTTGAAGTTGTTCCAGCCTCTTCACAGAGCTGTGAAATCTGATAGCTCAGCTTTTAAGCTGTTTGTGAAAGTACAGACTGTAGTACTTGTGGAATTCATTCAGTGACTTCCAAACTGGAGCCTGGCCTGAGAGTAGGAAGAAAGCGTTTAAGAAGAGTAAAAAAAAAAAAAAAAAGGCTTCAGTAGTATGTGGCAGTTAACTGTCAACTTTGGCATCTTTTCAGATTTGCGGCTTCATGCTTTCTAGAGATAAACTGTGACTTTTCCCCAAGGACCGGAGGATTTTATTTTCTTTTCCGCTGTAACTCTTAGAGCTGTATGACTGCAGGAGCTAAACAAAATGCAGAACTACCAGCATCCCATCTGCCATGCTCTTAGATAGTAAATTTATGGGTGCAGAACATATCTGGGAGCTTCTTCCTATTTTACATCAGTTTCTCGATATTTTTCATTTGTAAAGCAGACAAATAGGGCCCCCGTCTGTGTTACCATGCTGTGTAGTGTTTCCTCTGGATTTGCCTGAAGCCTTTTGTCTCATGAACAGGTGTATTGGGGATGTTATGTGGGCTCAAAGCATTCTTGAGCACCCTCCGGGACAGGCAAGCTGGTGTGAAAGCAGAGAAGGAGCAGCCCGAAGAGTAACTGCATCCTGAAGATGTCAAACTTTCTTATCCTTTTCATTGTCACTAAAGCTGAAATGCGAGTGGGCAGCAGGGTTTCTTCCCCTGCTGTGCAGCCTGTTGCTTTTGTTTTATTTCAATAGAGATGAAGGAATGCACTCGCATAATGTCTCTTCATAGTGTTCTCTGAGCTCGCCTTGACTGTGCCATGTGCTGGAGACATAACATCAGTTCTGCTCCAGTCAGGTCTCGTGCAGATGCAAAAACCTTTAAGATAAGGATGGTGGTGTTTTTTGCTTGAACTACCTGGCTTGTCTGATCACACAGGCTGCAGCTCAAGTTAACGGTTTGTCAGCTGCTAACACAGTTACTCTGTCCAGTAATCCAATCCCTCTGTGCAATGCAAGTGTTACTTTGCAGTGCCGCTGCTCTCAGCTAACAATCCCAATGAGTGAGAAAGGAGCGCAGCTTACAATGTTGAGGGGGTGGAAAATGGAAAATGTGCGTTTCTGCTTGCTGAGGACTGATACGACATATTCACAGACATGTAGGGAAAAGTCAGAAAGCTTGGGCTGCAACTGAATTGCAGCTAACGAGGAAGGAGAGCGAGAAAGCACTGAGTAATCAAGTAGTAAGTGCAAAGTCGAAGTTTACTACTTAATGAATAAATGGTCAAATAATAGGTGATCTAGGCAGAAGTACTTGAGGTCTTTCTCCCTTCAGCCACAAAAGAAAAGATGAATTATGACCAGATGTCAAAGCAGCCAATTTTAACAAAAAACAAGCAGGAAAGAAAAGGAACAGGTCAGGTGTACTTGACAGATAGAACAGATTATGCAAGCCAGCAGGACATGATACTATAGCCTGGAATATGAAAAAGCTGGAAATACTCACCTATCTGCCTTTTTCTTTAAGAAATGCAGAAGATGGGTGAGTCTCCTGGCGATGACTAGAAAGCAAATGTATTACTTGTGCTTGAAAATGCAGGAGAGTCTGAGAGGAGAGAGGTCATGGAGGATTTACAGAAAGGTAATACTAGTTCAGCATCAAAATTTTGAAATGGCATAAATTATTTCTCTCTTGTCCTTACAAAATGTGATAAATAACCATCATGTTACCACTGCATGCAACTGGTCTAGTAGTTTTGGTGGAACCTTTTTCCAAAGATAAGCCAGGATGCAGTCCCACATGATGTTCTTGGAAGCAAACTGTGATTTATCTATCATGAAAACGCGGTGAGGTGAGCACACAGCTGACCGCGACATTCCTGGGATGAACTAGTAAACAGGGATTTACAATTTCTAATCTAAAGACTGCCAAGGGAAGTCATGAAGACTTTGTTGCTGGAGTCTTTTAAAAGCAGTGCAGATATATGGCACTTGATTGCACCTCTGAGGTGGGATATGGACTAGATGATTTCCTGAGTTTCCTTCCACTTCTTTGTTCTCATGACTGTGTGATATGAGGCTGACTGGGGAGATATTAACTCAAGCACAAATAACTCAAGTTAACTGCACGCTGAAGACGAAACCCTCAGCTTAATAGAGGTCATTTTAAAACCTGGCTGGGAAAACATGGTTTCATACATGATAATAGTGTCCCAAGAGGAAATTCAGAGATGAATGGTAGTTTTTAGTGTGATGTGGACTGATTGGAGAGACTCCAAAGAGTAAATAATCAAACTTCAAGAAGACAAACCTAGAAAGGGGACAGAAACTATTTGGATTGCTTGAAGAATAACAGCCAAGAGGAAATATTGCAAGAGTTATCAAATACAGAAAAGGCTGCTGTAAAGAACAGTATGTTGTTTACAGAAAGTAAAAGCTCTGCAGTAGATTGAACGAAATTGATGGAAGCAAATTGAAGAGATTCAAAGGAGGGGGAAAGAATACCCGTCCAAAGGAGGAGTAGCAAAACCCTGGAAAGGATAGCTTGAGTGATTGTGAAATCCACAATGGTCATGAAGAACATGTTGGAGAAATATCTCTCTAGGATGACAGGAATATACTTTTTCCCACTCTGGGACCTGGGATGGACAGGATGCACTTTCAGTGTCCCTGTCTGATTTATTTTTCAATGATCTTCTCCTCAGTAGGAATGCTTTGCCTTGATATTTGAGGTACATAGGGATTCAATTTATTTATTCTTCAAAATAGGATTGCTAATCTTTGTTCCTAAGGAACCTCTTGGCCCGGCAAGCAGGGAAAGCAGCCAGATCTGCATCAAGATTTTCTCATTTCCAATCCATGTTTGTCAAGGTATATCTGCTGGATAACCTGTCCTCTATTCTACAGCAGCCAGCATTGCAGCTTGTGTATGTAATGCAAGAGATGCTGTTTTTTTTTTTTGCGTTGGAGACTGCAAGCTCTGAATAGTTAAGCCATAGTTAAAATGCAGTTGCTACACACATGGATTCCAAATTAGCATTTGCAACAGTTCTTCAGATAACACCTAGGCTTGGCCAAATTGCACATATTCAGATTCCTTTGCAATAAAAATCCTCCCCAGTTACAGCTTAAGTTTAATTTCCCGTCATCTTTTTGGTGTTATGCTGATGGAGAACATGATGTAAATATAAATTAAAAAAATGAATGCAAATTGTAGCTCATATTTGGGCAATGTCAGGTAAGTTTTCTGAGGCTAGATCTGCTGAAAACTGAAAACTGATCTATCATTTCTGTTTAAGAGTTCAGAAGGAAGCAGACAGTTTGGATCAGGCAACAGTCTACAGCTATGTGTTCAAAACAAGAGCTTTTGTTCCAAACTGGGCTGATGCATGCCATCAAATATGCAAAGAATGCAGGGCCGTTTGTGGTGCTACTACAGATACCATCACAGGAAAGCCAAGCACACAAATTCCTGTTGAAATAACATTACAGTTAAGATGAAGGCAACCAAAATAAAGCAAATTCAAAGCAGGAGGATGCCCACGTTCTGCAAGTGTGCTACTGTTTGATATAAAATGATCCCCATTTTTCTTTGAAATCCACCATTTGAAGACATTTCCCTCGAGCAAGTGCTGTGGTTCAGGAAATGAGCTGTGAAACCCTTCAGGGTTGAAGGGTTGAGGTTAGTTACAAGAAGGGGGTTAAGAGTGTTGAATCAGCTAGTGTGATTTCAGAGAAAATCTATGAAGGCTGCACCCCTTACATCGAGAGATGACGATTTTCCAATTGACATCATTTTCAAAATCAAATGTATCCATATATGTGAAAGCTCTCTGTGTGAGTATGTATGAATTGGAGGACATTTTGCACTGGCTCTGTCGATTGCTCTGAGCAATCTTCTTACCCAGTTCAGTGGGATTTTTGTAACAGCACCACAATTAACAGTTGAGATTGCATTCATACTTTAAATTGAAGTGGGAATTATTTTTGTTGTTAGGCATGAAAATAGGGATTGAATATAACTAAAAATACCACTGTTTTCTTTCTAGAAAATTGTATGGAAATGTATTTATTCCTTTGGGAATTCAAGCAAATTCAGAGTAACGCTCTTTATATTTTATAACATCTGTAACACTTGAACTGTCATTTTAGTGCTTGAAACTCTAGGCAGGCATAAATGGAAATTCACTCCAATAGATCAGCTACCTTGGAAATATTTTAAATGAGCAAAATTTCTAACACACTGCATCAGTAGTAGTAGCTAAAGAATTAAAAACAAAACAAAACAAAACCCACAAAGCACTAAATCTGCCAAATGGCATATCTGAGCTCTGACACTTGCCAGTTTTGGAATTAGCTTCTTTGGGCAGCTGGTAGGGTTAGTTTTCAGTAGAGCAAATATTTTGCAGAAGTGAATTTATCTTTCAGGCCAGAATTCAAGACAATACAAGCAGCTACTTTTCTTTGTCAAAACTGTGGCTCAAGAGGTTGCTGTGTCGGGACCACCATCTGCTGATGCTTGTCAGTGTGCTGTAGTGAGAGACATTTTTCACCACCCTTTGGCTGTGTGCAACTTTAAGATATCGTAAGTACACCTGGAGAACAGGTGTTCATAGCTACAAGGGCACTCCAAAAATAATGCCTCCAATTGCATGATGTCGGCCTGCTGTCTGGAGGTGGATGTTGGTGGTACAACAGTAGAGGTTGAACCTTCCCACCAATATCCCATGACATTTTGTTGCTGTTGCAGCAGACGGGCAGACTGTCAGAATGGTGTCTGACGTGGAAGCGCATACGAAGCAAAGGTTTGCCACTGAATTCCTTTGTGTGGAATAAATGGCACCCTCTGACATTCACCGACACTGAATGTTTATGGAGACCAAGCAGTGGATGTGAGCACAGTAAAGTGGTGGGCAGTGCATTTAAGCACTGGTGTCTAACACGTGTGAAAGACAAGCCACGTTCTGGATGGCCGTGCACAGCTGTCACGACACAAAACGAAGAGTACCTCCATCAGCACACCTCCATGAATCAGTTAATAGTGTTTTGTATCTGAGGCTTTGCTCTGTCATACTGTTATTATGCTCTTTTTAAACAATTGTCATGGCTGATTTTAAGTTCTCCATTAGGAGATGGAGAACTTATAAGGCCCTTGGCTTGACCCAGGCTAGCAAGCAATCAGAATGCTAGAAATCTGGGTACCTGGTGGTACCTGAACTGTGTTACAGAAAAAAAGCACAAATGATCTGGAAAATGCTGATTAATATATAAAAACAAGTGGGTGGATTGCAGCAGAGGGGGCTGGTACCAGTGGTGAACTGGGAAGCAAACCAGATTAAACTTGTTCTGGAAAAATTTGCTGGCAGAGGCGATGATTTGGATCTCAAGTCCCTGTTAATCTGTCTCATCTGGAGGAGACGCTGCAGGGGATCACCCCAGCCTCTGTGTTGAAAAAGTAGTTGAGTGATATAAAATCACAAATTCAACACAACTGGTATTTTACTGTTTTTCACTCAAACACTTTTTCAATTATGCTCCATTTCTGTAAGCTTTTAATTCATGTATCACATTAATAGATTTCCTTCTTTTTTTTCTTCTTCTTTAACTGGAAACTGTGTGCTGATACTAACCAAAACAAATGAGGAGAAAGGGACAACTTATTTCTTTATCTTCCATCAGTGAAAAGATGGATAGTAAAATCTCTCTCTCTTTGCAGAACTGAATTTGTGTTTTAATGGATAGGTCTAGTCAGAGCTAAAAGGAAATTTTACAATATATTTTGGGAGAGAAGACTCCCAATGCTAATGAGCAGCCGAATCTGTCTCAGGGAAACAGTTTGTTACTAAAAATAGGTCGCAGCCTAACTGTAACTAAAATCAGATTGCAGAAACCAAGCTATTCAGAGTCCTGATTTCAGCAGCAGATGAATCTATTACAAACAGCTTTGATTATTACATATTTTGAAATGTGCCAACTGAGCCCTGTTTTGAAATTGATCCACTTATGAGCTTCTATCAAACAGGCTTACAGCATTCTCTGCAGATTTTCTTCAGACTCCCCAAAGCCAGTGAGGAACCAGCTCATGGTTATGAGGCCAAAAGGAAAAGCACTGCACACAATCTATTTATAGAAAATGAAGCAAAACAGTGTGATAAAGGGCAAATGAGAGCCTACAGTGACAAGCTTCTCTCCGTTCCTGGTTGTGTGGTCTTTATGTGCAATTTTTTACTATACAGTGTACCAGAGAAATTAAATCACTTCACTACAGCCTTATTCTGAGTAGAGAAGAACATTTTAGCAGTTCTTTCATGTTTATAACACACTCACCTGTGGGTGCTGCTCACTGAAAGGTTTTGTTTGCCAAGAGCTTCTTCAAGGGCCGGAATCCTCCTGCAAGTGCCTGCAGAGCTGGTGGCTGGAGGTTGCCCCAGGAACATTCTACGTGTGACATTTGAAGCCACCTTCTGCAGCTCATGAGCCTCAGATGTGTGGTGCAATGGGACAAAGACCCACCTGCTCTCATGCTTCAGCATTTGAAAGAGTAGTTGAAGACAGAAGCCAGCCTTCGTTGTTTTCATGTGCTATCACCCACGCTTTACTGAATGTTCATGTTCTTGCTTTCTATCCCTGTCCCTGTGTTCTCAGTACAGAGAGCTAGGGACTTCTTTGTCCTGTGAATTAATCAACCCAGCCTCATCTGGGTATTTTTGCAGTTAGTTCAAATCCAATACCTGGGCTGCATCTGCACAGAGTGCTTTTAAGAAATTCTGACCTTGAGAAATAAACCCTGTCTTGGGTACCAGTTTTGTGGCTTAGACACAACACCATTTTCAACTCTTTCAGAAATGTGGGAGCTGCCTACATTCTGCACTCACTTTAGTTGGGTATTTTACTGCCTAAGTGTGATGCTTGTAAGAAGGGGAATAGTTCTGAGGAGATACTAGATGAATTGCATTCTCGAGGTCCTGGCAGATTAAAATGAATGGCTTCTCAGATAGCTTTCTTTCTTGTTCTTTTTCCTTTTTCTTTATGCCCGTGATAAAGTTTGAGGGAGGTTGAAGAAACTGGATAGTTTGTCTCCCAAATATAGAGAATGTTGTTGTCATTTCAGTGTATTTTCATAGACAAGGGGATTTACGGCAGCAGACTTTTTCCTTGAACATTAACAGCACATTTGCAGGTTTGCAGTGTGTGCACTACCTGAGCTCCTCTCCAGCTTCTGTAGGTCAGACCATCACCCAGCCTGTCATGTCTCACCTGTGCAGATTCCTCCTCAGTCCTGGGAGCTCATGTGTTCGCTTAAAAATATTAAGACTCCTTCTGCATTGTGACAAGTGAAAGAATGGATAAAATACCAAGGCTTTTAACACTTAGCAAGGCTGTATGGGAGCTAACTGCTGCAGCTAGGAAGCTGAGTAGCAAGGATCAACGAATGTGATGCATCTCTCTGTATTCCCATATGTCAGTCTCAGACAATTTCACAGATTTGCTAATGGGAACAAGGCTTTCAGTAAAGCTTCTTCAGGGCCCTTACAGAGATGTGAATGTACTCCAGAACCTTGATGAGTGATAAGAAGAAACACTGAAAGACAAATTTCCACTTCTGATTCTTAGACACATGACCTCCTTCATAAGTCAGGAGTCACTCTGAGTTCAAAGAAATCAATGTTGGCTTCCTCCCAGGATGCGAACTCTTGAGAGCTCTGTTTTATATGCCTGTGTGTATCAGTGAATACACACACATATAATGCTATTTTTAAATAGTCAGTGGAAATTGAATGGAGTTGCAGGAACAGAAGAATAGAGAACTAATTGCGTATCCAGCACATAACCCACACACTGACTGAGTTGATGCCAGAGAGTGAGACGGGGTAGGAAAGCCAACCCCAGTATGAAGTTTGGGGCTACACTGCAGTTCAGTCCATTCAAATGGCCAGGAAGTTCTCCAACTTGCCCACCTTGCTATGATCTTCAGGAGTCCTTGGTGAGCACTAGAGCTGACCTAGACAAAGAGTAAGGTACACAAAAAAGCGTGGTAAGCATGGAAGTTACTTTTCAGCAATGTATGCTGTGGAAGACGTACTGGGCAAAATTTAAAACTTGACTTTGAAATTCTGAGTTATGCCATGATAGCTCATTGCAGTGGTTGTGTCATGCTACAATTTTCCTCTGTACCTTGGATGTCCCAGTCAGACCAACACAGCCTTTACAACCAGAAAACATGCAGATGAAGCAGAGGGGTAAGCAGATGCTTTTGCAGGAGTTGTGTGTGCCCAGCTGTGTTTATCTAGGACTGGGAGCTCCAGCCACCAGGGGTGGTGGTGGCTTGTTGGAGCTGCCTGGCCTTGCCTTGCTTCCCTCCCATAGTGTTTCTGAGCATGCTGTAAAGTCTCTTCTCAGTTGTTAGTGTCTGTTGTGGCATCACTGGTGTTTATTCACTTGTCATTTGTGCATAAAGCCAGTTCAGCTTCTCCTCTGAAGTTAGGATACCAGAGCTGCTGTCAGTACATTAAAGATGGAGGAACAAAACAAACCTTCCAGTGCTGGTTTCCCTAGCAACAACCTGGGGTGAGGGTGTCCAAGAGAAGGGTTCTAAAGGTGATGGAACCCAAAAGGGCATAGATCTGCCTCAGCATCCCACCTGCCTCAGCCTGAATCTTGACTCTTGATAGTGTGGAACAGGATGATCCCATGCATTACTGTCACCTTCAAATATAAATCTGCTGGAACAGATAGCTCTTCACAAAGCCATCCTGTACTCCCACTATGTGCTAACAAACAAGACTGTGCTTGTAAAAGCACCGTAAAATGACAATGTTCTTTCTTTCTTTTCCTTTTCTTTCTAAAAGATTATCAAGGGGGGAGGGAGACTCAGGAGACCAGCTTAAGGGTGTTTGAATGGTCAGACTTTGTGATGAAGAGAATGTGCAGCTGACTTCCTATGCTATTCCAGAAAAATAAACACCACTCATAAATATCTACTCCTCTTTCTGGGTGATGTAAACATCTGAGAGGAGAGCTCAGGGTGGTGGGGAGGGCACCCCCTTCACTGCTTTTAGGTGAGCCTCCAGTCCTAGGCTTTTTCTGGACTCACAGCAAAGTAAGGCAGCTTTTACTCAGAAAGACTTCTCTGGCACGGAGGAAGCGCTAGGACTGGGAGACTGCCAGATCTGCAAGTCTTACTGTTAATAGACATGTTTTGAAGCAGCTATTGATTTGTAAAGTGTTATGCAAAGTTATAGGTCTCTTTCCTGAAGAGTGGTTGAAGCTTCAGAACTAAGTATTGAGCCTTTTATGTATTTCTCCTTCCTTTGCTGTTGCTTTGACAAAAACTACTGACGTTTGTCTATGTTGAAAGAATTCTTCTGCTTCTTATTCCTCATCTGCAGTCAGTGATTTGAAACTTCGGGTAGATATTCAGGTGTGCTTACCTAGTTTTTGGTTTAGGAGTTCCCAAAATTTACTGGCAGTGCTGTCTTTGGACTCCAGCCCACAGCCACATGCAATTCTGATGCAACATGTCTGAATCTCTGCATCGTTATCTCCCTTTACAGTGCTTTGCTTACATAGTGCAATAAGATCTAAATAAATATCACTATATCTTAAGTTGTATGGGTGCATATATAGATCTGTATGTATGTAGAAGCAGGGAAAAAGGAAATACTCTATGATACTTAGAGTGTTTAATGTGTATATATTTGCATAATAAAATCCAGACTATTCAGTTTCCATTTTTACTGGGGCTTGTCTGATTACTTAATCCCGAGCCTCATTCTATGGTCTCTTACTGCTGAGGTTAGCCAGCAGGCAGGAGGTGAGCTGAGCTGTGTGTGGTTAGTCCTTAGATACGTTGTTCTCTTCCCCTGCTCTCTGTTTTGCTTACTCTTTTCTTTTTCTTCTTTTCTTTCTCTTCTCTTCTTTCCTATCCAGACCTTTCCTCTCCTTTTTTTTTCTTGTTGTCATTTTTGATTATGAGCTGCTTAGATCAGGAGGCTCTTTGCCTGCATGTTTACATTACACCTAGTAGTATGGCTCTGGTCCCAAACTTGGATCTCTGTGCTAATGCAATATAAATAATAATAAGCATAGCTGCTTTGGCATGCAGTCAGGTTGGAATTGCAAACTCAGGTGGCAGCTCTATTGTGCTTGTGAGTACTGCCCATTGCAAGACTATTTTCTTTCTGTTTTTTGTTTTTTTTTTCCCCCAAAGTTACTCTGTGTACAGTACAGATAACCCCCAGCACAACAAAATAATAAATAGCAAAAACTTTAATCTGTGCCAGTGGTAAATACATTTTCTTGCAAGAGTGCAAATGTGTTGTTAGCATTTCTTGGCTTGTTAGACATCTCGGGATGTGTAAATATAACTAACCCGATCCAGGATTTCATAAAGGAGTTTGCTGGTGAGTCTGAGGTCAGAAATCCCCTGAGGCTCAAGGGATAAGAAAAACAGGTGCTTTCCTGGAGCCTTAGAAGCTATGCTACAATTAGTTTCTTCCTTTCCTTTGGGCTTAATATTGTACTAAAGGTAGTACATTATAACTATGGTAACGTTTATAATAAGAAAATATGCAAATACAGCAACAGCATAATTTTTCCAGGATGCTTAGCAAGTAAATGTTTGAGTACAGAATGGCCTCTAAAATTAGGAATCTTCTTGTCAGTCCTGTTATTCACGATGGCATTAAAACTACTGATTATTACGGGACAAATTTCGCAGGCATTAAAAAAAAAAAGAATAATAAAATGTTTTACTTTCAAATCTTTTAGTAAGGAACAAAAAGGTTTGGGGTTTCAGAAGTTTAGTTGCTGAGGATAAACAAATAAGTTGTGAAGAGCACACCTTGCTAATATGATTGCTCCTTATTAGCATAATAGTTTTCAAATAAACAACCTGCTAATGTCTCTAATAAGCAATTAGTCTGTGATGGAAGTTGCAAATGGAGCCCACTGGTGGATAACAGATAACAGTAAAATCTGTCAATAAAACAAACATTGTTCTGCCTGAACAGCTCTCTTCTTTGCTCCAAAAGAAGAACAGAGCTGCCTTGGTATTCTTATAGTCTGATATCTGACAGCCAGACACGTGACAACACTTCTGATATCCTGCTAGGACATTATATGGAGTCTTCATGATGTTAGTATGGTAACCTAGTTGGAAGTGACCTGCTTGGAGTACTTGAGTCAAATTAAAACCACAATAGGATGAATGCTTGTCCAAGAACAGTGATTTGTGAGATTAATAGAGTTTTCTTGCTTCAATAGAGTGAAGTTAAAAATTCAGTCTATCCTACCTCTAAAACATAAATGGAAATTTTCAGAGCATTCTTTTCTTCTTGCTATTTGAAAACATAAAAAACAATTTCCAGTGGCAAAAAAGTGTTAAATGTATGCAACAGTCTCACTTTCTCAAGCAGACTGAAGTGTGAATGATTTCATAATTTTTCAAGCATAATTGACAAATTATTTCCAAAACATTTGCAGATGGCATTTACATACTTGCCATTATTGCTTTACCATTGATTAGGAAGCTGTGCTGAGCTGGCTCTGGTCTGTATTCCTGCCATCATTTTCCAAACTAATTTTGTGTATTTTAGCTTTCAGGAAATAAGGACACAGAATACAAGAGAACCGTAAATTCCATGGTGAGTATTAGATTTTCATTTCATATGTAGCTTTGGAGAAAAGGGATTATTTGAAGGAAAACTGTGAGGCATTCTTATCTTTGTTCTACTTCTGGACTGACATCATGATATGAAAATGCTAGGAATGTACAGTAAAGCCTGGTGTGGGAAGAAGATCTTGGCAGAGGAGTGATTAATGGTGCCTAAAAGAGGGAAAACAGTTACGTAATAAATACAGCCCATGAGATTCAAATTGAAGAGAGCACCACAGGTGCAGACTGTAAACAGGCCCTGGAGGAAAGAATATTGGTCTTTCAAAGATGGACTCTGTAAACAAACTGATGAGGCATAGGAAATGTCCTTTCATATAAATTTTTATGGGACAAGTCAGTACGTGGAGAATATAAGCACCATAAGTGTTTATAAACTCAAAGAACATCCATAGTGTAGTAAAGCAGCACAAATAGTGCCACAGAGTAAATTTATACAGAGCAGGGAAGATATGTGGTCTGATGTCTGTTTGTTTTTTTTTTTACTTGCGCAAACGATATGATTTCTGCCTCTCTGGTTTTGTTTTGTTCATTTAGCTGCTCTCAGCTACATAATTGTTCTATTAGCTTGTAAATATTATGGTCAACCTCCAGCAAAGTTTAGATGAGGCCAATCCAATGTAAACAAGTGTGTCTGTGTCAACGATGTGAGTAAGCAAAGCCATCCCTTGTGATATTTCCTCCCCCTTTTCCTAACTCCACTGAGCCTGCGAGAGCTTTGCCAAGCCAACTGTGATCGCATATAGCCTAAAGTTCTGGGATATTTTTATTTTAAATTGTATCTGCATTTTATTTTTTTGTATTTGATGTGCAAAATATCCAGTGAAACAAGAACACTGGAATAGAATAACTTCTATGGATTGTCCTCGCATCTGTCTTTGCTGTGTGTGCCTGGCCTCACTGCCTGCAAACACAGAGCAGTGTTAGGGCAGGTGTAATGGGCAGAGCAGCGGGGCCCAGAAGAGCTGAGGCTTAATGGTGTGGATTATCAAAGATTCGTAATGAGCTGTGGCCTTACACATTGCTGAGGGACTGTGCGTGGCATGGCAGTGCTGCAGTGCTGCTGTGTGATCATCTCACATCCTCTGCTTGATAGTGCTGGGGCTGCAGTTTTCTCGTGGGGCTCAGGCTCCCCTGTGCAGCAGCAAGGGGACAGGTTCTGTGGGTCAGCAGCACTACTGGGGCTGCTGCAGTGTGCATGTCACAAGGGCTCTTGTGATGGAGTCACTGAACACAACGCTTGAAAGCCTTCAATTCAAGTAATACAACATACTTTTTTTTTACCTTTGAATATTATTTTTGAGGTTTAGCAGTGTAATAATTAACTGTTCCTCTGTACAGAACCCAACATGTAGGACATCCTGTCCGTGCAGCAAATTAATCCCAGGGGCTTTTTGCTGCATGAATGCAAACACAAGTGTGTGGGTAGGTTTTCCCAGCATGCAATCTCCTCCCAGTCCCTTTTGAGCCAGTTGCTGCTGTTCACTGGGCACAGGTACTGCCCGCTGCCCTGCACCCAGTCTTTCCCCATCTACCAGCCTTCCTTTCCTACCTCAGCTTTCAAGTGCCCAAATCCTGCTGGTTTTGCAGCCTTAGCAATTTAACACTAGTGACAACCCGTGCCTCATTCTCCCTTAAGCAGGGAGCTGCATTTGGTGGCTGCTGGATCACAATTTTCAAATAGGTATGAGCTAACTTTAAGGAAACAAACAAACAAACAACAAAGTAATCATCGAAATGCTATTGATCTCCAGGGACTGGAGGGTGGGAGGTGTCTGACAATTTGCATTATCTATGGGAGAGGAAGGAGTTGAGCTGTTTTTTTCCCACAAGCAATATATCTATTTTTGAATGCAAAGTACTTGCTTTTGCCATGGGACCAAAACAGTTTTCATTCACTGACTCATGGCCTCTGGAGACCTTTTCCCTGAACTTAGGAGGCAAATGCTTTAGTGATTTGCAGCTGGAAAAGCGACACTGCAATTAGCTGAAAGTGTTAATTTAAAGGTAAAGATGTGACCTGTTTATCGTTACTTTGATTCTGAAGAACCAGTTTCCCCCGGCAATGTTCTTTGTTAGTTACCTATGAAGCTGCTGTAGATTTGATCATAACGGCTGTTGGGTGAGAATCTCAAAGCTTTGTATCAACAACATATGATTTATTCTGTAGCTCTTGTGCAGGAAGCCAAAATATGATTTCATGCTTTCCTGTCTCTCTTTAGGGTGCTTTTTCTGTTTTTCTCTTTTTATTTCTCTTTTTATAGTATAAAAATTATTCAGGAATTATTTGCTATTTATTAGGTTTGTCAAATAGCCTATGTACTTATCTATTGATAAGTGCTTAATGATTAATCTGTCTTTCCTAAGAGACAGTCTTGCCAAGGTCTGGGCAGGAAGTTTATCTTGTCATTATTCAAGTTGCACCTCTCGGACTTGCAGAATAATTATGGATCAGTTTGGAAGCTCATGGCCTCAGATTGATTCCTAGGATGCTTCCACATGCTTGGATAGCTTGTTTGTTTGTTTGTTTGTTTGTTTGTTTGAAGGATGAAGAGCACTCAAACAACTGAAAACTCTTTTCTGTGTTTGTGGAGAGTCTGCCTAAGACAGCAGCAAGTGCAAGACTCTGGGAACTGACCAGACATCTAAGCATGTTTATGTTTCATTGATTGCATAGAGACTGTTTCAGCTTTAGGCAAAACCTAAACAAAATAAAACAAAATAGTATACTAAGGAATGCAATATAATGATATTTAGACTCCCTCCACATTGCAAAGTCTGCAGTAAACTGAGCCATCACTGAACATGCACAGTAATATTTCTTCATACATCTCAGCGTTGTTCTTATATTTATGCATCTAACCAGTTCTTTAAATTACACTCAAGGCATAGTAAACTGGAAACAAAAATTAAAAGAAAAGAACACCTGCATAGATCAAGTCTCTTTTGCTCTTAGGTGATCTTATCAGTTTGAATTCTCTGTCATAGTGCAGCTTGTAAGTTACAGAGAAGAAAGGAGATCCCAAAATGGCATGCTGCTGTCAATAGATAATAAAGAGATAAACCTCTTTAATTCGAAAGTCAAAATGCATCTTAAGATTTTGTACTGAGGAGATGGCATCTTAATTGGGCTCCACCTAGGAGATGAACAGGCGGAGTTCAAGTTAAGCTTTTTTTTGCATGAGGTGTGTCTGTCAGGTGCAGCTGATTATTTGGAGTACAATAGTAAAGAATTTCAGTACAGAGGAACCATTTTTTGCTGTTTGCTCACTGAAGTCTAAATTTTTTGTTGGCTTTGTGGAGCTTAGCTTGACTGAGGCTGTGGGAAACCCAGTATGGGAATCACCTCTAGGTAAGCAAGCAAGTATATCTACAGGACTGTGCATTGGAGTGGTCCTAGCTGTATGCTATAGCGTTTGTTATCAAACAACTGAGAGCTCTTTACATCATCTCCTTTACACTGATGTGCAGGCTGTGGACACACAGTGGTCTGAAATTCTGTGTGGATAGAACTAGCAAGTCAGTACCTTGTGTCTTTGGTGAAGGAGCATCTTTGTTCGAAATCTATTTTTGAAGTAGCAACTACTGTACGCAGAAGTCCTAACGTGGCTGCTGCTACTCAAGGAGTATGTGCATTTTTCCTCCTGTTCTTTTGAATTAACCTCGTGGGCAGGATCTTTGCTCAAACTACTTCCAATGGATGTTTCACACTTTCTTCTTTCCGTTATTTGTCAGTTACTAAAAGGAGGACTCATAACCATTACAACATTGAGTAGACTTTAGAACACCCAGGAGTTTGAGCAACTCTTTCTATTCCCCCGGCTTTCATGACATATTATAAAAGTGTCAATCTCTCACTGCTATCTAACAAACAAACGTCTGTCTGCCTGAGATCCATTTCCTGTAGGGCAGTTTGCCAGGAATAACAAATTTAACTTCAGCTCTCAGCTTAAGAAATCTCACTTCACTGAGTAGAGTTCAAGTGCAGCCTATTTTACCCAGACTGATAGAGGAGTCCTTTGATGTTTACTTCTGGAGTGGCTTATATAAGCCAGGGCTTCCTGTAGGAAAAAGAGCTGCAGCTGAAGGAAATACTTGATTGATCAGGTAACCTCTTCCTCTTACTTTTGTTTGAAAGTGCCTGAGTGTCCAACAACAGGATCATGCTGAGATACAAAGGGAGAGGCAGGACCCTGACCTGGCAGATATGGGAATTTTCACCACTGACTTCCAAAAAGGAGCCTGGCAGACATACATAAACTGACTTCCCTCCTTTCCTAATGTAGCTGCCATTTCAGAGATCTAAAATTCATGGAACGTTTGTGTCCTTTCCTGCGGTGGATGGGAGCAGAGTAGCAGTAGCCATTTCCTACAGCTTCTGTAGGAACTCCTTCAAGTCTCCTTCTGTCTGTGCTCTTCTCCTGGGCATCAGAGGGTAGCCATGGCTGAGCGTGCCTACATTTACTGACATTTAGAGTATACGCTTCTGTCTATGATGATTTTCAGTAAGCACTACAATCGAGTGCTGAGGTGAGCTGAGGAGACAGACTTTGTGCAGCATTTCAGTGGTTTCTTGCAGTCAGGAATAAATGGCACAGTCTACTTCTCAGTCTCTGGATGGTGTGTAGTACTTTCCACCCAGCTTTCACATGTTGTCACCTCTCTTACCCCCATCTCCATTTTCAGCCTGGAATTATCCCAGTGATGGGACTTATGCTGGGGACAAAGGGTGGGGGTAAGACTATTTTGTGGTATCTAGAACCTAATGTGTCAGTGGGCAGCAAATGGCAGAACTTTCCCTTCTACATTATCAGCCTTTTAATTTCAAATGATGCATATATCATATGTGGCCTCTATTAATGACTGTATTTTGCCTTGGATATTGATAGCCATCCACTCCCTCCAAAGCAAATACTCTTGCAGAGAGGTGCTCAGATTATTCTCCTAAAGAGATCATCAAGAAATGCAATTCTTTTAGGTAATTTCAGGCTGTTTGGAGTTGAAGGCTCTGAGCAAGTATATTCATTTGTTGTCACAGCAGGCAGAAAGATGCAGAACATCTGGAATGTTTTTGCTTGTTGTTACTCAAGGAAGAGTTGAGGGATAGAGAGTTCTGCTGACTGAGATACCCAGCTCAGATCTACCTTTGGCCCATGCTTGTCAGCAAAATTTAATGTACCCTCATCATGTTTGCTATTGCCTGGGTAATGGGATGGTGAATGTTTCTAACCTGTAATCTTAGGATGTTTCTTTGAGAGGCAGAGCTGCGAATTCTGTACATTCAGGGTTGTAAAAAAAGAAGAGCTTCAAGTACGATGAATAAGAAAGGGTCTCTGTCTATTATGGTGCTCTGTCAGACAGTCAAAGTATTTTCCTCATTTATTTCCAGAACTACAGTAATGCATAAATAATACAGATATTTAAAACCCAGAGTTCATACTTCTGTCTATATTAATTTTAAACACTGTGTGTGTTAGCCATTCGTTAATGAGTTGGTGTAGTAGAAATGCTAAGTCATGGCCTGAAGCAGTGATTGAGCACCTGGTGGGAAGGAAGAGCCAACCCAGGTGAGCTCAGGTGCATGCAGTGCACCTGAGTCAATGGAAGGGATGGAGCCAGGATCCACCCACTCCCAGACTTCGTTTAAGGGCTGGCAGTGGAGGCAAAGGTATCTTGCTGGAGATCCCTGCCTGCTGGAGGCCCTCTGAAGGTAAGCAGAGGATTTTTATTTGTTTGTTTGTTTTTTCTTTGTTTCTGTGTTTCTAGCTGCTGCATTTGAGTTTGTTCTCATTTGCTGCAGCCTAGGATTGTGCCACTCTGCTATCATCACTGTAATTTTCATCATGTTATAGCATTACAGTTGCTAATGGCTGAATAGGTCATCTTCTGAGGTAAATGTGATCTCCAGTGGTATGTGGACAGTACAGTACCCAAAACACAGTCACTGCTATCCCAAACCAGAAATCTCACTGCCCATTAGCTCTCCTCAATTTGGAAGGAGGTATTAGCAAACCTTCTACAAAGCTGTTGCAAGATACCCACTAGTTTTTAGTCAGTTGTTATGAATTGTACTTGCTTGCTTCCTGCGTTTTTGTGTTTAAAAGCTCCTTTTGTTAGTTTATGTTTTTACCAGGCCAATGTGTGTTCATTTACAATTCTCCCTGATCTTTGTGACTGTGGGTGCAGTGCCTGTGGCATGAAGATACTGTTGCTTTCTTGTCTGTGCTGTAGCTCCTAGGCAGAGTGCTGAGTTGCAGAGCTCTCCCCTTTAACTGAGGGGGCAACTGAGCAGGCTGTTCTGAAACCCTACAGTTTCAGAAGGAGCCGTTCTAATAGCTCTGTGTTAACGACAGGAGAGGTCTTGCTCCCCTTCTTACCTCCTGGCCTTGCAATCCAGCTATTTCCCTTGAGTTGGATGTGCTGGGTGACTGTCAAACGTTTATTGAGCTGATTCAACTCAATAACCCCATGTAACGCTGTCACTGTTGGCTGAAGGAGGGCATGAGGAGGGTTGGAGGAAAACAGCCTTGATTTTGCAATTAGATGTTGCAATACCTGTGGATATTGCATGACTCACAGTGTTGCAAGATAGTCCCTTGAGCAGAGCTCATTCAATTTGCTTTGTAAAAGTTTCTCCTAAGTATGGACATTAAAAGTTGTGAAATGACCCATTATTCACTACATGCAAAGTAATAAGATATTTCCTAAATTATTTTATGACTGTGTGTGTATCTATCTATCTATCTATATACACATATATATATTGGTTGTGTAGAAACAGCTTTTCCTTCAGCCAGATCCATGCTCAATTTCTGGACCAGTTTTGGTCCTGAATGCTCTGGCTGAATTGTAAAGTAAAACACCTTAATAAGGTCTGTACTAATGGTGGTGTTGGGAACCATTATGCTTTTTTCCCTTCACTGTTCTGACATACCACGTGGTTTTGGGGTACGCTCTAGATGACCAAATAAATCTGGGAGTTGTTCTCCCACGTTATCTGATGCTGCTATCCCGCTTTCAGGTTTTAGACCCCTGCCCTTCCTGGACAGCTACTGGAACTTTTTGCAGATATCCCCAAGAGTGTGACCTGCATAGCAGACACTGACATTTTCCAATCAGCAGTATTATTTTTAAGCTCTGCTGTGTCATCAGCTAGTCATGTATCTTATTGCTTCATAGACCCTGCTGCCTACTTGTGCTTGCAGACACAGCTAGCACAGGCTATGGGCTTTCAGCTGGGGAAAGCAGGAGAGGATAATTCCCCTTTTTCCGCTTGCCCCTTCCCCTCTTACAACACACAGGTCTATTTCAAGCTGGGAATGGAGGCGGGTTTCAAAAGGGCAAGCAGAAAGTGACTGTAATTGATAACGCCTTCTTGGATGAAGATAACTCTAAGACCTGGCTTCTCTGAATACCTGCTGTAACCTATGGTGCTCCTTTTTCCCCAAATGAGACTTGCAGTCCCAAAAATGCTCTCACTTTCCTGGGAGTTATTTTGAAAGGAATTGTGACTTTACTGTTGTACACCCAAGATGTTCTTTGAGAACCCTGTGTGCTACACCTGATGTAGGCAGTGGGGGTAATTTTTTTTTTTTGCCCTGTGGTACTTTTCTTGCCTTTCCATAGGAATGCTGCCCATCAGATAGTTTAACGTTTGTACATACCTTTTCTAATCCCAGAGCTCATCACTACTCATTTCTCAGACTGAGGATGGGTAAAGTGGTGGTCCTTCACTAAATGCAAACATGTTTGTATGATTTTCCCTTCAAGAGATTTGCATTTATCCAAGTTGTTTCTTGAAAAAGGCAAAAATGCTAGAAACAAGATCAGAACTGAAGCAATTCGTTTGTCTAACTGTAGACTCTCCCTTCCTTCACAATGCAGTATGGTTGTGTGGTCGCATTGTCAGGTGAGTGTCCAAAGTGTGAGGAAATGAATTTTAAATGGATATACCTTTAAAAATAGTTGAATTGGCGAACTCTCAATCACATTTCTTTAGGTTCTGCTCATTAAAAAAACAAGTTATTTCTTTCTCATGAACTCTCTTCTGGATGAGCATAATGGAATTCATTCTAATGTTTCATGTTGTGCAGGTAATAAATATTGCAGGACTCCTCTGGAAAAATTAAGTGATAAAACTCTGCTACCTTTGCCAAGATTCTTGTTTTTTCACTCAATGAAACACATTCCAGGGTGGTGGAAACCAGAGTTTCTGGTTTGTAGCAAATTTTATTGTTGCTGTATTTTAATTGGTTTTGGGACTTCAGTTTTTAGGATCACCAGGCTTGAAGCAGAAATCCAGACTCAACTGGTCTTTGATCTGGGAAAAGTCTGGAGCAAGGTATTTCAAATGAACAGCACTTTCCTTGGAAAAATTCTGACAGTGTTAACTTTAATAGGTCATACTGCTGATCAATTAGATTTGTTATGCAAGAGATCTAGACTCTGTCCCAGCTGCTGAAACCTTCTGTTTTCCCCAGGTATGCTTGAGAAGTGTGCAGGCCCCCCAGCTTTCCCTCTGCAATCATCTGCACTGTGGTGACTGCAACGAACAGCAAGCGTAGATTTTGTGGCCAAGTGCCATTGGTGGTAAACATGATATATATTTACTTTTACTCTGAGAAACAAAGCAGATCCACAGCAATAGGACTCCTAAATGCCAGCATTTCTCAACTGCCATTTTACTTCCATAGTAACTGGGATAAGGCCTTGGGGGGGGGGGGGGGAACATGACAAGGAACACTGCAAAATATGAAGCCCCTTTTCTATAGCAGCAGCTGTGCCCTTCCTACAGTTGGCAGTGAGTGAACAGGCACGAAGAGAGCCTGTGACAACTTTGTTCCCATAGTGTGGCTTGGTGATTGATCCCCTCTATGAGTAAGGGGCATTTAAGAAGTTCCTGCCCTAGCAGATTTTTTGTCACAAGTTTTTTAGCTTGCATCATGTCACAGAACCAGTTGCATACCTGTGAGTATCCCTGTGTTTTGACACCGTGAACTGTGAAACTGTGTCTGCCCGTGCTTCTGCATTGTGAGAAAATGGACTCTCACAGCATACCTTGGGCAGCCAGTGTAACCCAAGGGCATGTAACCTTCCCAACCATTGGCCAAGTAGCAGCACATCTGTGACAACCTTATTTATTGATCTCAGCTGATCTCACTCTGTGTGCTGAAGAGTTGCTCATTTTTTGTTAATAAAAGAGGAAAGAAGAATATGGTAAAATCACTTGAGTAAAAAAGCCCTGTATGTGATGAAGAATGGGGACAGACAGCTTTCTACCAATATTGAAAGAGGAAACTGAGAGGATCCAGGTCGTGATTTTTGATTTTAGGAAAGTGGCTTCTTACCAGTTGCTTCCGGATGGCTGGAGGGTCTTCTGTTTTGCTGAGCATAAGAGTAAATCTAAACATCTACCACAGAAACCATCAACATCTTTGAATTCAGTCTTGGAAACTTCATGTTTGCTGTGTCAGAACCTCCTCCATGTAACTCTATGGGTATGTGCAGCTTCTGGTGAAGGCATTACTTGGAAATTAGTTTTGAGTTTCTCTGTCTGATTTTCATTTTGTGGAAATACACCCCTCCTAAAACTTTGGAGAAAGCATGAGAAAAAAGAGAAAGCCGGGTGCAGTGGTCATTTTGCGTCGTTACTGAAGTGTTCAGGTGAGAATGAGGATCGTGACGGTTTTCTGATGATTTGTAAAGTTTTATTTTCTTTGGAAAACTTCTTGCAGAAGTTGAGTTCTGTTTTTTGTTTTGTTTTTATGCTGGTACTCCCCAGGAGATGGTGCCAGCTTTCTAACAAGTCTGGTAGAAAGCACATGGGCTCTGGTGTGTTGCAGGACTGCACTCCTTGGCTTTTTTTGTTTTTGTGACAGTCCCCAGCTCTCAAGTTTAGGAAGTCTGTACAAAGGTGAAGGCTCAGACATGGTGCTATGCAGTTACGAATGGAAACAGCCTTTGTTTGATTCCCTGGTGCCCGAAGTCTTTGTTGATAGAGATTGTTGGTGTGACTCCCATTAAAGGTGGCAATTGGAGGCCAGGAAGTATGTAAGTTATCCAATGTTTGAAATATCCGTTTAGCTGCTGGGAGCCACCATTTGATCTTGAGCAGGATACAGAGATGAGTTCATTTTTAAGTGTCAGGTAGTTTGATGACTTCACTCAACATTTGCATTTTATAGGGGGTACATGTAACCTGAAGAACAAAAGGAAAGCTTGCCATCTCCTGTAAACATTTTTATATATAACCTGTATATAAAGGCTGTTGGGTAAAAAAAAAAATAAATAAATTATGTACTGAGTGCCTGGAAAAAATCACGTGGGCATTATTTTAGTTCTTGGCAAGAATAAAATGTGTACTGTTTAAGAAATCTAGAACACTTTCTGCAATGACTTCCTGTACAGAGCCAAGTACAAGGAATCTGTTTGTGAATGAACACAAACGGATACCCATACCCCTTCAGGTATGGGTAGGATCTCATAAGAGTGCAGAAGGACTGTGAACATTTTAACTGGAATTTAAGCCAGGCATAGTTGAGATAACAGTGGCATAATCCTGTAACCATGTAAGCCTAAAAGTCATTAAGTGGTTTTCCTTATACTGCAACAATATGCATCAGCAGAGAATTCTCTCTCCTTCTCAAGTAGTTTGAACTGGTTGAAAGGTGTTAAACATATCACTTTTACAGAACTTTCATCTTTATAGGAACAGCGTTATGTTGCTTTCCTTGTGTAGTTTTAGTTATGTCTGCAAAGAAGGCATGAGTGGGGGTGGGGGGCGGGCATGAAAGAACCTGGAAAAGCCTGAAGATATGTTTTGGGAGGAAGAGTTGTTGCTCAAAGATTTCATAATGGAAATACTGAACAGCAGTTTTTGTCTTTTCAGGTGACAAAATAATTTTGGCCATCAATTTTGTGCTTAGTCTCATACCCTATCACAAAAATGAAAGTTGAAAAAGACAGCATAAACAAACTGAGAATTTAGAGCCTTTGTATGTCCCTAGAAGAAAGTACCAATAAGAAACAAAATCATCCCTTTTCTAGGGAAACTGGTGGTATGGGTCATCATCTATTTTGACAAGCCTTTTTCTCTCTTGTCATTTGTTGTTTTTGCTGCTGTCTCTAGGAATGATCAAGGAGGCTGATATGTCATTGGAGAGCAGGAAAGAGGTCACACATTAAGCATGTCTTCTATACTGCTTTTAATTGAAGCTTCCCTGCTGCTCTGCCAGGCTGGTGGCTTTTCTGTTCAGAATTAGCTGCAGGCAGTGCCTTCAGAGGAGCCAGGTTAGCATGACAGCTTGGCTAGAGGAAGGCAAAAGTATTGAGATATGGCAGGAGAACTGAAAAAACTGATAAGGGGAAGATCTTCTGTGAAGAGGAGATAGAAAACAGATAAATCTGGAGAGGGGAAGGCATCCATAAAAAGTCAGTAAAATGCAGGATGGGGGAAGATAGGACCCAGTCTTTCAATGTTTCAAATAACTTTTTTTTATACGTGTGACAGTTATGGCTACATAAGCTGGTCTTAGGCGGCTGCTTTTCCCAGGAAGCCTTTGAACTATTTTAATATCTTTATTTTTATTTTTGGATTCTTTTCAGAGTTGCTTATTTAACGATCTCAGGCAACCTGTGAGTGTAGTACTAAGGAAATGTGAAGTGGCTGACAAATGGCCAGACAACATGACTTCCTGTTATTTAGTGGGTCGTACGCATCCCAGTCTGCTTTTAATTCAGTAGTGCATGTCTTCACCATAACATTTGAAAGGGAATCAGCATCTTTCCTACCTCCTGATGCCATCCTTCCTGGGGGAGGACAGAAAGAATACAGACCTGTTTATTTCAAATTTCCCTTTTCTGGGGCTTTCTTAAAGAATCTTAGTATTATTTTTCATATATTTATATATAATATTATATTTTATATATATATATATATATATATATATATATATATATATATACACACACGTATATGTGTGTGTGTGTATGTGTATATATATATGTGTGTATGTGTATATATATATGTGTGTATGTGTATATATATATGTGTGTATGTGTATATATATATGTGTGTGTGTGTGTGTATGTGTGTATATATATATATATATATGTCCTTAACTGTGGTTTTACTTTTTCCTTCTCATTTAATAGTAATGAGTTATTCTTATTTACTACTTCTATTTAGTAATTCTTTACATGCTTTGTAGTGAAGATGAGTATGAGTCTTATTTTACAGTAGGAAAGGTGAGGTTGAAAGAGGCATGATAGTATTGACCCTGTGATCCTACTGCACGTGACTGGAAGTTTCCACTAGGAAGTGTTCCGAGGCTGTTTGCCTGTGGTAGCAGACGAGTGAGTGGTTAGAACAGTTCCGTACCCTGCTGTTGCTTTTTGCATTGTACCATTCAGGACAGAGCCCAGTTCTCGCAAGGGAGTGAAAGCATGTCTAAGCTTCTCTCTGTCACATCAACTTGTCATGAGAGTCTCTAATAGCTATTTTTTGTTCTCACGTTGGTTGAGTCAAATCCGTTCCATTCCAAATTACTGTTCTGACACTCAAACCTTTCAGGCAGGCTGCCAGTTGTAGCATCTTATTTTTTCTGTTAGAAAAATAGAGGAGAAAAAAATCACTGACATGTAATTAACAGAGCCAGATTGAATTTGAAATCTGAATGACACCCATTATTGAATAACGAGCTTCAAATCTTTTGTTACAAGTCTTTTAACGTGGCAATGGAAATATTCAGAGTGGATAGGTACTTGTCTTGCCTAACATCAGTCCTGTATGTGGACAAGTGCTTATGTGTGTTGTTTCATTAAAGGCAGACCTCTATAGGCACGTGGAACAAAATAGCAAAGAAGACTGTGGGAGCGAGTCTGTGCAGCAGTAAGACACCAAACACTCAGAAGTCCCCAATTCTTTTTGCAGGCACTAAGCTGAGCCCTGTGCAGGTGCTGCCTGTGTGGTTGTCCTGGCACCAGAAGTGCCAGGTAGCCTGGCTGCTGGGCAGGCTGTGAGCATGAAGGTGACTGTGGAGCTATGAACTGTGGTCCTGCAAGTGTTGCACTTATGCTGGCCTTAAGGCCATCAGACATCTGTGGGATATGTGAGGTCTCTGACCACTCTGCTTCACCTAGTTACAGTAATGGAAGGAGGGGAGGAGAGAGACTAAAATCGTTGTCTTCTTGGTGCTATTGAATTATGAAAATTTATGCACAGAGACCCAGTAGTAGAGTTGGGACTATAGATTTCTAGAAGGAGAACGCTGTCTTGAGTCTGCTTCTATGAAGTACTTAACAACTGGTTTTCTGCCTGTATGAGATGTTTCTCAGAATGCAAAACATTATAAACAAATGTGTAACTTGTATCTGAATACCAAGCTGTTAATTGTTCTTTTTAATTAAGGGGGAGTTTTGATGCCCTGAGATTTCATAGTATTGGAATTCAACAATTCCAGATCAAATTAGAAACCAAACTAAGCTTAAGACAAAATTTAAATTTGATAAAGTGGTTTTATGTTGTAAGATTACATGAAGTGAAAGATAATTGTTTGAATTGCCCTTTCATTAATCCCAAAGTATTGGGTTTGTTACTTGTGATACGAGTAATGCTCTCCAGTAAATTTGGAGTTCAGAGGAGATAGATGGTGTCAGGCTAACACTGGAAACATAGAAACAAGCATAGTTTAACAGAAATTCTTGGGATGCTCAGAGATGTTTTAATGAAGTGTGACTCTAGTATGGTTTTAGGAAGATGAGGGGAAAAGCAAACATTTGACTGTTTCAGTAAGACAATCTACAAAGATTTTGACATCAGTTTTTAGTGGTAACTGAAAGCTGAAGGGTTTGGGGAAAATGCTGCTTCAGAGCTGTCTCTGTGGGCAGTCAGAAGTAAGTTCTTTAGTGCCACATCCTAGGATCTGGACAGAACTGGTTTCTGTGTAAAAAGTGTAAGACACAATCTTTTTCATGCCTTTTGTAAAATAGCTGGACTTCTGGTAAAAAGATTACAGTGCTCAGTGTTTGCAGCTTTGTTCCATTTATACCCTTTGTAATTTAGAAAACTATCAATTTTTCTTATCTCTGGACAAGTTCCCTAGCCTGAGTGCAAGCTGGCCCTGTGTTCTCTTGCTTTCACTCATTCCTGATCTGAATCAGCTCCTGCTCAAACCCTTTTCACTGAAGAATACTTACCTGCCTGACAGGGTGCTGCCACAAATCAAGCGTGCTTGGGGGCTTTTCTCAGCGTTAGAAAGGTACAAAATCCATTTAGTTCCAATGTCTGTGAGGAAGCCTGTCAGCAAGCAAAATCTGCAGATAGCTGTTGAGCATTTGAGTATGCTGAGACACAGCTGTGTTTTGCAGAGTATTAGCAAAGGAGTCACCCCTTGCAATTTTTGAAACAGAAATGGAGGAGTGGAAGATATGGATACGTGCATTCTCTCTGAAATATCTACTTTGGCTTTTGCTGGTGAGAAAAATCAAATTCCCTGGTAGTTTTGTCAGTGTAGTCATTATTCTATAGGGTTGCTTCTGGTGTAATCTATCTGCTGTCCTTCTTTGATCTTATTTTTACAGGTATGTTTGAGACCAAGAAAATAAAGCCCAACTTAACAAACTAGTGCACAGCACAATGCAGTGAGATTGTGTTACAGAATTTTTGAGTATCCCACATGTCCTGGGGACACATCAGTACAAAGCTGGTTGGAAGAGTCTTTATGCGCTCCAGCTGTTTTAGCTTGTGTCAACTCATGCAAGAGACAGAGGAAAGCAGCTAAAATGTAGAAAAATTAATTTAACGCTATGAACAGTCAAATTGAAGTTCTACTGCAGTCTTGTTTAGATATCTAACTTAGTTGAAAATGCACCTTGTTTTACTTTTTTTTTTTTTTTTTTAATATTGACATCTTGTTGAAATTATTTTATATCTGATAAAGACTCTTAACAGGTTTTCTTACAAAAAGCCTGCAGGATTAAAATGTTTAAAATAGTGACTTTGTTTTAAGTGATGAAGCACAACAATGATCCGGGAACTCCATGTGCTTCCTGCAATTGCATATAGCATGCCCATCTTGATACTGGGCAGATCTTGGGTAGTTTAGGAATACTGCTTGTCTTTGAGAAGTGTGTTGCCAGTGAGGTAGACACTAGGTAGCTTCTGTGTTCTGAAATTCAGTTATTTCAGTTTGTTTATTTATCTGGTTAATTGTGATATTTTAATGGGATCAGAGAAGAGGAGAAGATAAGGTTATGGGAAAGAGGCTAACATTAGAAAACCTTGTGTGCTACGTTAGATTGAGATGTTAAAATGCATGGCATTCTGTGAAGACAAAGATGCCCCTTCTTGTTTGTTAGTGCTTTTACTGTGGTGCAGAAGAAGAGAGTGCTTCATCATACCCATTATGGTCTTATAGAAGTCTATTCCTCATCTAAGCTTTAGTGATTGTTTATTCAATTTGACATGATGTCTTGGGGAAGAATGACATAAAAGAAATGCCTGGAGAGGAAAATCCACTTGACCTCATAGGCTTGTCCCCCCTTAAGTTTATCTTAAACCTCCAGTTTTCTGTTTTGTCATTATATCCTTTAATCCCTTCTCTCTCCATAAAAGTGCCAAGATGTCTCCAAGCCGCTTAGACTGCAGTACTTGTTTCCATCCTCTTACTTGGCAACTAATTCCATGAGTTCATTATTCTGACCCTGAGTGAAATAGTTTTGAATTTCCGGTATACGCAATTATTTTGGGTTATGACTTCTGACTTTTGAACCCCTCACCAGAATGTACCATTTAAATCTCTCCATCAGCTCTGTGTGCTGTTAGCAGGTCAACTCAGTGTCAATATTCTTCTGACAGAGTTTTACCAGTCAGAATGTCTTCTTACGTCTTCTCTTGGAATGACTGCTGCAAAAACTGGGATCGTCTGTTCAGAGGGCACGATCTTTACGCTGTTGTTTGTGTTTTCCAGAAGTCATAGGATTGTATACAGCAGATGAGACAGGTGCTTTAAGAAAAGTAGAATTGAACTCGGTCATGCATTTTGTGCTTTCCATCAGTGTGCTGGACTGCATTCTGTTCTCCTTTGTGGCAGTAGAAATAGTAGCACAAGCAATTTTTGTACATGATCTGAGAGCAAAAGGAGAGTAATAACTTGAGATTCATTCAGCTCTCTGATACTCTGCAGTCACTTTCCATATGCAGTACAAATATATGTATCTAGTGTTCACCGCTTAGAACACCAATGATAAAACCAAACTAATTAAAAAAAATAGTAGACATTAAGTATTCAGGCACTGCGTATATAGATACAGTTCACCTGATTTCTTTCTTTCTTTCACACATTCTGTTCTGTAGCTGCAGGGAGTAAAATAATATTATAGTAACTTTCCTTTGTGTTGCTTCATCCTTTTGTTGTATTGATATCTAGTACTCTTGTGAAATAAACTGGCTGCCCTGACCCACTCCACAGAATCTTATTTTGCCAAATCACTTCAGCCAAATATTAGTCTACCAGTACACATCTTCAGGGAAGACCAATTTGACATAAGGGAGTTTAATTGAAGGTGTGAAATGGATGTAAAGATGGATCCCCAGCTGGAACTGTTTTGATGCTTGTGTAAAAGTCAATAATAATCTCCAAAAAAGTACTTTCAGCCAAAAAAGAGCAGAAAGGCTTACACCATTGGAGTGGTATTTACTATTTTTTATTTCCTTCCTTAGCTTACTATCAGCCATGGGAATTTACAAGCTTTCCAACAAGGCTGAAGAAATCCAGGAAACCACAATGACAGATCCACTTGAACAGACCATTTTATGAGAGTGATTTAAGAAAATGCAAAATATTTTATATCAGAGGCTGAAGTTGTATATTAGAAACATTGCTAATAATACAAAATTCAGTGAAATAAAAGGAGTGTTGCTAATGCACAGCTGGCAAACATTTGTTTGCATCAGTAGTTTTTTTTCACATGAAAGGCATTCTATGTGATTCAGTTGCCTCAGAGATGAGTGTAATTATAAATTTTGGGCACGCTATTTAAATAAGCAATTTGCTTTTCTCTTTAGATATTCATTTATGAACAAAAAATCTGCTAAGAAAAAAATCTCTATTTTTCTGTTTCTTTTTTGCTATGCAAGTATCAATAAGCATTATGTATAAGGTTTGATTGCATGAACAATGTGAATTGTTGATGAATGTGTGTTATTTTGAATTTGTCGGGTTTTAAAATTCTTGCTGCTATTTTGACCCAAAATGAGAGGTAGGATGAAGAGGGAAGCCTTTCTGAAAAGGAACATTAGTAGCTGTTAGCGAGAACCAGAAAGTGCTAGAGGCCCTTTCTGAAAGATGGGGGGAAGGGAAGACCTCAAAGCAACACAAAAAATAAGATAAAAAGTTTTGGCTTGGGGTTGGGATAAGGATTCAGTGCTACTACCCTTTATTCTTCCAATTTTTTAGTAATATTTTTATCCCCAGTTCTTCTTCTCCAGGGCAAATTCAGAGAGCAGTCTACTTGGATGGCTTTGGGAGAACTTTGGACCAATATGTTCATAGGGAGCAGAGGAGTTAGTCCCACAGTAAGCAGAGTTAACCCCTCAGTACTATCCCAGTAATGTCTACCCAGAGCAATCACTATTAGGAAGCCAGTGTGTTGTTTGCACACCTCTCACCAGTTGGAAGGACTTGTTGCTATTGGATCAGGTTGTGCTTCTCCCCTGGGAAGTGATGGCTGTTCCCAAGAATATCTCATCTTTATATTGTTAACTTGCTTATTTTCATGGCTATAATGTTTCAATTGCATATTAGTTCTGTGTTAACTTTTCAGAGACTGACACTTTCCCAGAGTCATATGCAGTGCTGTTTTGTGCAGCTTCAATGGAAGTCCATGCAAAATCTCACTCAGTTACACAAGTGTTGACCTAAGATTGAGCGGGTGATACTGAGAGCATAGCATGCAGGTATTGAAGCTCTCAACTGCCATGTTTCTGACAGGATGCTGGAAAGAAAGAGTCAGACCTGATGTATGAAGGGGCTTCACAGTGATATGTGAAAAGACTTGGCTGGAGATTCCTGTGCATACACATTCACTCACTAAGTGTTAGTAGTGCCTCAGCAGAAACAATCCACGTTGACCTCCAAATTTTTCTGCTCCTCCGACCTCTCTATTACCACTTCTCCCTAATCTTCCAATTGCACTGGAGACTCAAAGCTCTCCCTTGTTTCCTTCTAAGCCTTCTCATCCTGGTGGATGAGGGATGGAGAGGAGTACACTATGTTATTTTTCTGCCTTAGGCTCAGAGGCAGTTCAGAGTAACAACTTGTGCATGTATGAGACTGGGTAGTAGAGGAGTTCCAGGTCAGGAATATCTTATTCTGCTTTCCATTTTAGAAAAAAATCTGGGGCAGAAAACCTGTCAGTATGGCACTTCAGTGCAGAGATGTAATCAATGTGTTAACCTACAGTAATAGTCTGTGGGATGAGATGGAGAAAGAAAGTTGCCTGAGTTGCCTAAGATCTCAAGTTGATTTTCCAAAGCAAGCAAAATAAAATTAAATGAGCATAATTTATGTAAAAATTAGTAAGAAGCAGTCAGAATGGAACTTCAAGTGTAATACTAGTAGGAGTAGTCAAACTGTTGTAGTTAGGCTCAGATATAATAGTATTACCTCACTATGGATTTTCATAGAATCATATAATCTCAGAATGCCTGGGGTTGGAAGGGAACTCAAGGGTCATCACGTTCCAACACCGCTGCCTCAGGTAGGGTTACCAGCTGCTAGATCAGGTAGATCTAATCTAAAATAGTTTTAAAACTACTTTAAAAGTACTACTTTAAAATAGTTTAAAACTATTCTCCCTTGTCCTATCACTGCCTACCCTATCTACTGTCATATTTTAGTTGAAATGAGCATTTTCCAGAAACAATCTGTGTTGTACTTCTTTTGTCATACTTTCCTGAGTCCTAAGCTTAGTTATGCTCATGAACTGAAAGGTTTCCTTGACTGCTATTTGCAGGAGATAATAGTATAATAAGAAAACAACATCTGGGACAACATTTGGGCAGTGATACCCATTACAAGTATGTTGTTTGGAGTAGACCTTCATTTAAAAAAGTTTTAGTCCAGATAAAAGCATATGGGCCCATACTTTTTACAAAGTGAGGTATATTTTTCGTGTTTTTATTTTTTCTGCATCCTAGAGCGTGGTTTCTAGTACATTCAACATGAAGAGTTATTAATTTAATAGAATTGAGACTGTTTCCCGTAACACGCTGCTCCATTGCTTCCTTGTAAAAATAATAATAATAATAGTAATCATCATGTGGTTTTTTGTAAGTTACGTACAGTCCTCAGGATTTTGCAGTTTCATTGGAAGATGCCTGCAATTATCAACTAACTTCAGGCTTAATTAACTTATTAGCTTGTCTTATAACTCTGCAAACCCTTCAAAGTTTCAGCTTTTTTTCCAAATGTTGCCTAGAGTATCATTTTATGGATGCTTGGTGACACTTTTGAATACAGCTTAAATAACTATTCTTATGCCGAATCTAATTTGCTGTGTGTATAACATTGTGCAGGCACCAAAGTAAACAGAGCTGAAATGGTTAGCAGGCCACAGCATAACAAATCAGAGCGATTAGTCATCCTCCTCGGACACAGATGAGTCACTTATGGTCAAGACACTTCTGGGAAAACTAGATAGCTGGTAAATGTATTACCAGCTGACTATCAAAGTCCCTGTGCCCTACCAGGAAATATTTCTGATTTGGGCAATACTTCCTGCAATGACAAAAATAAACCAACTGCTTAGCGAGCCTATCTCCTTTCTTCAGTTTCTTGCTACCAGTTTTGGCAAGCCACATAAATTGCTTCTCTGAGACATTCAATGCATTTATGGACTAAAAATTTTTTTTTTTTTTTTTTTTTATTAAATGAAATACTATCTGCAGTGTAACATGCAGGCTTTTATGTTTCTAGTGAACGAGTGGGAAGGCTACCTAGTGATCTTTTAATATTAGTTTATTTCATCATGTTTTATCAAAGTTAAGCAGGCTGTGGTTTCAAAATAAACTAGGTGTGTTTTCTTTTGTTGCACCACATTCTACAATGATGTGTAGAATTAAAGCCTATGCTCATATCTGAGTAAAGATCACAGTTTGTTCCATTATTGGGATGTACAACCAGAAAGCCATCTGTTTTCATTAGTACCTCCTTTTCAGACTGTCAGTTAAGGACAGGCATGAGGTGCTTTGTTGACTTGGGATTGAGTGATGATACTGGAGTAGTCCTCGTCTCCTTTTTATTTTGATAGGCAGAGCTGCTCGGCAGATCCACGATGCCCTTTGCCTTTTTATTTATTTATAATTAACTACCTCACGAATAAATCATTAACTCCTTCTATCTTTGCCTTTTTCATGAAACCTGATTTCTAATATCTCCAAATATTCTGCAAACACAGGTGGTTTCAGTAAATGTTTCATGTTTTCACCACAGATACTAGGGAGTCTGCTACTTCCCTCTTCTCCCTCCCTTCTATCTGCCTCTGCCTATTAGCATTTCCCAGTATAGTATATGAGTTTGGATCTGTTGAACATCATGGCTGAATCCAGGTCTGATCTAATCATTAATCTCCACCATTCATACTGTAGAAGATTTGGGCTGTGACCTCATTCCAATATGCTCTCTATCTTGTACATACCCATGTGTCAGAGGTGTAGTACCACCCAGAGATCTGGGATGAGCAGAGTTGATAGAAGAGTTGTCTGGAAATGTTCCAGTGACGCCAAGTTGTACAAACACAGATCTGCTGAGGCTGAAATGTTTGGAATTGCATGCATTTTTGCTGAATTGCTGCAGCTTTGCTAAAGAATATAATCTTGCACCTGGCACATGGCTATTTTGGAAAAGTGAGCTCAGTGCCCCTTGGAGCCTCAGATCTAAGGCCGACTGACATGGCCTGCCCTGTACCAGGAGACTTTGGGTACTCATCATGGGTGCAGCTCATCTTGGGAATATGTTCTGGGAGGTGGGTTCCTTGTGTTTGGTGCCTTGCCCAGCTTTGGAACTGTAGATATCAGAAGTTCCATGTGTGTAACTATATTCTTTGTGAATGTCCTCTGCAGTGCCAAATCAGTGAACTTGAACACATTTCTGTCTCTGTACTGTGTGACTTCCTTTGTGCTTGCTTCTTTTGAAGGACAGACATTTACAAAAAGAATAGTTGTGACTCAGAATGTTGCCAGTGAGTATACTTTTTGAAATTATCATTCTGTGAGCCATAGCAGTCTGAAGTTTGTTTTTGAATGAAAGGCTTGTTTAACTTACCAACACAATGTGGCTGATGCACCTGTTCTTACAGTGATGAATGTACAGCTGAAGACACATATATGATATTTGTTTTGACTTTTTGCTGTTTGGATCTTCATGATACATTTGAGAATTTTGCAATGTGTGGACAACTTGCAAACAGGAAAAAAAAAATCTTCAAATGATCCAACTAATGATTTCCAGGTAATAAATAACTTAGTGTAAATAGATAAGATGATCTATAATGGCATATATTTATGTGCACAGCTCCTCACTGCACTTTTGGTTTAATTATGTACCTTGGCCTAATCTGCACTTTCTAAACCTATGAAAGATTTGATACAGTTTCATAAGAGAAAAAAAGGTTTTGTCATGAATGGGTTTGATTATTTTACTCCACAGAAACTGTGGAGGATTTGATATAGATGGTTTAGGTAAAAGTGATTTTCAGGTTTTTCTGAGTTTTCTGAGTGATCATTCTGAAGCTCAGTATTTAGAGAGTATGGTGATGGGTATTTTACAAACTTAAGGCAATATATACATCCCATGGCCTGGCCAAAGCTGGCTGGGATTCCAAGCCTTCAAATAGATAACATCTGAAATACCCAGGACACATAGACATGATTTAAACTGATCCCAGTTTCATTATAAAGCTTTGTTAAATATAAAGATTTCAAAATATAGGCCTGTGGCATAAGGCACATTGATTCACTGTCTTCAACTAAGAGCTGACTTGAAGACAAGTCCCCTCTACTATATAACACTTAGTGAGATTTAACAATGCTCTCTTACTTTGTTTTCTTTGAAACTTTTATGTGAAAGCAGGGATACCATGTTACAGCTGTCATAGATACTGTGATACTGTTCTCAATGACATAAAAATTCTAGTAGCCTACAGAAACTGAATCTGACTGGTACTTTCCTCTGCCTGAGCAGATAGCTCTAGTTTTCACGTACCATTATTTTTCTGCTCCTGCAGGTGTGAATGAGACTTCAGAAATATAAGCAATAATGTCAGTGTTGTAAAATAAGCCTGAAATTTCAATACTCTCTTGTTCCTTTACGTTTTCATTTGTAACATAAATTATAATGTCCAGAAACTGTAGAACAAATCCAGGTAGAAGTACGCTTCTGTATTCATGCATCTCATTTGGGCTCATGTTCCAAGCAGAACTGTACTAATAGAAACTGTTTCCACCGAGATCTCTTCGTAGGATTAGAACTATAAGCAAGCTGTAACAGAAATGCCAACTGTGACATAGGATTGTGTGTCAGCACTGTGGGAAGACAGTGAAAGAGATTGGTTCCTGTGGAGCACTTCTCATTGATAGATTTTGAGGACTTGAGTGTCCTTTTTACATGGAAGGACAGTGATATCCTGTGGCTGCCCAGCAGATAAATGATGCAGCTGGGAATCAAGTCCAGGTGTCCTGAGCCCCAATCCTCCTGATTTGTCTGTTTCAACCTGGGAACACAGAATGTTGGGTCAGCAGTGTTTATTTTCTTATCTTGGTCCCACTCAGTGCCCAGGCCTCTTGCAAACTCAGAATATGTTGCTAAGTAGAGCCTGGAAAATTTCTTTAAAGTTATAAGCACCTGTAAAATGGTATTTCTCAAACTTGGTCTGTGAAACTTGGAAGATGGTGACCCCCTGGCACTGTGTCAGCTGTGGTCCTGTGCTCTGCTTCAGTCTCACTGATGGCTGGCTTTGAGAGTAAAGCATGGCTGGTCCTGCCCCAGCCATGTGCCAGATTTCACCCCAGTGCCCTTGCTCTGAAGTTAATGGGTTTAGCAATATGAACTTGCGTGTTTTTCAGTCTGGAGCTAAACAGATTGCTGCACTTAAAAGCCCCACCACCCATTGCTACAAATCTATTAAACGTCTCCAGTTAACCATACAGCTTCCTGCTTCATTCAGCAGCTGAGCATGTAAATTCCTGTGACCAAATAGCTGCAGTTAACTGCTTTCCCATGTGCTCCCACCATGCCCATCTCAAAAGGAGAAATCCCAGCACAGCTTTGCCGTGCAGGCAGCCAGCCAGTGACCAGGGCATGACTGAAGAGCAAGGTGCCCTTTGGGGCCTTCACAGGGAGTTCGCTTGGAGCAGGGCTGAGGGCAGCCCAGGCAATACTGGGACTTCTGCCTCTCCCTCAAACTCTGCTCCTGGCACTTAGAGACAGAATGCAGTGGGAGGGCAGGCTGGCAGCCAGGCTTTGCCAGGGCCTGACCCTGTCCATTGATGGGTTCACAGTGGCTTCCCAGGCCCTGGACTAGTCACAGCTCAGCATGCTCCCTCCCACAGCCTGCAGCCCTACTGCCAGCCCAACTGCATGTGTGGATAGGAAAACTGCTTTTATTTTTCTGCTTGCCAGGCTGCGGATGGGCTGTTGCTCAAAATGGAGCAATAGATATCCTGGCAGGATACACTGGTGCTTCCCTGGCTGCCCTGCTGTGCCCTGGCCTGGAGGGCAGGGCTGTACATACCCAATGCAGCAGCATGTTGCTGGTGTGCAGCTGTGCAGATGGGTGGTGGGGCCCGGTGCTGGCTGAGTGGTGAGGCAGTGGGTGCCAAGGTGCACCGGCTGCAGTGCTTGCTGGAGGTAACTGGCCACATTAGAAACAAAAGGGCTGTGTCTCCCTAGTCTGGAAGCGGGGGCCAGAGAGCCCTATGTGAAAGGCAGCGGTTAATTTGAAACACAGGCAAAAATAGTGGCAGTGCTGAGAGTGTGTTTGCCTTGGCTGCTCCAAGCCCTGTGCCGCTGCACTGAGCAGGCCCCTGGCTGCCAGCCAGGCTGTAATATTTCCTTTTGCTGTTGTTCATAAAGGCATTCAGGAAAACAATTGAGTGCAATGAGTGCCTTCCCGTTCTGGTGGGATGCAAACCTCCAGCCAGCGTGTGCCCAGGCCCTGCCTGGCCTAGGTGGCACTGGGGCCATGCTCAGCCCTGTAGAGGGCTGCGGGCTCTGGGGGATCTGCCTTTGGAAAGCTGTTTCTCCCACCCCTCAAGGAACAACAGGATTTCTCCCAGCAAACAAAAGGAAATGCCACAGACATACTTTGGAGTGGGGGTTATGTGTATGCAGTTTAAAAGGATTTATCAATGCTTGAGCTGTTGCTTTTCAAGTGAGCCGATAGCCTAGGTGGGAGCTGCAGTGCTGTGAAGATGCTGGTGTGGTTTTCCTCTGTGGGAGGAGGAATATATTGTAGCACTATGGGGCACCTTCATAGTGGGATTTATCTAAGAAGCAGTGTTGAATGGGTTAGTTTAAAATAAAGCAGCCACTCACCTCACACAGTTAGTTATTTGAGTATAAAGTCTGTTCAAAAAGCAGGCCTCAGGCTACAGAAGATGTCAGCTATGCAAAGGAAATCATATGGAACGTAAACTAGTATGGACAGAAATGCTCAATTTACATGGCATTTGCATTACTTGAGGCATAGCAGCAATAAACGTGAACACAAAGAAAGCTTGACAAGCCTCTCCCTCCTTGTATATGTACCACTGCACCATTTGTACCAGAGCCAGCCAGGTGCTGGGAATGCCACATCATAACTTAGGGGATCTCTAAGGCTGCTGGAGACCTTGTATAATCCTGGCTCTTACTATTCGGCGCTTGCTGAAGTGCTAAAATACCACCAAGTTAAGGACAGTAGATTGACATCCTTACATGAATTGGAACAAATCTATCAAGGTCATGTTTATGCTCATTAATAGCCCCAGTTCACTGCTGGAGTGTAGTCTTTGTTGTAGCTGTGACAGGACAAATCTCAGTGTACAGAAAGCACCTGGCTAGCCTTGTGCTGTCTGAGTTAATGGAAAGTGAGGTCAGCAAATCCTGGACTGATGACAGCATCTAAGAGGCTGATGTTTCACATCTGGGATGACCAACTGGTGGTCCAGGAATTAAACCAGGCCACAGGGTGTTTTTGTTTCTGGCTCTTGGGAATGTCAGCCAGTTTACATGAATGCTTCTAGGGGCACAGGAGAGGATGGGAATGTGGCAGTTTTCATCTAGTGCAGTGTAGCCCAAATGCTTCCTTTGGTTTTCCTGCTTGCAGATTCTCTAACTGAACAAAGGAGTTCTACCTGCACAAGTCAACCTTTTGTGTTTTAGATGAGGAGAATGCAGAGAATTGTCAGCATTCCCATCAGCACTGGTTCTGGCAACTAAGGTGCTGGCAGTCAGAACTGTAGCTAGTTAAGCTAAGCCAGAAGGGGATAATCAGTGTTAGGATTGTGTAGACAGAGGATTAGAGAGCTTTGTGATCAGTTGTGTAAAGCTTGTTCAACCAGCAACTAAACTTTTTGGTGTCCTTGCTCTGAAGAACATTTTATATTACAGTGACCTTACATTTATGGCTTTTCCAGGTCGTTTGAGCCTTGTCTAGACCCATGCCTTTAAAATAAACAAACATCGGAAAAAAAATCAATACCGTAGGTGGAAGAGTTCACGCATTTCTGAGCCTCAGGTGAGCAAGATGAGTTGTGTTTTAACACATGTGAATCTATTGAGGAGAATGCTGTTTGGGACTCAGTGATGTTTTTATCCAAGACTTCAGCAGGAGATAAGATAGATTTTACCTAAGCTTCCATGAAAATCTGATGTGGTGAGCCAGATCCATTACAAACGTGCTCTATGTGTTCTGTTGATGGGGCACTCCATGTGGACCAGGACGGGCTTGGAGTTCTATGCCCCTGCAAATACTGAAGGATGAGGTGCTCCCCTTAGCTGAGCCCAGAGAAGCTGGGAGAGAGGCAGGTGTCTGGACTGCTACATAGTAGTGGAAAGTGGAGACACAAACCTTGGATGCAGTATATTTTAGCTTTCAATACTGTAGCTATTGCCTGCTATCTGTCTTTGGGGAAAAATCTGCCTAGTGGGTGAAGTCTTGCACATGCTGATATGGCACATTCACTGTTGCTGTAACTCAAATTCTTTAGTTTAGTGATCAAATTTAAATGTGATTCCTAGTTCAGGAGGCATGAATGCTAAAAGTGTGACTTTGAATAGTTAAGTCATGCCTCTCATCAGAATCCTGTTAGGACTGGGTTGTGCAGAAATGACCGTTGTGATTAGCATAATCTTATTCTTTTGAGCTAATGCTCACCTGATGTTTTGCTACAGACATTTGTATTGGTAGTGGGAAGACTATAGCCTTATGGGCAGGTTCAGTGGTTGTACAGGATAGAATTCAAATTTCCACTGTAGCTGATGATAATACCTTTGGCATATTGTGGCCTGAAGATATATTAATTATGCATTCAGGTGAGCAAATAGGTTTCCACTTGGAGGGATAACCATGAGATTTGCTGGTGTGAGTAGATACTGCTTGTTAAAAAAATTCTAAGAGTGATTTGAAGTCGAAGGCTAACACCTGCCCGCAGCCTCTTCTTTGTCATAGCCAAGAAGTCATAGAGGTCCCTTGATGAGTCCTAAGCTATCCAAGGTGGATTAACTTCTGTTTTAAGGATTCAAAACTTTGGAATTAAAAACATAATTAAAGCGAAAACCGGCAATCTGGATGTTTATCCATTTTTAATTTATTTTAATTATTTTAATGTAAATTTGTTTTTAATTATTTTTTGCTAAATGTACATTTTGTTCAAAAATCTTGTCTATTTACTCAAAATATGCAAGATTTGCTCTTCAAAGTCTTTGTAGTGTATTTGCTGAGAAGTTCAGCACAGCTATTCTAGAGGAAAAGGTTTTGCATAAGTTAGTTTTGTTGACCTGGTAAAACATAAATCTGCTGCTGTGGCGTTGCACTCCCAAAACATAACTGGGCTGAGTTTTTGAGACATTAGGGAGGGATTTTCCATTTTATTTTCTCTTTTAATATATACTCAAATTCAGCTGATCCCTTTAGTGTAAATAATTTGGGCAAGTACTTTGCACTTTTCCCAGGGTCTTAAAAAACACACGTTGATTGCTTTTTTTCCTTTAAGGCTTGTAAGTGATTTATACTATTCTGTGTTTCAGTGTTATTCTGGCAGAGTAGGAACTTGAAACTTTATCTAGCAAAGAAGTCCACAAATAGTCCCATAGCACAAGCTGCAGTTCTCAGGTTCATTTTTCTTCTTCCATATCAGAGATGAGTGGTGGGTATGTGCTACCTCATACAGAAAAACTTCTTTGTTCTTGTTGCTGATCAGTCTGGAGGGGGATGCACTGCATTTTTCTGTTTGGGGCAGAACTGCTCCAAACAGATATCTCATATCTAGTGGTATCAAAGGGGAGTTTTAAAGGACGGTTCCCCTGAGTGCAGTGCCTTTTTGGTAATTGAAGAAACACTAGCAACTGTGTTTCAGTTGCAGTGAGTTTGTGATGTTCCTTAACCTCTGTGAAGTGGCTTATTTTTGGACCTATAAACTCCAAATTCAAACTTTATCGCTTTTGGAGCTCAGCGGAGCACTAAGTTTGTGATTTTATTCACAAAGCTATGGATCATTGCAAATCACTTCCTACTATTTGACAGCTTCCTTTTTAGAATTTTCAACACTCTAGCTATCTGCCTGCAGCAGTGTATGATTCTAATCACTGCTATGATTTCATAATCCCCCTTTAATTCAGCAAACATTCCAGATTATCAACATATGCAATTTGTATTTTGAGAGAAGACGGTGCTGGAAATTCTTCCTGTTGTTGGGCTTTTAGGTTTTGCAACTGAAAGATGCATATTGTTAACCAGAGGTAATTTCATAGATAGAGTTTATAAATACATGCAACTATTTTGGGTTGCAGAGATGACATTCCCCTCAATGAATCTAAGAAGGAAAGCTGCAGAGTTTAAAGCCAAATTCAGCAGGAAGAAAGAAAATTGCTTCCATATATCTTCTGTATGTCATTAAATGGAAAATGAGATAATTCTTCCGTACTTCTGAAAACTAAATAAAGAGGTCTATTCTTCTCTCAGTTTCTGTGGATAACTTCAGCTAATTTTTGTGGCAGTTATGCATGTTGATGGGAGAAAAGATGCCTCAAGTAGGATGATACAGTGTACATATATTACTAAATAAAATGCTCATTTTACTTAGGATAATCCTTCTTTGTTCCAGATATATGTATGCATTCCTCTTACAGCAAATATTTCAGTTGTCAGGATGACTTGATACATTTGTTCTTTGATGTCAAATCGAGTTGCATCACTGTGGAGTGGTTGCTACAGAAACTTCAGCTTGGTTTTTACATGTATTGAATTCCGTCTTTTTTACTTAGAGAAGCTGGATTTGAATTTTCCTGTAAAGAAGTTCACAGTGAAATGGGTGAAACCTCTAAAACTGCAGCAGTAAGCGTGGCAAAAATACTCAGATAATGAGATCAGAGACAATAAGGAATTTAAAGTCCAACAAACAAAGTCTATCTCTTGATAAAATGCTCCCTGTTGTAATTGAAACCAGAGCTAAATTAGATCAATACCAAAATATTAAAGTGTGCCAAACCTGTTTTCTGTAAGCTTTGCTATAATTGGATTCTGATGTGAGAGATAGCTTAAGTAGGCAAAGTCTGTTGACTTAAGACCATGATTATTCATAGAAAAAGTGCTCCCTGCTTAGGTACACAGTACTTTTATCTGGTGTTTCTTGAAGAATTAATACATTTCTGTCCTTCCCCTCCATGCTGATACATTTGAAGTCCATATCTTGCCTACAGTAAATCTCTGTCTTGCTTAACAAGAAACTATTTCACTGTATAAGCGAAGCATATTGACAACAGATTTAACCCAGACAACTCAGCTTTATTCAATCAGAAGAATGCTGGCCTGGTTTCAGGTTTCTGGGATACAGGCACAAAATGGACATGCCCCAAGTAGAATCCATTTGTTTTCCCATGAATGCACCTAGTAGGAGGTCAAATAAAAATAAATATTTTGGCTGTTCAGAACAAGATAGATTACTGGAGTATTGTGATTCAAACTGGAAATATGATTACAACAAACAGCAGTAGCATCAGAAATATGTTCTGGTGAGAATAAAAAGCATTGTTTTTTGCTTTTTTTTTTCCTCCCTTTTAAACTGGGGTTATTCCTTGTCATCACTAATGAGATTTATGAGGATATCTACATATATCTTAATGCTCTTCATCTCTTTGTAGTAACTCTTTGTTCGGGAGTTAAGGAAAAATAACCATTTGTTTAGCCTGATAGGAGACTTTTTTAATGCAGAGATAACCTATGCAAAAGAGTGGTTTATGGACTTTCCCCTGTGATGGTAAGAATAAATAAATTTAGATCCAATATACCAGGGGCCCCAGATTCTCTGCGGAGTTCCACCAAACAATGGAGTGAATTGTGCAAGGGCAATTTGTCCCTAATGTTTTTGGCTATTTGATTTTGTTGAGGTTTTGCTGGTGTTATTTAGATATTCACTGTAATTTATACCATAGTATAGAAGAAAACCTGCATACTTGCCTGCAGGGGAGTGAGTGCTCACTGAAACAATCCTTTGAACATAATAAAAACGAAATCCCCAGGTAATAAAAAAAAATCCCCGGCTTTTATGAATAATGCATTGGTGGAGGGGGGGGAGGGGGAGGAAGTGCTTTTAAGATTTATTTTCCTCCACCCAACCTGTTGGCAGAAATAAAATCTAGGTTGAGAATGGTTTCCTATGCTGTGAATGTGTTCCCAGGCTTTTTTTAAGGGTTTGGCCTAAATGCTGAAGCACGACCAGAAGCTTAAGAGTGGTAATTCTGATTTATGCCTTTGTTTGTTTGTTTGTTTTTTCAAGTCTGTGGGTGTCTCCCCCTGTGTATTGACCATCTGGTTGTGGGTTTGACTGCTCAGGATGTGCCTGGCATACTGAAAAACAACACAAAACACAAAATTGCAAAGTGATTGGGTGCTCACTGAGGATGGCTTATTTGGGGTCGTGGGTGAGCTCTGAGAGACGGCAGGTGTTGGGAAGGGAAATTTGGGATGGCAAGGACAATTCCCCTCTTCAGCTGTTAAATGCATGGGAAACACTAGAGGAACACTGTACAAACAAATGGTACTCATTCAGGTAATGCTGAAACTGAAACACTTTTGTCTTACTGTCTCAATAGAAATCCTGTTTGAGAATTTTCAGAGGGTTTTACCCCGTAGCGGTGGTTCAAGTTCAGCACTGAAGGATGCAGACTCAGAGCTGTGTTACGGTTGTTGAACAGCCTAAGTGAATTTTATAAATGGAGTTTCAGTACAGTTCCCACAAACAAGTGTCCCAGTTGTGAAAACTGCCACGGTACCCAGCGCCGCGCTAATGATTTCTGGCAGTGTGAAGCCCGTGCTCCGCAGCCATTGCAGAAATCCCATACTTTTGCCGTCATTTCATCGAGTGACTTGGACATGCTTTGGTTTCCAGTTCTCTGTCACTGAAATAATTGCTTTGTAGGATGGGAGAAAAGAAAGAAATCTGACAGTTTCCAAATTGAGAATACTGGAGGAAATTTCCGTAACGTGCGTGAGGGGTATACAACAGGCAGCAGAGAATCGGTTCTCCCAGGGTTCGATTTCAGAGAGTCAGAGCGGATGTGGTGCTCTTACAGCCTGTTAAACTTTGAATAATCCTTTCAGGAATAAAATATATTTTCTGTGACTATGATGGTGCCAAATCATTTTAAGTTGCCAAAAAGCTGCTTTGGAAGGACTTGAGGAAACCACAGCTGGGAATTGTGTCACAGATATAAAATGAGATTTATTTACTCTTCCACATCCAACACTGAAATAATAAGGAAGACAGGAACAGATGAAAGGAGCATTTGCCTCTTTTTCTTTTTCTTTTTACAGATTTTTTCCTTCTTTTCTAATTTAATTTACTTTATATAGAGTTTCTGTAGAAAATGCACATTTTCAACAGCGGCTTAAACTTATTCTCACTGTGATCATTGACCAAATGATACCAGGAATGAATCTAGTGATTCATTTTGTACTTTGGGGGTTAGGGAGGGAGAGTGCATGTGCTTGGCAACTCTACGGCATCTCAGGGATTTCATAGTGCCATGTTCTGTTGATGAGCCTGTTTCCAGGTCTGTGTTCACTGATGCTTTTCTGAATACTTCTCTGCCTCTGGGCCCAACTAATTTTGTTGCCCAATGTCAGAATTCAAGTGGTACCTGGGAACTTCTACTTTCTCAAGTAATGAATTTATCAGTATGATATTTAAATGCTACTGAAGTACTTGCATATTTTGTGGGTTGAGATCATTCTTCCTTGTGTTAAGGATATTTGTAGACTGCCTCTGTTTCACCCTTCTCTGTTGGGCAGTGCTTTGGAACTGTAACCATAAAAATCTTGTGGGTTTTGCTTGCATATAAATATCTGATATAGACCCACTCCCACAGCTCTGTATCCATGGAGCCTAGTTTTTTTCAGGGTAAATTAAAAAAAAAAATCAGAACTGCAGATGATCATTTTTACATGTCTTTACTTTTAGGTGCTGCTTGTCTTCGCATATCTGACCAAATTATAGAGCTAGGAGGAAGTACTATGTTCTCTTCTGATTTTCCCTATCTATTTTACTGAGATACATTAGCAAGAAACCTCTTTTCTATCCTGCTGCAGACAGAAGCTTTTGTAGATCAGAGATTATAGGGAATATTGTAATAATGGGAATCTGAAAATGTACTACAGCTGAATACATGCATATGTGTGTACATCCTACCTCATTGTATTCGTGTTTCCAAAAGTATTAGTCCAATACATTTTGTATTCTGTTAATATGAATTATTTATTAAAATATGGCTCTGCACACCAGATGAAGCATATTAAAAACCAATGACTTTTTTTTTTCCCTTCCAATGAATGCCCATTAAAAATAGCAGTTAAATTAATTTATTTCTGAGTAACTGGTTTAAACATTTGACAGGTATCTACTTTAGGAACATCAACTGGCAAGGGAGGAAAAGATGAGGTAGAGCAAAGACATGTAGAAACTGCTAATTGTTATAGGTTCCACACTACTGGAAAAGAAATATGGAGAGCAATTTTCTACTGAAATGTAGAGGCAGCAGTAATATGGGAAAGAAACTGGGATAGGACTTTTGATCAGTGCAGACATTTTTAAGGACTCCCTGAGAAGCAGTAGAATACTTGTGGGCTACAACGTGGAGTCCTTTGTGGGATCAAGGCTCTAGGATTACGTCTATTTTGTCTGGTTACTTCATGACACATGCAGATATTTCTGTTAAGATTTGTGTGAATAAACTGCTGAAGCATCAGTTCTATAATCACTGTGCAAACTGTAATTGCCACCATTTCAGTGAAGTTCCATCTGCTTCTGTCAGAAGTGATGTCCTGTTTTGTGGGCAGCTATTCCAATAGTTTTGAATTAGGAACTTATTAGGGATGCAGGTGGGGATTTTGACACCTGTGTTAAACACTTGAAGAAAAAAATTTCACTGACAGAGGAGCAGTGTCTCCATGTTACTATGCTGCAGACTGATGCATACTCAAGACTGGAATGAATGCATGTCTAGTGCAGTTCAGCTGATCCTTTCATGTAGCAAAGGTGTATGTAGCCTCAACATTAGAAAAGGAAATTAGTTTTTTGTTTGTTTGTCAGTTTGTTTAGCTCACACTATATACATAGGTAAGTGCTGCAGGCTTTGGGACTCTCATTGTGTGTTTCCACAGAATGGAATTGGTTTAACTTTCCCTCTGCTTTTCATAGCTGTAGTTTTGCCTCAGTATTATTATGAGATGGATTAAGCACTTTCAACATTAACAACAACTCTGTTGCTTTTTTTCAGTCAAACATTGTGTCTTAACATATTTATTGTTTTAAAGCACTTACTCCTCATGGAGAGTTTTGGGCTTCTTTTTCTTGTTTTAATTTTGAAGAACATAAAATATTTCTTGGCTAAACTCTTATAATGACTTTTAGGCATCCATTCCTTCTCTTCTTCTGTGGTCATTGTTAAGCTTTATTTTCAGAATTCACTGTTTGAGTAGGAAACCTCAGATTCAGAATAATACAAAATTATTGGAGCTGTTTGAAGAAAACATCCTGGGTCATAAAACTCATCCAAGGAGAGTAACCCATGGGATAGGATGAAAACACAAAGAACTGCTCATCTTTATCTCCAGCCACTGAAGGAGTGCGTGAATAAAAGTGCGTGGTTTTCAGTTTTTCATTCACAATAGACGTTTGCCACTGAGCAGGGAGAGTGTTGCCTTAGACAACCAGGTTTGTTGTTTGTTGTTTGCAGTCCCTGCCTTCAACCTGTCACAAAAATTGAAAGGTGCCTCACATTATCTTTCAGAAAGATGAGGATTAAATGACACTTGACCTGTTATATTTCTACTTTGGCTATCTCGGTAGACTAGTTTCTAGTTTGGTACCTTACTATTTATCACGTGTTTCCAGCAGAAGTGCTTAGCACTTTTTTTTAAACACATAATGGATTTTCTTATGATTTTGTAGATTGATCTTTCAGTAAAGTCTCAAACTTGATGATTTTCATGGCTTTAGTAGATGTGAAAGATAGCAATTCTTGAATTTGTGAATTTTGATGTAAAATATTAACAAATTCCTTGCTGGACCTAATATGTGTCCTGACAGAGCACTCCATGTTCCTATTCCTTATGGTGCTGAGTAAAAGATCTTGAATAAATAACTTGTCTGCTGTTCTCAGATTTTAAATTAACTCCTTATTAGTTCAGCAGAAGCTCTTCCTGTTGGAACCTTTTCTTTCTACTTTGTATTGCTGGCCTCTGTACCCTTGAAACCCTCTTTCAAAAAGCTTTTTTCTATGTTGCATTTCTGTTTCCCCTAGCTGAGCAGATCTATGAGTATTACAGAATTGCAGGGGTTGGAAGAAACCTCAAGAGATCATTGAGTTCAGCCCCCCCTGATACAGCAGTTACCCTACAGCAGGTCACACAGGTAGGCGACCAGCTGGGTCTTGAGTATCTCTGTTGAAGGAGATGCCACAGCCTCTCTGGGCAGCCTGTTCCAATGCTCTGTAACCCTTATTGTAAACAAATTCCTCCACATGTTCGTATAAAGCTCTTCCTATGTATGAGTTTTAGGCCACTGCTCTTTGCCTTATCACTACACATCACTGAGAAGAGCCTGGCTTCATCCATTTGCTTCCCACCTCCCTTTAGATATTTATGAACATTAATCAGAATTCCTGCCCTCCTCCCTCCAGCCTTCTTTGCCCCAGGCTGAACAGACCCAGGTAACTCAGTCTTTCTTCATACAGGAGATGCTCCAGGCCCTTTATCATCTTTGTGGCCCTCTGTTTGACCCCTACAATGAATATGTTGCGTTGTAATTGGCCTTTTTCTTGAGTCGATGGCAGGAATATGTTGCCTTCCTTTCCTTCATGCGTCTCTATTATTTGAATCCTTCAGACTTAGTGTAGCTACAGCATGTTCAGTGTTTCATAGTATAATATTTTATGAGAACTAAAAGCCTTCTAGTTGTGTAATGCTGACCGTTGGTGTCCTAAGGAGTGTTGGAAGAGCAACACAAACTTGAATACTGGAGTAGATTTCCTACTGGGTTTGTAGTTCTGTGAGTACAACTCAGAGCAGAACAGTATTTATTATTTGTTTGTTTGTTTGTTTAGGTAGAGTGCTATTAAAATTTGTAGAACAGTTATTAATGATGTTTTGAAATACTATATAGCAGATTTCTTTAATGCATAAAGTGAGAAAAATGAAAGACAAAAAAAAAAAAAAAAAAAAAAAACTAAAAAAACTAAAAAAACCCCACTGTAACCAGGACTAAATGCTTGGGATTTTTTAGTTTTCATAATAAAACAAATGTTGTTATTATGGAAGCATGCCAAAAAAAAAAAAAAAAAAAAAAGACTTAAAACCCACTAACTTCCTCTTTCTATTTGGTACATTTGCATTATAAATAGTGTGCTGTTTGGCAATTTAAAAAAAAAATACATTTACATCTACGCTGACAATATTTTGTGATGCCTCGGCTTAATATGTCTTACATGGTGGATTAATAATAAAGTGGTTTCAAATGGAAAAAGAAATGGCATCTTTAAAGAAAATTGTACCCATTTTCTCTAATACTTAAAGTTAAATATTTGCTCAGGGAAATATGTCCAGGTTGGCATTATTTTTCTAAACAGTTTCCATCATACCTGTCTGCCATGCTGCTCATTTAGGCAAATGAATTGTTTCTTACAGCATAGAAAATTCAGCCTTGGTAAGAGAAGAAAAAAAAGTCTGTGACCCAAAAGGTAACACTGCCCAGGAATGAATAGCAATCCTTCTAATGATCAAAGAGAGCCTCTCTTGGATAGTGAAAGAACAGGCAAAAGCATTGTAATTTGTAAGCGCTGGAAGGCTGACTGTTCTAGAGTAACTTGCAAAGGAAATTCTGTCATCTAAAGACACATAGGTCCCAATGGAACCTCATTTAACATTTTATAATAAAACTCTTCAACTGTGTTTATGGAAACAGAAACTGTGCACTGCTCTGATGTTCTGCTCTGCTCTATGTCGTAAGGGTAAGAGATCATGGTTAGCAGTCTGTAGGGCTTTTCCTCTATAGTGGCAGAGTCTGATTGCTTGAAATGTAGGGAACTATGCTGAAAAGACTGCAAGTTTCTTCAAATGTAATCAAACTTACAAAATGTAATCAAACTTAATATTTGTTAATTTCAAAAAGCAGATGCTGAAATATCTACTTCCTGTAAGCATTTTTACCTCTGGAGGGTCCTATGTTCAGTTTTCAACAGAAGCTTCCACCGAGGTCTGTTTTGGTGTAAAGCAGGGGTGGAATTCTGATTAAAGGTTACCTTCAACCCCACTTGCTGGCATGAAGACAGTGCAATATTGAGATGAGGCAGCCAGAAAAATGGTGAGGAATCACAAAAGATGGAATATGTCAGTTCTGACATTGAAGTTTGCAGCACATTTTAAGTCAATTGAATCTGCTGGAAGTGCAGTCCTTTGCCTTGAGGGCATGCGGTTCCCCATCTCTGTAATGCTGAGAAAGAGTTTTCCTCGCTGTTTGCATGCTGCAATGATGTTGTGCCTTTTCCCTGGAAGCTGTACTGAGGTGTCATTTGCTTTCTTTGCAACACTTCAGTGACTTGCATAATTCTGGGGGCAGTCAAATCCTAATTATAACTGGGCAGATAGGCCACTGTGGCCTCTTGGGTGAGAAGGCCATGAGGGCAGAACTGTGACGAGCAACCAGCTGTTCTCAAGGGGGCTGAAACTGTCTGACTTTCTTGGAAGCTTTCATACTGAAAGTGTATCTGGGATATGACAGCCCAACAGTGTCCAAAATTAAGGAAAGTCTGTCCAGATTAAGCCAAGAGTGTTCCATTGTGGATGGAGAAACATTTTCCTTCATATAGCAGGAAAAGCTAATAGGTACATAACCTCAAAGCAGCATTTCTTTACCTGACGTAGTTAGTGGGACAGGGAATCCCAGAGCTTTGATGCTCTGTAATACGGAAGGAGCAGTGCTGTGTCTCATGGCTGAGGGAGTCTTCTGGATAGAGGAGGGAAGAACAGAAACACAGAGATGGTAAAGGAAAATGCAGATTGGAAGAAAGGGATTTTGAAAGTATTTAAAGGAAATTTTGGTTCTGATGTTTTGCCACTTGCTTCTGTATCTAACTGACCTATCTGATCTTGCTTACTCTCCCCACATTGTGCAGCTGCTAGTGTGGCTCCCAGCTCCCAGAAGAGTGCACAAAGGGCATGATTTTTCTGTATACTCAGCTTTCCAGACACATGCTTTACAGTGGCAACACCTGTGTGTTTCTGAGCACTGGCTTCTCTCCACTGGAATCACAGATGTCACACTCAGAAGGCACACATACCGGGACTGTGTTGAAGAATACCATGGAAGCAAATGAAGACAGATATTGCAAATCTTGATGTGAGGATATCTCCTGCAGCTCTGACATGCCTTGAAAAGCAGATAAAGTTGTCCACTGAATGAGTGAGTTCCCATTGTGCCCAAATGGCTGAAATTAGTGGTAGTTGTTCCTTGGGGTTACCAGACTGGATGTCTATCTTCCCCATGTGCTTTGCTTTGATATCCCTCTAATTAAGGGGAGGCACCTAAGATCCTTTGTGTAATGTGATGAGAGTGCTTTTTCCAGCCATTGTCTTTGCCACATTTTTGTATTAACTGTCAGAACACAGTAAAACAGAGAACTGGTCATAATACAAAGCTGCTCCTAAGCTTTCAGGACAAGTAAAGGCCTTGCTCTTCTGACTGTCACTTATCTGCCCATTTGAAATAGGAGGTGTTGATTTCTCAGACTTCTGCTTTACCGTTAGAGTTGGTTGAAATTGGTCAATGGCTTCAGAAATTACTGGAGGAGAGGGAATTTATAATCAGATGCAGACAAGCTGGCTTTATGTGACTACATGAGCCTGATTTCTTTAGGAGTCCCTGGTAAAATATGTGGATAAAGTTGCAGTAATATTCAGGTTAGAGTTCATATTGGCCTGTATTTCTCTCATAATTTTTCCAGCTTGACTTTCTAGCATGATTATGTTAGTATGCCAGAAGTTTTTAAAAACTTTTTATGGCACATGGATAATTTTTTCAAACCTCACTTCTTCATCTTCCTTATTTCTTTCTTGATGAACTGTCATTACCTGGGGAAAGCAAACACTTTAAAAATAGAGGAGCCTGTGTGGAAATGTTGCTGGGTAGATTTTTTTCTTTTCTTTGTAAAGAGTTTAATATTGGTAGAACTTTCTGATTTATTATGGTTCTGAAACAGCATTGAAACAGTCACGCTGGATAGATTATTTCATGGCCCTCTGTGAATCCCAATGCCACGATGCTGTTCCTTGAGAAAGGAAACATGGTCTACATCTGGGAGCACTGGTGTGCACTATATCTAGTGTGTTCAGAGAGCATTCTCTCCGTGGTATTTTTGCATTTCACCATTGTCTATTGAACAATAATGTGTTATAAGGACTGTAAAGTTGCAAGTGAAGTGGACAGAGCCTCAAGGGAAAGTAATGGGAAAGATTTCAAGGGTGAGAAACAGACATTGACCAACATCTGTGGATTTTGGTTACAAGGTTGAAAGTAAGTGGAACTGCTTACAGAAGAATCAATTTCCAGCTTTTTGCCTGCTACAGCATATCAAGTAGATCTGGATGGGTTGAATGGAGAGCTGCCTGACTGGTACTCAACCAGTTTCCTCATCAGCCTCAGTGTATGAGAGGAAAAGGCACTGTTTTTTGTAAACTATAACCTTTGTCAGTCTTTGGCTCTGCATATTGAATAGAGGGATGATAGCAGATGTGGCAGGAGACACTCAGGCTTATTTGCTCCTACAAATGAAACAGCTCTAACAGAAAAAAAAGTCTTAACAGAATCAGCAAAAAAAAAAAAAAAAAAAAAAGTGTCAGACAAAATTGTGCTCTGAATGCTTTATAAGAGCTCACTGTTTTGCAGTGAGAAAAGACAGTCAGGTGTTGATAGCATGTAGGAGGCAAGAGCTGTTATTAGTGAGTGGGAAGAAACACACTGAGTGTGGCGTGGGAGTAGGGCAGATGGGAAAGAATCTGAGTAATTCCAAAAAAACCCACTATTCTGAATCATCTTCCTACAAACTTACTCTCAAAGCCTCCAGTGCAGCACACCATCATCCCCCAAGGCCCCACAGTACTGCTGAGAACAGCACTGAGAGGCATGTTGAGTCAGCTCTGTGTACTGTAGTAATACAAGGTGTTCAGTGAGGAGTTTAAGTAACTGTTTCAGCCAAGTAGGCTGAGACTATAGAGGACTATAATACGCAGGTGGGATGCATATCTATTAATTCAAGCCCTCAGTGGAATGACAAAATGGTAGTATGCTAATTTTAAGGCACTTAAACGTGTCTGTGAAGATCTATTAATGGAACAGTTTCCATGCTCACTTGTGAATGTGAGGGCCTTGTTGCCACGTTGCATGGTTGGAACCATGAAAACGTGTTGGAATGGCATAGGATGTGCCCTGAAATGTCTCATGAGAGTTGCTCCTTGGATGTGACAGAAGTACTGTGCGCTCTGACTGGAGACGCATGATGATGGCGTTAACAGAAAATACCAACAGAAGTAGATTGATAGAGAGCTTAACACAGTGCAACCTGCCCTCTGGGTTTGTCATAAATCTATTAACTTCACTAATGGGTGAAGTACAAAAACATACAATCTTATCAGACTGTTGCTTGCAGCTGTACATCTTCCTGATTGTTGTTTTTATTTGTTGCAAGATGCTTGTAGTTAGATTTTGAGTTCTGCTACTTTTGCCTACTAATGTAGTTTACTCCCCAAAGGATGGAGGAAGATTTATTTTACGAATTTACACTTGAACTTCCTGTGGTGGTTTTGCTCTCAGGTTTCAGCACTGGTGATGAAAGGTATTTCCCAAAACGCTTGTGAAATTTAAATGAAAATGTGCCTCTGCATGAAATTTTTATTGCACTTCATACGTAATATTACATTTATTGGATATTCTTTTTGAGGGTTATTATGGAGGGAATGTTTGCTATGTCATGACCTTTGACATTAATTTTGACTCAGATTTTTACATAGTTACATTATGTCTATCTATACACAGGGATGGATAGCTAGCCAGCTAGATACTAATACATTTATTGGTCATTTCTGTGAATTTGTTGTCCTGTCTGAATAGTAATAGGGAAAGAAAATGAGAGAGGTTGGCAGGAAAACATATTTTCATTCCCAAACTATCAAGAGGCTGAAAAGCAAGGACAGAAGAAAGGAGGCAGAAAGGAAGCAAGAAAAGTATCAGTGAATAGTCATAACAGAGGCAAAAAAAAACACATCTGAAAAAAAAAAAATAGAAGCCAGAGATTCCTTTTGTGTTTTTCTGAAGCGCTGAAACAATTTAAAGTATGAAAAACTCAGGCTAATTGAGAGCATTATATTGACTGGCCCCAATTTTCCTTCTTTCTTTGTTTTCAATCCAGCCTCTCTCATTATAACCTCTTAAAATAAATAAATAAAAACTCTCGCTCTATAAATATCTGAAAGAGTCATTCTTATATAATAGCCCTTTTCTTGCAGCAAAATTTATCATTATAACAATACCGTTGTAGTTTTGCTGGCAGAATCGCAGCCAATCAAAGCTGTTACAATAATGGAACATTTCATGGTTTTGGAAATCAAATGTGTAACCATGGCACAGAAATGTCTCTTAAATCATATTTGGAGATGTATTTTTCACCAAATGATTTGCACATTATCTCATTCTATCTGAATTCTATTTTCATTAAAATTGCACCATTGATTTTTTCCCCTTTGTTTCTGCAGCAGTTTTGCAATAGAGCTTCCCATCTGCTTTCACTTTTTGTGAGATTGATCATATTTGTTCAAGAAGCAGATCTAAGTCTTATTTTATCATGAGGCAGAATTTAACAGCTGACTAATGGTCAGATTGTAGATTATGCTGTAAAAAAGTTAGCATGTTAGCTTGCAGAAGTGAGTAACACTGTTACTAAATGCAGTAGCTGAACTATTTTCAATAAGGAAGTTATTGGCTTAAAGCAGTCAGTGCTCCAAGACCTAGAACCAGCTCAAGGTGCGTGACTCCTCAGGAGTTTTATGTGCTCAAGACTTATGAGAGATAGCCAGGCATTTCTGAGTAAGAAAAGATGGAATTCTGTAGGTGTTTGTTCTCTGTACATATGCTGAAATCTTCCTGAGGTGTTTGCATGCACCTGGGACCACTTCTGGTACTGAGCTTATGAGCCTGCTCAAGTTTGCTATGAGCCTTTTCTCCTGTGTAGTGGAACTTCAAATGGTCTGTTAGTAGAGCCCTCTGAACAGCTAAAAGGGGAGATGAAAAAACAGCTGGAAAACAGAGTGAAAATAAAAACAGGCAGAGAAGATGAAAATGTATCTTCAGCATGACAAACTTGATTCTAACTTGTACAGCAGAGAAAAGACTTCTGTCCTTTGGGAAATGGAGTATTAGTAAAAAATCAGTGCTTCTAAGGTGTTCAGATGATATACAGCTTTGAACAAAATATTGGGCAAGGAAATGTATTAAAATTTCTTATTGGTTTTTCTTGTTTTGCCTATGAGAAAGTATTTTTTCAGCTTTTAAACTTATAAATATATAAGTTTTTGTAAACTGTATGCTTAAGATAACAGAACGTATGAATGCGGTTTGTTTTTTAACTGCATTCTCAAAATAAAGTGATAGTATTTAAGAAAAACTATTAGTGATATCCATATAAGAGGTATGGCTTTTTCCAGACATATGTCCCAGCCTTGGGAAAGCAGGGGGTGTGGGTGTACGTGGAGGGACAGATACGGGTGAGGTAGTTGTAGCTGGGAGGGAGCTACCACCAAACAGTGCTGGTGCGAGCTGATCCTGTGAAAATGATCCAGGTGCATCAAAAGAGTAGCAGGGCTTATTAGCTTGGGCTAGATTCACCTGAGAAAAGCTCTGTTGGGCTGCTGCATCCACAGGATGCCACATGAGATCATCTCACCATCAAGGGTGGTCACTATCCAGGTACTTCCTCACCTTCCCTGCAGGGATTTGAATACTATGCCAGAGCACTGGCCTAAGAGATGGGCTTGTTGGCTGCTCCAGGGGCATGATTTCTCTGCTCAGAACTTCCATCATGCACCCAAGAAAATTTTCCAAAGTCAGCATGTATTTCCCTGCCAAAAGCTTTGGTTTCAACTAATTGATGTTTTCTTCTGAAAAAGCAACTTTGTCAGAAAATGGCCAACCAGCTCTGGTTTCACACCCTCTGATCTGTCATCTTTGATCTGCTTAATGAAATCAGGGTTCTAGTAGTACTTGCTGCTGGGCTTTTAAATATCTTTTTAACTGCCTTTTGCTTTCGTCTAGATTTCTCTCTTACTTGACTCATCTGCAGATATTTTCTTCTCCTTAGGGATAGCCCTGATCCTGTTTCTCCTGTTTCAGTCTCTTTTACAAAGGCTGCCTGCTGCTCTGCTGACTTTTCCTACTGCTGTTTTTTTGGTTTTTGTTTTGTTTTTACCAGAAGCACCCATAATATAAAAGTAATGGGAAAAAATCATGCAAATCTTTTTTCAAACTCAAATCAGAATTACACTGGAATTCAGGAATGATTCACATAATGATTTCTCATGAGAACTGTTTCTGATTCCTGAATCCACTATCTGGTTTGTATTTGCAGTACTTTCTGCATACTGGTGTTTGCAGGTAATTCTAGCAGGCAGACCACTCTCATTATTCTGACTTGTTCCAGGCTACATTTTGCTATTTGTCATTCCTACGCCTTTTTTTGTCTCTTTTTTTTTTTTTTTTTTCAAATTAACAAGAATTAGTACCTTTTACCCTGCTTTTCACAGCATCCTATTCCCCCAGATAGACAGGTTCTTGTATTGTAGACACTGACTGGTGTTTGAAAAGCTTGCAAAGATAACTTCTTTATGTGGTGGTATTTCATGTTGAAAAGGGATAACAACATATTATTGTAAGGGCAGTATAGGGAGAGTTCTCAATGGGATGTGCTTCACTGAACAAACACATTTGCAAATCTAGTTGCTTTGATATAGTAGATTGCAAGAAGGGTTTACACATATCTTTTTCATTGTGCCCATAGTTACACAGGGAAAAAAAATAACCCTCTAACTAAAACTGGCAAGTATTCAGAAGCCACAACTATTCAGCGTATTGCCTGACCATTTTCGAAATGTATTTTGCACTTTTGGTAGATGTTGTAATGCATTCAGCACAGTGTGAAGTCTTGGCATAGATACCAGGTTCTAAAATAAGATGAGCTCTGTCTTTTAAAAAAGCAGTGTTTGCCTGTGAAATACCTTTGCTATTAAGAGCCTTTGGGAAGGGGGGAAGGAAATAGCAGTGATGATGCTGCCAGCAGTGAGAAAACAGATTTATTTTGAATTCTGACAAATAATTACAGCAATGGTTAAAGCCCTTCTTAGTGAATGCTGAATGGGCAGAATTTTACTTTCCCTATATATTCTGGTGTCCTTTCCAGCGTACCGCTGTGTTGTTTGTTCGTGTGAAGGTGGGTTTTGATTTGGTAAGGTGGTCAGTGCTCTGTTCTGCAACATGCTATGTTCCTGAGGTTGGTTTCTCCTTTGCCAGCTGCTCATCGGCAGCTCCTTTCCTGGGGACTGGACAAGCAGGCAGCTGTGGGAAGCCTTCAGAAGGGTCAGTGGGTGGCAGACATTCAGTCCCCTTTTGGTGCATGGATCCAGCTAAAGGTACAGAGCACCAGAGGCTCTGGCTGGCATCAGCGAGAATTGCTCACCTTCAACTGGGCTGAAGCCTTGCTCTTGGAGATGGGTGTGCCAGGGTAGGCAGTGTGGCTGTCATTGTGTTGGCAGCATGCAAGAGGTGCCACACCACATGCCTGGCTCCCATCCTTAATGTCTGTTGCAGAGTTTAACACAGGTGCAAAATTTTTTGTAGAGGTGATGAGTAGGTATTAGAAAACAGAAAGAAAAATGGGGGTTAAGTAGGCCCATGTGAAACCTGTAATGAGCTCTAAATAGGTGAAATTCATGTACAGTCTGAGTTTCAGGACTGAGACCCTCTGGTACAATCACAGTGCACTGACATTTCTAAGGAGAGCCTGGAACGCCAGTTGGACAGAAAATACACCATTTTCCCTACTGCTGTGTGGAAGCTGGCCATGTATGTTCTCTCATAGAGAGACAAATTGTGACTGAGACACTCCTTGAAGCTGCAGTGTTTCCATCCCCTCCATACTCATCCCCCGGCAGGCTGCATGCCTGCAGCATGTCTTTGACACTGGGTGAAGGCATGGTGGTACAGGGGATGCTGGTCCACCTGAGATCTGCTTCATGTCCCTGCTCCTCTTGTCAGCCCTGTGTGTGCAACTGTGCTGCAGATCAGAGTAAAGCCCTTTTGGCTTATGCTGCTATGCTTATTGGGCTCCCGGGAAGCGTTTGTGGCCCTGGAAGCTTGTCATGTGTGTTTCTCTTGCAAGTGCTGTCCCTCTCTCACAGGGCATTGGCTCTGACATCCTTCCAGCTGCTGGCTGCACCTTCTGATGTGTACTGTGTGAACCTGCAGCCCTTCACCCAGCAGCATGAAGGCTGCAGCTGTTGCTGTGTCAGTAGCCTGAGCATTTGGAGCTCCCTTGGCAGGTGCCTGGGACCCTGCTATGGCACGATGTTTGTGCTCAGAGCCAGAGAATGGCTGCCTGCAGTAAGGGAAGATGTCAGTGCTTCAAAAAGGATGGAATGCATCTCCTGAATATATGAGGTGTGGCAGTGAGCATGGAGCTGCCCTGCTTCCCGGCTGCACGGGGGAGGGAACTGCCTGCGGGTGGGTGAGAGCCTGGCTGGGAGCGCTCTGGGGCTGCCGCAGGGCTGGCAACATCCCCTGGGCACTGTGCTGTGGTTGGCCCCTGCCCAGGTGTGTCAGGGAGGGGAGGAGGCCTCCATCTGGCCTCCTCTTTGTCTTTTGCACCCCTGGGAAAGGAAAGCGTGATTTAGCTCTGAAACATTAAACAAAAACCCTTGAAACACTATCCCTTAAGAACCGACTAACTGTTTATGGCTTAATGTAAGCATGCCCGAGGATTGATGAGGAAAGGATGTTGCTCCTGTTGGTAATTACAAGTTTGCTCCATTCAGTGTTTTCTATTCTGGTTGCTCCATTTCAGCATTTAAACTTTATCTTGAGTGCATGCAAATACTTTCTGCTGTGTCAGGAGCTCTGCTTAGCTATTCATGCGCTCAAACCCTAGGTAGGATATTTATCCTTTCAGGCAGATCAAAGACATATGTTTGGTCATTTGGAATAGGTAAGCAGGAAGAAAGAAATCTCTTAAGAGTGATGACACAGTGGAACTGCTAAGTAACAAATACAGTTATGTTCATATGTGTGCACGTTCCCCTAATAATCACTATCGCCAATGACACAAAGATGCATAACAACTGAAATCTTCCAGTTAATTGCAATATCTGTCAGTCAACCTGTCTTGACAATGACTTTTTTTCTTTTACAGTGATAAACTCCGTGCTATTCAAGAGAGGCGCTTCTGCCAACAGAGAAAGAATACATAAGTGCTGTTTTAAGAAATAGTTTCGACCTGAGTGGTAGAACTAAAATGAAGAAATCTTCCCTCCACAAAAGACTAAGAACACATGAGGTAACTGGTAATTACTGGGATTCTTTCAATATACATTGTTTCACACACAATATAATCATGTGGAATATTGAAGATAGAATAGGAAATGCTGTGAAATGCAGGTGCTCTGTTGTTTGTAGATTGAGATCTGTGTGGACAGATAAATAAAGTTTAGTTTAGGAACAGTCATTTTTATATATTGGAGTGTTTAGAATTCAGACATTTCTTTGTTCCAGCAGTATTGGATCCACATGAGCAGGTAAGAGTCAGCACTGCAGAGACAAGTTTGCTCTTTGCAGTGTGGAGCTATACATAAATGACAAGGAGCTAGCTCTGGATCAAGGCAGTATAAAGCAGAGCTAGCCTGAGCTCATTAGCCTGGGCGTAATGCCATGCTAATATATCTATGCTGCTCCCCAAACCCGAGCTAATAGCTCAGCATGGTGCTGTGCTGGGTACTCACACCAGCTGGTGCAGGGATTTCTGCATTGTACAATATAAATGTGCCATAAGGTTTTCACACCAGTTCTGTAAAGAAAACAAAATGGCTTAAGGACAAGACAAAGTCCAAGTCTTTGAAAACCTGAGATGTTTAAATCTGCGTTCCCAAATCCTTGTCTGTACTTATGAGGAGGAGTTTGATGTAAAGGTTATGGCAGTCAGGGAGAGCCTTTAAAAGCCTACCACAGGCTTTGGATCAAACTCAAGAAAGCATGCAAAAGTTTGAAATATGTAGTAATTCTCACTGATATAATTTTTCAACACCATTTAATTTTATCTCTGGAAAACAGACTTGTTGAGCTACTCAGTCAGCTGCTGTGCTTCCTTGTGAACTTACCAGGAGTGAAAAAGGACTCTCAAGCTTCTACCTCTGTTCAGCTGGCAGAGAATATTTATGTGCAATGTAAAAATGATGCCTTTTTCTCCCTCTCTCAAAACCATGGAACAAATAGTCTAGTTGACGTTGTTTAATAATGACCTAACTGCCCATCTCTGAATATTTTTTTTTTCCTTTAAAAACAAACCAACAAAAACTGGGGGCTAATATTTGAGTCAAAGTTTTAATATTGTTTTCATTGGCTTGATTGTCCTCACCAGTTCTTAACTAAGGTTGTAACTGGAGATGCCAAAAAAGCAGAAAGGAGATGATTCACAGCTCAACATTTGTGTCAGATAGATCTGGGAAGAACTGGAAAATGCAGAGCTAAACTGGTTGTGATAACTTAGATTGCTCAGTAAGGAAGACTGGGGAATTCAAGTTGTGTGTGAGCTCAGCAAATCTGTGCACAGTTAAATGTGAACACAGGAGTCACTTTGAAATAACTGATACACTGCCAATGGTTTACAGGCTGGTTCCATGATGGATGGGGCAGGGGGACCCACGCCCCAGGAAAGGGGAAAAAGGGGAAAGGCAGTTTATATCTGAAGAAGTTAAATGTTATTTCAAAACGTGCCATGTAAACAGCAGGACACGTGAAGAGAAAATTTTCACTAGGCAGTTGAAGCCTTCTGCAAGTAACAGTCTCAGCCCAAAGCAGGATTTTTTCTGTCCTTGCACAGATAGGATGAATGATTTTTTAATGCACAGAAGCACACAACAATCTTGTAAAAATGGGTGCTTATTTCCTGATTGTTCAGGGACGGAGACCAGTGTAATCTTGGAGAAGTACATAATGAAACATTTATAATGTCTACTTGGGAGTATAAATTGTTCTGAAATGTTATGAAGGACTGAAAAAATGAAAGAAGGACTAGAACTGTGAGAATAGTCAGTAGACACTTCGTTGCTAGGACTCCTGGCATTTTAATTTTACATTTTTAGTATCAACATTCTAACACTGAACACACTTAGGGGTAGTTAAAAAATTAAATATTGATTATGTCAACTTTACAGATGAGGAAACTGAGCAAGAGAGATAAAATATCAGATTCTTCTTTTAACCAACTTGTGATCCACAAGTAAAACCTGAGATTGCTGTGCATGTAGTAACTCTTACTTCAGTACTGCTGTTCCCTGTTATCAAGGTTATTGGGATTGTGGTAATTAAAAAACAAAAAGCACAACAAAACTACAAAAGACTAGAATTCAAGGCTGGTGTATTCCTGATTCCCACCTCTCTCACTGCGACAGTACAATATTTGACTTTAATATCTGTTTTGTTTTTTCTTTCCTTGGAAGTTATCATTTATATTTGTTGTGCTTTGGACTAAGTGAAATATTATAGCAATGTAATATACAGTGGTAAATATATATTAAAAAATACTTAAAATATGCTTTAAGATAATGATTTTAAGTTAACAAATGTGTTTTCCTGTCTCCCCCCTCCAAGCTTCCCTCCCAGAAAACCAGATCCGTTGATACCATATACTGTCAGTAAGCCCTTTGGCAAAATAGTTTTGGAGAATTTTGGCCAAAATTTGTGCTCAATTGCACTTCTCACTTTCTGTTTTTTTTTCAGTTTGTTTGTTAGTTTGTTTTTCATTTCAGCTTAAACATTTCATTTCATTTCCTTAATGCTTTTTTTTTTTGCTTCTTACTTGCTGGTACTTGTGGTGGGGCTGGGGAAAAAAGCCACTCCTGTCTTAGTTTTCTTCTGCTGGTTTGAAAACAACTTGTTTCTCATGGGGCAGTAAAGTTCTGGAGTTGTGTGATTAAAAGCAGCCTCTCTTTGCACATCAGTTGGCTTCTTTGGAAAATGCTACCTAAGGAGTGAATTTGCAGCTTCTCCCATTTCTGTGGACAGTCATGTGGCATTCTTTTTTCTCAAACATCCCTTCATTTTTTGTGTGCTGGGATGGCAAGAATGGATTGCAGAGTTTACCATGTGCTCAGGCAATCTACCTTCCCTGTAGTTATTTTGCAATATTAAATGATATCCTGTAAAGTTATAACTAGTGAGGAAAATGAGATATATCTGCTGGTGATGACCCTTCATGAAGCAACATTGCCTTACGGCACCCAGAGTCTGCATTTGGACTTGTCACCAGGTGCCTGCTGCAGCCATGCTATGTTGAGCTGAGGCTGGAATGAGTAGTTGTGCTTTCCAAACACATAAGGCAATGCTAAGTGCTATTTGCCAGTCCTGGCACTGTGTGCTTAGACTTAGGGGTAGTCCTTCAGTGTCTGGTGGGTGCTCATGGCTTTTGTCAAGTAATGTGCAGAAGCAGAGGCCTTCTTTCATCTGAAAAGTTGTGCTGTGCCAACAATTCAAGTATGTGATGAGAGACCCAGCAGCAGGTCTTGGGGCTTAGCTGGTAAAGGGCAGAAAGAGGAGTGTCTGTTGTTTGGAAAGGGAGAAGTGCATCCCATGGCCCTGTGCTTCTGCCTCTTCAGCTTGTCCAAGTGTTGTGTAAACAGTTGCTTCTTTTGCCCTTTGATAGCTTTGTTTGATATTGAGTATTGTTTACTGCTAACAAATCTGTTGTTGGTATGATGTGGGATAAACAAGCACCTTTGGAAAGGACATACCCTCTTCCCTTTTGTTTGAATGTTAACAGTATGGAGAAGGAAAAGGCACTGCACTGCATTTCACTATTTCGCTGACTCAGCCTGTTCATGGTCACACGAGGAGTGTCACTGTTGGTTCTCGTAGGGACAAATTGTCTGAGATGTGGGAGAAGGCAACCGGGGCAATGATGAGAACAGGAGATACAAATGTTTCTCCTTTAATTGTGCTTTTTGGTGTTTTCTTTTTTCCTATTTCAAATGTATTAAGCAGCGAGTAGTTTGGCAACTGTTCCTTTCTTTAGATTATTTGTACGTGAGTCTCAGGAGTGTACAAAAAACAGTCCTAGGAGGAGATTTCCTCTTATTTGCTTTGGCTTTGCTTCTAGTGAGTCATTTCAGAATGACTCTAGAAGTGTAACAAAGGTGGTAAATAATGAATCTCCTAGATGACCCATCCAAAAAGCAGCACTAAAAAAGGGAGATGCAAAATGAAAAAAGAAAGCTGCTGGTGGTTTGAGAGGTACCAGCAAAGTAAGGCTGTGCCAGATGTCTGTGGGATTTACACAAAGCAGTGGGAGTAACGATGTGCCCTTCTAAGTATCCAATTCATTTCTGAACTATGCGTTTCCTATGCTATCAGACATTTAAGCCATGATCCAGTCTTTATGATTCCTGCTGTGCTTTTAGACTCTTGTACTTATGGGAAAGTTATCCCTCAGTAAGTTCATTCTTTTGATACGGGAAAGAAAAAAACATAATAATGATTATTTTTATATTGTTTCTAGAAGAGTAGGGGACTTTGACAGATAAAAGAAAATGTGCTTCATAGCTGGTGAACAGCCTCAGTGCATCCACCTTGGGACTGCTTCCTCTGGGCTGTGAAGGAAGGTAGTGGCATCCCAGGGCTGCTGCTGCCTTTTCCTGGATGCTGGCACCCACACAGCTGCCCTCCCTCTTGGCAGCGATCAATTCTGCTAGATATAATGAGAAGGGTCAGAAAAGTGAGGAATTAAGAAGCCAGCTTGATACTGATCTTAGTGCATTGGTTATCCTGGCACAGAAAAGGCACAGTTTTCAGGGCATTATTACCAGAAATTGTGCCCACAGTTTGGGGAATATGGCACTGCTTCATCAGTTTTCGTATGCCAAAGGAGCTGTTACTGTGGTGGAGGCTGACAGCTCTATTTTGTTTTTTACCCATTCCACTGGATCATTGCTATACAATGTCAGCTGTATTTGTGTAAATATATATATGCATATTTGCATACATTTGAATATTTAATCCCATATGCTATTTTTATATGTATGAATAAATGAAGGAAAAAAAAACTGAAGCAGAGTTAATGAGAAGAATTAAGAATTATTTGTATATTTTTTAAACCCTGAAGAAATAATTGCTTACTGAAAGCGTGTGATACCGAGTCACAGAATTGTAGGGGCTGGAAGAGGGACCTCTAGAGATCATTGAGTCCAACCCCCTGCCAAAGCGGCTCCCAGCCCAGGTTGCACAGGTAGGTGTCCAGGTGGGTTTTGAACGTCTCCAGAGAAGGAGACTCCACCACCTCTGTGTGCAGCTGTGCCAGTGCTCCGTCACTGCACTGTGAAGGAGTTCCCACACACATTTGTGTGGAACTTCCTGTACTTCACTTTGTGGCCATTTCCCCTCATCCTATCGCCACACACTGCTGAGAAGAGTACAGAATTTCTCAGAGGATATTGTAATCTACAGTAGTGTCTCCAGTGACATAATATAGATGAGGTAAGACGTGTGGAGGAGTGGTGAAAGAGATTATAATGCAAATAGCACTATAAAATGTTCTTTAGGGATCTGAAGACCTTAATAGGGAGAATGAAAAGGAGTCTGGATTTCATGCTGTAAACTTCTTCATTTCTTTGTTGATGTTTTTCATTTCTCTTCTTTATGTGGAACGTTGAACATGTTTGGGGATTCTGTGAGGGTGATCCCTCTTTCCTCCTTACTGTTGCCATACGTTCAAGGTGAAATTTTTATGCGATCATAACTCAGTAGCAAAAGCTGGAAACTTGCTCCTCTGTTTCAAAGCCTACAGTGAGAAAGAAGAGGCAATGGCTATTCGAAAAAAAACGTATCAGGTATTATTATTTTGGATACTTGGAAAATCATTAGCTTTGTGGTAGTTCTGAAGGGCTTTATACTGGTAGTGCTTACACTAAAATTTGCTACATATGGCTGAAGTACGGAAAAGGAGCTCAGTCCATATGAGAATCTACCCCCAGAGAGCTTCTGATTTGGCATTTTTGCATACTGATTTAGGAAATTTCCAATCTCTACCCTACTCTCCCTCCTTTTAAATTAAACTTTATTTAGAAGTATTTCAACTGTATTCATCGGGACTGAAAATGCTTCATTTTATGTATCTCAGTTGAAGGTGTTCTTTACCGTAACAGTTTTCTTCTCTTAAAACAATTATGATTTTTTTTTTATCTCTACCTACAGACATGCTAAGTCACTGTATGAGTTTGAGAGATTATACTCTGACAGAGACCTATCAAAATTCTCCAACCTCACTTTCCTCCTGGAGGGTCCTACTGCTGCAGGAAAGAGACAGTTGGATATGGATTGGACTTAAGTCAGCTAAGGAAAGAATCTGGCTCTGGATATAAAATTTTGATTATTATTCTTTCTTATGAGTTCAGAGTTTGGGGCCATTCAGAGGTTTGGTTTGACTACTCCCAGACTTTATATATAATGTTAGCATCTCTGTTTGCTTGCTTCCCAGGAGTCCACTGATGTCTTTAAAAGGAGTATCAGTGCATGCAGTTGCTATTTTGGCAGTAGTTGAATGTCAGTAGTCAAAGTTTACCTGTGCTTAAAATGTGAAGTTAAAGCTTGGAATTTTGGAAGGATCTTAAAATTTGAGTCAGCTAACATATTAGTGCCAGTGTTTTTATGCTTCCGAGAAAGTCTCATTTTAGCTTACATCATTCTTCTCCTCTGGGCCAGCGTGATGAAGAATCACTGCAAAAAACAAAAACCAAAACCAGACAAAGTTGTTGATAGTGCTTCCACAAAAACCTGTGTTGAAGAAATACATGGAATTGATACATTGCATAGTTTCCGTAGTCAGCCTCCCCTGTGGCTGTGTTTCCCACAAATGCTGGTATGGTTGCAAATGCTTTTCTACCTATGATGTTGAATAGATGATCAATTGAGCATTTCATTTGGCTGAGTCTGCCTTTTCAGGATGCATGTGTGACCTCTTTGTGAGTAAATGAAATAAAGGAATTGCTTAATGTGAAAGAGAAATTCTGCAAATATGAAACCCTTGGAATGTTTTCTACATCATCCATTTCCTTCTTCAGTTGTGCAATGTGTAAGGATTGTCAGCATGATGTGGTGTGTGGTAACCAATGCATGCAGAAGGCTATTAATCTTCTTGTTGCAGTACTGTGTTAATGTCAGATTTAGGAGAGCAGTGGAATTCTGTTCAAACACTCTCAGCTTGTAGTAATTGTCAGCCTGTATGGACCTCTTAGAAGCACATGCAAGTCAGAATCAGCTCCCTGTGTGTTAGCATATTCACCACTTACATTCTTTGGGTGAACAGTCAGCTCATTGATCATTGTAGCCTTATTGGCATATTCTCATTACTGGAAATGGATTTTGTGTCACCCTGTGTGCACTTCATGGTAAAGAGTGTGATGGGAACGATGGGCTCTGACCCAGCAGCTGTGGGATTTAAATGCCTGAGAGTATGTGCTGTGCTTTTAGATAAGTAGGTTTTGAGTTTACCGATTTATAGATCAAGATTTTACTCTCCCGACAACTTGCCAGACAGTGAAGCTTGCAGAATAAAGATTTGTTGTACTGCAATTTTGCTGCAAGCACTTAGCCAAAAAAGGAGAGAACTCCGAAAGGCAAAAATATTGGAGGGAAAGTGATTTATTAAACTTTCTATTTCCACTGTCTTTGCAATTATAAGATATCACATTGTATAGAGTTTTTCTCTACAATGCTAATACTCCCTCTGGTATTTGTAGGTATGTTTTTTTTCTACAGTGTTTAAAGACTGAGGCTTTTAGCAGTTTAATCCAAACCAAAGCATCTTTATCATGGGACTCGCCTTTAATTCTCTTTTAGATGTTTTTTTCCCTGTATGCCAAATTAGATATCATTCTGAAGGCATGCATTCTTAATTAACATTTTTTTAATCAATGACTGGATTCTCAGGAGGATTTTTTTTCTATGCATCATTATTTTTCTCTTTCTGCAGCAGCTTCACAAGCAGATTAAATAAACAGAAAGAAACACTTTGTGGATTTTTCTTGTGACAGCCTGCAAACCTGTGAACTTTTTTATTTATTTTTATCTTGAAGCTGCTAATTGTAGAACTGTATAATTAATGCATTATCCACTACAACAAGGTTACATGGTTTGTGTTTAGCAAACATGCTTCTTCTTGGAGGGTGGAAAAATACATAGTGAAAACTTATGGAAACACTGAGCTGTTTTTCACCACTCTGCATGACAGCCAGTTTCTCAGCCATCGTTAGAGCTGTGTGCCTAATCTGATTCTGAAAAGGCACCCTAAGAATTGGCTGGAGCCCCGGTATCGTCTGCGTCCACAACTTGAACCTTGTGATTTAGCCCTCCTAGATACACCATTACAGGCAGATATTCTTGGAACTGGAATGTTTGCACTGCTAATTGGCACATTCCTACTTAGATTTGGTAGGACATGCTTATTTGTAACGTGTCTTGAGAATTTACTTCTTAATGGGTAATTGCCCCAGCTTTCCTAAATCTGTCTGTTCACCAGCCTCTTTCTTCATTGTGTCTATCCACTGCTTTTTCAACATTACTAATCTTTTTTTTTATTATTATTTTTCAATCCAGACTTCCTTCTGATTATTTCACATGTTTTCCACTGGTTTGAGAATTTCTTTGCTCCCTGACCTTTTCATAAATCAAATGTGTTGGCATGTGTTGGAAATGATGGAATGATTTCCTTATAGCTTGCAGCAAATGGATGTTGTATCAACGCTGACTTTGTTACTGAACTCATAGAAACATTTTTAAAAGATTGGATGATTCATTATTCAGAAATCACATGCATTATATCTAGGGATTGCTCTGGGAAGTGAATGCTTGGTGGCCCTGGAAATGGTGTGACCTCTTCTATTATGAAAACTAGAAGCTGGTATGTGACTTCCACAGGTTTTAGTGAATCTTTCAGATCAAAGGAATGACTGTAAATACCACAGATCTGAGTCTGAATGGGCCTTTTTGTCAAGTTCTGTTCAAGTCAGTTTCCCACCTCTGATCATTTCATTCTCATGATCTTAAGATTTTACTGATAGGAAAAATGTGTTTCCATCGTGGATGAGTTTTGCAGTTATTGCAAATATCATTATGCAGTTCTTGACCTCTGAGAGTTTCTCGGCAAAACTGTTACACCCCCATGAAATCTCTCCAAGTTTTTACTGGGTTTGCTCTTTCCATGCTTCTGTAAAAAGTACAGAAAACTGTACAGGTGGCTTTGAGAGTGGTCATTTTTTGTCTTGTCCTAATGATTTTCTAATACTTGATTGGATCAGCTTTTACCAGAACGACGTACCTGCTGTGTTAAGCTACAGGCCTGTGCTCATCATAAATTGTGGTGTGGGAGAAGGGAAACCTTGCTCTACTTCCTTCCTGTAATCCCATGTCTATAATTCATTGCCTTTGAGAACTGTCTTATCACAGCATCGACTCATTAGTAGTTTAATACAGGATAAGCTTATTAGAGATAATCTGTTTACTGAATGTCCTTACCACACAGCAATCTAGTTAATAGCATCTTTTGAAGCTTTGTCTTCTGGATATATCTTTTAAACTGATCCCTGATTATTCATCTGTATCTCTATTTTTTCAATGCTTTTCTGTAGGCTTGTAGCTGCTTTGACATCAAATTACAGTGTCTGGTGAATATGCTAATAAACTAAATACTCTTGTGGGGAAACAAGGAAAACTAACACTAGTTCATAATGAGATAGTGTGGGAAAATAATTCAGTCTGTACGTAGTTGTTTAGGCATAAAAATAATTTTCAATTTTATTAGGTATGACTTCTCTGAAGAGCTACTTTTCTAACAAATATTGCCCTATTCTCAACTGGGCTTATCACAGAGCTGTTTGTATATCCAGATGTTTTCCATCCAGCATACTGACCTCCCCAAGATCTGGCCCACTAAAAAAGGAAATGTATCCTGTATCAGATGACCAGATATGAGTGGAAAAAACATACAAACAATTGTGTAAAAAAAAGAAAGGAGATGAGGAAAGAGTACTTCAAATGAAAAGATGAAGAACAGAAGGTGGAAGCTGTGAGAAATGTAAAGTAGTGAGCTAGTTTTATCTTTGGAAACAGCCCTGTGTAATTCTGCACTGATGGTTCAAAATACACTGTGTGCCTATGCTGACACAGTAGCATCTCCACACGTTTCTGAAGAAGGCAGTGCTCATAGAAATGCAATTTGCACATTTGACCCTCATGATAGCTTAAATGCATTTAAAACAAAACTACAAATTGTCAAGCAGATTTTTCCTTTTGAAGGAAAGACAATCTCAGGCTTAACAATAACAACAACGTTGAAATGCCTTAAGAAAGATTCTGGTTTTCACAAAAAGCCTCGATTTTGAGGCATACAGGTAACTGATAAAGGTTTAAAATGAATCTGACTCACTGGTATAAATACTGTACTTGCTAAATGATCATTTCCCTTATCCCTCGATGATAAGTATCTAATCATCCTGTCTGAAACTTCTTGAGCTAACAAGAGATTTACATGCTGCACTTAGACTGGTTTTGTTTCAGTTGTTAGTGCACCTGGTCAGGTCTTAGTAAGTGAGAAGCAGTGACACTGATGTACTTGAAGGGTACAAGACATACTGAGTACTACAAATGTAGTATAATGAAATAAGTCTTAAAGGCAAAATTCAGCACCTTCCCAAACAGAATTTGTATTTTATTTTGTGTCTTCTCTAATCTCTTTCCCTTTTCCCTGGCTTAATTGTCTGCATTCACTAATGTAGACACAAGAGATAAAATGCTTGAGTTGATATACACATCTACCAATGTGATATTCATTCAAATATTGCTCGAAAACGAACAGTGAGAAATTTGAACATAAGCAAATGACTTCATAATATTGTAGGCTAATTATTCAAAATTCATTCCTTATAATGATAAATGATATACTTGCTCTGAGGGATGCTGGAACTATTGTGTACATCAAGAGAGAAACAATTTAAGTAAATAAACATTATCAGCCAGTGATGGTAGAAATGCAGCACCCATTCTTGTTGTGTGGACTGAATCTCGCTAATCCAGTCAGATATGCAGCTCCATGTGGCAGCAAAATGGAAAAGTGGTTCGTTGCAAGCACTTTAAAGCTACTATTGAATTTCTGTAAGTCCAAAGAAGTCTAGTACCTCCAGCCTGTAAAACAAGCTTCTCTATTTGGCCTCATTCATGTTTAGTCTGTTTCTTCTTGGCAAAAGCACTTCAGTGACGGTCTCCACCAGATTGACACTAAAGTGTTTTCTTTACTTGCCATCTGTCTGGACTGATTGGAAAAAGTAAAGTGGGGCTTGTTTAGAAAAATATATAAGCAGTTCATTTGGCACAAAGTTTGTTATAGGCGTATGAGAAGCAGCTGGGTCCAGCTCAGGAGGTTAAAAAAAAAAGTGTTAAAAAGAGATGACTTTTTCATGTACAAGTTCATGCACTAAATGTGTTCTTTCATTTCAGCTGCAAGATGTGACTAAATAAATTAGCTGTGGCATTTAATTAGTTTTATTTTTGTTTTTCCAGGCCACTTATTATATTATAGGTGTGAATCAGAATCTTATTTTTCAAATGTTGCCAATCAGTTGTAAGGAGAACATTTAGCAACATTTAAGTGTAACAGAATAGGATTCAACACTTCTTAAATGCTTTCTTTCACCTTAATTCAGCTGAAGTGTTTAAACACATTAAATTCAGCATTTTTCTGGATTTCTTCTGGTTCTTCACGCTTGCCTGAGAGGCCTGTTGTTTAGTGCTTCCTTGAGGGTTGTTTTTTTTCCTTTGAACATTGTGAAAGTTTTGCAAAAGACAGCTTAAAATAGCAATGAAATCTTTTTCACACTAAAGCTTTCTCCAGATACGTGTATGTGTGTGTATGTGTATATAGCAAGAGTATAAGCATGCTCATACGATTTCTTCTTCAATTCTGTGATTTGCTCAGCTTCACCCTTATTGAACAAAATCCGTCATAGAGGTCAGAGTCAGTATTCAAGCGAGCTATGTTTGGCCTAGTATTTTATCCCCTCCAACTTCGAACTACCTGTGGTTGACTTTTGCTGTGTTTTTACCAGAGGACTTACTTTCTGTCTTTGTTGGCTGAACTTCTGTCATGGTCAGTGTGAAGCTGAGCAAAAACCATTCTTTTATGGTTTCTGAAAAATAGAGGGAGGCTGAATTCTACTAGCAAAAGAAACCAAACAAACAAAAAAAACTTTTTACCTTCAGAGAGCCATTAATTCTCAGTGGGAATTGTCTGCTGCATGAATCATAATGCTCCTGCTTGATCACAGCTGTCTCATAATTATTTCTTGTAAAATTAAACCTGTTTTAGGAGCAAAAAGTTATTTTCAGGCACTCAGAATGGAGAAGGTGAGACCTCATTCTGCGATATTTCAAGTTGTGGAGTCCCTGACTATTTTAATTTGCTCGTGTTTCATTATCACAGAGATAAAAAGTTGCAGGGCCCCTGAAATTTCGTGTTTACATACACATCTTTTAACACATTTAACTGAACTGAGAATATTTTGAGCTGTCCTCCTGTTTTTCTCTTCTGAGGTTCAATTTTTGGAAGTATTATGAGCGCTAATTTCTGACTTAAGTATGTACTGCTTTGGTCTCATCTATTACTGGATGAGATTTTTTCTTGGTTGTGCATGCTTAACTTTGCTTCTGTAACCTTTTCTAACATGTGAAGACTGAATACTGGATATGACTTTGGTCTTCTAAATTTGAAAGTGTAGTTGAAGTTCAGCTGCACCCTTCTGATTGGCACAGATAACGGCAGCAAGTGATGCACCTGGAAGTTATACATGAATAGGTGAATGTGAGTATTCAAGTACTCAGCTATGTTATGCTATCAGCTAGAGACGTCCATATGTGAATTCTGGAATAGCGTGCATCTGCCTCTCCTCTGTAGCTGGATTTTCAGGTGGGATTTTTACAATTTCAAATTCTGTTGTCCAAAACTGATTGCAGCTGTTTTGAAACTTGCTAATACTACTTTTTTTTTTTTTTTTTTTTTTCCTCTTGAGTCTTTGATTAACATACAGATATTTTTGCTATTGTGTTTGTTTTGTAGCATCTGTTCCAGTGGACACATACTTTGTCTCATCTTGCCTCTGTGGCATTTAGTATTTTACAGATATTACCTGCTGGGCTGAAGGATTCATGTTTTTGCTGGACCTTATTGGTTCACTTTAGTGCTTTCACTACTGTTTGTTTTCAGCTCTAACGTAGAGGTTTATTCTTCTGTGCTTCATCAAAACTATTACTTTTAATATGTAATATTTTTACAAACTAGTCAGGTAACTTCAGTAAATGGAGAAGCTAATTTTGTTAGAAATCTTACCTGTCCATACAAGGTTTGATTTGTTTGGGGTATAGTTATTTTCTCCTGTTGTAATTCTACCAATATGAATAGAAGTATGTCAGTGTAAAATTTATTTAGCAAAGTACCTTAATTTTGATAGTACATATATTTTTTATAAATATAGTAGGTTAGGAAGATTTATTTAGAGCACTGATATCTCATTCTGAGGCCCAGGAAGCCACAAACTGGCATACGTCCAGCAAAGTTATTGTGATTTACCAAATGAAAAGACTTTGCCACTTTTAAGTTTGTGAATCGAATTACTTTCCTAGAAGAGTTTGGGAAAATATACACTTGATTCACTTAAAGCTACCTGAAACTGAGCAGTAATAACGTTGTTTCTTAAGACAAATTGTTAATTCATAGCAATTATTGGTTGTAGTGGATTGATAAACTAGATTTGGTTGCACTAACGAGACTGGGTTCTTTATAACAAAAAGAATAGCAGGAAGAAACAATTCATACCAAATTAGATTAAAAAGAGTATGATTGATTAGGAGGGGTGCTTTCATTTTGAGCTGAGACAAAAAAGTTTATTCCTACATATTTATTTGAAGAACTCAGTATCCTATTAAAAATCTACCAAAATAAGTGATGTGTTTCACTTGGTTTTCCTCCCCTTCATATAAATAAATGAGTATGAACATAAGAAATGTATGGGATAATAACAGTTCCAATAGAGTTAATGTGGGAAGAGAACAGAGTTCATCATAGTGGCTGCCATAGAATGCTCACAACAATGCTGAATTAATCTTGAAAGTCCTTTTGGTAGAGATTGCAATCTTTGCTACGTTTCCACAGGATGGTGTATGATAGTGTGAACACAGAAAATGCTGTGCAGTTTATGTTCATAATTATGTACTTCTTCAAAGTTAAGCCTAGTCATCTAAGAAGCAATAAAAAGGTAGGAAAATAATGTAGAAAAAAAATATATCTTTGTATGGTTAAGGAGTTTATGTTCAATACCTGACTCTGACTTGCTGGTTCACTTGGCATTAGTAAGTTCACTTTCACTAGTGATAGCATATAACCTATAGGAGTATTCAGATTATTTGTATGTATGTATTTATTTATTTAATAGTGAAACTATGTTGTTTGTCAGTAAAGAGATAAAGAGATGAGGGATGAAGCACGGCTTTGTCATTTTCCTTGTACTCCTCTGATCAAATGACCATGGGCTTAGAAGAGATCAGCTGGAGCAGAACCAATCTGGGAGGATGATGCAGTGGAGGAAGAGTTATTTTTTCTAAAGTACTTTTTCAAACACAGGGCCATCTCCATTGGCTGGTAAACACATTCACAGTTAGTCAGATCTGGCTATTCCTCAAAATCATTCCAGTATCTATGGTCAGCTGTGAACAGCCAGGACCAGGATGCCAAGGAAAGATCAGAGGTAGTGGTGGATATATACCTGTGCCTGTACTTAATAATGTTCATCTTTCTAAGAACTAGTTCCTATTCTAGTTTTTTTAGCTGTGGAAGTTGAGAAATCATCCTCTGGCGTGCAGAAAGTTGTTCTGGTTTTGTTCCTATGTAATTTTGAAAATCTAGCTGCAATATCTTGCAATTCAAATCCCACTGTGAAATTTGGGTCATAACAAGAAAATGCAGGTGGTTTTGGTGCTGATGCTGAAGTGATTAGCAGGCTTACTATCTGTAGGAAGTGATGAGCGAGCAAGGACGGGCACTGTGAACCCAGTATAAAATTTGTCTTGGGGGTTTGGTGCTGGTGAGTCATCTAGCTGCTGGAGCAGCTTACTGACCATGGAAACTAAATGGTGCTTCTCATCTCCCCATAGCAGTGTGTTGCTGAAATTTGTCCCAGGATTGTTTCCACACAACGTATTCTAGTCATACCTCAGCTACTGCCTACATCAGTGCTCTATGTGCTGAATGGGGATCAAGGATGCAGTCCATTATTTCATTTGACAGATTTCTGTTTGCCTGTCGACTTCCAAGTCAAACCTGGAACATCAGCACCACCCTATATACTTTTTAATATACTTTTTTCATGATTTTTTCTTTAAGGTGAGGAAGTACTTGGATTAATCATCACCAAGTAAACGGGAATTTTTTAAAATTTCTTCAGTATTTCAACCATGTATGTTGTATGTAACCTGATGCTTTTAGTGTTCAAAGCATTTCACAGGCAACATTTTTCGGAGAGAAATGAAGGCGCGAGAGACCACATGGTGGTTTGATGGCAGAGCTGGGAGTATCTTCAGATAACCCAGTGTGTGTGCTTTAGTGATGAGAACTCGCTATTATCCTTCTCAGTTCATAAGATGGTTCTAGTTCTTTCTCCACCCCAGAGAGAGATTTCCACATACAGATCCTCTGAGAATTACCATGCTGGGGATTGCTGTCAACTCCCAAAGTGTGTTATTTGCACACTGAATTACTTAATTAAGGATCTTTTCTTTTTCTAGTTGCATTCACAGGAGGCTTGATGGCAACAGAGCTGTCTTCTGACCTCTGCAAAGCTTATTTTCCAAAAGAAATAACTGAATGAGGAAATAATGACTAAAGAGGATATGTGAACTGTCTAGCATACTGGAAGGGTGCAAACATTCAAGGAGAAAGAATTTTTAAGATGTCTAAAGGGTGTATTATTAGGAGAAAAAGCCTGAAATTGAGCAGAAGAAAATTCAGGCTGACTGGTAGGAAACATTTCCTCATATGGTGTAGAGTTACCTCTGGAGAGAAATAGTGGAAGCCTCATGGCTTGAATGGTTTCAAAGAACAGAAAGGTTTGGGGAACGATTTTCCATTGGCGTGGGACAAGCTATATAACCAAAGAGGTATTTTCCAGCTCCCTACTTGCAACTGACTCCATGTTCAATGCCAAATTCATGTGTTAGTTATCAGGGTTAAACAGTGCCTTTAAAATTGGACTTAACTACGCAGCCACTTGAAAAAAGGGTAAAAATACTCTAAAACTGAAACTCATTGGAAACTCTGAGGAGATGATTGCCAGATTTGGAAACTCCACCTTAACACACACACCTGTTTTCCAGGCATTCCCAGGACAGACTGCTAGTGGCAGGGCCTTGATTGGCCTAACCATCCACACCTGGGGTCTCCTCACACCTGTTCATGAGCCAGAACACTATTTAAGCGCAGAGCAGGGTAATTTGCTCTTTTGTTGAATACATGGCGGCGGTGCTGTTCTCCAGCTCTGCTCTGGATGTGTCTGGTTGTGGGACCCCAGGCAGACATCCTGACTCAGCCCGTGCTTCCTCATAGAGGAGCTGATGTTGTCCATTCTGGTTCGGGAGCGTCCCTGCTGCTGTCTGTGTGCTGGTGAGTCTGAGGCAGCAACTGCTGTCTGCTTGGAGAATATTAATAGAGATTCAGCTTTAGTTCTGGCTTCCTATCTTACTTTAAATCTGGAACTTTGGTCTTTCTTTTGTGTGTGTGTGTGTGTGTGAGATTTATCTTGTGAAATCAATTTACATCTATACAGCAAAAGTGATCTGAGTCTCAGTTGTTTGAACACTCTAAGAAAATCAGATACTTTGCTGAGGAGAAAAGGAAACCTGTGTTGTTTGCCAAGTTTCAGGCTTGGATGGAGGCATGTTGGAGCTAAAATGTCAGCCAAGTGGGCCAGATCGCGACCTCTGATAAACTCTAAGTGCTGTGTTTTTTTCCAAGTTTGCATGAAATCACCTCAGCAGCTCAGAGCTGAGCTCTCTCATCAGCTCCTTTCTTTATGTTTCATGTTGATTCTTCACTGAGTCTTTGAAATTGTTGTTTTAATTGAACACTCTATGGAGTGGAAAAAAGATGTGTAAAGAAAAGACATAGTGATTTCACATTTCTTAAAGAGCCTTATCTAGCCATTAGTACTTTGACCAGTTCTCTCCAGGACTGCTGGTGCTGTTTAAAATCACGCAGGTTGTAATGCTTAAGCTCGTCGTTACTAGTGCTCTGAGCTCTGCTTACATTTTCATCCAGGAGTCTGAAAACACCTGTGAACGATGTGGGGGTGTGCTGCAGCTATGGAGAGGGAGGGAGGTGCCTGCAGTCACTTGAGAGCAGGTGTGGAAAAGGGGCATTCAAAATCAGTGGGAATTCTGCTGTGGCTTAAGGTAGTATCTCCACTGTCACATTATACTAAATATAAGATAAATCCTTGTACTGAAAGGTTTGGGTTCCTCCCTTTGCAGGAGACTAAGGGGTAGTCGCTGCATGGCTTTGGAAGGATCCTGGGCCCTGGACAGCTTAGAATTCCTAGTGATTGCTCTGGCCCCTAACTTCCCTGCTGCTTTTCTTTTGGTTGTTAAACAATTTATAACATTGCCTGTGGAGAGAATCCCCTTATCTGAAAAATATTACACATTAAAAAAATTAGAAGTCTTCATCATCCTAACCCCCAAAGCCCACAGTCTGCATCAAACATATAATACAAAATCCCTTTCCATTTGCTACAAGTTGGCTGTGTGTGCTCTAGTACTGAAAAGCGTCCCAAGGCCTTTCAGTAGTTCATTTAGAGTTGGAAAAAGCCAACGTACTTCAGAAAGGAGACGTAATATTCTAAATTTAGTAAAGCCTAATGGCCCTTGAGTGAGCTGCTTCGGTGACCAATGGAAAAAAAAAAAAGAAAGCAAAACCCTTGTTAAATGTCTATGAATCTATCTTTGGATGCATTATAAAAAATCAAGGTCAAATACTGGGAGTTGGCTGATCTGTTTTGTTTATATAGCTCTGTAAGACCACATATCAATGGTATGGCCCTATTCAAAAGAAGCGTAATAGTTTCTGTTCAGTCCCTGATGGACATTACTTAATTTAACAAAACTGTAAGTGGAACATGTTTTGGCTGTTTCTGTGTGAGACAGGTGGAGGGAATGAGCTTTTACCACAGCTTTTATTGCTAAGCAGACTGAGTTCTTAGCACAGATGGGGGGAACTGTCAGCTCCATTTAAAGGTGATATTATAGGTTTACTGGTGAAATTAAGCTGTAAATGCCCATATTCTGGCTAATATCTGGATCTGTAGAAGCATGATATATCATTTTCTGACAGACTGGATTTCTCATTATTATTGGTAGGAAAGATTGTAAATCTATTGAAATGTGTAAACTTAATAAATAAATACACATTTGCTAACAGTAGTGGCAAAGGTGTTAAACCGTATGTTGGGAATCTCTGTTCATAATTCACAGATGTGACTTAGTTAATTTAATAGTCTTACTCTGCAAGTTGTCAAGGTCAATTGGATGAGACTCAGATTTCAGTGCTATTTTCTGTCAGTAAAGGCACCAAGAGCCTGCTCTTTCGCCATTGTTTTAAAAGGATTATAAAAGTGAGAGTAATTCTGTTATTCTGTAGGAGTAGTTACAGTAAATTTTCAAATGATAGGGAAACAAAGTAACTTAACTTTTGAGAGTGAAATACTTAAGGAAAAGCACCTGTATATTCTGTATAGATTATTGCTAATCTTGATTATGTAATAGTCTGAGAGCACACAAATAGCAAAAAGCTGACAGAATTCACTGATAATTTGCAGTGGAAAAATACACTGGGTACAGGGAGATAGGAATGATAATACTACTTTAAGATGTAATGAGCTTAAGAAATGGAATAAAATAAGAAAAATATGACAAGATTTTTTTTTAGAAGGAATTGTGCAGATGACCACATGAATCTGCTGATCCCAGGGGATTGATGAAGCCTCACCAGGAAAAGGCCCACACAAATTCAAATGTATTTGAAGCTTTTGAACATACAAGGCTTTCTTCTGCTATCTTAAATGTTTATCCCATTAGTATCAGCATATCTGAAATTCCACGTGTTATTTGCTCAGTGCTCGCTTCATCCTTTTACAAAAGGATCTGTCCTTCCTAAGATAAATCTATTTTTCCTCCTTCCTAAAGAGAAAAGCAAGAATGCTTGACAGCTCCTTTCTCTTTCCTCTGCTCACCATGCAGAAAATAATCAATCTCTGTTAAATGACGTTTTGGAGAAAGTGCAGTTGTAAATGTGTCAGTATTTAAGAAAAGTGTAAAATGCATCTGTATTTGGATAGGTGGGAAATGAGAATTTACCTAAACATACATCTTGTTGATGAAAATGTAAGACTGATTTTTGTAACAAGAAAACTACACTACAGCTCTCTGAAGGAATTGAGTGATTTACCTGGAGAAAGTTGCATGAATGGTTACCACTGTGAAGACTTAAGTGGATAGATCCTTTAAAAGAATGCCCTTGGCCTCAGTCCCTTCTTACAAAAGGATCTCATCTTCCTTTCCTTAACTTGCAATATTTGGTGTACTGTACTGAATGTCATCAGACTTCTGTAGAATGGTCTGCAACAATTTTTCTCTTCCTTTTTTTTCTTTCTTTTTTTTTTTTTTTCCAGTGTTTTGTACAGTGTATTTACTGTTATTTCAGGAATAATGTAATAATATAAATTGCCTCTTTAAAGACATACAGTTAAATTCTTTTCCCAGTTGCATCTCCATAGGCTTTGCAAACAGCAATCAATCAATAACCTTCACAAGGCTCTCTCAATCACTTTTTAGTTAGAGGGAACTGAAGGATAAGGACGTTGAAAGACTTGTGCAAGGTCACACAAAGAGACTGTAGCTGGTTTTTATTTATTTTCTGAGTCTTTGACTCTAATTTCAAGTTTCAGATCACACTGCCTCCTATATAGGCATGCTTTATGTGTTTATGTTTTGGGCAGGGTATAGGAACAATTTTGCCACAGTGACTTTCTGGGTCAGTGGCTATTCCTTTATAAATTGTAAGCTTTTCAAAGCCGAACATCTGAAAAGTACAAACATGAAGGATACTTCAGTAGCGTGAAAGCTGATGTATTGAGGATGTAGTTTTCTCACCAGGGAAACCACTGATGTGTTCCAACATCATTTGGTTTGCCACCAACCAACAAGCTAGTGATGGTGTCACTGACTTGCAGTCAGTCTGAGCAACATATTTGTTAATGTTGCTACAACAGATATTCATTATAAGCTACAGTTACCCACAGTTTACTCTGTTTATACAACCATTTAGTGGTTATTTATAAAAAAATAAAATTTATGTATGGTTATTGGAAGTATATTTTGGCAGGGAAGTGACCCTAGCCGAAATATGTCTGAATCAACACTCAGCTAGCAGTCACTCTTTATGCTGTCATATAAAACCTTGTTAAATAATATTTTGTTTCTATCTTCAATTGCTGTTCTATAAGGCCCGTAATGAAAAACTCCCAAAGGATTGATAAGTGGAGTGAGTTTTTCTGCGTGCTTTCTCCATAAAATAAAAAACTAAGCCAATGAGTGTCAATGTTATTACCTAGTTGAAGTGCTCACAATAAACTTCAGTAGGAAGTTGCTTACTTTTAGATTTTTTACAGTTATAAAAATTCTCTACATTTAAGTCCAATTTGTTTTTTTTTTTTTTTTTTGAGAATTATGGACAATTTGCATTCATTAAGAAATTAACTCGTATTTCAATGGGACTCTTCACATGCTTAGAGTTAAATGGTTGGCTGAATTGCTTCATGTTCAGATGATGCTAAAAGTAGAATCTAGAAAAGATGCTAATAATCCAAGGGAAATTTAGGTGCAGAAAGAGAAGCAGTGATAAACTTGGTTGTACTTGTGATCTTTGAGACATCAATGTAAAACTTTATGGTCTTTTACTAATCTGCATCCATATGATGACATCTAGGATTGTTCAGTCCTGGAGGAGAGGAGGCTCAGGGGGGATGTCATTGCTCTCTCTACTCCCTGACAGGAGGCTGTGACTAGCTGGGGGTCAGCCTCTGCTCCCATGCAACGCATTAGGACGAGAAGGAATGGTCTCAAGTTGTACCAGGGAGATTCAGACTTGTTATTAGAAAGAATTTCTTTTCAGAAAGATGGGTGGGGCACTGGACATGTTGCCCAGGGAAGTAATGAAATCACCATCCCTGGAGCTGTTTAACAATAGATGTGGTACTGATGGGTAGTACTGGTGGTAGGTGGATGGTCTGCCTAGATGATCTTGGAGGTATTTTCTTATTGATTCTGCTATTTTAACATTGCCCTAATGGCACAATTTTCTCCACAGTTTCTATTACTTTTGTGCTTTTAAAATAAATCTTCAGATGAAAACAACTAGACTGGAAGTTACCATTTAAAACTAAAGAAGGACAGTGTTTTCTGCATGAAAGAATATATCTATAGTGAAATAGTTTAATGGGAGAAAGAAGTGGTTTCTGTTCTGTCAATGGGAAAGATAGCATTGGTGGAAACTATTCTGCTTCTTCTGAGCCTGAATAAAGTCTATCATACTTAGAAAGTAAGTAAGAAGCAATGCCCTTGACTTACTGGCAAACAGGTTATTAGTATTTATCACACAGTGCAGAGAAGGAGGAGGAAGAGGTGTTTATTGATGAGGTAGCAGTGGTATGAATATAGAGGAAGGCTGATTATTGCAAAGTCTGTCCACCTCTGCAGAGTTTATCAACATGAGTGATCATAGGCATGTATCTTGTGCTTCTTGAGGCCAAGGCATGTGTTTGCCTCTAGTGAAGTGGCTCATCAGATTGTGTAGTGCCAAAAGCAGGAATGGTGGAGAGGTTTAGTGTTGTTCTTTGTGGGTACCAATCCTGGACAACAGAAGCGCAGTCTTGCATCTCTTCACTTAGCTGCACTAGCTGCCTGCATGGGTTCTCATGAAAGCATCTAGGTAGGCTGTTCACAGCATTGAGTGTTTGGATGATTCAGTTTAAAAAGGATCTGCTACTAGTTTCTCCAACAAAAGTAAACAAAGACAAATACTGTCCCTGTCCTTCAGTGCTGTTCTAAATAAATGAATACAAGGATGCCTGAAGATGACTTTTTATTCTATTTTGTAAGTAAAGAGAACCTGCTGTAGAGCACTGGTTATGAGAGCAATGTAAAACAAACCAGCCCATGGCTTCTGTAACAAAAGGAGTGTAGTCTCCAGCTGTCAGAGAAAAAGGAAAAAAAACAACTGAGACCCTTGCTCTGGGGTTAGGGACATTGGAGCCCTCTTTGCTTTAGGATGACTGCACCAGTTACTGAAACTTGACTCAGTTCCCACATGACAGTAGCTGTTTTCTCTTGCTTATGTGTCTCAAAGTCTGCCAGGAAGGAACCATGACTACGTGATGGATTTACAGTTGTGACCACCACTGGTGCATGCCTTATCCAAGCCATAGCTGTGGCCCTTCCTGACTGTTGCAGGCAGACCAGATGTCTGTTCAGTACTTCCAGTGGATTGATAGAGAATGGAAGGACTATCTTAATTGTGTTAACTGTGTGGGCTAATGACACTAGTATTTTGGGGATCTCAGTCTGACTGCAGAACCGTGGTCATCTGTGAAAGGGACCAGCTTGTGTATCCTTAACATTGACTGGCCTTTCTTGGTGCATTTATTAATCAGGTCATGCAGGTTCTTGCTCTGGGACTCTCCCATGAGCTAAGACGTGTGGGCAGTTTATAAGGAGGGTCTTGTTTTCTAGTCTCCTGCTGTTGTAGCTCCTTGCTGTGTGTTTGTTCTGTTACTGTGATATTTAACCCTTCCACAGTAGCAGAGTTTCTGTTCCTACCCTGTCTTTTTCCAGAAGGGAAGTGTCTTGGTCCCTGAGAGCTACTGTTTTGGATGTGTTGGGGGGTTCAGCGTGTGTGTGAAGGACTTTAGATCGCTTCTTTCTTTAACATTCACTAGCATCCATAGCTCTTGCTATGTCTCCAATGTTCTGTAAGAACCACCTGAAGAAAACTAGAGGTATTATAATGCAAATGAATGATCAATACAGGTAAAGAGTATAACCCAGTGAGGTGTACTATCTTTCAGAGCTGGGATTTTTGAAGCCTTTCAAAGAGCTCTTACAAAGTTACTTGCTTGTGTTTGTAGCTGTTTTTGTAAAGTGTTTTTCTCTCTGTATGCAGTCACCTTCTGTTGCTTGCTGTAGCTTAGTTTTAAGGAGAGCACTTCACACTGTGCTGTGAGAAGTGGCCTTTATCCACAGGTCATCAGGAGCCATCAAGTAAGCATTGTTCTTCATAGCAAAATAAGGTACCTGGTAAAGTGTTTGAATTCATAGTAAAGGTTCATTTGTTTGATGTGGACTAAGAGAACTAATATGGGAGAGTTTCAAATGAAATACTAGAAAAAAAGAAGGGGGGGGGGGGAGGCCATTTTGTGCAGACATTGATTTCACTATGTAGTCATGATTTTATTTTTTTTTAAAGTGTCTGGGTGTTTATCTACCAGAGCCTAGACATGCACCATTCTCACTCTTTCATAGCTTTTCCTTCTCTACTGTAAAGCAGCTCAGGAGCTGAGTAAGCTGCATCCTAGAAAAACACATTAAAACACATTACAGGAAATAGTACTTACCCTTTGATCTTTAGATCCTTCTTCTGCTGTGATATAGTGCGACTTGTTTTGTCTTTGCTCTGTGAGAATAGGCTTTCTTCATTTAGGTTTACAGCAATTGCTTGTAGAGAAGGCCTTGGTGCCTTTTATAAAACATGTGGAAAACAGTCTTTTCCCCCTTATCCTGTGACTTTCTACGCTGTCTGGAAGCTAAGGAATTTTTTAGATATGAGTTTCTCTGATTGCAAGGTATGAATTACATTGGATTGGGTGCTACCATCCTGACTTTGAAGTATCATTCCAGGCCCTACTGAACTTGACAGAAGCCTTTCTAGGGTAAGCTGGTTAAGTTACTGTGGAAGTTTGTGGTGCAGAATAGAACATTTATGTGGTCAGATGCTTGGAGTGTAGTACCAATGGGGATGTGTATTTGCCTCTGGTCCATCCCACCATTAATAGTTTGTCTTGATATGTATAGGAGTGTTAACTATTATTAGAAAGGAGATCAAAAGCTGGACAGTATATCTTACATGATGATAAAGGTGGGAAGACTGAAGCCGGTGGAGAAGCTGGTAGGCTCTAACACAAGCCTGCAGCCTTTCCATTTATATGTGAGGAGAAGGGGGATGCCTTATGTTTCTTTCAGTCCCATGGTGATGGCAGAAAGGATTTTTCTGGCTGTTCCCTTTCTGTAATTCCACATGCCTTTTCATTTTGGTGAGTTCACCTGATTGGTGAATGGTAACCAGATGGGCTCCTCTTGGGAAGAGCCGAATTGTCAAACTGTCTCAATTTTCCTTGGAAATGCCAGGACAATTTGTGAGGCTCTTCATTGTTGTCAGGAGGCAGTACGGACTCTGCATCTGTCTCATATCAGTTAGTGTTTGAAGCATGTATGTGTGATCATCTCCTGAGCAGTCAGGGAATGAGGAAAATTTAACAGTAAAGTGGAAACTGATAGCAGAAGCATGATGTTTTCACATCTTTTTCAGTCTTCCTAACCATTTCCTTCTCAATGCTTCACATAAATAACCGAATTTCCAGCGCATAAAACTGCAAAGTATGAGAAATGTAAACATTTTAGAGCTGTTTGTGGCAAAGTTCTTTCACTTGCATCTGTATCCTGTTATAAGGCTGCGAAGTACGTGTAAAGACTTTCATACACTTCAGTTTGGTACTCATATTTTAGAATAGAAATGGTTGTAATAATGAAGGGAAGACTGACAGGATGAGGAAATAAAAATGTAGAGGTAGCTTTTCTACCTGGTCAGATTCACTTATAAAAACTACAGTCAAACATTTCAATGTTACTGCAAGTCTTTATTTTTGGATAATTTTATAATACAGCAGTTTCATTTTTGTTCTGGAATTATCTGTATGTCAGTACACCTTGCAGTTACGAACAAGTGACAAATCAGTGAAAAACTCTCAGGAAGTTTTCTGCATTTTGATTGCTCTATTTGTTAACCCTGATGATCTTTAATCTCCAAGATCTACAATCGTTCAATTGCTTCCTTTATTATAACACACTTGAATTTTCTAATGATTAAAAGAAAAGCCTCTTTATACAGCTGTATGCTTTCATGAAGAATTAATGACTTGATAAACATTAGGTTGTTATTGTTTATGCAAATGCTGTCTGCTCCCTGAAGAAAAGCCAGGTTGCGTACTGTGTGCATGACTTACTGTAAGGAAAAAGAAAACATTTATTTTTTGTAGGAAAGCCAAGAGTGGAATCCATGGCTTAAACATTATACGTATCATTACATACATAGAAAATTCCCCTCTGTTAAAGAGAACTCCACACTACTAAATAATCTTTCCTTTCTTCTCACTAAGAATGGCAAAGCACCAAGTGCAAGCAGTTGAATACAGTTTTCTGTAGCTGTTCATGGGTCTCTTAATAGACATAATTTGTTAATTGATTAAAGATGCTGAAATACCAATAAAGGCCAAATTAGAGGCAATTCTTTGGCTGTTGTCTTCCAGAAGGGGGATCTGATAATCAACACTTCTTTTGTCTAGAAAGATGGAAAAGGCAAAGAGGAAGGATTTCAGTTGTGAGGTAGTAAAGCATTTAGAATGTAGTGTTTTTGTTGATTGTTTTTCGAGTAATTAATAGATGTTTTTTCCTTCTTGGAATTCAGGAAATGATTCTGAAATCCACATTTTTAGAAACATCTTGCTAGAACCAAAAGTAAAGACAACAGCAAGAGATTTCAAATGTATTTTCAATCTTAAGGTTATGTTTGTGAATTGGAGCCCTGGTAGAGCCTTTTCATGAACTAAATTTTGTTTCTGTAGTGTTAATCGCAACTGCGGCTTACAAAGTTCTTTGCATGCCATCAAGGTCTAAAGGTTGCCCGTTAGCTCTAAATGCTTGGAGGCTTCTCTGCTCACTATATTGAATTACCTGTAGTGTTCCATAGTGCAGGCCCTGTTCACATCTCTTTACCTGAACAGTTTTTTGGAAGAAATTAAATATTCTATAATAGTTACGCGTCTAACAATAAATAATCACCAGCAGCCTGATGTGTTTAGTCAGATATAACAGCGAAATGTCAACAAGATGCAATAAGCACATTTGCCAGAAACAATGCACGTGTAATGTCTTAATATCATATAACTGTTTGAACGGGAAGGGACTCTGAAAAGTCATCTAGTCCAACTCCCCTGCAGTGAACAGGGACATCTACAGCTGGATCTCCCCCTCCCCCAGAAAACCACCCAGCAACAACAGACCAACCCAACCCAACCTGCTCTCATCTCATGCCTTTAACTTACTTTTGTTACCTATGTATTTTAAATCTAATTCTCACGTATGCTTCATGAGAGTTGGGTTGAAGTTGTGCTTGCATTGAGTCAAAGCTGGATACTGAAAATGCTTCCAGCTGACCAGTATTTCATACACTCAGCGTATTTGCTGATTTGCTAGGTATGGACTCTGCGCTAGAGCTCATACTGATCTGCTTCTGCAGCTCTGGTTGATCACTCCAGGTTAAGATAACCTTTATGATGATTTGCCTTACAAACATACCACGGTAAAAAGTGGTCATTTTAGAAACCTCTCTGAATTTGTCTTCCATTAGCTCATGCAGTCTCCCCATAAACTTTGATATCTGAAGCTTCCTGTGTCGGGAAGTACTGTAGTTTAACTGCACCTTGTGTAAAGCATCTGTCACCTCTTTGTCTTTATTTAGAATCTATTACTATGCTTCATTTAAGAGCCCTTAATTTTTCTTCTATGTGATCCTTTTCCACTGCCATTGTATCCTGTGTATGTGTATGAAATCCTACACTGCGTTTAAGTTGTGAGTGTGTCAAGTTGCAATGTAGCCAGTTGGCATTCTTCTTACGATGTTCTCTTCATGTGTAGCAGTGCTTAATTTCCAGTCTGTTGCAGTTTGCTGGGAAGGCAGGTCGCAGGATGCCAATTAGGGCACTTCCATTGCAGAGTGCAGCATTTGGGGAGCAATAATGCATTTGATTTATGTAAACTTGCTGAAGTACTATAAGCCATCAGGCCAGCCTGGTGCTGTAGCTGTGAAAGCTGATTGCAGAGTTGCTTCGGCAGGAAGCTTTCTGACACTGTACTTCTTTACTTATTGCTAACTTTGGCATCCTTCTACCAGCCTGCAGTCCATAGTACAGACGTGCACAAAACAAACAGTAGTGATGGTACTAACCAGAAATGAAATAGGGACTTTTTTTTCTTTGCTTTTGTTATTGGCAGGCAATTTAATTCCTGATTTGACATAGAAGTCTCAACAACTTGTAATAAAGCTACTGCTGTAAAACAAGCCCCACCTGCATGTGCTGCCTGTGAAAGCCATCGCACTCTGGGATGTCAGAGGCATTTTAAGCCTTTGTGAGTCTAATGCATGACTAACATATCTTTAGATGGAACAAATTTCTCTGGGTATGAGGTGAACCCATGCCTAGTATTACTTCACACATTTTCAGAATGCTAACATGTGATTCATTTGCATGTTAATTTATCCAATTATTCATTTGACAAATTAATTTAATTGGTTATCACGAATTACCTTCAAATGTGCTCTATATGTTCAGAAATAGATGCTGGGTTTTGTCTTCTTGATCAAGTGCATCCTGTTGTTAAATGTGGAACTATTTGAAAACAATACCATTAAATGGAACACAAACAACTCTTAATTTGCCTGAGTGTTTAGTTTCTTGATATACAGTGACCAGAGTATTTTCTTTCCTGTTTAGAAGGGAAATGATTAATATTGTAAATGATAGTACAGAGAATGAAAGACTAATAGTTGCTGTGTGGAAAGCAGCTGAAGATCTGCCTAATAGTAGCTGGAAATATGTAATGCGAGAAAGGACAGCTTGTGGCTAAGCACAGTTCAAATAAGCTTGAGCAAATTGATTCTTCTTTTTTCCATGTCTGAATACGAGGGAGACATTTTTCTGGTTGTATATCATAGATGAAATCCAGGAAGCCTACTGCAGGTGTCAGAAGTAATCATGTGTTAGTGGGGCCATTTTATTAGCAAAATATATACATACATATGTAACGTGTAATCTGATTGTGAGTCTAAGCACGAAGAAAGCCACGTCAAGATCTCCTCAGCAAAATTCTGTTTTGTTCAATACTCCTGTGTTGGTGTCTGTATGACAATTTCTCACCAGCTTCATTTTTATTTTTGACATACCTACCATTTTGAATGTGTGTAGTTAATGTGGAAAAGATCTACTAATCAGTAACCACATAGCAGCTCTGTGCTTCTGATGAAAGTCAGTGTGACCAAAATTTACACCAAAGACTTAATCCTTACTCCCTTGTAGCTGCTGAGGTATCCAAGTGCAGAATTTGATTTAGACTGGTTATCGGATGTCAGTGGAAGAACATTCTGGAGGACAGATCTTGCTGCACAGACGTGTTTCAAAGTTGTCCTTCCATAACTTCACAAAACTGGTTAAAAAAAAAAGAAAAAAGAGGCTGTTTGATGCACATATCCATCTTGCTTTTTCATTTTTAACTTCAGATTAAATGTGTAAAAGCAGAATTAAGAGACAGAAGAATATTCGTTGTATGCTGCAGTTCACAGCAGTCTAAGCATTAGATATATAAATAAGGTAGGATCCAAGGCTTTCTGGAAACTGTTTGAATTTCTCACTCCAGAAATATTTCCTATGAGCAAATTCAGCTTGGGAAATTATGATATTGCTGAGATTCTCCAAGTCCCACAGGAGAATTTCTATATGCTTATTAGTTTTGAAATTACTGATCTGTTGGGATGATCTGGATTGTCTTTCTGCTGCTGAATGCTATTTGTTTGTATAATAGCCCCGATGTGTTCTTCATATTGTACTGCACAGAAGGGTTACAGCAAATCCTGGTGCAAAGTCTGGTGAAATGGAATATATTTTTGCAATGTCTACATTGCACGTATTTGACTTAGTGCCTTTCCAAAGCTTAGCTGGCTGCGTGGACTTCAGCTGGGAACTCCATGAGGAGTGCTACTGGGGTGTGAGGCAAGTGTGAGGGCATCAACAAAGAAATTGTGAAGAGCAGTGGATAATTGATCTGTCTGGCACATCACAGTACTGCGTGTTCTGAAAATCATCAGTATTAGTCTTCTACCACAAGCATTATGAAATCTGCAGGTGTTTGTTTCCGTATCAGGTGCTTAAAGTTCAGCTTGTGAATGCATCGACTGGTGTGTGCAGTGAGTAGTATGATATGAACTAAATGCTTTATATGCAAATTGCTAAAGATGAGTTCGTGCTGTTTTCTAGATGTAGTTTGGGTTGGCAGGTTGTTTCCTTAGGTGAATGTGACTGGGACCTGTATCTTCAATCAGTTCCATTTAGACTTAGGAAAGAGCATGGGGATAGTAATAAAGGGGCCATAGATGCTTAGTTTGATAATGAAAGAATTAAATGAATATTTAAACATTCATAGTACAGCTGCATAGGCTGTAGAGATGCCGAGCAGTCACCCAAAAGATACAGTTACAAAAGTAGTCAGGAGGTAAGGCTGGGGTTTACAGATGGAGATTAAGGATATGATTAGTGCCGAAACCCCATGAAGAAGGGGAAGGATAACAGTATCACTATCAAAATGTCCAGATCTCTGCAAACACTTGACAATGTAGTTCTCAAAAAGCCTTTCTGAACATGTATCTGATGTCTTTTTGAGATTAAATGCATTTTTAATTGGTTATTGCAAATTTTGTTATAAATACTTAAATACTTTTCTAAATTAAACTATAAATTCTTAAATCTCCTTTATACGTTGTTAAACGGTGGAAGTGCCAACAACGCTCAGAAGCTGCTGTGGTATTCGTCGGAGGTTCTTTTCCAACTCGGCTGTTTGCTGTATTGGCAGACAGAAGAATAACAAAGATTTCTGAGTATGGAGAGAGCTTCTATAGCTGAAACTTTTCCCCAGTCCACATGCAGCCACTATATCACTGTAGACTCTACGTAGGTCATTAAAAAAAGTTGTATGTACAAATGATGTTAAATAAAAACTTTGTTGGCTCAACTGCACGGTGCCAAAACAGTTGCTGTGGATGTATTAGGTGACTGAAGCTGTAGTTCATTTGCAGTACTGTGTCCCTGTATTTCTCTGTGTGGCCTTGGAAACAAGCCCACTACATTTAAAGGGGAGCCCTTGCTTATTTCTTCTTTTTCCACATATTCACTCAGATCTGTTAGGGGAGGAGAGGATTGAAAGCAAGCAAACACTTAACAAGATGAAATATAACATGGAATTTCCTGATTAGGTCTCTGTAATTACAGTTCATGCAGGAAGAAACACTCCCAGGAGATTGCTGCAAGATAAGCAGCAGGAATGATGGTGCCTCTTATTGCAGCACTGAAATGTGGCTTTTTCCAGATGCCTCGAGGTTTTGGATAATGAATGTGGAAATGTCTCGTGCTGCTTACACTCCCAGGTGTCACCAAGGGGCACTTTGATGCAGTGTTTGCATTGCTGTGGTTCCTATGGTTCTCTCTTAGGTGAGTGCCTTGTTCTTGCAGTGGGTAATAGGCATTAGCTTGGGATTTACCAGTGAGACAGATTTGGTGTCACAACTTTCTGAAGCTGTCTTGGTTTGTTCTGCTGTAACAAAAAAACGACTTGTGTCAGTTTAAGACAAGCAGGTGAACTGATGCATTTGTACAGATCTGATAGTGCAGTACTTCACATAAAATGATTGCCCTTAAATTGTCCATTTCCTTCTCTGGGCATTCATGACTGGTGAAAGCACATCATTCAAAAAAAAAAAATAAAAATAAAATCACTCATCAGTACAGCATTCTGCATTGCTCAGCAGCGTAACTGTATTTAAAATCATGACTTAAAAAAAAAAAATAAAAAGGAAATCTTTTTATTGGCTGTCTGACCTTTGGGTCCTCATTGTATGCTGGAGCCTGGAGACCCGTAATTCTCTCAACATTAGAGTTAGACATAAAAGAAAAAAAGTAATCAAAAAGTAAAATTATCTGTTTTGATTTCCATGCAGTCCAACTGTTGTAAAAGTTCGGGCAATTAAAGAATAAGCATGTATAAATAAATAAATATAAAAGCAAAATAACAAAGCCCTTACAAAGCATGCACCCTGGGACTCAGAAGGAAGATTGTACCGAATGTTTGTTTCAGTATGAGAAGCCTACGCCTACTCTCTGTATAATTTCACAGACGTAGATACATTTGAAAGGAAACCAACTGTACCATCTCCTAGTCTGCTTCCTCACAAGCATATGTCTGTTAGTATGGATGGTGCTTGCCCTGTGCAGAAGGCCAGCAGGCAGCATATGCACCACTTGCAGCTCTTTTGAAATCTCTGAGCTGTGTGTCAGTGGGATTCACAAGCCTATTCTCACTATATCCTTTGCACAAGTTTCTCTCTTCCACATCCTCACAGGTAGGCTGATATACCTATTGGAAAACAGAATAAAGACAGGAAAATACAAACCAACAACACAAAACCAACTTGAAATAAAACATCTTAACAGCTGACTGGAAGGAAGATACTTGCATTCAGAGACAGATGAGATTCTGAGCTTTCCGCAGACAGGCAAACAACAGTTGCATCAATCTCATGTACTGGAAGAATCTTCAGGTTTTTTTTTCTAGCAATGATATTGGTTTGCATGAAATTGGAGGTTGAAATGAAATCTCCTACTCTTTTGTTTGCATTAACTTTCCACTGGTACATCTGCTGTGAAGTCAGCAAGGATTTACACTGTAATAGAAACCTGCCTGTCAGGGAGCAGTGCTGCTCTTGCAACCCCACTCACAGGAGGAGTCAGAGGAGGGAAACACACAGTTCAAACTCACCGTAGCTTCACAAAAGGATTTAGAAAATGAGGCAGAGGGGAAGCCTGTGTATTGATATTTATTGAGAGTTTCTTTCACATGAGCTGCTGTGTGGCAGTGTATTATGATGAATCATTTTGTGAAGGACACTTTAGTTGGAAAGATAAGTTTGTAAATTTTCTCTTGTGCTTGTTCACTACTTTCCTCTTAAGAAGTTATGACATCTGAATTATAAAAGCAGTATTTTAGTTTAGATAAATATATCTATTAATCTCTCCCTGGAAAATATTTCCATTCAAGGACCCTTCCTCCTAACATTTTGTTTTTGGAGTCTTGTCTTTTAATTTGACTGAGAACTGTAATGTTACACGCTACACTGGCTTTTTTGTGGCTGCTAAATCTGTTTTCCATTTTTCTCCCCCTTAACTCTGAAAGTGTTATTTTTTTGTTGTTGTTTTATTTTTAATTCTTTATTTGTTCCATGCAGTAATAGTTACTTCTGTTGTGGGTCTGCAAAGAAAGATTTGATCTGTGAACTGATCTTTCTGTGAGCTGATGGCAGATCAGCTGACTTATCCACTTTGCAATGCCCTGGCATTGTGGGGGCAGTGGGCTTTTCACCCATGAGTGCTGTTTTTGTGGTGGTATATGTAAGCTGGAATTCTTATCTGAAATCAGTTCTCATGCAACAGTAAATAGGCTTGTAGATAAGATTTTGGTGTGGTTTGTTTTTGCTTTTTTTTCTTCCAGGACATTGAGAATTTCCCTATGCAATGACTCGAACTCAGAAGTTTGCAATTTTTCACTGAAGCGGTTAACAGTATATTTAGGTGGTTGTAAGATCAGTGCACCGCTTTGTTCAAACTTCTCAGCTACTAAAGCCAGAGGGATGAATTTAAGAGGCTTTAAAGTATGTTTCTGGTCAGGTGGGAAATATTCATGGACTGATTTGGATTGGAGGGGACTTTTAATATCTTCTAGTTCCAGCATCCTTACTATAGGCAGGGATGCCTCCCACTAGGCTGGGTTGCTCACAGCTGCTCCAGCTTGGCCTTGAACACCTCCAGGGAGGGGGCATCCACAACCTCACTGTGCAACCTGTGCCAGTGTCTCACCACCCTCACAGTAAAGAAGCTCTTCCTAATATGTTGCCTAAATCCACCCTCTTTCAGTTTAAAGCCATTTCCCCTTGTCCTGTTGCCCCAGTAGGCCCTTTTCAGGTAGTAGAAGACCACTATAACGTCCCCTGTGAGACTGCTCTTCTGCAGGTTGAAAAGCCCCAGCTCCCTCAGCCTGCCCTCATAGGGGAGGTGCTCCTCTGGTCCCAGTGGAAAGGAAGCTGATAGGGCTGCTTATTTTAATTACTCTGTTGCATACCTATATTTTGAATTAAAACAGAAGTCTTGAACCCATGGCAAATGTGCAAGTTTTTTCTTGAGGAATACAGATGTAAGTGGTGCTGTGATTCAGTGCAAAGTATGGCATCTCAGCTGCAGTGCAGCCCTCTCTGTATTTGCTTTCTGGTTTGGAAAACCTGATTATTTATTTATTTTTGCATGGGTGCGCTGAGTTTTGTGCATTAATTCTCTTCTGATATTTCTGGGTGATGACAGGTTGGCACAGCAGTGCCCTGTTCCTATTCAGTGTTTTTATGCACAACAATTTAAGTCATAGAAATGCAATTTTGAACTTCTATTTTTAATGCCTCAAATGGCTTTGTTTAATGTCATTGGTGACATGTGTCAATTACAGCATTGTGTTTTGTGATATACGTACAGAGGAACAGAAGTCTGTTTCTGTAACTGTTCCTGCACCTCTCTTCTGCTGCCAGTCTGATACTTTCTGTACCTCACATGCCATGTCCCTGGTCTTTTTTTAATTACCACTTAGAATATTTGATTATTTAGAGGTAATGACAAATTATCATGGCTTTATTCTTTAATTTTTGATTGAGTTGCAGTGAATTCTGCTACTGTATTGGAGATTCACCTACTGCTTGGTTCAGGGAAGATCTGAGGGAGATTATGGTGATGTAAAACAACATGAGTAGATGTTGCAAACTTCTCCATACATTTCTAAAGTGACTTTAAAATAAAAATCTAATGCCCTTCTTTCGTTTTGGCTGCTCAAAGAAATTTATTTAGAACTTCTTTACCAATTAGAATCAATTCTGACAAACGTGCAGGTGGCTTTGAGGGAATTAAACCATGAACAAGAAAATCTAAGAGGAAAAGTTTGCAGAGGCTGCATGTATAACTGAAGTATAAAGAATATTCCGAAAATTAAAGTTAGCTTGAGGAACTCTACAAAATACGATGAAAACTAAGTGCATTAAAAGAATTACGGAAGAAAAATATTTTGCATTTCAAAAGCTTATGAGATCAAAATACTCTTTATAATGGCCACAAGTGCTATAAGATAGAACTTGTGATACCACGTGTCATATTATTAAAATTAAGACCTTCCTGAGTGCATATTAATCAAGTTATTTTAATACAACAGCAGTAAATGGCTTTCTGAATACTACTGGGCTACATGTGGAGACACTGTGGAGCTAACTCTGATGTTTACAGCCCAGTGAACTCAGATCCCTGGTGTTATGTGCAAAAGATGTTAGAAATGAATGCTACAGTAGCATCAGCCTTTTCCACTAAAATTTGATGTTTATTCCTAGAGGGGGAGGTATTGGGTTAGGTCTAGATGCCAACAAAACAGCTACTTTGGCAGTGTGATTTATTTCCTGGAAGTGCTGTATTCTGGAAGTGATAGTTACCAGAATATCTCATGCATGTGCTTTCTCTTTCTTTCTGGTGGCAGCACTGCAGCAGCTGAAAACTATCTCCTGTCCAATCTCCTGTAGTATCAGCTGTAGGGAGCAAGAGATAAACCTGAGTTCAAACATTTGATTGAAATGGGTGAGGATTTGAGGGGGTATTGGATATGCCTTTAGCTGTTAGTTCTATAGTTCAATAGCAACACCTTTTATTGATTACTGTTTTAGGTTGTCCTAGTAATTAAATAATGTTTAAATTGGAGGGAAATATCCAACCATCAGCCTGACCTTACAAGTCATTATGGAATTATGTCCATCAGTTCCGTGTCTCTTAAATACCTGCAGGGATAAAGACTCTATTGCTTCCCTAGGCAGTCCATTCCAATGTTTGATCACTTTCTCTGATCTGAGTGACTTAGTTCAGTGTATAGCATCCCCCTGAAGACCCTCAGAGAGAGTAAAAAATAGGGTCATGTTGAATGTTCACTGCCTACTGGACCAGGCAGTAAATTGGAGACTCAGCTGAACTGCCTATGGTATTTAAGCTGGGAAACTTGTTAGGACTAGGAAAAAAAAAAAAGAATTTTCTGTGAGGAAATGCAGAATTCTGTCAGGTATCTGAAAGATATGACTCTTTTCTGTAGGTGAGCAGCTGGGATTTAGATGGTATCACACATGCAAAAATTCTTTATTGAGCTTTCCGGCTATAAAACACAAGCTATTTGCTAGCAACAATAACTAAGGAAAGGGGAATAATGCTTATGTTTATTATTTATTTTTTTCTTTTTATAGTGTGATCAGTTTTGTGTGCCAGTGACTCCTTGATCAGGGGCTGAAGTATGGCTGCACTGCTTCTTCTCTGTGTCTGATGTGGCCATGGATGGGAGATGTGTAATTTTTTTAAAAATCTGGCTCTGAATGGATTTGAAATGTTGCTAATAACATTGAGAAATAATATTATTTCTGTTTCAAACAGAATGAGTAACAGAATGCCAGCAGATGCCTTTCTTTTAATTCTTCCATGACTGCCAGAAAATGTTTTAAATACCTAACTACAGTCAGACACTGAAGTGTGCTGCTTACAAAATGCTTTTTGACCTGAACAGGATTCTGTTTATAAACAACAGAATATTTGTATACAGAGCTGCCTGAGATGTTTCAGGTAGCCATAATCTCTTGCTTCTGTTGTCCTCTGCTGTCCTCTCCAGCTCCTAGTGCTTCCCCCAGGAGTGGTGCTGGAATGGTTGTAGCATTGCCTTGGTTATTTTGTCTTTTCATTGAGTAACTCTTCAGCTGGAGAGGAGCAGGTGCAAGCAGGCTTTTTGTACCTAATATAGAAGGAGGGACTGCTGTCTGAGGAGGATTTTGGTGTGCTTCCCTTGCCTCCATTGTAGAGCCGTACATATGGCCTATTCTGTTCTGAAAGCTCTAAATCATAGAAAGTACTTTCTGTTACTCCTCTAATGTGACTTTCAAAACAGTACCTAACAGTCTTAAGAAATTACAGCTCTATCCTTGTGCTGAGTTTTCTTCTTTGTTTCTCACAAATACAGTATTAAGCAAAAAAATCCTATATTGATTTTCATGAAATCATCCTAAGATCATTTTAGTTCAGGAAGAGGTTGAAGAAAAGCACGTTGGGACTGGAGTCCCTATCACAGAGGTGAGGTGCACCAGTGTATCTTTCTCATTCTTACAGCTTGTAGACTTCTGAATGTAATTCTGGTATGTGAGATGGGAGACATGTTCACACAGCTTCTGTGCTTGGCTCGGCATAAAAATATGAACTTAAAGTTTTCTGTGACCACTATGATCACTCCAGCTACTGATGAAATACTATTTGGTGAAGTTAGGTCTTCAGGTTTTTTTAAACAACAAACAACATTTAAAAAAAAAAAAAAAAAAAAAAAGCTATCTCCTACTCTCATCCTTCCAAAAACAAATAAAAAATAGAAGCGATAAGGAAAAAAATCCCTAAGGCCTACTCACATTAAAAAAATAAATAAAAATAAAAAAATGTGACTGTAGAGGGTGTTTTCTTGACCTGAAGCAAGTGCCAGGGTAAGTTCTTCATCTGGTGAGCTGTGACACTGATTATTCACACATGTTTTCAGTGTGTGCAGAAAGAGTTTTATGGGAGGCTTTATGTTATCTTTTGGCCTTCTAAAAACTGTAGCCAAGAAGGGCAGTCTACCTGATCTTTGTCCACTGCAGAAGCTGTGAATAACTTCTTTACTGTACGTGATTCAGTCAGAAGCCATAGGAGAGCTGAGCGGCCCTCTTTCACAGCCTGCATCTGCACTGCCTGCCTGTTGGGAGATGTTGGTACAGGTTGACACAGGTTTGGATGAGGAAGAGACTGATTTATTTTTCTTAATTTTTCTTTAATGTTAGTGCAGAGAAGAACAGAGAATGGCCTTGCATGGTGCTGGCAATTTGCAGATATGAATAGCCCTGTGGAACTGTAGCTGTGCTCTCATCAAGCTACCCATCAGGTAGGAAAAAAGGAGGAAACACTTAAAGCTTGGCAGTTGCAGGGGCCAGAGGAGAACTGAGCTCTCTTCCTTTATGAATATTTATATTGTTACCAAAAACTACCCCTGTAGACCCCCTGGTAGCTTTACATATTTGGGTAAAATGTTGCTAATAGTTTAATGTAACTGCAGACCCTTTTCTGTCTTTAGAAAGTTGATGTGCTGTCTCAAAACTACAAACAAAATTCCAACAAAGTCATATATTGGTTTAATGTGTGTATTGGATGAAATAACTATTTCAGCTTCTTCTTGGACTCTGGATATAACAGTTATCCAGAACTAAGATTGGTCTGCTGCTAAGTCCTGTTGCATATGCAGTGTTCCTTGCTGGATCCTATTAGTGACCTATGCCCAGTTACAGGCACAGAGCAGGCAGCACCTCTGCCTCATTTTTATAGACCTTCCTTGTGCAGCTTCTGAGGCTAACTTGAAAAGTGTTTGTTAGTATGGTCAGCTGATTCCCATGCCTCCTTACCTCAATCCACTTCCAGCAGCTCTGCAGCTAGCAGGAAACTTAAGCTGTGTATAGCCTTCCTGTCAAGGGGCCACTGCAGGGGATGCCAAAGACATTTTCTCCGCTTTCTGTGTGAACGTGGGGTCTCTTGCTGAAATTCCACAGCAGTCTCCTGTGTTACTATCTGTGAAATTGCTGAATTATGGGTCTGACAGGTTTTCGCCTGCAATTCTGAGAAGCTGGATCGTGCACTGGGTCCTGTAACAGGAAAAACATTCAAAAAATAGGTTCATTGGTGTTTGGTAGGAACATACCGAAGTCTGCTTTTGTAAGGTTTGATGCTTAACTTTGCTATTGTAGATGCAGTTTATCTAATACACAGAAATTTACTGGCATACGTTATGTTGAATGTACCCAATAGCTCCTTTTTAAAAATCTTTTTTATTTTTAGTGGTAAGTCTTGCTGGGTATTCCATGGTACATAGTATGCATCTGCAGTTCCCATTAACAATTTTCTAGCTTATTCTAACTAGTTATTTTTGTTGTGTTTATCTGCTTGTATTTGGAGATTAATAGTAGTAGTAAATGAATTTGGAAAAGGGTTAAAAAAGAAAAAAGATTATCTAGAGTAATGTTAGAAAGGATTAGAAACATAAGATATATAAATCTCTGTGCCTCAAGGGGATAATTGATGGAGCTTAAAAAGGAATTTCCCTGATGGGTAAATTAGTCTATAATTGCCCCCATAGGGACAGCCTCCCTTAATGTCTAGTGCTGGTATCTGTCAATGCTGTGCTTGATGGACCTTCAGACTAATTCAGGATGGCAATTCACATATCCCAGTAAATACAATATTATACTTGGACTATTTCATGGGTTTTTTTAAGGAGTGGAGTTAACTTCCACGTATGTGACCAGCATACATTTGGCAGTCTACTAGAACTGTGAACTGCTACCTTTAATTACAGGCTAGACATTGTTTTGGGCAGCCAGACTGAGTGCTTTCTTGCCCAGCTTCAATGATGATGTAAAAACTGGCAGATGGGCTCATCCTAGAGAAAGCATTTTAAAATGTGCTCAAAGCCCAGCCCTAGCCATCAGCTGAAGCATGACAGGACGTGCTGCCAAGTGCACACTCCCACTGCTGTACGGAGTGAGTACCAAACAAGGCAAATGTGATGCTGTCTTGGAAGATGGAGCCATAGTCAGGCTGTGTAAGAAGTTTAAATCTAAAGGGAGTGAAATAAGGTGAGGAGAAGGCATCTGGGAAGAGGCAAGGGGCTTGACTGAAGTGGAAAGCAGTGCAGAGACAGGGGTACCTCAGAACATAATCATAAGTAATTTAATTTTTTTTTTAATATGATACCATTTGGGATCAAATACAGATGTGCAGATTCTGTAAGAACAGTGGCTTCTGTGTTCTCTTTGTATTTTGAGGATTTCTTGTTTGTTTATTTATTTATTTTTTATTACCTAAGTTTGCTTCTGCAGCCACTTAGTAAAAGCTTGTCATGCAGGAGTTCTAGATGAGTGATTATTTCTTTCCCAATTAGCTATTAACCTACAGATTTGTGCATCAGGTTTTAAGATAAAAATATCATGATATAACAATTGCTGATAGCTCACAAGTGCACTTTCTCAAACATGGATACATAGAAGTGTGAAATGGGCGTGTCTGATTTTGCCACAGGCATGAGATACAAAAGCCAGGTTTGGTGGAAGATTTGCTAGGGTTCATGAATAGTATTTATATGATGAGTTGGTTTGGTCAACCACCTGTCTGCTGAGAGACAGTCAGCAAGTCAGGTACTGCTGGATGTGGTTGTATCTAGCTCAGTGCACGTGTTCAACAGAAGTGTTTGGGGGAGAATTCCTGCTAACAATGTATGCTTGGGAGAACAAGGGGAGAAAAATTCAAGCCTGGTAGCTTTGTGATCATTATGTTGCTCCTCAAAACTTACCCTCAGTGTGGCTTGCAGGAATGTGGACTGTCTTTTGTATTCTTTGGCAGAAGTCCAATTTTTGAAGAGATCTCTTCTAAGAGCCTGCTAACTCTTTTGCCTAGCTGTTTTTGAAATGTTTGGTAGCATGGTATTTATTCTGAATCCTATACTGTGCAGTGAAGCTGGCAGGAGACTTAGTCTTCATTACTGGTGTGAGAACACCTGTAAGTTTCTCTATAGGAACGTAATGAGGTTAATTAATTTATTTTGAGCTCTCAACACCACCAGGACTTCAACAGCTATTTACCAATTTACATTTTCCTATGAATTTCTTAAAAATTACCTTAATTTCCTTATAAGCGTCTCTGTTTTTTTTTCTTTGTTTTTAAGCAGATCAATGATAATATGGTATTAATGAGTCTTTGATAATACATAGTTTGCTGTGGAAGTAATGCCTTCTATCAACTTCCATGGAAACTATAACAGATCGAAAGAACACAATAACACTGTTTAGAAACACTGTCTTTCAGTGTAGTCACTGCAATTGTCTATGCATTTTGACCTGCAGTGAACAGGAGCCTGCATGCTGTCTTCATAAAATTCTGCACCAGTGGAGGTGGGCACTCCCACCACAACTGCAGTGCACCTCTACTGCTTCACTGTGCTCACATGCACTGCTGGGTCTCCATAAACATTCAGCGAGTGTCAAGGAATGTCAATGGGTGCAATTTTTTCTCTAGGGAGGAATTCAGTAGCTCCCCTTTGCTTCATACACACTTTCATGGCAGACACCATTTTGTCAGGCTGCCAACTCACTGCCATCTGTCACACAGCAAAAAAAAGCAACAGGATAGTGGCAGGAAGGTTCAAAATCTATTGCCACACCACAGCCACGTGCCCCTGATGGGCCAGTGTGATAAAAAAAAGTTATTTTCCATAGCAAGCTTGGTACAAAGATATAGTGAATATTTGTTGGAATGTGTTGTACCCCTTCAGCAGCTTGTGTCTTGAACTAAATTCTGTGCTTATAATTCCTTGTTCAGTGTATCTCATTTCTTCTCTATTCTGTGCACCCACAAGCATGGATGACCCTATCACCTCAAACTGTAATCCCATCACTGACATGTTTCTCAGAAATAATGACAATCCACCACTCTGTGTTCAATATAATCCCTCCAGGCACACTTCCTAACTTTCAGTGTTCTCCACCTTAGTATAGTATTTTGGGTGCACATTTTTTAAAAGAAAGGTGGTCTTCTGTTCTGATTTGTACATACATGTCCAGGTTGAGGGGCAGTTTTTAACAAAATTATATTTTCCTCAGCTTTGTATCCTTTATTTGCTGTACAGGTCTACAGCTGATTTGTAAAACAGTGTGAATAATTCCAGTAAATTCAGAAAACACTTTTGCTCATGTGTATGTTCCACTTACCTGATAAATCAGTTCTCTGGTTAGAGGAGTCTAACCTTGAGAAGTACATGAGAGGTCCCAAGGCTTCACATCTAACAAGTTAAGATTCCCCTCCATACACACGCTTGGTTCACTCTGATCTCGTAGATCCACATGCCAATCCTTCTTCTGCAGCTGCTCCTGAAAATGAAGCACCAAACCATTAGACCTGAGGAGCACCAAATCTCAGTTCCTGGGAATCCAGGCAATGGCTGGCTGCACCTCACAGCATAGCCCTTATCCCACAGCATGTGTGGCTCCTTTTCTCCCTGCTGGGGTCACCTTGATGGTCTTGTGCTGTGACTCCATCACTCATGGCAGTGGGCTGCTTCTGCTTGGGGTCCCTCTTTCTCTGTACTCCTTTCTGTGTTGACCTGTCTTTGAAGTTCCTACCAGCTCATCATTTTTCCTATTGCACTTGTTCCTGGTAATACAGCAATAACAAGAATATAATATCTAATATAAAAGCAAACAGCTGTAATGTGTTGGACACGATATTGCTATCGCAGCATCTCATGCACACAGCAGCACCTGACATGGCTGCCCGTGTGTGTACATGACAGCATACAGAGGAAACAAATGTATGCTGTTGTTTTAGAGGAGTTACTTCTGGAAAGAGTTAGGTGTAGCCTAATCTGTACCCTGGGTAAAGAGTTTTAGTTTTCCACCTTACCTCTAAGGTTAATCTTAACTCAGAAGCTGGTACATATTAAAAACTAACTAACTAAATAAAAAGAAGGAAGGGTAAATTCTGCTTTCTTCCAACAGATGAATGGAAAATTTGGACTGTTTTCTATAGAAAACTAACCTGCCATTAAAATTCAGTGTGCACTTCAGTGCCTTGCTGAAGAGAGGGCACACTACGTGAGGTCATCACAGCGGCTGTACCTGCTCACATGTCCCCTAGCAAGGAGGTCAGGAAAAAAGGGATTTCCTCTGAGTTTGTACGGTTGTGTTTGGTAAATAAACATCACTGGATGCTAACAGATAATTAACAGTCCTCTGTTTAACATTTGAAATGTATCTTGGTCTATATTTACTCAGGAGGAATTCAATTTGAGTTATTTAAGTTCAGTTTCCGTACTTGATATGGAGCAAGCTGTGGAGATGTCAGGCCTGCCCCAGATCTGCTTCTGCATATGAGAAAGCACCAGTAGTACATTCTGCAACTTATCAAAGAGTACAGCAGTCAATCCAGCACTTAAAATCTTTTTTACTAAACAGGAATACCTCAGTTTTGATGGCATCCTCATCAATTTTAAAAGGGAAATAATTCTTTTGACAGACAAATCTATGAGTTAAGGTGATTGCCAAGAACACGTAAACCAAAATTTTGATGTCCAAATTTCAACATCTGATGTATTGTTTGGTTGCCAATGAGATTTCAGTTCTGGAAGTAACACCTTTTAAAAGCTATTCAACTAAAGGTGCAAAAGCAATTTATAAGCAACCCATTTGTAAAAACACCTAGCAGTTACAACACTGGCTGCTTTCTAGTGTTTCTGCTGGCATCTTTGAAAGGTTGGTGATCATGTTTTACTTGATGGAAAAAGACTGTATTGTAAGAGACACTTACTCTGTTTCTTCCACCTATGTTTGGGTCACATTTTGGTTCTGAGGTGAATAATGGGTGGCTTGTCAATAAGGGTTGGTGCCACTCTGAAATAAAGAGCTAAGCAGCTACAATACAGGTTTTTTATTTTCCTTCACTGTCTCTGGTGATACCAGAAATAGAAGTGTTAGTTTTCCTGCAAGGAACACTTATTTTTCTCAGATTTTCCAGCCCTGTGTGTTAGAGGTGAATAATTCGAAAGCAGATTTTGGAGTACTATGTTTACAGCTCTGAGGAGAACAGACATTAAAATGCTGTTAGGAGCCTGGACTTTACCAGCTCACTCCTGCCATCTTTATGCAGCTAATCTCCTGCTTGAAACAAAGTGCATATTTGCATGGTCACCTGGGGGAAGATTCGGGTCTGTCACAAGCCTAGAAGTGTGTTAGTGTAGCAGAGTGCCTAATTACCGAATCTTGGAAATCATCTTAGTGTTCAGTGCTAGGCGAACATACCTGAATATGACTGGCCAATTTACAGCCCAGGAAAAGCTGCTGCTGCTTCCCCCCTCCTCCTCCCCCTCAAACCTCCTCTAAATGTCCCATCTGCAACTACCGCAAGCTCTGAATTAGCCCTACAAGACCTGCAGGGAAAATCTTTAGATGTGTTTGAGGGTCATGCTTCAGTTTGGAGGCTTTAAAAACTTCATTGCACTTTGAGAATAGGCTAGTGGTTTCCATACAGACCATAGTAATACAGCAGTTCATCATGCTTTTGCATACATAAGTTTTAGTGTTGCCTGGCACTTGGATGGTGTTACTAAAGCAGTTTAAGGGAGGAAGTGTAACTGCTGGCGTTGTAGGTGGCAAAAGTTATGGTACAGTAATTTCAGTGTTTATATTCTATGAGCTATGCAAAAGGGAGATGCTGTTGGAGTTGCCTATATTTTATTGTACTGAATAAAGGATTCTAAGTTGTGTTTTTGTTCCAGGCTTTTTAAAAGCAGTCATAGAAGATTCTCTGTATTACCTACTTGTATGAGAACTGTTGAATCATGGCCTGAACCACTGATTGATGACCTGAGGTGAGCACTGTGGGGGCGCAGGTGAAGATAATTCATCTGTGTGACCAGAAGGGATGGACTCTGGCTCTACTTCTCCTAGACCCTATTTAAGGCCTGACCACCACTGGTGAAGGATCTCTTGCTGGAGATCCCTCCTTCGTGGAGGTTTTCCCTGTGTGTCTCAATCCTTGAAAATGGGTGAGCATTTCTTTTTGTATCAGTTGTCTCTTTTCCATCCCGGTAATCTTTCTAATTACACTATCTATGAAATATACCAGCTAACAATATGATTTGGTATTATTCATTTCGTTAATTTCACCCCTTACGCTGCTATACCTCTCACACAGCCTTAGTATCTAGCATTTTATTAATACATCCATCCATCAACATCCCATTAGAAAAGAAGTAAAAGGTTCACCAGATGTTTGAGGAAATTACAGTTGAGAGAACTGAGATGATCAACTCTAGTATTTCTGTAGTGCTCCTCTGATGAGTCTATACAGTTTCTCTGAAATGCAGCTGCTTATTTTCATGAAGAATGTTCTAAATAGTTTTTAATGCTTGATTGCTTTTAAGTATGAGAATGCGTGACCGTGAATTGGAAATCTTATACTCATATAACACTGATACCTTTCTTCCTGTGAATTAACTTCAGAATCTGCCTGGATAGTTTCACAAATGATGTTCAGAGGACTTTCTGATTTAAAAGGCTAAATAAAGCTAGGAATTTGGGAGTAATCTGTGCAGTAGTTATTCTTCTCTTCATTCGTGCTTGCTTTTACTGCTTCTATCACTTCTGCTAGAATTCTGTTCTATCTAGCGAAGCATATTGAGCATGCTAGAAGTTGACCTTTGCTGAGTAAGGGGGATTCTCTGAACTGTAGCCAGAGTTTTGTATTTTGCAATTCTATCCTTTATATATGGCACTATTTTTCCTAAGATAGAATTAAAAACCTCACACTTCTCTGGAGGAAATATCCAGTCTTTCATTATTTATGACACAATTATTTAAGTATGTGATGTGCGTCACCAACCAGCCAGTAGAAAGAAACTCTGAAATGGTGTGGTCTTTTCTCCAGATGCTTTAGGTTCCCTGTGATGACTGTGGACAAGTAGCATAGCAGAAGTGCTAAGTCACAGCAGTGACTGAGCATTTGGTGGGAAGGTAGGCCAACCGAGGGGAGCTCAGGTACATGCAATGCACCTGAGTGATTGGAAGGGGTTGCTCAGGTCAGGATCCCCTCCTTCCTAGACCACATTTAAGGATTAGCAGTAGAGGTAATGGTAACTTGCTGGTGATCCCTGCCTACAAGGGGTTCTTGCAAGGGTAAGTAGATTTTTTTCCCCTTTGTTTCTATGTTTACAGCTGCTGCTTTTTTTGCTATTTTGCTATCATTGCCATGCTTTCCACTGTGTTATAGCATTACGAGTAGCAACTCCTGTCTATGGATGTTTAAAGTCTGAACTAAAAAATACAGTGAGAAAACATGAGTTCTATCTAAGATCATAGTCACTCACTGTGTCATAGCAAGCTTATTGTTGGCGTGTTTCCATTTGCTTTGCAATGTGCTGTTCAAGTGCTTTTTGTGTTATGAAATTACTGATTTTAAGAATACGTCAGGTTTTGTATGTGACTCCTGAGGCCCCTTTAAAAGTACACACATCTTTTCGCACTAAATATTCAGTTATCAGTAACTAGTATGCAGTTTTCCACTTAATTTTGTTCATCAACAAAACCTACATGTTAAAAAACAAACAACCAAAGCAAAAAAAAAAAAAAACCCACAAGAAAATCCTGATGATTAAGGTTCTACCAAGAACAGAAACACCTCCTGGGAAAATGAATTCTGAAGTGTTATATTATGATTTGTAGATCATAATGAACATGAATCCTGATTTATTTCCTCTCTTACATGAAATATCTATTTATAAAGTGTGAAACAAAGGTCTAAGTTACACATGTAGATTTCTACCTTCGTGAAGTAAGTCTAAATTTAACTATTCCTTCTCAAATGCATGTGCCTCTGTTAACTTGAACAGTAATTTTCTTCTTTCTGTTTCAAAATGAACTTAAAATACTTTGGGCATATGCTGGGAATTATTTTCTGAAAGTAGAAGCAAGAAGAGGTTTCTAGACCTGGTGATCTGGCAACCTTTTGGGCAAGACAATGTAAAGAATCTATCTTAAGCCTTCTAAAGGTAGCAGTCTCAGCTTTTTTTAAGTAGTGTTTCATGTGAGTAGTGAGACTAAAGATGATTCATGACCATCTGTAAAGACCTGAAAATAGCCTGTGGCTGATAGTTTTCAAATTAGGCCAAAAATTTTGAGTTCAGAAGGTAAGAAAAATCCTGTATTTTTAATACTTTCTTATGTAGACAGATTGGAGAACAAACTGAACTTTTCTACTGTTGTAAGTGTAGCAAAACCATGTTTCGTAGTGTACCCCTTCAGTAAAGAAGCTTCCTCTTCTTTGTCTAAGATATAAGAAAGGGAAAGAGGTGTTTAAACCTCTGCGTAGTTTGTGATCTCAGGATTTATTTCAACTGGTTATCATAGACTGGTTTATTCTGTTCTCTCTGTGATGTATCTTTTCAGATATTTAGAGAGGTCTTTGCAATATTGGGTCTTGTTTTGGTCTAGAATCCTTGCTAACGATGAACAATTGTAACATACTTGGAATTTTTGTCTCTACTGTTTATGGGATTCATTCTTCTGTTGTGTCTCCAAATGCATCTGTGTCTGGCTCTGCTAAAATGCTGTGTTTATAGTACAGCTGTGTTTGATTCAGCTGCAATTCTCATTATTTTTGTTTGCTTTTTTTCATGGATAAGGTGTTGCTGGTAGATCATGATGAGTTTTAATTTGTTAGTCTGTTCAGGCAAGTCAACTATTTCCTGTTTGAAGAAGGGTTTCTGGTACTTTCTTTCCTCAGCTGTGGTGGTATTATAGTTGTACAAGGTGTTGTAATTAATGTTTTTCAGTTGCTGTAATATGCTTTGATTGGAGTCATCTCAGTATTAATAAAATCCAGAATAGCAGTGATGCATCTCAACTATAGTGGCAGATTTCTAGAAGTGTCCGAAGAATCTCCCAGAATGAGTACAGAATGATGTGCCTTCAGGTAAAGCATATTCACACCTGCTAAACTTGTCCCCTTGACAAATGAGACCGTCCTATTTTAAGGAGTAATGGCTAACTCTCAGAAATCTCCTTGTCTGAGACTTCAGAAGGCTCATCTGTATGAGTGTAAAGAACAGAAATCCAGCTAGGTAAACACTGCCTCTGAGTTGTGCAAATATTACCTTTATCATTCATATTTGTGTACCTCTTGTATCTCATGTCCATTTGAGTAGCTTTGTATTACTTAGGTCACTCTGAAAATAATACTTATTTATTTCCATGGCAACTACAACCTATGCAAAGAGCAGAATGCAGTAACACTAATTCATAGAGCAAATACTCAGCTGTAAAATGCAGTTTTTCATCATAGTTGCTACCATAGTTGGTAATGATGACCAAGAGCCTGCATGCCAGACTTGTAAGAATCTGCTAGTGGAGGTGACCAGCTGTTGCTTTTGCCCCTGCTGAGTCACACCATCTACTGCCACACTGTGCGCACATCCACTGTTGGATCTCTGTAATCATTCAGCAAGTGTTGATGAATATCAGTGGGTGTGTTGGTTTTTTTTTTCACATAGAGGAATTTAGTGCCATACGTGTACTTCATATGTCTTTCCATGCCAGGTGTCATTTTGTCAGACTTCCTCTGCTGCCAGCTGTTGCACAGCATCAAAATGAAGCTTCCCACCAATAAAATAGGAGGCATTACTTTTGGAGCAGCTCTTACAGCCATAAGTTCTGTTGGTGTTTTCCCTTTCTAAGAAATAAAAGTCAAGGTCCTTAGTTTGTGCAGGGTCCAGGAGATGGATCTGTAGAAATGGATAGGAGCTTGTTGCTTTAGCCTAGAGTGTGATGTTTTTTTGAAGACAATCTCTTTTTTTCATAGGAATGATCAGGGTGAGTGTCTAAATAGAAGAATGGGATCTTCATCCTTTGTTGTTGTTTTTTTTTTTTTTTTTTTTTTTTTTAAAAAAAAAGGACCTTTTGGACTTGAACATTATTCAAATTACTGACATCTGCTCAGGGAGGAAAAATGGATTGTTAATGTAAAAATTGATATCTCTGGCAGTAATTGGACCTTAATTAGCATAGAAAGTAGCCATGGGAATATTGGCTTCATCAGATGCTTACTAGCTGAAGCTAGAATTCTTAAAATGTTCTTGGAAATCAAGGAGGTGGGTGGTGAGAAGGGAAATCTGTCACTTTAACTCACCCTTGGATATACTTAACAGGTTTTACTGTTGTGAATTACTTCTAAAAGAGCAAATGACATGCTCAGGTATTTCCTTAACAACTATTTTAGCTTCCTGTCCGGAGTCTGGCATTTCACAGTAGCATTACTGCAAGCATTTAATTGGTCTCTCTTGCATGTCTGGCAGTTTTCCTCATCATTTCAGGCTTCCTGTTTGCACTACCTCCCACTCTCAGTAACAGGAGATGAAAACCCACATGTATATGCAGGTATACTTAGGTTTGGTATTTTAATTTTTGAAATCTATTCTTACATGTTAAATGTGTGAACCTACAGAGCCACTTGGGCCCCTTTTACTAGATGCTAGTCGATCTCATGCTCTTTGGCTGTGTGTTTTCAGAAAATAATTTGGTAAAATCATCAAGTACTTTGGCAATGTCTTATATTCAACTGTGGAAGTAATCTCTTGCTGGGAACATTATTGCTTCAGCTCTGCACATCAGTACCTGTATATACTCATGAGAAACCTTGTTAATGCTGGCATTGTTCTTCACAGTCCCAGAGTTAAATCCTCCAGCGTTGGCCACTGCTTCTGAAACTTCAAACATGAACTTCTCTGCAAATATTTCTTAGATCTGTTCTTATCTAATAGATATTCCAAGTCTGTGGGTTTGTCACTTCCTCAATAAGATGTTTTGCCTATGGATCTGTCACTGAGCTAAGAAACATTAAATACCACTGTCAAAAACTGATTGCAGCTTTTCATGAACTTGGATGCAGGCCTTACAATAGCTAATAGATTTGTATTTGATGCAGAGTTTTCTGTGCTACTCTATTTCTGGGTCCTTGATGATCATTTCTTGTTTCCTTTACTCCTAATTCTGGTAGTGCTACAGAAATAAACTCATTAGCTACTCTCCTCTGTTCCTCACTTTTGGATCCTTCAAAGCTACTTCTTTGTACTCTGCAACCCTAGAGGGCTGAATTTCTCCCTTTCATTTTATCCACATTAGTTTAAAATAGGAAGATGGGAAAGAGCCATGGTGCCAAGTGAAATGCAATTGACTCCACAAATGGCACAAAAACATGGGGTTTGGGATCCTCATTGTCTGTCTTCCTGTAAAGCAGCAGCAGTCATCAGGGAGCCTGCAGCTCCAGGCTTCTCTGGGGCTGGTGTACAAGGTTTGTCTCTCAAAGATTTTCCAAAGTTTTTAACTTCTTGCTACAGTTTTCTCTTAACCAATAAATGCCCATATGGTTAAAAAGAAAGATAACTCCCAGTGACATCCAACCCCCTGGGGCTGTATCTAGAGGAGCAACTTTCTCTTTATTGGTGAAGATGCTCCTTTACAATAGCAGAATTTGCTTGAGCTTTCTCTTTCTCATCCATGACATTCAGGTAGCCATGAAACTGATTTCCAGCCCTATACTCTAGCAAGAGTAGGAGTCTTCCGAAGGTTGTGTCTTGTTGAGTGCTTCTTTAAAAAAAAAAAAAAAAATCTACTGTGAAAACTGTACAAGGGAAATTAGATTCTCCATCCTAATTTCTGAAGGACACCTCTTTTATTAGAAGGCTCACGAGAGGCTCCCTTCACCAGACTTAATTTACAAATTTTATTTGGATGTTTGAAGAAACAAAGAAGGGCCAGAAAGTTGTAAATTTAAGAATATGGAAGATTTTCTTTAGTGAGAGTGGAAGTGATTGCTGGCAGAGTACATCTGAAAGCAGTATTTTATTTCTACTCCTTTTACTTGGCAAAGATATGTGATATTCACTATTAGGGTAAAATTATGTGAAGCAGCTGCACTGACAGATAAGATTAATTATCCTTTACATTGCTGACATTAACCCTACTTGTCATCAGGACTGTGGGAAGAGGAGCACCCCCTCATCAGGTCACTTTGTGAACACATTTACTACCAACATGCTATTTTAAATTATCATAAAATCTAATGAGTTGAAATGGAGATGGTCATCTGCAGTTTTCTATCAACACGTCAGGATTATCATCTCTGAGATTTAAAAATGAGGAGGGAAAAATACTAGTAGCAATTGCTTAGATTGTAGGGTTTCTGCAAGGCACGCCTGCTTTAAATACTTTTGTAAGCAACTTACCACAGTGAACCTGAGAGTGTCATTAAAAAGATCTGATTCTGAAAGCTCTGATTCGTTGGCTCTGTGCAGTAGTTGTGCTTTCTACAGATGTTTGAATATGAACAGGGAGAAATAGTGATGTACTGTAGGGAGGCCATCCTTCTAAGATGTCTGGCAGGCAAGTATTGTGTGAAAAGACTATTTTAGCTTGTTTTGTCTCTGCTTATCTGTTCCAGTAGTTAGGGTAATGAAGTAAATACTTATTCCTAGTGGTGGAGTACACTACTGAAAAGCAGGACTTGTGCAGCTCTGACAAACAGCTGCATGATGTGTCAGGCTCAGGTGAGAGCAGTGTGTCTGCCACCTCTGACTGTGCTCTCTGGATCCACACCTCTTAGATAATTGTACGGCTCTGTGGGGCTCTGCTTAGCAAAAGGTGTCATGGTTGCAGCTTGGGAGTGCCAAGCTTTTTGGTCCCTGGTGGCATAACTACTGCTGAGGAACGTTAATGTAATTCTTTGTGTGCCATGAGAATAATCACCAGGGCGTCTGTAGATGCAAAGAGCTGAAAGCCTCAGGATGGTTCCCTGACCTTTGTTGAGATTTCTGATGGAGGGTATGGTGTCCATACATGAAAAAGACTGAAATTCTGAATAACTACATTGCTAGTAAATCCCCTAATGGATTCCTGGTAGGAAGTGGGGAAACAGCAGTCTGGGATAAGAGCATGACTCTATTAATAATAAAAACAAAAAAGCTAATCTCTCATCTCCTGTCATCCTAAGGTCGTATTTCATACGAGGTTGGGGCATTTTTCACTGATAAACATCTATGCTGTATATGAGAGACAACAAGAGCAATCAACATTGCATTTAAAAAACAAAACAAAACAAAAAACTCTGCAGAGAGAAGAAAATGCAGATGTTTGTAGAGAAATCTTTAACTTAGCAGGCTGGGGTGGCTCATCCCTTAGTTTGAAACACTAAACTTACCCAAATTATGAAAGCCATTAAGAAGTATAAAGTGTTAACTTGATTAAATTTGGAATGGAGCTGCCCACCTGTTCTTCTAAATATAAGTGGCTCTGCAACTTGACCGGCTCAGTTGTCAGAGGGGGATAAGCCAGTGGAAGCTTGTGCTGGGCTCTGGCTGTGAATGAGGGCAAGCCAAGGAAGGCAGAAGCCTGCAAGAATGTTTTGGCGCTACTTCCTGGCTCCCACTGTGACTTTAGATACGTATCACTTATGTAGTATTTTTTCAAATGTGTATATTCAGCTCTAACGGCTCGTTGATCCTAGCTAAGCTCTTTGGCTTGGCTCTGCTGTCAAGTTTTCTTGTTTGACCAGGTCTAATATGTTATGTGCCTTGAAGCTACAGGCACTTCCTTAATACATGAAAATAAATTCAAAAGCTCTATTGTGATCACTTGTTGAAACAGCTCTGACTTATCACACTAAGGTTTCCTGATGCTGACAAGCTAAACAACTTTCACTTGGTGCGAAACCCTGCCAAGCAAGCCTGCTTCCAGATCTTATCTGCAGCATGAAGGAGGTGTCTTACAGAAGCTCACTTAAACAACTTCACACCATCCTTCTCAATAGAATTGAGCTGCATAATCCACGTGAATCTCTTGATTTAAACATTGAATCTCAATGCATCACTGCTTAGTGGGTGACAGTCACCATCCAAGTACTGCTAATTAGCTTTTTATTTAAATGAGTCAAGAACTACATTCTGAGAGCTCGGCATGCTTGCTAGTTGCAACTCAGAGCAAAACTCTGAAGTGCTCTTGTTAATTCTGCCCATTCCTCTTAGACACATTTTCTGTCTTACTGTCCTGCAGGTATCTTCCTCTGCTGCTGATTTCCTAAAAGACAAAGTTATTTATTCTACCTAATGTATTCAACTTCATAAGAGGCTCTGGATGTCAAGTATTAAATATCTGTTTCGGTGAAATAATCTTGTGTTTCAGTTGGTGCTGTAATTCTGCCCCCCCCCCCCCCCCCCCCAAACTGCTTCCTTTATTGGTTGATCACAAACCCTTTAGGGCACACTGGTTAGCAGCTTCCTTTTAGAGTTTTTTTTTCTTTCCTGAGGCACAGATTTGAAGAAGCAGCCCACCTGCTGACAATAACATAGAGCTGATATGTTTTATGTGTAATTTAATGGAGAGTTGGCATTAAAATTCTATCTCCAATCTAGTCTTATACATTTTATTTATATACATCATTTGTTACTGGATTAAAAATTATAATTCTAATGACTACTTTGGTGGTTTTGAAATAGCTGTATATATTGCATAAATAACAAACCTTTCAGCTGAGATGTGATTTACATCTTCCCAAGCTGCATGACTTCTTTGTAAGATTTATTAAAAACTCTCAAAGGACACTTTGTTTTCTCCCTTCCTTTCTTTTCCCTGCCATTGTATCAGTAACTCAGCACTCTCAGAAAGCACAGGGTTGCAGCAGCTCTCTGCAAGCAGGCAGGCTGACAACAAGTAGCGCTGGCTCAGGTCTGACCCACGTGCCTTTGCTGCAATTACACCTTAGCTCCAGTTCTGCAACATCCTGCCTCTTCTGAGCACAGATTAAAGGCATAAAAATAAATCGTGCAAGACTCTTTCTTTATGGTGATCTTATGCTTTGGGGAATTCCATGAGAGATTAGCTTTTTGGACTGTAAAGTTGCTTTGAAATCTCTTCTAAACTGGATGTGAATTCTAGTTTCCTAGTATAAATAAATGTAACTTTGAAATCCTGTTCCATCTACTTGCCAAAATCAGGTCCATAAGGGCAGCCAGAATCTATTATTGGTTTACACTGGTGAAGATCTTCCTATGTTAAAGGTTGAAACTGTCACTGACAGTGGAATTTGGCTCCTGGCCTTCAGGCTTTCAGCTATGCCTTATAAACACACAGTTCAAACAGAACTCCTGTGTAAAAAGAGGATACTAGAGGGGAAGTGATGAAAAGATACTCATGAAAGTCCATATATAAATTCATTTGGCTTACTGAGAGTGTGAATGCTCTAATTGCATATTTTTTCCTTTGTATTTTAATAAACTTATATTTGCAGGTTTAAATATAAACATAAAAGTTTATTTTGTTATCGCTTCCGTCCAGAAGATGATTATTTTTGGAAATGTTTAGTATGTGTGCATGAAATAGCAGTCTGTTAATATTTGCTCTACCATGAAGAATGGCTGTCAGCTTTGCCAGTTTGTGCAGTGCGTAATGCCCATCTGGTAGTGGTTAGAACAGAGATGCCATTTTAACACTGTTACGAGAAGTAGCTGCTGCCTTGTTTTTATTTTCCTTACTGGTTTTTATTCTTACATCCTCCTTCCTTCTTTTTAAAACTTTTTGCTATGATGTGGTTAGATGCTGTGGCCATTATATTTTCAGTTGAATGCTTCTGTCCTCCACCAGGAAGTTTCAGGGCTGGCAACTATAGGTGAAGTTGGGAGCTAGGAATTTAAGAACTCAGTTAAGTTATAATAGTGGCTTCTCAATTTTAAAATTATGTATAATAACAATAGTTCAACTGTTAAAGGACAACTTCTGTGCATAGAATTTTTAACCAATAGTGTGGTGTCACTCCAAAGAGAATCGGGAATGATGGGAATGGCTGCTTTTGTTTAATCAGTTCTAGAATGACAAATTTTTTTCTCTTGTGCTATTGCAGTGCAGCTTCACTGAAGCAGAGTGAATTACTCAAGGTTTGGATGCTGATAGTCTCACTCTATGAGAAGAGGATGCTATTCTAAACCTGCAGGGGGAGGGGAAAAAAAAGGCAGATAAAACACAGATAAGTAGGCTGGTATTGAGTCTTGTTTGTCGGAGTGCTGAGGTTTTCTTATTAGAGAAGGAATTATACATAATATATAATAGCATCTGAAGGGGCTCTCAGAGTGCTGCAGTGTATGTGTATTTGCTTAAAATCTATGGGGTCTTCTACTGGAAAAGTAGAATTTCTCCTGGCTTCCCCATCTAGTATAAAAGTGTAGCCTGTCTCTAGTAATTGGTTTTGCTTTGAATTTTGACCGTCTGATATTTGTGAACTCTAATTGCTTTAGTGAAGATTTCTGCTTTTCTAATTCCTTGTGCTTGTCTAAAATGTATCTTTGAGTCAAAAATCTGTTTTGCCACGGTTTTTGTTAATGTGTTTCTGGATTTGCTGGCTCTTGCTTTCTTGACAAATTTGCTGCAGTGGTTGGTTTACCCTCCTGTGGGAATAGAGAATTTGGGATTATTGGATCTTTCCTTTCTGACTCTGAAAGCTGGAAGGAAAGTTAAAACAGAAGGGCACTTCTTGAGGAAACAGCTGTACTGGTAGTCCCTTGGGGTTTCCTCTGAAAACTTGGATTCCCAGGCTTGGAGATGGATGAATATTTTGTCATTTGAGCCCATCTAGGAAATGTGTTAGGGTTATGTTTGGAGATGACAAAAAGCTGAATAGTCCTGTCAGTAGTGTGAAAAAGGACAACTCGGTGCTCCAAGGCTGGCTTTAGCCTTTTCCGATGGCTGCAGTGAGATATAAAATTTTGCCTCCTGTCTTGGTTTGTTGCAGATATGCAAGAACATTTTTTTGAGTTTCTATGTGTATTTTACGAACTACAACTCTGTTTTTTGAGTAAAAAGGTCAAATGTCAATGACTGAAGACAGCTACTATGCAGGGACTGGCTGTAGTAGAAATCAAACAGTTGTGAAGAAGTGCATGGAGTGTCTTCTCTATGTATTACCCCTCTCCTTGTCCATGAGGATAATAACACTTAACGTGTCTGTAACACCACATAAGGTACTCAGACATTTTCTTTTCCTCTTGCTTTTCATCAGCTTTAGCTTCAGCTAACAATTTGTGAAACTATCAAATAAATAAGCTACAACGATATGAGGAATTAAATCCTTTTGAACAGTGTGGCAAGTAATGTGATTCTGGCTCATGCTATGGAGCAGGGTGACAAAATGACCCTAAGTGGTGTGAGAAATACTATCCTGAAGAAAGTCAACATAGCTGCTGCTGCTCCCAGCTCTTCCTGACAAGGTGTGGGGCAGTGGCTGGCAGAGAAAGCAGGGGACATATTGGGCCCCAGTCTGTCCTGGGGCTGGGTCATCCAATGGGGAGTGGAGCTGCTGCTTGTTTAAGGACTGGCACTATTGACAGTGCTCTCCTGCTTCTCTAGCTAGAAAAATAAGGCATTAAGATGGCCATGTACAGCAAGGATTACTGAAAAGCTTTACAACTACCTCAAATTACATAGAAAATATGTCACTCTAGCAAAAACAAATGATTCTGGTCAGGTGGCTAGTATGTGAAATTCAAAGGAGACAGTGGGAACACAGGAGGCCGTTGTTTCTGAATCTGCTTCATAATGATCACATCTTATTGTGGATATGTCTGCCTTCTCCTGGCTTGCTTAAGTGAAAATGTAGAAAGAGGCAGTACAACTGAGATATGAACACACTGGTACATGTGAAGTAATGTATAAGACAATGCAGTAATCGTGAGAATGAGCTCCAAGTAGCCTGTGACTTTAATGGAAAACATAAGTGTGTACAACTGTGCTTGGAGGTTTCCTTTGTTACCTTTCATATCATAACTGATAGCTGGTGACCAGGCAAACTGGTTTCTGTTGACTACGGGAGGTGACTTACTAGTAAACAAATGATCCTCTTAATTTAGCATTTGAGTTTTTATTCTTACCCTTTTTTCTTAAAACAAAGATGGCTTTCTCCTCTCAATTTTCCAGAAAATAGGTGCATGAATTATGCAAACAGATTCTACTAGTGTAGATGCTGAACTTTGTGAATAGGTCTGATTTCATATGTGTAAGTCAGTCACATGCTAATATGAAATGTAAAACAATGAAGAGTCTAACTCTTAATAAAGCCAGAGGAAGTTTTGCATCTTTTTGTTGCTTATAAAATTAAGCTTTATGCTTCTCAAGTTGCTTTCTTTTCAACCTTATGATAAGAAGTGCAGTAAAGTGTTTACTAGCTGCAGAAATCTACTCCAAAGTTTGTGAACTCTACCTTTGCCTCTTAGGAAGGGATTATGACAAATGGTAAGTTACAGTCCATGCCACTGCTTGTAGACTTTGGATTGCCATAAGCAAGGCATCCAGTAGAGCTGCAGAACAGTGTAATGTAAGACTTGGCACTGGCTATTCCTGCAGGTTTTGCAAGGGTCTTAGGTGGCTTTTCTTCATATCACATGAACTCAGTCTTCTTCACCATTAGAAACAAATACAGAAATGAGAAGTTAGTAAAGTTAATGAGAAAATGTGGTTTTAGCTGTGTTTGTTACTGAATCTTCAAACAACCAGAAGATCTTTCGCTCTAAATTCTTTTTCAAAGAAATAAAGATGAAGATCAAGGTTTTGTCTTAATCCTCTTAAATTCAGGGCTGAAGTTAAAGAGGAAGACAGGTGTCTAATCACCTCCTGACTACCATTCACTCTTTATTTGTTCATGAGATAGTTATGGTGTGTTGGATGAAGGAAGGTACACATTTGTAGGGTAATTTCACACTGGCTGGGGGTGGAAAGCTTTTTGCAATTGAGAAGTGTGAACTTTTGCCTCTGGAAGTGACGAATCATTACCTAATTAGGAAAATAATTGCAGAAAAGGCAAAAATTTTTTAGGGAAGCAAACTGCCTTATGCTGGCTTTCTGAACAGGAATGCCTGGCTGTTGAGGGGCACAAAATGCCTTTTCTGGTGACTCAGAACATATAACATCAGAAGCCTTGCTACCGTGTTATCCATTTTCTTTTAAGTGTTTAAATTTTGTGAACACTTTTATATCTCAGGTATGGTTTTACTGAACTAGTGGTGCTTCAAGTTGTTTCCAACAATCTAGATGTTCAGTTATCTCTTCTGCCAAATGTTATTCAGAATAGGTATTTCTCGTTGTGTTGGCATGCCTCATTGAGAAAAGGATCATAAATTTGTGCTTTTTCCTGTTAAAATTGTGCATAACCAGAAATTTAAGTGAAAAAGTCTTGTGTGCCTTTTGCAGTTTCGAGATGATAAACTTTGTAGTATTGTAATGACATTAAAACACTCAATTAAAAAATTAAAAAATGTCAGTATTAAATAGACTTAACTTTTTCACAAACACATCAACATGATTGTAATTATGAAAGGATGAATTTAAGTGTGAAATTCAGTATTTTTTTTTTTGTTACTGAAATTTTTTTTCTCCTGCAGTTGCAGTGAAATTGTGGATTTGATTTTTATCTTGTTTCTTCCACAAGAATTTTGGCTGATTTCAGGGACCTGGTTTTGTGACTGAATTTGAAACCTCTTGTTTTAAGGAGTTGAGTGTCTGATTTTACTTTATGAGTGCTGATAAAAAGTTAATTCAAACTATAGCTGTCTGCTCTGTACATAAAAGGTGTTTTCCATTTTATGTCAGTATTTCAGATGTCTGGATGCCTCCATCTGTACGTGGCCAGTGTGAATATGGCTGAACTTGACAGCACATCTAAGAACTATGTGGTGGCATACGTGTAATAAGTTTGGATGTCCTAGTTTTAAAGGGGGACAGACCTGTGCCACAGGAGCTGTATCAGCAATTGACACTTCTGCTGCTTTTGGTGCAGAAACAGGATGAAAGAAAAGGAGAACAAATTCCCTGGTGACCTATGGGTATTATTCTATGAGTCAAATCTTAGGCACCTCAGTGAGAAATTCTTCTGGCTTCACTTATTTTGTACCCCTTTGGTAATATCCACCTCTAAGGCCCCAACTAAGCATGTGTCAAATGTACTTACCTAAGATAGGGTCTACTTTTTCCCATTGGGATATTCTAGTGATGGAGTTAAGTGGATTTAAAAGAGTGAATACATAAATTAAAAATCTCACAGCTTTTTTTCTTCAGCCTTCCAAGGCAGCTGACTTTGATTCCTTCCTGGTGGATTACTTTTGGTTGGCTCACCCCTTCTCAAGGAATAATAGCATCATGGAATGGATACTCCTGTGTAGCTATGTCCAGTGTCCATCAATAACAAGAAAGCACAGACAGTAGCACCGGCAATTAAAGCACATTCTGTTTATCATTGAGCTAGTATTTTTAGGAAGCTGATGGAATTTGGCTTGTCATCTAACATGTGGATCTTTTTGCCAAATGTCAGGTCCCCTGACCAGACACCCAAGTTTCTCTGCCAACTGTCATTCTCCCTTGCAGAAAGAGTAATGCAATGCAGTCAGCAACTTGAAGAATTAACAGCCTCTGCCAGCATGCTCTAATTAAACAGCTATATAGACAACAGCTGTGAAAAATTCATCAATCATAGAATGTTTATTATTGGAATTAAAATGTCTCATAACTAATGCATGGATTTACACTGATTAACATCTCCTAGAAGGAGCAATCTGTGTCTTATAGCTTCCTGTATTTTGAATGTCTGTATCACTTGCACTGTCAGCCATCTGCCTCTGGTTAGTTAACCACAGTAAAAAGGTTGACCAGCTTCTTTGCAGCAAGTTAGGATCTACAGCTGTAGAACTGCTACCCTGAACACTTCAAAAAAAGGTCTAAATTCCTGATAACACATAGGCTTTTGGGTGTTCCAGTGTACTGGTCTTCTAGACATGTGGACTAGACTTCAATATTTGTCATGTTCTGACTAGAACTATTGTGTTAAAACTAAGTGGAAGAAGCTTCCAAGTTAGAGCTCTAATACAGCATCACTCTCCCTGAAGCATGCAGCTTGCAGGAAAAAGCACGCAAGAGATTGACTCCAAGGTTCTGAACCTGTCATGAGGTCTCTTGCTGATCACACAATAGTACTTCCAGTGTTGCATGGTCAGTAAATGCTTTTCCTCATCTAGAAAAAATAAATACTTGAAATATTAAGTGGTACTGACAGAATCTGAAAGTTGCTTTGGGAAAAAATATTAAGTAAAAAAGTAAAGTAAAAAAACTTTAATGGAGAGAAGCTGTTGTTTTAATTTTTGAGTAGGTAAAATACATGGAATCAAGTTCTGGAATGCTCTTGTGGTGTGTCTTTTAGCCATGTCATTTGTCTGCATTAGCATCTTGTTCTAACTTATAGCTCAACAGGAATTTGGAGGTCTCAGAGCAGGCTGACTGGATGTCTTTTAAGCATAAGAATAAAAGCAAGTATAAGATATGGGACAAAGATCTAAGCTTTGGATTTCTGACAGTTCAACTCACCAGTCAAGACTACATGACCATATTGTGAACTGTTTTCTTTCGTATTTCAAATTAACTCAAAGTCCAGACTCATGTCTGGATGCTTTGGGAAATACTTATTTGATGAGGCATTTAGTACCAATTCCTATTGTATGATTAAGTTAAGAGGTAAAGAATTTTGTTTTTCTTTTATGATCAACTGGGAATTGTGTCAAGAGATGGAGGCTATATCTGGAACATAGTTCATTCAGTAAATTGCAAGATTTTTTTCCCTTCCTTTCAACAGGCGCTTTTTCTACATGCTGAGCACAGCCCAGACCTCATTAAATTGTTTTCGTAGCAAGATGAGGAAAAGGACCTTCCTGATGGGTCTTACAGACATCCTGCTGCCATTTAGTTCTCAACTTTCACACAGACTTGGTTCTGAAATAGTGATGACTTCAGTAAAGGTAAGACTAGAAGGCACTATAGCCTTTTCTTATAATACTGAATTGGGCTCAGCCAGTGCTTTAACACTTGCCACAGAGTACTACAACGGCAAGACCAGGTAAAATTGACAGAAATAGTAGAGACTTTATTGATGCTGTATGTGAATACTTAGTGGATTTTGCGGCACTTCATGAAGACCGTAACCCCGTTTGAGCTGATTTTCCATTTACTTGGAGAAATGACCTGGCAAACATACCTTGCACTTAAGCATATTCACTTTTTAGCTTTGTGTGGAGGAAAACCTGTTAACTCTAGATAATAGATCTGCCTCACCAACAGACAGTATGCATTAAGTTGCCATGTTCAAAACATGATAATTTATTTCTGACATAAAAGTATACCTCTTATGAATTTCTGTTACATGCTCGTGCATTGAGGGGGATTTCTTTGCCAAGTCCTGTGTACACAGTTTTTAAGAATAGTTTTTAAGATTTCTCTTAAGGTGTTAAGAGAGCATGGAGCTTCTGATCAAGAGAAGCTTCGAAAGGCTTTAGTCTTTTCCACACTGCAGTGTTAGACTTCACTGCCATCCTTGCTATATTTATTCTATTTAAGAACAGTCAGAAATACTATTAAATTCAGCAGTGAATTTAATTAGTGGAGACAGTAAACATTTGTTTTTAGTAGAAGAAATTGTTATAAGTTACTCTCATGCTCATCTATTGTAAAAACTTGCTGTTAGAGCAGTTTGTGACCAAGGTTTTTCTTACAATGGCTGCTGGTGTTGTGGAAGTGAAATGTGAGTTTGGTATTAACTCTAGAATAACCAAACAAAATGTATAACCTGGCTATGTTTTAAAATGAGAAAGATTAAAAATATAAGATGCATGCTGACAGATAGTGAATGAACTAATGTACTCTTTACTTTCAGAAAACTGCTTTTGTTGTCTTTTCAAATTTAAATTAGTATGTTTTCATAAATATGGATTATTACATCTAAGCTCTAAACATGTTATGATAATTGGTTAATGTTCTCAGCTTTTCAAATAAGTGTAAAAAAAATAGCGTATTTTATCTTTTTATAGAACACAATTTCACAGATGCTTCTGAAAACCTGATAGCAGAATTATTTTTTTGAGATAGTTTCAGGCTTTATATATTTCTTGGAAGCGATGACTGTTTTTATAACCTTGCAAGTGTACCTAGTAGTTCTTGAAACTGCATATTTGTTAGTATTTGAAAGTGAACTAAAATAACATTTAATTCATTGTTCACTTTCTGTTCTTTGCATGGGCATTCTCATTTCAGATTACATATCCAAATTAGCAAGTTTAAGTAAATTTTGTGGGTCATGCCTACCTAGAAATGAAGCACAAGATTATAGTGAAGTAGCACAATCTCTGAATGATGAGCTGCTCCAAAGTTGTGCTTCATGCAGAACACATATTGTGCTGTAATGAGTCCCAGCAACATAAACAAACTAAACAAATTCAGCGTTGAGATAGGGGTGTAACAGAGAGGAATCACCAAAACACAGTTTCTGCTGAGAGTTGATCTGCTTAAAGAACTATGTTTTAGAGAAAGATTAAGATAATGAAAAATAGCAAGATTAGCTTATTGGAGAGAAAAACTTCATTAGGTGTGGAGGACAAAGTATCTCACAAATGACAGAAATAGAAACAGTACACAGTGGCCCTATTGGGGAAATTGTGTGGGTTGCAGGCAGGAATGAAACAGTTACACATACCTAATTAAGTTTACTTGAGAGAACTGAAAAATTGACTTCACATTTTCCCTTATTTCAAAATGTCTTGCTCTCGGGTATTGGGAGAAATCTTTGCTTTTAATACCTTTATTTTATTTTATTTTATTTGTCTTTTTTTTTTTTTTTCCAACTACATTCTTATGCTTATTCCAGTCTTGACTGCTGGTCAAACTCTATTGAGCTGCTTACATTGATTAAAGTTTTTCCTATGCTGCATCATCACTAATGTAATGAATGAATCTAATGACCCAATCATCTTTTTGGTGTTATTTCTGTCTTGAAGTTTGGGAGGTTATCCAGCTGTTGATGCATTGGATTTTATGTTGGCAGTATCTTAATGATGAAGCAAATGTGAAAGGTGTTGAAATTCTTTTGAAATAAGGTGAGCATATTATGTGTGCTCAGATATATAGCTGTAGATGCTGAGATGTCTCCATAGAGATAGAATGTTACTGGCTTTTTCATCAAGATCTCAACTTCTGGAAAGTCTGGCATCATTATGGAAATGAAACTGCACATTTTTCAGGATATCCTCCATACTGAGCATGTGTTTTTTGAGGATTTCCAAGTAAATATATTTATGAATAAGTGTGTGTTGATACAAATGGGGTTATTTATTTATTTTAGTAATGACTTCCATGTACTGTGCTTATCACTTCAGCTTCTGAAGAAGTCCCCATTTCAAAAGTTAATTCCTTGTTTTTGATGTTTTGTTTGTTTTTAGTTAGCCACTGTCTGCTTTGTACTTTTCATAAGGATATTTTTAGCTGATTCAGAACAGTGGAGTGGTGTCATTTGGGCTGATATTCAGAGAAGCCATCTGAGGTCATCACTGACCTGTTGGGAGTATCAGTTTAAGTAAAATAATGCAAAAAGCTGTGAGTTGTAGACAAAAAATCTCATAAAGTCAGGGTTAGTTCACATCTGAGTAAACTGTGAAACAAATAAGATTGTGCCTCAATAGCTGTTTTTTTTCTTGTTTTTTTTGCTTCTCTTTTCCTACTAAAACACAATTTAATAGGAACTCATCTAGTCCAACAGTTGCTTAGCATGATCAACTGCTTCAGATGGTGTATGTGGTCTTCTGGTATCCCCCAGTTTGTTGCTTTTGTGGATCTGACCCTGAGATTGGGATATACAAATCTTTCTACCCGAGGGAAATGAAACCTACTGATACTTGATGTTAGTAAGTACATGTGTGTGCCAAACAGTGGAAAGTCATTGCCAGCATCCACTTCTGTCCTCTACTGAGGTAAACTTGCATTGGACAGCCTTAAGCTTTTCCTGAAGGACTTGCACTGTAGGTAACTTAATAAAGAAAAGTAGAGTGTATGTGAATCCCACCCATGCTGATGCTGCTTTAAAATATTGATTTATGATGCAAATTGGAAGTAGTCAGTTTTAAATAGTCAACTATTAGCACAATGTCCTTATGCAGTATGTTGCTGCCTGTGTGTAACCATAGAAATAACCCACAGGTATTGGCACAGATGGGAGGAACAATCATAAATGTTATCAAAATATCTTTATTTTCAGAGGGGATTTCCCATTCATGTGCAGGTGTGGTTACACATTTCCAAGTTTGATAAAGATAGCGATGAGAGCTGGAATGTCTTCTCAGGGAATCTTCCAGAACAATTGCTTATTGATCCATAAGATTTCACCTACTGATTTACTCTGAAAGAAAACGATGACATTTCTGATCTGAGTTTATATTGACTTCTGCAAGGTTTGAGTTGCTTGTGACTGAGGGTCATGTGCAGGTTGTACCTGTATTACTTCCCCAGTCCCTCTTGACTTGTGCTATGTGCAGAACATCAGTGCTCAGGGGTCAGTATTAGGTGACTTAAAAGGAAGGGATAATAGTGAACACTACAGGCTGCAGTTTCCAGAGTGCCTGTGAATCAGATTAACCTGTACAAGGTTTTCTTTAATGCTTTATTTCTTTATTTTAATCTTAACTGAATAAAACCTAAACATATTGCTCAAGAAATAGAGAACTGAATGAGTAAAGTCCTGCTGAGGAGGTGATGGCTAAACTCCTGGATAACAAATGAAATGGAAAGTACTTTCTGCTTTAAGTAGTGAAGAGCTTTATCTCCCTTTTGAAAACTCAATAGACACGTCCATCAGGCAGCCTGACAAGGAAATTAAATCAGGTTACAGCACTGCAAGAAGTCCAGATTATATTACTGCTGAGCAGTGATGTTGTGGTGAACTTTATAGAAAAACTTCTGTTTTGTACAAAATAATCCAGTCCTTGTCTAGACAGAGATTCTGGGGTGAATTCTGAAAAAGCTTGGTGTTCCTGACTAAGGAAATAAAACTGTAGATATGACTTTCCTGTAGAACCTCTTGTGTTCTGTGTTCCTTTTTAAGAACACCAAATCTGGTGTTCTTAAAAAGGCTTTGTTTACTGCAGAATGGAAGAATGGAAAATATTATTTTTCTGGCCTTGGGATATATGTTTTCTGGCTGTGGTGGATCACTAAGTTCTACTAAATGTGATAGGAGAGACATATTCTACTAGAAATCTCAATAGAATTTAATTTTTTTTTCCCCAAAACTTAAATTCAATAATCAAATAAAGAATATTTTAATCAAATTACCTCATGAATGTATTTTGAGTAGACTGGTATTTTAGTAATCTTTCCTAATCTTCTATTTATTTAGGGAGGTGCTTTTACATACAGCTGGGATCCAGGTGCTTTTCAGCTTGCTGACGTTCGTTTCTAGAACTATAGCCTATCTCTGTTTCTCTTATCTCTCCATCCTGGGCTCTGAATATTCTCCAACATGAGGCAACTTCTCAGGGCCATTAGAGATAGGTCTGAAGATAGGAATTCTTGAAAACAGGTCCTGAGTTGTTTTCAAGTTTGTGAACTTCAGCCAGCTGTTCCATTAACATGAGTGTCAGATTAACAGGAAAGGGTTTCTGATATCAGATTCCTTGCACTTTCTGAAAAGCTATGCATTTGTATGGAAAATTAATTTTTCGTGTGTATATACAGGTATGTAGGATTCAATAAAATGAGCATGTGGGATTCTAGGTATTTTTTTTAAGAAAAGGAAGTTCTTCCTCTTAATTCTTCATGATCTCTCCCAGAACAGTTGCATTTAACTATATCACCTAGGCTAGTTTTGAATAACACTACTCATTCTTAGATCCTTCCATTTCCCCTCCTCACCTGCCCCCACCCACCCCTTAAAAAAAAAAAGCAATAGACGTTCTTTTGTTCTTTCTCAGTGGGTGATAAGAGTAAAATGTTTCTTTTACTGGCTTCTGCTTTATGCATTGCACACTTGCCTTAAGCAATTCAAAACCTAAATAAATCTTAACTCACAAAAGATGCGAGCATGAGAAATCTCATCCTTCTTCTGGAATGGCTCGGGGGCTGATTGTTTATTTAACAAGTCGGTGCCCTGATTTTGCCACTGACACACTTTGACAAAAATCCCTCACTCACATATAAACTGAAGTTGCAAAAAGGGAGAAAATTGGAAAGAAAGATGAGAGTCAGTACTCAAAGCTGTCTGCTGATCTAGGTGTTTTTGTTTTGTTAATTTTTAACTAAAAAACCACTGTTGGTGATCTCAGAGACCAGTAATGATCTGATGTAACAACCAAATCAAATATTTCTATTACTTGTTGTGCATAGTAACTGATCAACAAATAGCCTGGGGAAGAGGAAATGAATCTGAAGAAAGAACTGAACGGTTGCATTAAAAGTTGTAACAGACCAATGTGAGATTTGAGTAGTGTGCTCAACCTTCCTGCTGTCATAAAAAAGTGTTTGATCATTGGATGTCCAAAAACAGGGTTGTAGTTATATTTGGGAAAAGTCTTTTGTTCAGTTCACTGCGATAGAGAGGAGTTGTGGTGGGAGGCAGGTGCAGACACTTTGCCTGTATCACTACCATTTCCTATGGAGTGTGAAGTGCCTAAACCAACTGTGAGAGACAGTGCATGGGCTGATGTTTTGTTTGTGGTTTATTTTTGTAAGAGAAATACTATATATAAACATCAATACAAAATGCTTTTCGTTGCTGTTTGATTCCCTTCTCACTCTAGTGTTTTCAGTACATAAAATATTGCAGTTTAAGAAAACTGTAAGGTATTGGCTATCCTTCAAGGAGGAGGTGATATTTCCTGTGTTCACTCTCTTTCTTGTTTCCCATTTTCAATTCTTTTTCATACTAGAAAGCAAGAAAGGTGTATTGGATAGACTAAGGAGCAGGAGACGATGGGAAAAGCGCTTATGAAATTATACATAATTTGTATCTTATTACCAAGTAGGAAAATAAAAAAAATATTTTCCCATAATTTACATTATTTCTGATTTGTACATTTGGATGGAAAGGGCAGAAAAAAAGAAAAAGTGAAGAAATTTAGTTTCGTGTTGTGGATGTTCTTGCCTCTTTCATATGTGTCCCTCCTTGTTTACAAGATCAAACTATCACATTTCCCCAGATGAGGTTTCCTATGCTTGTCACAATCCAAGTTTCAGCAGGCTCTTCTACAATTGGTTTGAGTTTGTTTCTGACAAAGTGAAACTTTGGTTTCTAATATAAATACTGCATTAAGACTCAGAAGAGATTATTCAAGTAAGGAAAGTTTTCAGTGTCTTTACATTAGTTGATATTTTTGTGTCTTTGAGACCAATATTTAAGTATGATTTTTGCCTTGTGACCAGACAAATATAAATAATTTGAACCCGAACAAATATTAGTCAACTCTGCTCTTAAGGGAGTTTACTTCTGTTTACTTCAGCTGGAAGTCCCTTGTATTAAAATATTATTACCATCTCTGTATCCCATTCCCAGTTACTAATTTGAAACTTGTTTTCACTCAGAGGGTGGTGAAGTACTGATGCATGTTGCCCAGAGAAGCTGTAAAAAAAACCATCCCTGGAAATGTTCAGGGCCAGAACGGATGGGGAGCCTGGGCAGCATGATCTAGTGGATGGCAAGCAGTCCATGGCAGGGGGTTGGAACTAGGTGGTCTTTGAGGTTCCTTCCAAAGCAAGCCATTCTATGATCCCACGAATGTTCATATGATTAATTTGATTTAATGAAGACTTCCTGAACTATGAAACTCTTAATAATCTCTAGCTATACACCAGTATTTACAGTGCATTGTTTTCAAAATACATTATCTGCAAATGACAAAGACATTTTAAGTGGAAGTGCACATGTGCATCTGACCATGTACCTTTTGTCAGCACCAGCATAGTCAGACTCAAATGACCTCACCAGGCTCTGTTTTTATCTGGCTGCAAAGTGGAAGGATTCGACTTCTGGCCTGACTCCTTCCATATTGTTAAATTCCTTTTAAAGAATTATTAGACCTATTCAACAGCATTCCTTTAAAAACTTGCAACTTGATGCTTTACCATGCAGGATTTTAGTTCTCTAAAAACACAAATGGATATGTTAGTCTGTGGGGACTTTTTTTTTTTTTTTTTTTTTTTTGCCTTGGAGATGTCATTAGGCATCATTTAGGAACAGATATAGCCATGAAGTAGCAATCTACTTCTTAAACATTCAGAAAATGACTGTGCATGAAATGATTAAAGAATGATGTAGTATTATAGCTGAAATACTTTCTAGTGGCAATGTTTGTTTCCTTTGCAGAAGTAAAGCTTTAGTTGTATTTCTGATTCTTCAGGCACTTACTTCAGATTCTTCTGTACTTACCATTGTTATTTTTATGACAGAAGTTCAGCAAATGTACTTTTTTTCCCCTTAGTTTTCCTTGCCTTGTTCATCTATCCCATGACAAATGTTATCTAGCTGGAGCTAATGTGTATTGAAGGGGAAGTAGTGTGGTAAAGGTTTGTTTGATGACAGAGCATGTTCTTTGGTACCCCCTGCAGTGTATTTTCAGGTTGTTCAGTCATTTGAACAGAAGTTTGGAGTTCAGCTGGCATTTAGCACAGCTGATGCCATCAGACCCACAGGGTGCACTTGCACAGCAGAACTCAAGTGCTGTTGCTAACCAAATCTTGCTAGTAAAGTTAGTATGTCATGCATTAAGCTTATGCAGTGTTGCTGATGGGTGTTGCTAATGTGTTCTATGTAGTGAATTGTTCTTAAAAAGTAATAATGAATATCTAAAATGGTCAGTTTTCTAAAGATCTAGAAGTAAACGTGTGCAGTTTTTTATGACATTCTTCTCTGAGACTCTCACCTGGTGGTTCTCTGCTTTTTCAATTTCTTCATGTCTAGATTGGAATTTTGGGGAGAATTTGAGATAATGGAGACAAACAATTAGAAAGAAACAGAGTAATGAGGGACACAAAAGTATAGTGGCAGAGGATTGTGTGGTGAAGCCTCATGGCTATTCTGAAGGTTTTGTTAAAGTTTAAATTCAAGTCTAATCTGGAACACCATGCCTGGGGGGAAATGCTGTTTGCATGCAGCTTTAAATGCTGACAGTTTAGGGAGGAGTGTGTGAAAATTGCTATTCTATAATAATAAGCAGTTGTAATAGCAATCTAACTGTCATGTAGCAATCATACCCCTGAGCATTAAAACATGACATCGAAAGACAATTTTATGCAACCAGCACCTTCATATTCCTCTAAGTATTTTCTTTCAGCCACTCTACTTATGGCTTTGTTCATTTTTCATGTGCTTACAATATAATAGAAATCAGAGGGTGAGGCCTATCTGCCAAAACTTATTTACTAGAAAGGATTCAATGCAATAGTTTCATCCTGACTGGGAATCCAGGGAGTGGAAAATCTACAGTGTATAGATCCATCTGGAGTTCCCTTAGTTCAGAAATGGTAACTTGGTGCCACACATCACCTTAAGGGCCACAAATAAACAGTCTTAGAGCTGTATGGCAGCAACAGCCACAGAATCATTTATTGTGAGATGGAGCTTGTTGAGACAGTGACAAGTTTGGAGTATAGGTGAGCGTGTGTGCACTTAGGTGCTGGGTGCCTGTTTCTTTTCATCTGCATATGGTGACTTGTTGTGCCTTTTATTTTGCTACTTCTCAAAGGGAAAGAAGCTAATTTGTTGGGAGTTGTTTTCTTTCTTTTGAGCTTGTAAGCAGTAACAAAATTCCTGTTCTTACATTCACAGTTTCTGTAGGGAGCAAGGTTTCATTAAAAGGAGCTGGTTTCATTAAAGAACAAAGATGCTGTCCTGCTAGCTTAGGTGTGTAAATCTGTCACACTGACCCTTAGAAGTCCTACTCAGTTTTCAGCTAGGTTCTGGAGGCATTACATTTCACAGCACCTGTACTTTCAAAATTGAAGTCGCCTCTTGGTCAGACTGCTGAGGCAGTGTACTTTAATGTACGTTAATGCTGTGTGGATGCCAGACTCACAAAAGATAGAGCAGTCCAACTGGCCTATAAATAAATATTTCCACTATTAAAACAACAACAACAACAAAAAACTACACCCAGAAACTACCTCTTGATGTCTAATACTTGACATCTCATGAAACAATGCTGAATCATGCAAATATGTTAGTCTTTGATGGATCAGAACTGGAATGCTGACAACTTTGAAGCATTTCTAAGAAGTTGGTAATAGTTCAAATCTCATCAGCTTCTGAGATTTTGTCTGTTTCTTTGGGAAGCTGGGATAAATGTCTCTGGATGTGATGTCAGGCTTGAATCTTTAAGAAGTCTTGGATGAAAATTCCTTCCTTCTTCTGACCCAATCTCTTATCACCCATTGTGATATTACACAAATTGAATTTCAGGCCTCATGAGGTAAGGTTTCTGCCATGGTCAGCAGAAGTGTCTTTCTATCTGATTACCCTTGAGGTCAGAGGCGTGTGATACATTCAAGGGTGTTTCTAATTGAACGAAGCTTGGAATATGTGAGGGTTGTAGACAGCAGCTGGCCCCAGCAGAGACTTAACAGATTTTCTGAGAACCTGCAAAGATCTTGGCAGGATGTCAGCGAAGATACTGCAGGGTTGCTAGATGCCAGGAAAATGAGATCTTTGCTTTGCAGAGAAGAAAATGGTATTTAGGGAAGATGTAATTCATTATATTACGATAGTAGCATTGTGAACAAAGCTGTATTCAAATGTATCAAAGTCTAGGACTAGTAGGCAAGTTGTGTACTCTGTTTCATGGGTGAATAAACTGAAGTAGAAGTGGGTAATGGAAAGATGTGCTTTCTCATAGCAAAGTATTATCAGAGCAGGAAGTCACTTGTTCCTATGTAAAAATTCTTAAAAGTAAAGATTGGAGGGAATCAAAGCAGTGATGGAAAAATGGTTTGAAGGTATTTGAAAGGATAGAAAAGGGAAGAATGGTGGCTGAGTGGGTAAAGTAAAAATGTTTGTGAAGGAAGATAGAGGATTTTTGAGGGATATTACTGTCTTCCTGGAAAAGGAGAAAATTTAATCTATAGCATTAGGAGTTTCCAGCATGCAGTATCCAAACATTCATTCAGATTTACTCTGAGCATATATTTGCTGGTGATTTGTTCTGGTAGAATATATATGTATTTCTTTGATAGTTTCAGGTGCTGGTAAACTTAGCTGTCTGTTTCTCTTTGAGTGTAGTGATATATGCCTCACCATACAGGAACCTGATTGGAAAGATATCAGATCAGTCTGCAAGCAACTACTCGATCAGTTTTGCTGATGTCCTCGTTGTCTCTTACTGGAGCTTTAGTGATAAGGTGATCTCCATAGAATTTGGTCAGAATTAGAATGTTACAGAGGCAAAGCTGTAGCATTTAAAGGGCTATCTTTGTGAGGAGAGAAAACTGATTCTCATCTAGTGTGCAGATTAACCATGATGCAAAGATTAGCAACCCTAATGGAGTTAAAAAATGCCAGCTAATAAAATCCTCTTGATTTTTGCAGAACTGAGCTTAGCAGCACTTGAAATCCCTCAGTTTGTTGCATCCTTGTGTTCCAAAAGAAATAAGGTGGCAGGCAGGATACCATTGAATTGGAACGCGATGGGTACCACTGGAAAGGCCAATGGGTGGGGGGAATAGGTCCTAAAGACAGACTAATAGTAAAATATATGGATGACAAGCAGCCTCTTCCTGATGTATAGGTCTGTTTCAAAGTAGGAGACAACACGGTCTAGTTTTAGAACTATTGTGGATGGGTCAAATCCCAGCCTCCTTCTGTGTTATCTCTTCACTTGATCAGAAAATAGTGGCTTTAAACAGCAATCTCTCTGATCTTGTGACAGCCATAAAAACCTACAAAGAAATTTTCCATTCCTTTCTTCATTCTTCCTTCAGTTCATCTCCCCAAAGGATTATTGCCTTTATCGCAATAATTAAACTTCTGTAACAGAGCACTGAGCCTGAGAGAGGGAACAGTTGGGTGTGGTACAATATGTAAGGGCATTGTAGGCTGCCAGCACAAGCTGATACAGAAGAGAAGAAAGCTGTGGAAGTCCCTGAATCCTTGGGCATGAACTTTTGTTTTTCAAAAGACCATTAAAATAGGGAGCTAGTGGAAGCAAGTTGGTCAATGTGACTTAAAAGGCATGGGGAGCTTTTGAAAGCAGCTGCTGTGTGTCAGATCTATAAACTGACTTCCTGCCATAGGAGGCCTCTAGCTAGTTCAGCTGGAAATATCAGTGTGGTGCTCTGGGTGAGGGAGAGATGGTCTCTTCTGAGTAGTCTATGCACATGTCCATCAAGTTCTTTGTTTACAGAAACTCACACATGAGAGCACACTTCTTTCATCAAGTCTCAGCTAACATCAAATAAATCCTTGCTTTCTCCTCTGCCTTTCTCTGTCTTTCAGATTACAATGTACTATCACTTTTGTTCAGGGTGGATGCATGTTTTCTTTCCAGTGTTCAATTCCCCTCACAATGATCTTTATCTGCCAGTTTTGGAACTGCCCTTCTCCAGGAGGATTTAATTTCCTTCAAAAATTGCATTTTCACTAAATCAATAACCTAGAAAGAATCTCTGGCAAAGAACTGAGCTTTGGTGCAGTAGGTGTCTCTAGATTTAGTGGCCTGTATCATCATCTTTGTTGGAACTTGTTATTTAGCTAAATTTTAACTCCTCAGCTGCTGAATCCAAACCTCTTGCACTTATTTCTGTCCCTGCTGAAGCAAGTTGTCTTATGCCAAGAGAGCTATATCATAATCTCAGGAACTTATAAGCATCTTTTCTGCTTCCTGTATTGCTGAAATTCTTTCCTCATTCGGCATGTTACATACCACAGCCCTTCATGCAAAAACTCAGCACCAGGTTTGAACTCCTTTAGGTTAAAAAATGAACCTGAATATTGTGTTCCATACCAGGAAAAGTCATTCTTTTGCATATCTGTGGTTTTCAAATGCAGTCATGAATCCTGAAATGAGGAGGATGGAAACCACAATGAGATATTTTGAAAGTTAAGTCTGGCATGTGTCCATGTGTGACTCCTTTGCTGTGCAGAGTAGGGTATGTTTGTAGTGAAATAGGAAATCCGAAAGAAAGCTGAATGTTCAGAAGTCTGGATATATTTTGAGCCTCTTGGAAGTCTGAGAAGTAGAGGAAATGTTAACTTGCTTTAGAAAAGCAAGATGTAATTCCTGTCTTCTTAAAGGCATTTCATATTTACGTTGTTTAATGCATCAGAGATTCTGGAAACTGCTACGTTTAGAAGAAATTTAGATGTTGGTTCAATGAAACTTTTTGACCCTGATGACTTTTGAGAGTGAGAGGATGAGGAATTAATAATAGTGGGGGAAAAAACAACAACAAAAAGCAAAAAACAAAAACAAAAACAAAAACAAAAAAAAACAAAAAAACAAAAAAACCCAACAAAACAAAAAAAAAACCAAAAAACAACACACAAGTTCTGTTGATGTTTATACCACACATATCAGAGTTGGAACCTGATTTGAGCACTCACAGCTTTAATTGCATTTTGGAAACTTGTCTGGAGTTGGAAGTTCCTCAGGGACTTGGTAACTGCTTCCCCACTGCTTGAGCTCAAATCCCAGCTTCATATGCCCATAGTCACAGACCTTAGGTATGCATCTTACAGCTTGTGCATCTCTCTCAGTGTTACATAATGTATGTCTGGGTGGGCAGTGAGTGCTATTGCAAAGATACCATGTTCTATCTTGTAAAAGCAAGGTGTATACTTATGCAGGGGGCTTGTTCTTCTGTCTTTTCTTCTGGAGGTCGTGGGTTCAAAGAAAATCTGCATCACTTGTCAGCACGTCATCTTGGTCGGTGTTGTCAAATAATGCTATTAATGAAGAGGATATGCTTTTCAATTCCTTTTAAATTTATTTCATATCAGGAGAGAAACAGAAGGTGGACCTTAATTTTAAAAGTCCTGCAAGAAAGCCTGGCAGTTTGGTCTGAGGGAACCACACAGTCTCTCTGTGTGTGCTTTTAACAGGGAGGGTATGATCAGAACCTTACCGGGTTACAGGCTGAGGTCTGCAGATGAGCTCTCTTAGGAGGCTGCTGTGCCCTTTTTTATAATTACCGGATACTTCTCTTGGAATGGTTCACACTCATGTAAATACAGTGTGTGCTCATACAAAGTGTATGGATATTGTTTGGGAAGTGCTGTTAAAGTTTTGGCTTATGTAGGCGCATTCTGTGGCCTGACAGGATTACTCCCGTTGGAGTAATAACTAAGAGTTTTGCTTACTTAGGGCCTGTTCCTACTCCCTTTGAAGCTAATGGCATAATTCCCAGTAATGTTTAGCAGTGCAGGGTCAAGTCTTTAAGGTTGATAGAATTTGATGCTAGAAGCCTCAGTCAGTGCTCACTGAAGCACACAGGGATTTCCCCAGTTATTTCAGTGAGTTTTGGATAGAATTGCAGATTCACTTTTTTTTTTTTTTTTTCATGAAAATAATTACCATCTCTATAGAAGTTGAAATGAGAGTGTTATGCTTACAGAAATTCTCTTGACTTTCTTCTTTTTAATACTGGCTGATACCACACACTTCTTTTATAACACTAAAATATTTACTTCAAGTAAGTTCCCAGAAGTTTGGAACAACCACATCCAGAAGCAATAGACTTGTTAAATTGAAAGGGACGTTTTATGTTGTGCCACATCTCTTGTGACTTCTGAATACGCTGAGTTTCTACTGTTGCAGGAACTGTGAATCTCATGGTATCTCAGCCTTCAGGCTCCTAATCCCAGCTGGTCAGGCCTCACAGCATCTGCAGGGAAATGATGAAGAGTGATGTTGCAGCTGCTTGAGGAAAAAATAGCTGGCTCTTTCTCATCTCAAAGACTGGTACTACTCGGAAGCTTTGCAAGGTATGAAGAATATTTTCTTGTTTCCGTATGCTCTCTGACACACAGGAGTTCCCTTTAGTTCTGAAATTGCCCTCACCTACATTTCTCATATGCTTCTGGGAGTTTGCCAAAGCACAGTTATTTTTATACTTGGACTTTGGTACTTCAGACTTGCTAAACTAGATCTTTAAGGGAATACAGTGAAAATACAGCAAACTGGGGAGAAGCACAGAAAGCTATTAGAGGAAGTCCATTAGCAGTCACTTGTTTGGTTCAACAGGTCTTTTGGTCTAAAGGGCAGGCAGGAGAGCCCATCTCATGGTTTTAAAGGAGGATGAGAAGGAAAAGGAAATTTGGTGTGTGTGTGTGAATATTCCATTTTTATACTGCTGATCTACTGGGTTGCTTTAAAGGAAGGATAAAGATTTACCGTTTTTATTTCCTTCTGTTTGAATCTGCTTATATTCAGTTACTATATGAGTGGTGCTACATAAGTAATACCTCCTATTTTATTATGTTGGCACATGAAGTCAGTGGCAGATGTTGGTGGTATGGTAGTAGAAGTTGAACCTTCCTGCCAATATCCAGTTATGTTTTGTTGTCATGTGACAGATGGCAGCAGAGGGGCAGTCTGACAAAATGATGTCTAATGTGGAAGTGTGTATGAAGCAAAGGTGTGGAATTGTATTTCTCCATGTGGAAAAGGCAGGACCTGCTGACATTCATCAACGCTTGACGAACGTTTACAGAGATAAATCAGTAGATGTGAGCATCGTGAAGCAGTGGGTGGTGAGTTTCAGCAGTGGTGACAGTGGGTCACCTCCAGTGGTACAGATTTTTATAAGCATAGCATGCAGACTCTTGTCCATCACTGGCAAAAATCCATAGCTAATAGTGGTGGCTATGTTGAAAATAGTGTTTTGTAGCTGAGAATATGCTCTGTCAAGTAGTGTATCTGTTGTAGTTTATATGGAAATGAAGAGGAGATATTACTTCTGGAGTGACCTAAGGTCTATATACAAAGTAATCTTAATAATTATCACTGGTTGGATATCTGCAGTACTGGACTTAAAGTTGTTTGAGCTTTGTAATGCATGATTCGTTCTACTGGTGCAATTTAAGCTTCTTTAGGACTTTGCAACTTTTATTAACACTGTCTTATCTGCAAATCTCCTGAGAGAGAGGGACCCAGTGATCCAGATGTCTTTTCTCATGCAGAGGCATCATTAATGCTTCAGGCTTTCCTGAAGTATGCCTTAAATACTTTTTTCTAGAATCCCACCTTTGGGTGTATACCCGCCTAGTATAAGATAACACTGGATTTCAGTTGAGTTAACGTGAAAAATACTGAGCTCTGTAGGCTAAATAGTATCATAAATGTTTTCCCATTTCTTTAATCATTGCTTTGATAGTTCTCTAGGCCTAGGGATATTAGTCTTCTAGGAATCTAGCATATTACAGAAAATACAGCAATGTGAAACATGTATTTTTTTGTGTTTTCACTGATTCTAGCAAATTGTTATACTATGGACGTGTCCATGACATTTATGGTACTTTTTGGTTTAATTCATGTGTGTACTCTCATGCAGTGGTAGATTTTACAGCCATTGACATGATCATTGGAGAAGGTAACCATAAATTTTAACAATTAACCCTGCACCACTTCAGCAACACCCACTTGAGCTTGAATGTCTTTTACATTAAGCTTTTTGTATTCTATCTCTGTATCTTTTGGGTCGTGGTGAACCACTTGGTGTTCACAGAGTCATTTGGGTATTGCTAGGTAATCTGAATGGCTGTTGAATGATATGAGCCAACTAGGACTGTTGAGGTCAATATCACTGTGTTATTCAGAGTCTGAATCGTGCATCCTACAGTGGGATTATGGATCCTTGAGGAAATCTATAAACTACTCCTGGAACTCCTCATCCTTTTATCTCTGAAGCAGTGTTGTTATCTCTGTGTGGCTTTTAGCCATGAGGTTCACAGTTAGGAAGATGGTCTGATTTTGGACTCAGCCATGAAAAAAAATTTTATTTTCATTCATGTGTTTGATCATGTATGTTAAAGCGTGTTAATAGTGTATCTATGTACATCCGTAATGTTTGTTGGCATTTAAGTCAATAGTAGAATCCCTAATGGGAAGTGGAGCAAAATGAATGTACAGACCAATGTCAGAGTGACTACAAAACAGTGTGGGATGTATATTTAGAAAAGGAAGTTCTTTGTCCAGATGTCCCACTGCGCTCCTTAGGGAGTGTTTGTGATTGCTCTCTGAAATGTATATCGCTTCAGATGAAATATATGATACAAACCTCCTTGGGGCCAGGATAATTAGCAAAAGCACTTAAACTGTACAGCAGCATCACTTAACCACTCTAGTTGAGCTATATTATAAATAAGCTATCGCAGAAGCCTCTGGGGATCTTCTGGTTGAACACTTCAATATGAAAGAGATCTGTTTTTCTTGTTTTTGGTTTTAAAATGACTTTGCCATTTGTACCAAAGGAGGGAGGAAGTAAAACAGACTTGGAACACAAAATTAGTCAGAAAATCTGTTCTAATTAAATGATGATATACTTGTCTACGTTAGTGATGGATATTGAACTGTGGAATAATGCTGAAAACTGATGGGGATTTTTTTTTTAACCACCTTATACTGAAAAATCTGCCTGAGGAAAGTAAACTTTGATATAGTAGAACTTCATGTTATCACATTTCATAAGGATGAATAGCTATAAAGGGAAAGAAATGGCAAATAAAACCCAACTGATTCTGCAAGGTATCTCTTACTGTAAGGTGACAAGGCCAGCAAAACACAATCAGACCTAAGGGGTAAATTATTCTAAATGCTTTAACTGAGAATTACGACGTTGAGTCTCTGCTGCTGGCCAGATGTATGGTCAGGAGCAAATCAGAGCAAGATTATATATACAAGTGTGACCTAGGGCTAGTTAAAGATACTGTATGCAGAAGCTGACCTTGAGCTGTTAACTCAAGGTAGCTTACAGAAAACAATGTATTGATTTCAAATGAAGTAGTTGTCTTTTGCAACTGTGTCATTTTCAGGTTGCCTTTTTTTTTTTTTTTTTTTTTTTTTTTATCTGTTTGGAGATGTGTTATCACTGAGAGCTTTAAAAATAGCTCATAGTAGAACATTGTAAGATCACTTGATATAAAGATCCATTCTATGTAATTGCAAAAGGTGGAAAAAGTTATCAAGGCATATAGAGCACAGATGTACAAGTCCTGGGGAGAGGGAAAAAATTGGTTTCACTTAAGTTTTTCACTTAGTCTCTGTGAGATAGTGTTCTATTTGCAGATTGTTGGCAGTGAGGTCAAGTTTTAGGACTACTTCCAAAAACTAGTTTTTCTTGGTGCCAATTTCTTTTGTACAACAGGGTAAAAAAAAAATAGGAATAGTGAAAGACTTAAATACTTATCCCATTACAGATACCAGTTGTTTTTCATGTTTTGGTTTTTTTTTGTTTGTTTGTTTCTTCCTGTGTGCTACAACATGAGCATTATACCAACCAGGTCCTGCAACTACCAGTAACTCCAGTTTTTGGAGGCAATCCCTCCCAGTTTGACACACAGAAAGACGTCATATGCAGATTAAATGAGGGATGCAGTTTAATGTCTGCTTTCTTTGCTTTATTTTCGGCAAATGCTTCCTAATAATGCTAGGAAATGAAGTACTAAACAAGTAATGCCTTGTTTTAAGAAGGTGTTTATGGAGTACCAGCACAATAACTGTCCAAGATAGAAGGACTCTAAAGACATTATAATTTTCTGCTCAAACTAACTTGCTGACCAAACTGATCATTTGTTTACAAGGGTTTTATTTTTATCAGTTAATGTGAAGGTTGAATTTCATTTCAAATGGCTTAAAAAAGGTATTAAGTTTAATTTTTCATGCAACTATGTGATAACAGGATAACACTGATGTTAATACTGATGTTAGGTTAGGCAGCTGAAGAGGGGATTATAATAGAAAAGTGCCAATAGTATGTTGTTAGAAAACAGGATGCCAAGAAGCCGTTAGAATCGGGAGTAAGAGAATAAACTGGGAGTTACAGTGGAAAATGGGTGAAGACATAAGGCAAACTACAAGTAAAAGGTATTATACTGTTGTTTAGATCTTTAGGTTCTTGTCAAAGGGTATAAATTGAGAGGTCAAAAAATTTCTATGGTGTGAAAACTGGGAAGTGATTGGCTTAGAAGCAGCCACCTAATTTATTGGCTGCAAGGTATCTTCAGATAATGCATCTGCCAGGTTTGTGGAGTATTTCTGTGACATATACTAACTGATATTCCTAAAAATACCAAAGGGTATGAGTTGTGTGTGACACGAAAGAAAACAGGGCTCCAAAAGGCAGTAGCAGGGATGAAATAGGGATGCAATAGCAGGCTCTGCTGTTGTTCTGTAGCAACTGATATAAAGGAGAGAAAAAAATGTGTTGTAGTTCCATGTGGACAAGGAGCCTCAGTACCCAGAACCGTCTCACCTCCCCTTGGTAATCAAACAAACTTCCTTAAAAATGTTATACATATAAATGCCAGCAAGTAGAGATTGGGATTTTCACAAGTACATTCAGAATGTGATAAGTTTCCTGCCACACTGTCATCACAGTGACATAACACACAAGTGCATCCATATGTGGCAATGAGAGCAATGCAAGGATGTGAAGTAGAAGAGGACAGGCAGTGTACTGAGTGCTGTGCAATCCATGGGGAATGCTCCCCACAGGAAGGCTGGGTGCAAACAAGGAAACGCAGAGACACAGAGGCTGAGGGTCAAACTGTTCATCTACAGAGCAGGTGTCCTCTTGGGGGAAGCAGTGCTTGTACACACATGTGTCTTTGGCCAAAGGAATCATGGAAGGCTCAGTGGGTGGTAAATTCTGTTTGTGATTCTGGCTAGTCTCATGTTGCCTGAACTGCTGCTATTTTAATTACTCATCCTTTCAGAGGACAAAATATTTCTCCATGAAACGTATAGACATTTTGTGGTTAACTGGTGCTATGGCAGCATTTGCTGATAACTTACACCCACCACTTGACTATATTTGAGGAATAAAAGTGAAGATTTTAATGTTAGACACAGATACATGTGCAAGGATTTCCCTGCAGAAGCAGAATGTGGACAACACATTATCCAGTCCTTACTGTAAGAGACATAATAGTGAATGACCAGTGTCTCAGCTTGAATGGTCTGCAGGGGCGAATGTGAGCTTCTGTCCCATTAATGAGCAGGAAACCTAAAAGCAAAGAGATATTTAAAAAAAATAAACTGACTGTTTCAGAAGCTTTTTCTCCACAAATTATCTGTGGGTGTATGGGGAGCAGGGACTTTAATTAGAGACTGAATGGACCGTTGCACTGCAGGTACTAGGTATTTCAATTCCAGACATAGTTTCATTGAGAGCAAGTGAAACAAAAACTCCAAATAAATACTTTATCAAACATGACATTCTGTCTGACTTTCAGTTACTTTTCCCTGCTGGAAAGAGCAAAATGAGATCTGACCCCCTCTTGTTTTGTCTGAAATGAAGAAGCTAAAGCTGAAGATACAAGCAAAGTAAGATGAACTTGGATAGTGGATTGGCACTAGGGACAAGAAGAAGGTGGGAACTAGTACAGGCTATTAGGAGTAGTCATAGAAAAGCCGTGTCTTGCAAGGGTGATTTCTGATGTTTCTAAAATGAATCTTGTGTTTTTTCCCCCCCCACAAATTTTGAGATCCACTGTCAAAACACTTGTACTATCTTCCCTTCAGTGGCTGTCTAGTATAGAAGATGGCAGCTTACTGCTGCTGCAGGTTGAACTTTCACTGTGCTTGGCTCAACAGAGCGCTGATGTGGTTTAGTCATCGTGTCTTTAGAACTGCATGATAGTGTTTCCATTGTTTTTAATAAACTTGCTTCCTGGGCAACCTTATTCCAGATATTTTCTACATTTTCATAGTTTGACTTACCAAATGTGAAATTTGCAAAACATCTGTAATGAATCAGATTTCTTCATTCTTGTGCATCAACCAGTAATGAAGTGATTTTAGATCTGGGCTGTGTTTCTTCTGAAGTGGTATTTGGAACTGCCACTCTGCCAGGGCTACTGTGTGTTTTGCAATTGCACAACACAAAGGCAGCTTGAGCCTCATAGTTTAGGACAAACCTAAATTATGAGTAATTGTTGGAATTCAAGTTGATTCAGTATTCCTGAACCTGGAAATGGAGCTAGTAGAGTGGTTCACAATATAGTTTGGTGTGTGCTGTGTTTCTGCTGCAGTGTGCTCTCAGCTACAGGCCAGGCATGTCCAACCTGTGAACAGCATGTGACCCTGGACAGCTAGTATTATGGCCCCACAAGATCTCAAACCTCTAATTTTATTATGTGGTGATTTTTAGCAATGATTTTTGAGTCGATTGCATGTAGCTTGAATGCAAAGTGTGTAGGTGACAATGGAATGCTGTGGAGGAGAAGGCATAGTGCAGTACAAACTCTGCCTCTCACGCCCACAGCTTGCTCAGTCAAACTAAAACCTGCTTGTATTACATGTTATGAGCATTTGTGCTGTTTGGTGAGTAAAACATAATGCTTAATGGTAATCATACTATTTCAACCTACTTACCCACATGTGTCCCTATGATGACATGTGTTAAGCCGACGCAATTTTTCTTTTCTAATTATTAAATGTGGAATAGTGATATTTCATAAAACAACATAAGTTAACAAGCTGCAGAAGAAATATGCAGAATACTTGAGTTGTGCTGATAAATTTTGTAACTTTCAATGGCTGAAAAAACAAAAATGTAAAATTTGTAGTAAGTTTTTGATTAGTTTCACCCTGTTGATTAGTGTTTCTGCCAATTCCAGAAGTTCCTTTTAAAGTGTGGATGTTGATTATGGGGATGTCGCTAACTTGTCTTAATTGAGGTAGCTAAGTCAGGGTAAAATTTGAAAAAGATTTTATTATTTGCAAAATGGAATCAAGTCATTTATGGAATCAAAAGGAAAATTTGTGCCAGAACTTGAAGAGGAAAAATGACTCTCAGGTTTAGAATTTTTGGTGGATTTTACTGCTCATTTAAATGAGTTAAGCATGCACCTTCAGGGTGAAAATCCATTTGTGTGTACTGGTTTCACAAAAACGAGGTCAAGTATTCCACTAGTTATACGCTTTTGTTGCCCTCTTCTTTCTTTCTTTATTTTTTAAATAAAAGTTTTGTTACTTATAATATGTTTTATTTGTGGCACTCTTCACTGAGTGCTGCCCAGGCAAATTGGAAGTTTGGACAGCCATACTATAGATCTTGCTGAGATACTTGGGTTAGGCTAATTCCAACAGAACTGGTTTGGACTGGTAAATAAATAGTCAGGATATGATAGATTACAATATATCACGTGGGTTCTTTGGTGGGAGTCTACACAATAGTGGACAGTTTAATATTACACTTTTTTCTTTACTGAGGTACATTTAAAATGTAGGTATGCAGCACAAATTCTGCTTTTAATTAGTCAGTCCAACTCTGAGGAACTTTGCTGAGTAAATATAGGGTAGCACTGTTTATAACTCTCTTATCAATAGGAAAACAAATTCTGTTATTCTCCACTGTGTTTGTTATTTTGGAAAACACTGCAAGTATGTCAGCTAGCTGCAGTCTTGTCATAAACATAAGCTAATGAAAAGAACTTCACTATTTGTAGTGCATATCTTTATTCTGCTGGAACACAAATGCATAAATAACATATAGGATCTCATTTCCTATGCTAAGTACTCTAACTTAGTGGATTCCTGAAGAACTAACAGAAATTATCTAAGTGGGAACTTCTTTGAGGCACTGTAGTAAACAATACTTTGAGTGATAGAAAAATTAAAAAACAAACAATGAAACACAAAAATGAAAGAGCAGGGGTAGAATTGCTGTGAAAATGAACAAGCAGGTAGTGTAAGATCCTTCAGGAAAAGCAGTTTTGGCATTCCAAAATGAAAGATTGTTGGTGTTCTTTGGGAATCTGTACCTAACAGCACTGAAGTGTGCTTCCTGTCTCATAACAGGAAATCTGAACATTAAAACCCCTCCAATGCATTTCTGAAAATCCCTTATTTCAAAGCAGAGGATGAATAAATAGAGTGGCCAATAGCCAGATTTAGAGAGCAGTAGTGTTTCCAACTTTCAAAATAATGTATAAAAAAAAAAATCTTGTAGTATTCCACTAGAACTAATTGCCACCTAAATTTTGTTTCTGCAGTTTCACATTGTATTCAGGTTTTTATTGCAGCAAATGTATACCTGGCTTGATAACATATTGACAGTCCAAAGATTAAAATGTAAATTCCACTTTTTAGTGCATAAAATAGCAAACAGTAAAAATCTTTCCTACAATGTATTCCTGTATTTCCTGAAGGGTGGTCATAAGCACAACTGAAGAAGAGATACTGTTGACAAAACTAGGGAGCTGATAACACTTGGGGAGGTCTGTTGGCAAGTTTTGCTGTATTTCCTAAACAAAATCCTTCTCTGATGTGACACTGACACAATTGGAAAGTGTTTTGAGAAGGGATGAGTGATCATCTGTTGCCAGTAATGGCCCCTGGGAAGCAATGATTGAACCCTAGGCTGTTCTGACTGTGGCTCTGGGATGATGTGTTGGTTCATGATAAATTATATTCAGTGGCTTTTGTGGTGCAGATGTGTATTTTGTGTGGCTATGTGTATTTTTCAGAAAGGTAGAAGATTTAGTTGTCTCCTATGGGAAATATAAGGTTTGATTACAGCCTAACTCCTGAAGCACTGACCTCTACTTTACTGGTTGTGCCAAAATGTGGGGGGGAACATCACCATACCACTGGGGGAGCCTCATCTTGGAGGCACTACCCAGTAGCTGAATGTTTGGCTTCACATCCATACGCATTAAGAGCAGACTCTAGTGCAACCCCATCCCTTTGTGGTTTTTCAGCCACTCCTCTACAGCCTCAAACAGTTTATTTTTTGGGTCAAAGCATCTTTGGCTGCCAAAATAAGCTAAAGGCCATACTAAAGCCTTTTGCACAATGTAAGCTAGAGCCAAATTTTGAAACTTCTCAGTTTTGAATGAACTGAAGTTCTTCCAGTTCATGTACCTAAATGAGAGAACAAGTGCTATGGAATTGCTACTCCATTTCTAACACTCACAGGTAGGTCCTTGAATCTGAAACATAAACTTTATGTTAACACAAAAGAAGCAAAAGTACCTGCAGAGCTCTCTGTAGCCTCTATCCTCTTGTTGGAATGGAAGACTGAGGCCCTCTGCCTTGCCATACATGTGTTTTTTCTTTTGAGGTAAGTAAGGCTCAAACCATGATGTTTTCAGTCAAGTAATTCCCTGATGGCTGAGGCTGCAAGGTGCAGCACAGAGCACAAACATTGGTATCTCTGCTGTAATGTCTGTACCATAGGAAGCACTAGACTGATAGAAAAATATGTCTTGGTGTAAGTGTTGCTCTTCAGCCAGGTAAACTGCCTGATAAAAGTATTGGTTATTTTGTTGCTTACCATGGGGATAGGCGGTAGTTTATTGGTGTGATTTTCAGTGCCAGTATGGAAATGACAGTATGTGTGGACATGGACATTGAAGAATGCTTTCAAATGCTCTTTGGTGTCACAGAGGTAGTGTGAAGGGGAATGAAAGAGCCCAAATAATGAGAAGTAAATAGAGAATGAATCAGTTCTTTTAAGAAGTGAACCTCCTGTCCCTGGAGAGATTCAAGGACAGGTTGAATGTGATCCTGAGCAGACTGATCTGGTGGTTGTCAACCCTGCCCATATCAACCTTGATGATATGAAACTTTGCTCTGACTGTGCACTGCTGCTCCTTGTGCAAGACAGATGAGCACAGAATGGCCAAATGGCCTCATACGTTGCTACTGCATCTCTGAGTACAACATGTCCCTGCTAAGACCCTTAACTATTACCCTCTAATGTATCTGGATTAGTTGAAAGGCTTCCAAAGATGAGCAGAAACATGCTATTTCTTCTTGTCATTCTTTTCCCCAAAGACTTTTCTGGTGCTATTTGAGGCAAAGAAGCTGGTAAGTTCATTGCTTCCTTTCCTGCTTTTGCCTTCTGCTGATTGCCTCTTACACCTTCCCAACACAAAAGATGTTTTCTGGTCACTCTTCCTGAAGATAGGTTAAAATTCTATATATTTTAAAGGACTTGGATAGCAAATAAATGCTAGCTAATGTCCATCACTTTTTGTAAGTGCATGGGATCTGCTGAGCATCACTGATCCTTCAGGAAAGCCAGCAGGCCCTCCAGGTTGTTCAACAGTGCTGACAGATGAAATCAAGGGGGTGTAACTATTCAGAAATTAATGGATGTTGTCATGACACAAAACAGAGTGCAAAGAGATGTCACAATCACATCACCGGCAGTGTTTTGTTCTTTCTCACTGTCGCATTATCTGCCGTGTTTGCTCTTTGCTTTCTCTCTCCATTTGTGAAAGCCTAAGTGACACAAAAGCATTGGAAAGCATACAGCAGATCCAAGTTCTTTGCTAAAGAAATACTAGAAGCAGCACTCAAAACAGGTTGGAAGGAAAGAGGGCACAACCATGTCTGCTGCATTCCTTTTCCATGTCTTTGGTCTTAACAAAATCCAGTCTAGTAGTACATACCAAAAAGAATTTGAGTCTCATTCATCACTTCCTATTTGCCTTAAAATGAATGATTGTAGATGGTATCCGATTACCGTGGCACAAAAACCTTTTGTTTTTTTTCGCGGTGGCAGAATTTTGCTCTGAGACTGTGTGGATCCTGTTTTCCCAAGAGCTGCCTGTGGCAGCTGGGATTTCAAAATCGTTAGGATGCTTTCCAGCACAAATGGCGTGCTCCTCAGCTATCCTGCAGCTCCCACGATTCAGGGAGCAGTGGGAAACCAGAGGCAGCTGTGGAAAAGCCTCTCGGCTGAGGTGATGGAGCATGCCCTGGTGGCAGAGCTGAACCCCTCCCTTCTGCATGCTCCATCCACAAATGTAGATCAAAGAACTGGTAGTAGCATGTTTGGCAGCTAATTTTTGCTATTTCTCAGTCCGTCCAACTACCTGTGAGTAGTGTTGCTGTTTGGGTCTTTACATGTATGTTTGAGGCAATAAGTTTCCAGCTTGTTATTTACGTTGGTTTCATGCTTCAGCCACTTTTTGTTGTGTGTAGTGTGTGTGGTTGGACACAGAAATCCTAGGCTGCTATTTGCTTGATAAACAAAATTGTTTTACAGCAAGTATAATGAGCAGTGAATAGCAAACAATGAATAACCATAAAAAAAAAATCTTATTTATGTGTGAATTATCTTTCTAGCATTTTAATATAGGCATTTGTATGAGGCGTCATTCTTACAAAGCTATGAACCAACTCTTTCTAACAGATATTTGTGTTGAATGGTGAGAATATTTATAGTCAAACATCTGGAATTTGACTGAATAGTTGCACACATTTTTTTGTTTCATCAGAGAGCTTAGAGGGAGATTTTCAAAGGCATGAGGGCATCGGAAACAGAAGAACCAGCTGAGACTCAGAAGTTTTATGATGGGGAGAGGCACTGAGGGGGAGATTAATTCCAGTATGTTTTTGTTCTGAATTAAAACAAAAAATGACTTTTCAAACATTTCCACTCAAAGGAAAATGGTAACATTTTCTGTTCAGAAAATTAAAAAAAAAATAAAAAAATACTGTTTTGAGTTCTGCTAAATGAAACAATCAACAGCTGTCATAACTTCGGACTCCTGGCTCTGCTGTGGCTCCTTTGATTGCCCTAGGGAGCTCCTATCATGTTGGAAGCAGCTTGGGAAGTTCCCTGAAGATAGGGGGGCTGCTCAGATTTTAGCTTCGATGGCTGTCAGGCTTCAGTCTGTGGAAGCAAATCTGGAAGCCCTGGATTTGCTATCTATGATTATTAGGGCTTCCAAGCCCTCTTCTGCTGGCTTGTGGACTTGCAAGTCCTGAATACTCCGGCAATCCTGGCAATCAGCCTGGCAAGGTTGTTTTTCATTGTCAAATCTGGGAAGATGGGTTTCCAGCACTGTGTCAGGCGAGGTGGTAGGAAACCCAGCTGTGTTTCCATTAGGAATCTACTTGTCTGGGAAGAAGTCACAAAATTTCTGGAAGGTATTAATATATCAGTTTTCCCTAAGGCAAAGCCATGTCACAAAAAAAAAAAAAAAAAAAAAAAAAAGCCACAATTATTGGAAAGGCAATGAGATTTTTTGGATACTAAATTGTTATGAGGTTTTTTTGTTTTCTGGGTTTTTTTTGTTTTTTTTTAATGCCATTATGATTTACAGTGAACCAATCTGTCTGTGATGCAATAGTATTAAGGGTAAGAAACAAGAATCTTGTACTTAAAGAGGAGTAGGTACGTGGTATAGAAAAATAGCAAGGGAGGTTAAGCTGAAGAGTGTACCAGCATGATTCAGTTGTAAATAGAGTTCTGGAAGATGGAAATAATTATGTATGTAGGTAAAGGAACTACTGATGTTTATTTGTTTCTTTCAAGTATTTTACCTTGAAAACTGGAGCTATTTTTCATCTTTATTTTCTCATAAATCAAGCCAAATATTTAGAAGAGAAGGAGCTGATGGATTTGTTTTAATAATGAACATATGTCTGTATGTGTGTGACTTCTTTTTTATGCTTCATAATTGGCATAAACTCCTCATGTGACAAGTCTTCAGCATTAGCTACTGAACTTGTGTTGACATCAAAAGTCATCGTGGAATTTCAGACCTTTGATGTCTGGTTTAAGAGGAGAGCTGATGGCTGCTAAGGAGTAACTACCAAGACAAACAGATTTTTCTAGGTCTCATCACATGCAACTTATTTTGTGTTATGTTCTGACACTTTTCAGAGTTGCACAATATTCTTTATGGTGCATAGTTATACATACTCTTACTGTTTCTGATGTTCACAGTGACAACACGGCCTAGAAAATATCTGTACAGAAGCAGAAAAAGTAAATTAGGATATTAAAACCAGATGAAAGACAAACAAGATTTTGCAATGTTTTTAGTGACTTTATAAGAATCGTAGTTTTAGTCTTGCATAGTGTTTTATTCCTGAATTACATCTTTCTGACTGTCTGCTCATGGATATATGTTCAGCTACCTTTTCTAATGTAACCCATTATAATTGCAGAATCCAGTAAACAAAATACTACAAGCCGTATTTAGTGTTTGAATCACTGTACCCCAATTTGTTCTCACAATTGGTTCTCAGCAATATGGATTGCTATTTTGTTTCAATTCAATAACAAGAAGAGAATAGGGGCAAAAAACTTGGTCTCCAATATACGAGAAGCTAGGGTTGCTTTGTGGCATACACAGACTGTTCACGATGTACAGAACAGGTAGGGAAGAACAGCTACAAATGGTGGAAAAAGGAGGAAAAAATAATACAATGTGTAGAGAAGATGAAATCCAGATGGAGAATAAAAAAAGAGACAACGAAACTGATAGAGCTGTGCTTTTATGCTTGTTCAAGTTGCTATTGAAATTGCTTTGGGAAACATATATTGGGTAAGACTCACTTTTGTGAAGTAGAAAGCAGAAATTCTGCAGGAGTCAGACAACAATTTTTTTTCTTTCAGAAAGAGAAAGCTAAACACAAGAATGAATTCACTCTTGCTCTAAAATCTGCTTCACAGGCACGTGTCCCTCCAGCTATTTGAGTGGATTTGCCAAGAAAGGCCCCCTTAGCATTGCCCATGAGGCCCCAGAGCCCTGTGTGCTCTGAAAGCCAGTGTGTGAGCTCCTGAGATGCCTCTAAGCACTGTCGGAAGCAGGCAGGATGCTGTTAGCGTGTGTGCTGACCTGCCCTCTGTGTGCTGTCTGCTGACCCAGTCCATGAACTTTCTCCGCTCACAAATACAGACATGTCTGCTTAGCTCCCTTTCTGTCTACCTTTGTACAGCCATGGATTGTTTCTGTCAAATAAAACGCTAAGCACCTTAGGAGATTTCTGTACTTGTGCGTATTTGAGTAAGAGGATTAAAAACAATAGTTCAGTGTCTGGGACGCTCCCTGAACGGTGTCCTTATTTAGCTTCTTGCTGAGGTGTGAATGCTTGTTGGATGATAGAAAGTCATTTTCATCAGAGTTTCAAAGATATTTTCAGGCTGAGACATGATTTTCTGGAGTTCTCTGAGTTAGGAATATAGGGCATGTTACTGCAGTTTCATACGAGCAATACAGTGCATGCAGAGATTTATTTCATAAGCATGCTTAGCATCTTGAAGTATGTTTATTCTCCTAGGTGTATCTGCAATCCGCCTGATGCTCTTTACTGCTAATATTTCTGTTAGGCTTTAACAAATCTGTAAGTACGTGAACTGTCTCCAGCAACAACTGCTGATTATCTTCCCATCTGCAGAGACTACTAAACAGCAGTTACTTGAGCTGATAGCTTTTCTGTTAGATAGAACCTTGGCTTTCACAGACTTTGTGGTAATAGTATCTGCGTCAGTAGCATGATGGTATGAAGATACTCTGTGCTCCTCTGTCTCCCAGCCTTTGTTTCATGAAGGATTTATGCAATTATATTATCCTTCTTGGGAGGCACGTATATGTGAAGGTGGTTCATTTCATCAACTTCAGATAGCCTAGTTTATTCTTAGATCATCACCCTGAGCATCATAGACCCATGAAACATGCAATCTGTTCTAGTGAATATCTTGGAGTCAACAGGCAGTATTTTCAATTGACTTCGCAATAAACAGTATAGATATTTCTGATTGGAATGTAGCTCCTTCAGGACAAAAGTCCACTAGAGAACTAAAAAAAGTCTGTAATTACTTTTTTTGGGTTTAATAGTAGAAGCCAGAAGAATTTTTTTTAGCATTCAAAGACCCACCCTGGATCAGGTGGCCATAAGGGCTAAAAACAGCCAAAGAAGTGATTAGTGACCAGCTGGAAAAGCCAGGTAATTAATGACCATTGAAGGAACTGGGATTGACCTTTGAGATGAGCAAACCTTAAACAAAGCTTTGGGCAAAGCCTTTGGTCCATAGCACCATGCTCTGCCTCTGTCATTAAGTGTGATCTTTCTCATTTAGCCTGCTGAGTTGTTTGTGAAAGTGGCTGCAGCTTTGGACAGAGAGGGCTGAACAGATGCAACCTACAGAGTTTTAGCCTGGTATTGATGACACATTCTGAATAGATGGGCTTGAATTCTTTATGGCATAAGCAGAATAAATCAGCTCAGGTGAAACAGTGTACTAAAATGATGAGGTCATTTCTGCTCAGTTTAGAACTGTTCTACAAACTAAGAGCCTAAACTTGCATTGACAGCAGGTGGATGGGTATGTATCCCTCTGAACACAACTGAAGTTCCTTGAGCACAAATTGTAGTTCTCAAAACTCTGCTCTACTTCCAGGATATCAGAGAGTTGCCCAAATTGGTTTTCTGACAGACATTTGAAATCTTGCCCTGACGCTTACGTTTCTGCTCTGACATCAAGTTGAGCTCTTCTGCTGCCAGGTAGTCAAATTTGTCTAGCATTTGTGTCTTGGCAGACAGAACTGAAATTCCTGGTGACCTATGAGAGCTCTGCTCACCTGTCTGCTGAAAGCTCAGCACCTTGAAAGCTCAGCAGAAAATACAGTAACATGTAAATCCTGTTCTGCAGTTAGTTACCTCTCTAAATGTACTGGGGCAGGTGCAGCCTCAGGGAAACACTTGAGAGCAAAGGAGGTATGCAGCCATTGCAGGCTTGATAGAGAACTGGAGAAAGAACCATAGAAAGGAGCTACCACCTGCGTATGGCTTTCTTTGTACATCTGTTCTGGATGAAGTTCTTGCCCTGTATTGCAAATTGTGAAATCAGAAGCTATATATGATTCAAAATGTGTTGCCTCATCTATGCTGTCCACCACCAGGCTCAAGATATTTTGGTAAAGGGAGGTGAGGATAAGTAGTCTCTCTCTTCTCTTCTTTTTGGAACTGTTTTACTTCATATTTCCTCAGATTAGAGAGAAATAGTGACCCTTACTCTCCATCAGATATTTTCTATTCACCCAGAAGGTGACAGATCTGGCTGCCATCCCTTTCTCCTGAAGCAATTTGAGCATTTTTGTTGCAGGGTACTGCAGAATACAAAAATAGCCTTTAAACTGTGGACTAAAATCTAGGGATTCCTTTTCTGACAGGCCAGAATTCACTTTCTTTAGAATTCTCTTTCCCTCCCTAGAGCCTGCGCTGTACAGAGAGAGTGATGTGTTGATTTATTTTTCCAGGGATAATACACTTTGGTGATCATCCCACAATAGTGTGAAAACTACCTCTGTCTGCTAAGCCATTATTCATCACATGTATCTAAAACAGACTCCCCTTTTTATTGGTTTTAAAAGGAAGGACTTGAGCTGTTGTATTTCATTTTAATTTTTCACTGTGAGTAATTAATACTACCTGTTGTTAAAGCTCTTTTGTGAACTAAGCTGGCAGCTGGTTTAAATCATCATTCTGTTGAAGCTTGGCAGAATGATGCTAGTATAAACCATTGAACAACTTGACCCCGTTTAACTTTGTCAAGCACTCAAAGAATTGTATTACTATTTTAGTAATAAACTAAGAGCTATAGAAAATATTCTTGAGGACTCCACCTATCAGTCAAGTTCATAAAAAATAAAACAAGATCATAAACAAATGAGATGATGAACAGGATTGAAAAGATTACAGGAATCAGATTTTACACCAAGATTAGAACTCTAGTTATAAGGCAAATGGCTGTGACAGAATACCATTCCAAAAAAAAAAAAAAAAAACCAATGAAATTTGTGTGTTTCTGTTAATGCAGAAACAGAGTATTAATGGAATCATCTGAATACTCATCACACCGTAAAATTAATTAAAAAATCTGCTAGGAAACCTTTTGCAGGAAAAATCCACCTAAAAAAATAAATATGCACACGCAATATTATCATGGCAAGAATGGTAAATGCTGGAATTGTTCATTTGTTAAACACCTTTTAATTTTGCTCATGGCAAAGCATTTATGGCCAGCCTATACGTGGCAAGATGGAACTTGTGCTGTGGGGCATAATCTAGTTAGTACATGGGCTGTGAATATGAACAGTCCCACTCACTCTACCCCCAGACCCACTGTGCCATTCCATGCCTGTTGTAACTGGCTGATTTGCTCACCATTAGCTCTAAGTGAAAACTGAATACCTTGCTAGAGCAGTGACCACAGGGTTTCTTATTTCTGATGATTCATATTTCATGTATTCTGACTCTCAATAAAGCCTGGATCTTCTTTTATAGAAAACGTTTATTTACCTTTATCTGACCAGAGTCCTCAATGAAGTCAGCATCTTTGTCTCTGCTGCTGCGTCTTCTGGGTCATGACATGATGGGGTTTCAGGGAGTGTACTTCACTTAATGATACCGTGATGCTTCTTCTCTTAAGCTCAAGCCCTCAGCAGTTTGGTTCTTGTAGCTATAGCTGAGTTATAAACAAGCAAGTCATGAACAAGGAGATAAGTTTCTAACTTTTTGCCTCTGTGGACAGGGAATGAATGAGCATTAGGAGCTGCCTACATGAGAAGGGCATGTAGCTGTGTTGTACTTATAGTAGCTAGAAAAATATTTATTCTGATAAAAAAGTGTATGCATAAAGTATGACAATTTTTCATATTTGTCATTTTCTCTCCAACCTTCTTTCTTCTTCCCAACAAGAAAGCCAATCTGCCATTGATATCCCTGATGATGCTTTTCTTTGCTAGACGAAGACTTAAAGTTGCTAAGAAAATACACAAATCTCTCAGTTTCTGCATTCATCAAAAAAAGGATCATTATCATCTGATAATACTGAGTGCCCGCTGTCTTTCTCTAGGTATTTATCACAAGATTTAATGTCAAAATAAAGGAAAAGAATGGGGTGTGCTATTGTATTAGTGTCATGTCCATTGATCAGTGTCTAAATGACTCATCTCTCACTTTAATGATGGTTGAAATGGAAATTGCACTCTGGAAAAAGAAAACTGAATGTGCAGGTAGTATGTCAGTGCACTTTTGTTTAAGTAGTATGATTTTAAAGATCTCGGCTTTCCAGATAGCCAACCTGTGACAGTTTCCAGTCTCTGAACTGTTTGTATTTTTACATGTTTGCTGACATTTCTTTGATTTAATTAGATTTTATTTCATGTTCTTCTTCCTCTGTAAGCACAAGGAAGAGCACTCGTTTGTTTCTTGTGGCCATTTGGGATATGGTAGCTATTTGCACTGACTAATCTAGTACTACTCTAGAACATCATGAGATCTTTAGTATTCCTGATTGTTTTCTAGGTTTGGATCTTTTAGAGGCTGATGAGCCGAATAGGTAAAGTTAAACTACAAATTATCTCCTACACCTTCTATGTGTGAGTGCTGCTGGAATAGTATGGGCTACCAATATTATCTCTGTTTCTGTAAAGTGAGTATAGACTTGTTTTGGTTTTCAGATTTATTTCTGATCTGATTTTGTATGAGCTTTTTATCACGTTTCGTTTTCACAGATAACCAGCACCACCAGAGCAAATCATCTGAGCACTAAACGTGTAAGCAAAACTGAGATATCCAACATTTGTGTAATAGCAGATAATTTTTTATAAAGCATCAAAATGAGCAAATCTCTAAGAGAAACTATTGAGTTGATAGCCCTGAAGAAAAAAAAAGCATTAAAAAAAAAACAAAAAAAAAAAACCAACACCCAAGATTATTGTGAATTTGCAGCGTAGTAAGGGCTCCAAGCCAAAATTATACTAGGTTATTTTGGTAGTCTATTTTTTAGTGTTATCATTGAAAACCATTGCTTCATATGTGGTATATTCATTGGCATTTAATGAAGCTCTGAAGTTTGTGATTTGATCAGAACCCCCCAAACCCTGACATTCAGGTGACTCTTCAAGCTTCCTAGGCTCATAGGCATGATCAGAAAAGCCTGAAACGTGAACAGAATGAGTTTTAAAAGCAGGTGAATCTGAATGCCTCATTGCAGTCTAGTTCTCTAAGGAACTGAGGCTTGCACAATTGTACTTTGTGGTTAATTTCACTGTCACAGGGATGAGATGCTGGAAAAAAAAGGTTGTTTTCCCAAGAACTGGAGTAGTAGAGAAAGGAGTGCACGTAAAGGAGATTCTGTAATTAAGTCCTGTAAGTTTTCCAGTAATGCAAAAGGCTGTGGGCTGAGTTCATACATTTTTTTGGCACTAGTGTACATATGGAAGAAACATAAGTGTTCCAAACATTAAAAACAAATCTTCTGTCAGACTTTGCAGAAACCAGTTACAGTCACCTGATTTTACATAGTAGTTTTGATGTCGTGGCCTTTCTTGTTGGTTCTCATTTTTGTGTTTTGCCTCATCCATGGAGAGGAATTGCTTTGAGTAAATGCTTAGTCTTAAAGAAAAGTCAGGGCTATTATGAAAGTATTGTATTTGACTTATTTGACTGGGTTTTCTTCTGGTAAGGGTAACCATCTTGGTAATTTGTTTCATGTTAATCAGTTAAATAGGGTTGAAATGTGATATACTGTACATCATTAAGAAAAGCAGGTTTAATTTGATAGATAACTTCCTCATCATTATTGTACTTCCTTACAGTTCTGCTTGGGGATAGCAGGTTGAAATACTATAGCTAGCTTCAGGTATGGCCTTTTTTTTCCCTTCAAATACTGTTATCAGCCCATAGTAGCTGTTACTTAACAGTCTCCAGGGCCGGTGAAGAAGAGCTGTGTAATTTGTTGTAGATTCAGTGTGTATTCCTTGACAATGAATCTACTCTCAGTACTTTTTTTTCTTTAGCCCAAGTGTATTGTCTCTGCTACTTTCACGTTGCAGTTGCTGGCCTGGATATTGGTTGGGCAAACCGGTGAGGATGCAGTTTCATATAATTAAAAGACAAGATCTAATTTCATGTATGATTTGGCTACTTGTTATCACAATTTGCTTTCTTTAATTAACTGTATTTGAGGGTAGAGGCCTTATAAACAAATCAGTCTATTGGCACATGCCTGTTAATTTTGTAATTAATTATCATGGATAGAGACAAGTATATAATTTATTTAAAAACAAGAGGAAAAAAAAAAACACAGCAAAACTTAGTGCCTTTGACTCTTGTGTCTTTTCAGTTCATTCACTGTATGTAAACATTGTGATTTTCTGAAGTTGCTTTGTTACTTCACTGCTATTCCCCAAGGTAGTCTCAATCAATTAATACCCAATGCACAGTTTGTTAAGGTTCTTTACTGCATTTTGACCAGATGCAAATGGTCATTTATCAACTCCCTTTTGTGGCACTGTGTTTCTTGGAGTGTATTTTTAAAGAATACATATAATCACTAGTCTGATACTTATTCTTTTTTCTTCCGATTTATTTTTTTCTTCCAATGGTTAATTACGGTTGGGTTTTTGTTTGTTTGTTTGTTTTTACTCTCAGGAATATTCTTGACTGCTAATTTGTTTGGTAAAAAATCGAAGTTAAGGCAAACGCAGAAGTCTGAAGATTTCTTTTAAAGGCTGTAAGGAGTGTAGTTGTGCTGCTGGGCACCATACCCAGTTAAACATTTTATGGATGCAATCCATGTTAATGTAGCTGTACCATACCCTGATACGAATTAAATATCTGTGACTAGCTAGTATCTTCATTATTTGGGTTGTATTTATGAGCTTGCTCAATACTGTCTGTGTTGTGGCGGCGATGGTGGGTTGCAGAGGTCCTTTTGTTTGACTGTGCTTTTCCACTGCTGGTTCGTCCCTCTTTAATTGCTCTTCTGCTTTCTTGGCAGTGTAAAATTACTGGAAAATTGGGCCCCACTCAGGTCAGGTTTGCATTCTGTGTTTGGCTTGGGCCTAAATCAATGTTTATGTCGCCATTTACCGACCATCTGCACTATTGAGTAAACAGTGTCATTGCCCTGAGCCTAGCCAGTGGCACTGAGGTTGCTCTTGTGAGAAGAAATGACCCAGTCTCCCTGGCCCTGAGGTGCTCACAGATGCTTTGATGCCATGTCAACATAGAAATTTACATTAAGAGCTGCAAGCAACAGCTGAGAGACAGTATAGCCCAGGTCCTCAGTACCTTTCAGCTGTACCTAGTTGAAAGAAAGCACTTTGTTTTTCTGCTCTGATATAGGCATCAGGCTAAAGCATACTGACTTTAGAATGGAGCTGAGGAAAAGCTACTCAAATGCTCACACTCCTCAGTCAGCTGAAAATGGGGGTTAAGAAGTTGTTCCTTAGCACCCCTTGGCTCTCAGTTGCTTGCTCTCAGCAGGGAGGCATGCTGGTTGTGTGCTAATTTGGACACCAGCAGCAATACTTCAGGAGATTTGCCAGGCCAAAGCCCCTGAGTTCAGGCTGCAAGCCAAATATGCAATGTAGACATGCCTTAAGAGACAGGAGTTAAACTATAAGCCTGAATCTCACTGGTAGAATCTGAGGAGTGCCTCTAGCCCTCTGTTAGCAATAATTCATTTTGGACAAAGCTGTTTCCCAGCTGGCCCGTGTGAGCCCTTACAATGCGACATTCCTGGTGAGCCCCCAGCTCATACCCCTGGGCTCTGTTGCCATAGCTCTGTTGTGCTGCTGTTTGCTGTTCCTAGCTGGATAAGCTTCCAAGGCTCCCATTACTGCATGCACTTTATGGGTGTCCAGAATTCAGTTCAACTGTTTCCCAACATTTTTCGGTATATGCTTACAGACCCTGTGCTCTCCCTTGGCCTTTCAGAGGGCACTCCACCAGAGCCCTCCAGCTCTCTATTTTTCAGGCTTCCTACAGTATTTATATTGCTTGATCTCTTTGCTCCCAGACAAATTTATTATACTATGTACGCATAATATTTCAACTTGTTTCACAGGAATACCAAATCATTTGAAATTTGGTTTTATTATCTCTAATCAGCTCTTCTAGGGCAAAGTAAGATTGGTATGTTAGGAAATAGTGGTGCTCACCAAAGTCCTACCAAACTACCACTTCATGGGTGCCAGAGATGATGGCATATGCGTTGAGATATTTTATAGGGCAGCTTTAATGTTACAATGACATTTGCTTTCTGACACTATGACTATGGCTTCCAGAAAATTGAAACCACTAGAACTGCATTGGATGTGGGAGCTATTGAATGGGGAACTTGTGCCTCCTGAAGACCTTGCCAAAACTAAGTGTCAGCTGAGTTCTGAGAATATTCGGATAGGTACTGGAGAAATAGCAGTCCCATCCCGTGCTGTGAGTCCAGTCAGAGGGAAGTCTCCACTTCCTTGGTGAGCGAGTGGAGGATTTGGGGACACTCAGGCAGGATTTCCCCTTCCCTGAGTAATGTTCAACTGGTGCTGAGGTAAAATTTTATTCAGATTTCTGTGTTTAAAGTCTACATTTTATCCTGTAACCATGAAATATGCCCACAAGTATTTCTTTATACATTTTATATTTAGAATTGTCTCATTTTTTCTTTTGAAAATTAATGTTTTGTGGGTCTAGAGTTTTACAATGATCTTCACACTAGTGCATCAATAGACAAGCCTTTTCTTTCCTGACAGCATTTTCTGTGTATCTTTTTTTACCATATGCATCCTCATAGTAGCTTTTCCTATTTTCCCATTGGTGCATTTCTCATAAGGGAATGGAGGTTGGACCTTTAGAAGCATTTGTCTAGTGTAACTTATAATTTAACTAGGTAAATAATTTTGCTGAAATATGTGTTTTGTTCTTTATATTGGCAAGATTTTGCCTGTGAAATAAAATATCCGTTCTCTGAGATAGGAGACCTACACCTCTGAGATGTCTATACTCTACCATGTGTCTCCATTTAACCCTTGTATTGTTTCAGGGCCTTCCAGCCATTACTGTGCCTTAGGGCTTTCCCTCCAAGTCTCACAGGGATTTTTCAAATCCTTATATTGGAGAGCAGCAGTGGCTTTGGATGGGTTGATACTATTTTGTACCCTTCCATGTTTAAAGCTTTTGTGGGTGCAGTGATAGCTACTGGAGCTAAATATTAGGTGTGTTCAGCTCCTTGAGTAGTTGGTAAGTGCAATGTTTCCCAATAGCAGTCAAGAATAAAGTTGTAACAGGCAGAGGATCAGGCAGATTTTGACTTTAGGCCATCATAAACCATTAATCTTATTTTGCTCTAAAAGCAACTTCCTGAATCTAAGGTTTGGTTCTTTCCTTTTTATTATAATTAGCTCTTCGAGTATTCCACTGAAAGTTACACTGAAACTGAACTGAAGTACAATCTGGTTAAATCACCAATGCAAGTTTACAATCTGTAAATCAAAGTAATTGATTCAGAATGGTGTGGTCTCAGCTTTAGCAATTTTATTTTTAATTATAAACCATACTCATTTCAGTGTTTTTCATGAGTGTTATGGGAATGCTGGGTATATTCATTCGGTCCTCCAAAATGTTTTGGGTTGACTTGAAACATTTAATTTGTCCTAAAAATAAATATTTCATACCATCTTCATATTATTCACCATATAAAATTTGGTTTTAAGGAAGATCCTCTGAAACAAAAAGCATAAGTGATCAATCTTGTATCCCGTTTTTAGAGTTGGAAAAAATTTCTAAGTTCAACTTGCATTTAAAAACTGTTTTCAAGTCAAGAATACAATTTGCTGAAATAAGAGTAGTCTCTCAGGATTAATCCTTTAATTTGTTATCTTTGAAAATGTTGTGATTGCATTTGTGCATAGCAGATCTACAATACACTCTTTTAAAAACAACAAAGAATAAATCAACTAAAAAAAAACAAAACCAAACCAAAATAAAAACTAAAATTGAATTACATTAACAAGGTATTTAACTTCAAACATATTCAGAGATTCTTAAACATTTTTAATAATAAACTCTGTGTCAAGTCCCCGTGGTACTCATAAACCTGACTGTTGAATGTTGACAAGCTAAACGTAGAGTATCTTTGAGTCTCTTTGAATATTTTTCCCATTAATAATGAACGATTAAAAATGATTTGGATTGATGTTCTTAAACCTTTGAGAGGTGCCATGAACTGTCAACCATAAGGACTTTTCTCCTTTTTTTTTTTTTTAATTATAAAAGTAACAATAAAAACAAGTGAATAAGTACAAACAAATAGCTCTGATAAGGCTATAAAGCTGATTAAAATAATAATAAAAAAATAAAATTGATATCTGGGACATCAACACACTTCCGCTGGCTTCTGGATTTTAGAGTGCAGGTGACATCTCAAATGTTGCACAGCTGAGAATGCCCGCAGTTCCTCCCGGAAGCATGGTGGGATGAGTAGGAGAAACAACCGCTGCCTTTGCTGATGTAGGGTTTGAGATCTAATTTCCTTTTTCTGAAATTTCATCTGTATCTGGTATCCCTTGCCAAAGTGATCATATGCATTTTTTACATTCGTAACACATGACATTCATATACACAGTTTATAGTAAACAGAAAGGGATGGAAGACTTTTATTTAAAAAAATAAAAATAAAAAAAATAAAAATGACTGGATTGAGTTACCAGCAGTGTCAAGAACAGGTGTTGGCATCTGGTGAGAAACTCACCACCTGATGGTGGCTACACAGTTTCTTCCTTGAAGATACAGGGTTAGATTCAGTCTCACTTCAGCAGATAGGAGATTTTCGGTTGCTATTGGCTAGGACATTGTGCCCTATTGCTGGCTGTGTGGATACAGCAAAATGTTCCAAAAAGGTCACCATGAATTACAAAATTATTAACGTTGGAAAAGACCACTAAGGTCATCTAGTTCAACCATCAACCCATCACTGCCATGTCTACAAGTTTCTTGAACATCCCTGGGAAGATTGTTCCAATGCTTTAGCACAATTTTGGAGAATAAATTTTTCCTAACATCCAACCTGAACTTTCCCTGTTGCGACTTAAGACCAGGGTATAGCTTGTCTGCTGCCACAAGCAATGTGAATACCGGTCCCAGGAAATGGAAATTTCGTTTTCAGATGTTGAGCAAAAGATCCTATAAATTTCTAAACTAGGAACTGGTTTGTGTAAAATGAGCTAGATTTCTCATACAGACTGGCAGACACGGGGATCAAGGCATTCTGTTCTCAGTGATTTTATCATTGTGCCCACCTTAACTATTCTGCACTGAATGTGAAATGATGCATGAAAGTGATAGCATTTGGAAAAATGATTCTGGTGTAAGACAGTTTTGCACATAAATGTTCTTGTATGAGTGCATAATTGGCTTGTGTGTGTTTCTGAGATGAATTCAAGCCTTTTGAGATTTAGCAAACTAAATATAAAGGAGCAATTGAGGTGTATAGCTCTGCCTTGAATTATGCGGTAGTGTTCCTTGTTTTGTAAGGGCTTTCTGTGTCAAATAATGTGATTAGAAAGATCTGGTGTATCATCAGTTGTTCAGAATGATGGAGTTAACTGATTCAGAAACATTTATCATGAAAGTCAATGGGAGCGAGACTGAAACTGATGAGCAACATCTTAAAATCCACAAAGCTAATATAAAAGGTGAGAGTCTAAGTCTTCAGAGATAAGCAACAACATCAATTCATAATAAATACATGGGATTGGCATAGGAATTGTACTTAACAGATCTTCTACTTTGGTAACTAAATATAGATGTGAGTGCTTCGCAACCCTGGCCCCGAAGTCTGAAAATGATATTGTGTAGTGGATATGTTTGTCATTTGCATGTTTTTGCTGTCTAATGATACTGATGGGATTATGAAGAATATGTGTTCAGTAATCCTGGGATCATTCAGATCTCTTAGTAAGAGGTAATCATTCTCTCCAAGATTTTAATGTTTCCAGTATTCTTTAGATGCTTTCCATTTTGCTTGCTTAAGAACTGCTTCCATCCACCTCAGGGATCTTGAATTTCCTTTCTTTGTTGTTACCATTTTCAGTGCATGGGCTCTTTCAATGCATGTACCTCATCCATCCTCACTTACAGGCTGCTGACCTGAGCACTCTGCTGTAAAGCAGCAAATGTGGATTTCTCATTCTGAATGAGAGACATAGTTTCTTCCAGCAGCAGAGAACTGTGCTTAAATAGGGCTGCTGGTTGTTTTTAAAGTTATCCGAAAAAACTGATGTTGGCACCCAAGATCAGAATTTCAATCTGTGGAACATGACAAGAGGGAACAACATTCTTATAATTGGGTCATGTGCTTCAGATCTTGCAAGGAGAACTTGTGTCCTTCTAGTTAGTGCATGGGACTCTTTTTGTTGACTTTTCTTTAATAGGCACCTAATTCTGAAGATTGAAATAAGGAAGCTAATGCAATTCTAAACACTTTATTTATGCAGTCAAAAGTATTTTTAAAAGCACTAGTTTTTATTTGCGTTCCCAGCTCATCTGTTTCATAAACTCTCTTAGTGAAGTTGCATCTGTCCAATGAAAGTCACACAAGGCAAACAGATGCAAAAATTTTAGTGAGATTTAGTTCATTTAAAACTGATTATGGTGTATAAACTTCTTATCAAGGTTTTTTGTTTCCAAAACTTTTTTCAGATAGAAATTATCTGTAGTATTATTGATACAACTACCAGAAAATATCCTTTCAGTACTGATGAAAGGTGTAGAGTATTTCTAGAAAGTTTAGACAAAAAATGTGCTTACTTTAAATAAGGCTGTCATTACAGAAACCCTGATTATACACAGGAGTATTTTTATCAGATTGGGATTATAGTCAGTGCACGTCAGTGTAAGCTGATGTGATACAAGCTGTAGAGTAATGTTAACATGACTTGGAGGAAGTAAATCAACATTAGTCTGCACTTGTTTTTCATGTGCTTAGGGTCACGGCCTTTTCTAAACTAATTTTTTTCCTATTCAGTGGTGCAGGTAGGAAGTTTTCAAATTGGTGGTAGAGTAGTAATAGTATGACTGGAAGGAAAAGTTGAAAAATATGAAAACTGATGAAGCAGATCACTCTCAAAGGTGAATTAGAATTACGTAAATGCTTCTATTTCTCATTCCTTACTGTTTAGCAAAACAGTTTTATTCTATAAAATGCATTTGAACAGATGTACCTGAAAAATAAGTCTTAAAGACTATGAGATTTTCTTTTTCCACTGAAAATTTTTGAGCGTTGTAGTAGAAATGCCAAGTCACAGCTTGAACCAGTAATTATGCTCCTGGTGGGAAGGCAGGGCCAACCTAGGGGAACTCAGGTGTGTGTAATGCACCTCAGTGAACAGAAGGGATGGAGTTAGGATCCAACCTGTCCCAGATTTGTTTTACGGGTTGCCAGTGGTGGCAAGAGTATCTTGCTGGAGATACCCTATATACCTATATTCCAAAAGTAAGCAGCTACTCTGCTTTACTTCTGTGCCTACAGCTGTTGCATTTGAGCAAATCCTCGATTTCTGCAGCCTAGGATCTTGCCGTTTTGCTGTTATTGCTGTGCTTTTCATCATGTTCCAAGCATTAATGTGGACTAAGTCTAAGAGAGTTCCAGGCTGTGTATGGCCTTGGGAGAGGTCCCCCAAACCTTTACGGTCAGCAAGAGAGGAATCCAGGCTGGTTAATTATGGCATTCTCCTCAACACAAATCCTACAAAATCAAGTGTGACTAATAAAGGCATACTTCATAACTGTAAATGTCCATATTCACCTCGGTGAGGACAAACTGTTGTCACAAGGATTTTTTCTTGCTTGCAACTGGTAAGAGAACAAACTATATGCAATGTATTCACCTCAACACATTTTATTTAGGACTCTTTGCTTATTCCATGTACACACAATACAATACACACTCTGTTTGAGCACTCATACAAATAAGAGTTGTTGATGTTTCTCAAGCTGTTGTGTGTTTATTTTCTGAAATTTTCCTGCATCTAGAATCTTGATAGCACTTACAGATTTGCTTGTCGTCAGTTTTATGTTGAGCAAATGTGTTGATCTTACAGGGTATGTGAGGACACAGCACTGTTGTAATGATGAATTTGCTTGAATGGCTCTGTATGTCACAAATTCTATTACTGAACTATTGCCTAATAATATATATAAAAAAAAAGTGTTTTCTGATTGCACTATGACTTTTCTCTGAGGTAATAACACAAGACAGCACCTTAGCTTATTGCAATGAGTGATTGAGATAGATCTTTGTGTATGCAGCTGTCATTGTATTCTTAAGATTTTTGTAACCAGCCACACCTATTAACTCAGATTAGAGGGAGCTGAAGAATTTAGATAAGGAGGAGAACTTCTAGAAAACAAATCTCATTGGAAATCTGTGCAAGTCTACTGTTTGGTTTGCCTGTGTGCCAATCCCATAAGAAGGGGCTAGCCAGGGCAGTGACTATGTTGCTTCTGGAAATGTGGAACACTCACAATCTAGGTTTATTCTAAATGAATATAAAAAGCTTTCTTTCTAACAGTCTAAGGCCTGAGAGCATCTTGTCTGGGGATATCTCAGGGCTGTGTGAGCAGAGCCTTTTCTTTGTATGTCTATAAGAAGGGGGGGGGAAGATGAATTTCACTTAACTTGGAAGCAGCTTGCTGTTTGAGCCATGTTACATAAATTATTAGGAGGGAGGTACTGATAGACTGGAAAAGGCCAGTTTCCAAGTGATAATGTATCTAATAAAGAAGGATAACTACAGCCATGTCAAAACTTGCATAGCTTGGATCAAGGATAAAAGCATTCACCAGTAAAAACTGGTGCTCACAGGAAAGTCAGGTGCTTTCTGAATGAGGTAATAAGTGAGTAGAAGGTATTCAGTTCTGAAATTTGAGCTAATTTTTGGACTTACTATAAGGTGTAAGTACCTTCTTAGTACTTGACAATACTAAACCGATCTCCTCAGTTGTCTCATTGTTAAATTTTCAGTCCTAAATGCCTGCCTGTAGGTAAAGATTAAAGTGCACTGTTCATATAGGCCTCTTGCAAAAATCTTTGCCTTGGAATAAAAAAGTGTAAAAGTCATGCACAGCCTGTAATTGTGAAATTGCAATCTGCAGCTCTACATGGTGTTTAGAATCACGGTTGTCCTTGAAATGCTTCTGTTTAGGAGGGAGTGGCAGAAGGGCAAAAAAATGTTGAAGTTTGACGTTGGTTAATTAGGGAAAGCTTTGTAAAAATTCATACATATTTGCTGACGTGAACTCTTTTTCTATTTCCTAGTTTCAGTCTTTATGAAAATATAATCAGAGAAAACACTTGGTTCAGTCAAATGTAGCATTAAACTGTAAATGTTACTGAAAATCTCTGTGTCAGATGTATCAAAATGTTTATGAACTCTACAACCTTGTCCTGGGCTTAAACATCTGATAAAATCCTGACAGATAATATTCAGGAAAAGGTTGCTTTTATGTTGGTGTTTGTTTGCTTGTTTGTTTTTCTGTGTGTGTGCCTTCTTCATGCCTTAGAAATGTTAAGGGTTCTGCAGTGGTCTGGGGTGAGGTTCTTAGCTGAAAAAAGTATATATGAAAACCATTAGTTCAGTTCTATTCTCTGTTTTGTAAAAATGTCTGTTGTTTCTGAAAGTCCTTCAGGGCTTCAGAAAAAGTGACTAGAAGTCAAGTAGGCCTGAACTGTAAAGAAAGGCTGTGTGTTAGCCTCTGTAAAATCGGAAGAGCTGATCCTTGATAGTTTCAGTGACTGTAACTCCACAGGGGCTAAAGAAGATGTTTTTCATGGAAAAAGCCAAGCTATAGCTATGCATCTGATTTGTTGTAGTTTTCTTCTCAGTAATATTTGTATTTTATTACTGTTTCTATGGGCCTAAGCATTTTTATAAATATGAATGTATGTTGATACAATGTGAGAAGATTTCTGCAGCAACACAACTGACAAAAGTGAGAGACAAAAAATGTAAGAAACGTGAGAGTTGCCATTCTGTCTGTCTCGTTCTACATGATATTGGCAACGCCATCATTCCATACCATCCTTCAAAATAATAAGCTATGCTTAATATGTAAAAGCTTCAGGATAGTTTCAGTTGCTTACTTTTATATACAGTAATGTAATATTACATGCAATTTTACTATTTGCTCCTTACATAAAGATTTTATAGTTGTTATTGTTCATTCATATTATTTAAGTCTTTTACTGCTGGAATGAAATTTTTCAGGTATACTAAGTTTTTTTTATTATTATTATCCTTTACAGTCCTGTCATGAGCTGCTTCATTTATCTCTATGCCTTTCCAATTTTTCTTCTGTTAAATCTGTTGTCTGATTTTGAGACTTGACAGTGTGAAGTGTGTCCTTTTAATGTGGGCATGCATTCTTATTAATGTTAATGGAAGTTAGGTGTAGGTTGAAGCTGAAATAGACCAGATAGAGATTATTACAGAGCACTAAAAAAAAAAACCTTTTATTTTGCCTGGGAACTGATGAAGATGTGTATAAATTTTCCTTTCTTTGTCCCACAGCCCCCACCCCCTTCCTTTTCTGTTTCTCTTTCCCCTGTTAAGCAACATTTGCTTCTCTTTGTTTAAATCAAGCAATTCTGGAAAAATGACAGTAATAAGAAAAAAAAAAGATAAACAGAAGTTGATTTTTTCTCCTTTTTTTTTTTTTATAATTGTTTCTCTGTATTATTCCAGAAACAAATGAGAAATCTGATCTCTTCATTTTTTTCCTAGTTTTTATTATTTCCTATGAAGAAGAACAAAAAGGGATAGAAGCAGACAGACAGATTTCTTTTTCTTATTTTTTTTCTGTGCAAAACTTTCTGAGAAAAACAGCAATACATTACTTAATAAATACGGAAATGATTAGGTGTTCACCAGTGACCACTTCACTTCATTTATCAATAGCAACAAATTCTTGATTTGTTCTCAAATATCTGACCATGTGTGAGAAGACTGGATGCATAGACTTTCTTTTTTTGCTCAGGAATAGTTACATGGAGATTGGCTGGTAGATTTGTTTAATGCTCTGTCATCTATTGTGTTTCAAACATGGAACTTGGATAGCTTAGTTTGGATAGTTTAGCTACAAGTATAGGCACCTTTTTCTAGTGGAGGATTAAAACATTCACGTCGGTGGTTAGGGATGTGTTCATGCATTTTATGTCTAAATATGTTTTCCTAGTGAAGTGCTGAGCATACCTCCTTGAAAACTCAGATCTGTATCTCAAAATGAGCGCTCAGAAGACACCTTTGAATATTGTGAGTAACAATAGAAAAACAAAACAGTAATCTACTTTGAGAATGTGCTTAAAAGCAGAAAAATGAGTAAAGTGAGAACTTTCATGTTTTTATGATTTGCAGTATGGGGCCTTGCTCTGAGGCAGGGTTCTTCCTATCTAATGTTGTGGCAGTCCTGTTCTTCAGATTCAGGTATCTGTGTAAATGCTACCTACGCTCCTAAGTTCAGTGAAAGCCAAGGATCTGATCTTAGATGCAGGACAGCAGAGCATTGCTGATAGGACCTGCACTGCACGTGAGCTTTACTGTATTAATCTGCAGAAAGCATTCCCATGCAGAGCTGCCCTGGGTAGAGTGCAAGGTTCAGTGTGAGGTTTCAGCAATGAACAGTGTGTGTTGGCACCATGAGCTAAGTCAAGCTGATGTGTATGGGCATCCAATTTGGTTTTGAATGCATGGCAGAAAATATTGAAATACTTACCATTATAAATGGCCTAAGATACTTCATCCTTCACTCTTGAATCCTATAATTGTCCACGATGCTCTACATGATGGGGCTTTTTACTGTTTTCCCCCTATTCAAAATGTTAGGTATTTTCCGTATACAAGGAGCTCTGACATTGTTACAGCTGTTGTGGAGAGGAAAAAGGATTTTTTTTAATAGCCTGGACCATGTCCTGCTCAGCTGGAGTTCTATCTGACTCTAGAGATTTTTAGCATCACACCTTCAACATCTACTTCAGTGGAGCTGTAGCAGAGTGGGAAAATGTGGGTGATTTTCCCATCTGTAGTGGACCTCTTGTGAGCTGAAGACAGAGTGATTATTTGGAAGAGTTGCTGGATAGTAGATCCTTCATGGTAGTCATGGTAGCAAAATCACATTAAAGGAACAATTTTTAACAGTGTTATAAGGGAATTTCATTTAAAAATGATACATAGTACTATTTACAATGGCATTTTTAATAAATGTTTAGTAAAAGGAGGGAAACAGGAAGAGATGCAATAAAATGAAACCTATATGTTACATTTAGATAAATAGATACCATATTTTGAGCCAGACATTGGCCGTATTCATTATGGCTCACTGATCTTGTTCCTTGATCATATAAGCTGTGCTAATTGATGCAAATACATTTCCTGTAAGCGAGCCCAGAAAGAATTTGTCACGGCTAAGTTGATGGTAGCATACACAACCGTCAGTAGGGATGGCAGCATAATGACTTCCCCTTTGATAACCCTGTTTTTTTGCAGAGGTACTTAATAATAGCACTCTGGTTCCTAACAAAAAACAATTTAGCAAATTTATTAGTTTGAAGAAGGAAGTTAATTATGTGAAATTGTTCAGTACAAATCATATGGAGAATATGTTGGGTTTTCTGCTTGCACTGATAGCAAAATGGAGAATCACACATTGTTTTAACAAGTGTTTACATTCCCAGAAAATTCTATGACTCTCTGGTGAAGCGGTAAAAATACCTCCTATCTGTTACTCATGTCAACTCACTTAGTCCTCTGCTGCAGTGTCGAAGGTTATGTAAGAACAGGGAAACTTTTTTCTTAAAAAATCAGAACCTCCAGCAAGCAGATCAGAGCTCGACTACTGAATCAGCTCTTCTATTCAGAATTAACACTGCACTTTTTCTTGGTTTATTGACTCCAGGGGAAAAGAATGAAGAGGTGGTACCATAACCTCCTCTTCATGCTGTTTTGCTTTGCAGATTGCAAGATTCAGCCTGTTTCTGGACAGTTTAGTTTATATTCTGATCGATCCCGTGCCAGCTTTGGAAATGAAAGGCTTCTGATAACCCCTGGCTTAAACCTCTAGAGAAAACAGCCAAGGTGCAGACATGTTGCTACGTATGGAAGGTTTTTAATCACAGTAGAGCTAGTCTTTTTTTCCCCATTAATTAGCACACCTCTGCACAGCCCACCAGTGGGGTCAGTCAGAGAGAAAATTTGGCTTTTACAAGTCGAAGAACAGAAATAAAAGTTCTAGTGGATGAGGTACCATCCCTGTGTTCATTCTTGCCTGAACTACATGATTCTGGCAAGGAGCAGAAGACAAGGGGTCTTCTGTGTATGTAAGATGTGGCAGGTTGCAGTCACGTTTTCCTTGTGGGCATATGGAGCTAATCTGGGCTGAGATTATCCACAAATCTCATTTTCCCTTGTCACAGATGATATTAAGAGCTTTCTGGAGGGATTACAAGGACTTTGTTCTGTCTTCTGTGTTGAGTTTTGATCATGTGGCATTGCCACATGGCAAGAGGGGTGAAGGAGGCTGCAATGCCTGGCACAGCACATCCTGCTCTGCCTTTCTGGCAGTATTGCTTTTATGTATCTTACATAACACCTCACAGGCAGAAAATTTTCCCAGCTGACTTTTGTATTAGCAGAACTCTTTCTTTAACTATAAAAACTATTTTCAGTAATTTTTCTAAGAGGGAACTAAAGTTGTGTTCCAGAGGAAACCCTACAGTTTTAAATATCAGTTAAGCAATCCAGTTCAGGTACATAGTAAAATCTCCATCAAGCAAAGGCTATTGCCTTGAACATTGCAATGCAATGAACATTCCTTAAAGCATCATAAATACTTCTCTCTGCTGTAGACTTTAACTTGCCCTATGGAAAAATCAGACCATCTTCTGTCTGGAAGACCTTTATCATGGATTAGGCAGTATCTGGTAGTGAGATACTTCCATCAATGTTAATGCTTGTCCCAGCCAAAACCAGAACCTGTTCATTTCTTGTCTGGTGGAGGCAATAAAAAGAGGCAATCTTGGAGATAAGACATAAGTCAGTCTTGTTTAAAAGACATGCTCTGGAGAGGAAACCCACTCAGTGCAGCAACATACCTGAATGTAGTCAAAGCAGCCCCTGTTGCTGCAGTAGCATTACATTTTTGGGATGCCACAGTATGATTCCAGCCTTTATTTTGCCAGAGGCAAAGCTCAAGGTTGACATTACCTTACTAGACTTAAAGAAAGGACTGGGTGACTGTGTGTTTGTGCATGCATGCTGCAATCCCAAACTCTGAATGTATCTGATTGAGTTATGGTACTGTGGTGATGTAGTACAGCAGTCTGCTGAGGATGTCTATGGGTACCCTAGGCCTATATCTTAGTGTTTTAGTGTGGTTTTAGATGGCCAACCAGCCCCTGGTATGCTGTGCTTCTCCCATCCAGGAGTTCTGTGATGTGTTTGCAGGGAATGGGGTTAGGGAAAGAGACTAACATTGGTATTAGAAATTCCTTTATTTGAAGACAGTGCATCTGCATTAAGTATGAGTGGCCTTTTTTTATTTGTACTGTTTAATCATTCCTTTAAGTGTCCTTTACACCACTACATCTTTTCTGTGTTTGATTTTCATTCATCTGGCTTTTTGCTGAAGTCATTAAGAAATCTCAAGACCTTGACCTTATTAGTCTTTCTTTAAATCCATGTGGATCATTTCCAAAACTGGTTTGAGATGGATCCTATAGAAGTCTTGGATTTTTTTTGGAAGTGTTTTATTCTTTGCAAAAAGTAGGGAGTAAAATGGGAATTTAATATTTGTATTACCTTCACATTATAATTTTCCTAGATCTAATTTTTCAGTGATGTGAATTAAGTATTTCTACTTATTTCACTGAAAATTCACTACAGATGTGGATCTGAAATGAACTTTTTAAAATATCACACTGTAAAATTTTATTCCTTAGCAACTAAGTTCTAGATTCTTTGGGAACTTGACATTTTTCATCTTTTATCTCGTCTATAATAGAGAAAATGTTATTTGCATCCAATATATTAAATAATGTTAGTCTTATCTTTGTGCACTTTGTTGAATCAAATGTATCTGAACTACTAGAACTTGGAAATCAACTGATGAGCCCAGAGGACTGATTTGCTATGTTTTCATGTCCAAAACACAGCTTTAAACTTGTTGCACCTTAAAAATATCTAGCAATTATCTAGAGAATTGCCGTGGGTTTATCATTGGGAAAATCTTGCACTAAATAAGGCTGGCACGTGAACGAAGAATACAGTAAATCCAATACATTTTAAAACTTCTAAATAATTTGCTCTCATGCTTCCTCTTTGCTGCATTTCATGAGGGTTTCAATGTGTACACAAGCCTTAAAGAATATGAAAAGTTAGTATTTCTGCTAAAAGTATATTTTATTAGGCATTGCTGTGTTGCTTTCTGTGTTATTATCATATTAATAGCTATGTATTTTAAGAACAGTAAAATGCACGTCTCTGTACTGTACAAGATAATGTAAGAAATTAAAAACAGTGGATTCTCTGTTTCCTAAGCTCTAGGTAGCTGTAGCATGTGACCTTCTTTTTGGTCCACGGCTATAAAAATGCCTCATCCTTTAAACATAGAGGTTACCTTGAATAACCCATCCCTACACAGAGTTATATTGCTAGCTTTCCAAATCATACAAATTACTCTGAAGTGAAACCGCAATGGAAACAGTCCAAAATCACATTCTTGGCTCGGCTCATCATACCCATAGTTATTTGCCAGTTCCCTTTTTCCTCAATTTTCAGAGTAGTTTATAAAAATGTTTATATGTGTCACGTTGAACACTGGAACCAATGTTATTTTTTTCATGTTCATTATTTGTTGCTACCAAGGTAGTGTTAAGGCGGAACAAATTAATCTAAATTCTGTAGCAAGTCTATAGGCCAAATTTGCTATATTAAACTTAGCTGGTTATATTTTATTTGTACACTTCTTGTGGTGAAAGTTATAATTCTGTATTTGGAAAATAAATATAGGAATCAGTAGATGGAAAATGTATCGTTGTGATATGCCACAAGGTGTACTGTGGTTGTTCAGAGCTTCAACCAAGCACTCAGGAATTTCTAGGTCATTAAAGTACTTTGCAGGATGTGTTCCTTGAGAAGGGAATTTCAATACAAGTCAAATTATCAGAATACCTAATCTGTATTAGATATATTTCTGGAAGAAGAATTTCAAGGAAGAAATAAATGTACTCTGAATTACCTATGTACAGCATATAGCTTTTGGTGGAGGGTAATTCTTCACTGTACATATTGTAGCTGTACAGCACCCCATTAAGGACAACTTGTTGTTCCATGACAGTTTGAGTGAGCAAATTTAGTCTTAATACCAAGTGTATGGTAAGTGAAAGATTCAGAAAAAAATGCTCTATAAAGAGGAAAGATGGGGAATATTTCAAAAATTGCCCAAATATCACAGGGAGAAACTTTCTGCTACGCTCAGATTAGAGGGGTAAGCAGTATCCATGTTTCTTAAGACATTTAGAAGAAACTGAGGATCAGATTATGTGATCTTTCTGTCCTTATGATTCTTCTGTCCCATGAGTCCTCAAATAGAATAGAAGCCAGTTGGATTAGGAAAAGAGAATGTTATTCTGCAGAGGAAAGTGCTCACTATTAAATGGTAAATCCTCTAACAGATTTTTTTCTACAGTATTTTGGAAAAGTTGTGCTACTACTATTATCAACCATAGCAGACTGTATAGTAGATTTGAATCATAAAGAGAATCACTTCTTCTAAAGGTGAATAATACAATTCCAGATTCTGAAAAATGAAACAATGTATGTTTAATCTCAGTGTTTGATTTCCTCTCTGTTCATGGGAAGGACAGGTGAATTGGTAATTTCAACATTCACTGCATCAACCTATACTGCAGTCTGTTCTGGGACTTTTCATACTTCAGACTATATATATGGTGATTTCTTGACTAACAGTATATGTATGGTGACTTCTTGAGCAGTCTGAATTTGCACTTGGAAACACTACCTTGTATTCTGAACTTTGCGCACATGATATACCCTTTTGGTATCAACCACTTATGGATATTTGTGCTTCCATAACCTTTGGGATGATGGTGGTTCTTTGTTGGTTTTTTTTTTTATTATTATTATTATTCCTATTTGATTATGGATAATCAGTCATGTTGAAAAATATGTTTCTTAAACTATTAACATAAAGTATAGAATAGTTCCGTTGGAAGGGATCTTCAGATATTGCAGAGTCTAGATGCCTGACCACCCCAGGGCAAATAAAAAATTAAAGTACGCTATTGGGGGCATTGTCCAAATGCCTCTTGAACAGTGACAGGCGTGGTGAGCAAACCACCTCACTGGGAAACCTCCTTCTTAGCAAATCAATTTTCCTAATGTCCAGTGTGAACATCAGCTGGAATAGCTTTGTGCCGTTCCCATTCTTCATGTCCTCAGTTCCCAGGGAAGATACCAGCAACTCCCTCTTCACTTCCCTTCCTCAGCAAATTACATAGTTAATGCCAGGATTACAGTTCTATACACATAGTCTAGAAATGATGAGGAGAATTTCTATATCACTTGAATGACCAGTAACACAGCATAATTAACAAAGATAAATCAGTCCAAGTAAATATTTTACAAATTATTTGGGTAAAGTTTATTCATCTACGGCCCTTTCCCACAACCCAAGTGAAGCTGATGAGAGTTTGGGGTTTTGGCTCAGACACTTCAATAGTCTATTCTGCAATTACAATAAAAAACACAACAGTAGTCTTTCTGGCAACAGCTGGTAATTGGAAAAAGAGCTGAATTTGTCAGCAAATGTGTTTGTCGGCTCTGATTTGACCATTTGTACGTGTTATGTGTTGTACGTGTTGTAAAAGATATTTATTGCCTTCCATGAGAAAGTGTAGAGTTTATGTGCAACTAATTTCTTCAATGGCTCTAATACAGAGGGCAAAGCATTCAGTGGTACATGTCAATTAAATGTTAAATGCAACACAGTGCAATAATTTATTATTGAGCATAAATAGATTATTTTCCAATTGCTTTATCAAAACCCATTCTAGTTCTCACTGTAGATATAAATTTGCGTCAAGTGAGTTATGTTTCACTAAATGACTTAAGGCTTGTCTATTAATCAAAGGAGATGCTAAGTATTCCCTTACCAGGAGAATGATGACTCTTATGAACAAAAAAATATCCTCGTTAAAACTATCTTGTTTTTATTTATTTATTCTTAGCTTAGAAACTATTTTTTTTCTATAAAGTACATGTTACAAGTAGTTAATTGTGAACTCAGATTAGGCATCCAATTTCACAGTTCCCTATGGCAGATCTAAATTATGTGGTAGCTAGTGAAGTTCTTTGAGGAGGATGTGATTGAATTCCCATGCTTTTTTATATCCTGTTTATGGGTTCGAATATCTCCTCTGAATTTATCTGCATTTCCAAAAGTCTGCCTGCCTGAGAACCATGCTGAATCCTGGGCTGCAGCAGTGCACTACTCCAGTGCGACAGCACAGACACATACTTTGGGTGTGCAATTTGAGTGCTGCTGTTCTTGCACTTGCTTCTCAGGTTTCTCTTTTAAGGTAGCAAGACCCAGGAACTTGTGGTCATTTCCCTATTTCCCACAATATTGGTGCCTTTTTTTTTGTTTTATTATTTTTTTAGAAAGTGCAGGAAAACAAACAGTAGTCATCAGTCCTATTTGTAAGTGAAGCTGTGTCAGGACAGTTTTCTGGTATGAGGCTTGTAAGTTCTTTCTTTATATTTTGTGGTTTGAACACTCTATTACTAAATATTCATGAATGACCTGTTAGTCACCTCTTAGGTCTTTCATTTCTTCATTTTTCCCTAAGTTGTTCTGTTCTTTTTCTTCCTACTTGTGACATTTACCCCTGAACAAGTATCTCTGGAGTCTAGCCATCCTGTAGTCAGATTACAATGGCCTCCCATTCCTTCTAATATTGCCTATCTTTCCATATGGTGGTCTGTGGACAGAAGTGAAAGGAATTATTATTTGGTATGACTCAGCCTTGGCCAGTGTCAATCAGTGCTTCTGTTATTTGGGCAGTTGTAATACCAGGAAAATCTGTCATACAGTCACTGACATGAAAAAAAAAAAAAATTAAACCATTAAGGTGAATGAATAAGGTCTATTGCAAAGCACAACAAAAAATTGGAATGCTACAAAACTTTTGTTGCAAATAATTTTTATTCACCTTAGCAATGGAATACGTAGTTTCCTGCCACAAGATGCAGAACCCTTATTTCTCTAAGTCAAATAGAAATGATTTCAAACCCAGGTTTGAATTCCTAAGGTCAGATGAAAAGAAAATGGGATAGGCATAAGCTGTCAGTGAAAAGATGCTTAACAGTCTCCAGATGAGTGAAATCCTTTCCCACATTTTATACCCCTGCAATTATCACTTCTTGACTGTAGTAGCTATGTATATGGAAAATCCTGAATGCTGTAGTTGATTCCCACATTTCAGGTTATGGCTTTTCTTACGCAGGTTGGCATAATAAAATTTTGCCATAATGGTCTGTAATCCACAGAATAGTCTTGAAGCACTCACGTTTACAAGCAGATGTACGATACTAATATGTGGGCACGTGATCTTTGACATGCAGTTTTGCAATCCACAGGTAAAGCAGTATTTGGTAGAATTAAGTGCTAAATTGTTAGGATATTGGCATTCCACTATAAAGTTTACCAATAAGAAACAGACAGAAATATGTATTCAATTATTTGTGAAAACAGAAATGACTGACATTGTTCATGATACCTAAGCTGTCTGCTAAAAGTGAATGTATATTGCCTATTTTATGCCTTTTTCTCTAGGGTAAAGCTGAATAAATATTTTCTTTCATTCTATTTCTCTTATTATTTATGAAACTTCCCTTTGTTCCAGTGTTTTACATTGGCAGAATTCTCAGTATCAGTGCTCTGCTTCAGTCAGCAGCCTATGATCTAGTGGATGGACAGAGCATAGCCTGGCTCATTACAAAGGAATTACTGGGATACTTAAAATGTAAAACTTAAAGTGTGTAATGGAAAACCTGAAGTCAGAATGATCTCATCTGTACATGTCCTGTTATCACAAATGGAAGCTGGTTGAATATTTTCCTGTCACAGTTTTTCCACTGGTAATTATCATGTCAAGACTGAAGATATTCTATCCACAGGGAGCTGGAGAATACTATGCTTTTTAAAATACTCTGTATGCATAAGACTTCCTTCTCTGTTAGCTTGCTTATCATTTTGAATATTTCTTTTGAAGTAAGAAACAGATGGCAGCATTCACTGTAAGAAGTGCTGAAAAACATGCCAGCCAATTAGGGAGGCTTCAACTGACTGAAAACCTGGAATGTTTTCCAATATTTTGGTGATTTTCTTCCTCCCGTGTATCTAGAGGAAATTTCTTATTCATCATTTATTTAATAGAATCATAGAATTAGAGATAAAAGGAAGGTTAGGTTATCAAATCTCTAGTGAGGACCTAAAGAACAAACAAAAAAGCTGGAATACTGTTCATAGGTTCTTTATTGTTCTCCAAAAGTTCATTATTTTCTGTTAAAAAAAAAAAAAATCCAAAGCAGCAAATAACCTTGTTAATGTGAGCCCTATTCTTCACCTGAATCTCCTATATTAACTTGTTTTCTGTATTGTCTTTGAATATTCACTAATCCTTCAAATGCCAACACGTGAAACTACGTCTTCCAATCAGTGATGTTGCGGATCACAGCTCTTTACCTATTTCTTAAGTAATTTTTTATGTGTTCTGGAAACTCTGAAATTGCCATTCAACCTGTTCACTTCTCAACCACATTCAGTGGCAAGTCCTCTGTTCACCTCTAGGAAGACTTCTTCATTGGGGAAGGTCACTTCTGAAAATGCAAGCCATTACCTATCTGCTCCTTGTGGAGAATCATAAACCTCTACATTCTTTTACTCCTTATAGCAATTAGTATTATTAAAAACACAACAAGAAAAAGGCGTTCTGTGATCTATTTTGGGATTTTATTGCCTTGTTTTGTTCTGATAATTTTTGTGAGATACTTTGGAGCGCTGTCCTTGCTATTTCTCTGTTCTGTTTCAGAGACAGAGCAATGCAGGTTTCACTGTTTCAGGATTTTCAGCTCAACTTTTGTCTTCTTTTAATTTTATTGCTTTCTGCAGAAACGTTTCTTTGCTATTCTTAACATTATACTCTCTAAATGTCTGCTATAATACCATTACATCTATTTTTCTGTGAACCTTTTGTATTACTCTTATTCAGTGACTCTTCAATTGTAGTCATTGAGCTTCTGAGAATGTGACTTAAAGCAAGATGGGTGCCCTTACAAAGGTGGATTTAGTCAATGAAAGATGAAATTCTGCTTCAGGCAATGAAGCAATTTTCCAGGCTTCATAGCAGCTCTTATCAGACTTGGTCTGTTGTTCCTAAATGAAGGTATTTGGAGTGTTTATGGGTGACTATGGTCACTTTGGGAAGCATTTGGTAGTAGTTAAGGGTAAAATAGTGATTGTTCTTCAAAATTAGAAACAACTGGTAGCTCTGCAATGATGATTTAAATTTCTTTTTACGTTCTTTCAAACCACAAAGCTATGTGTTGTTCAGTGATTGAATGCATTTGAACTTATGGAACTTTTCATTTAATGCTGGTCTCCATTTTTTTTGGCTGAAGCCCAAGCCTCACATCTTCTAGTTTCAGGATTCCTTTCTTCAAACTCCATCCTTTTCTGAAGGATCAGGGTAACATGAGCCCATTTCTGTTTCCCAGCAGGCAGCATATTAGAGAGCTGCATGCTGACCAGCTGCAAAGACAGGTGCTATTCTGCTTTCCTTTATTCTTCTCCCTTTACTTCATCTTGTAAGTTCCCTAACATTCCAACAAGTCCTGAACAAAATGAATGGATAAATTTTATTAGCTTGGAAAAAAGATCTATTTCAGACGATGTGGAGGTGGGGGCTTTGGTTTGAAGTTCAGTGATCTTAACCTTGTTTACCACATTTTCATTGGGCCTCCAAGACACTGAGCCAGACAGGAAATCTAGCTCATAAAGGTATGTGCACTGATCATAAGCAATCAACATTTGCATTTCCAGGCCCCTTGTCTCCAATAGATCACTCTGCAGATGCTGCAGAATCCTCAGGGTTTGACTATGCGCACTCTGCTTCCCTGCCATTAGAGAACTGGGCACTAATGTCTGATGGGGAAAGGAAAAAAAAAAAGAATCACTTCATCTCTCATCTGTTTTTTTTCCACATGTAAGTTAGCATTGTGTTGGGTCTATCCCACTGCAGTCATGGAGGTTTGTGAATCAGGGCCTGTTCCTGCTGTCAGATGAACAACAAAGCATGATCTGAAAGGGAAATTGAGTGAGAGTCAGTCCAAAACTCAGACTGGTTTCTTGACCCTCTACTGATGAAATGCATCTTTTCCTCCTGCTCTTGTCAATATCACATGCTTTCAGTATTCTGTTTAATGACTAAAGAACAGCTTTCTTTTACCACATCTGTTTTCTCATACTTGAATTTACAATATCATATATTCCTTTGGTGTTTTACAAGTAATGTGGTTTAATTTTAGGGTCAGATTACTTAACAGAGGAAGGCAACTTTTCTTATGATTGAAAAAAAGAAAAAGACTAAACAAATCCAGTGCTGAGCTCTACTTGCTATCAAGTGATAATGGAATGACCCGATTATGGCCTATCGATCAGTTAACACTTTGAGGAAGATTTACCTGTCTGCCTCATCTTTACAGGCCTTGTATCACTGAGTCAGTATGTATCGGGTACAACAGCCTGTGTATTAAGTACAACTTAATAACAACGGGTACAACTATTCTGTGATTAAGAAGTGAGGAAGTTTAGCGATCAATTCATTTAACACTAGATATTTGAATAATTGAATGTGCTCGTTCTGATTAAACAAATGACAACAATAACTTTTAATATTTTAATAATAACTAAAAGGATTCACTGTGAAGAAATAATTCCAGAAGTTTAAAATAATTTAAAAAGTATAAAATAATAAAAAGTACTGGAGGCACAACTGTTAGTCACCCATAAAATTTAACCACATCCACTTTTCTGCTTTTCATTGCGTAGTCAAAAAACATTAACTGGGCTATAAAACAAGTGAAAAATGAACTTCCCTGGTAGGGCAATAATTTAATCTGTCAACCAGCTCAACTATCCAATCCAATAGACCTACAGGTCTAACAGTTTAGGCAACCTTTTGAATGTTTATTAGCTATTTTTATTATGACTTTAAAATTGAAAGTGCATTAGAACATAGCCAGCAATACGCTCAATCTTATTCTTTTTCTCTTAGTTATAAACCCTGATGATTCTTGCTGGAATTTTCCTTAAAGACTGAGTAGAATTGAGTAAGTGAGATCTGATTTAAGCTGTTTAAAGTGAATATCCATGCTCAGGGTATTTCATTTGCTAGAAAGCAACAGTCAGGCCTTGCTGTGGTATTCCTTCTGACCCTGAACAAAACCTTGTCCTCAACTTAGAAAAATTCCAGCTTTTTCATCTTCTTCTTTGATCAGACATTCTGTTAGTTCAGAGGAGTTTGCACTTATACGTTGCTTTAGATTAATGTGAGGTACCTTCAAATCATTAGAGGGTTCATTCTGGAAAATAATTTGCAAAGCTGTGTATCCTAAATGGCTGTCCTCCAAAGTCTGGAATTTGAATCTCATTTCCCGTAAATGACTGGCAACCAGAGAATGTAGAATTTTTTAATTTTTTTTTCCAAGTACTTATAGTGGGAATATAGGGGAAAGGGCCCGTTTTTCATTTCCCTATAATGCATGCGCACATATTCAAGAAATTAACTACAGATAAAGGAAATAATCCTTAGATAATAATTAGCATAATACCTGTAATTGCTTGGAATTGATACTGTGAGATGTGATACATCCCCAAGAAATGTGTATAGAGATTTATTTTTATATTGCTTCTGTGACAGTTGTTGCTCTCTGTTTGGATGTGGCTGCAGAGGGGTCCCATGTTAATCTCACTCCACCTCAAATTGCAGACAGCTAATTTCAAGAGAGCTGGAGTTAATGGATGGTGATCAATTTTCAGAATCTGATGTACAGAACCCTAGTGCAAGTAATATGAATGTGTGCAGGCTCAAAACTAGGAGTGGAGTCAGGCTGATAAATATGTGCTTGTTATCTTTGGTCCTCTCTACCCCACCCTGCAATCTGGGGAATCAGGGAAGTGCCTAAAAAAAAGTACATATGGGGTCTGAAGTATGGGCTTCTATTTTCACAATCATTTATTACCTACATAAAATCCCATGTTTGTGGACTTACTGCTCTTCATGTTGCTGTAATTGCCTTCATTAATCTCTAAGCGCTTTAAGTATAATTAAAAGATAGGGCATCTTCCATCCTAATTTTGACAACTGACAGTCACACATGAACACTGCAGAGGATAATATTTTTCATATATGTGAATTATTCCTTATTATCAGAGGGAGCTGCTTATTCCTCAGCTTCATTCTGTGTCACTGCCCATCTCCCCTAGTCGTGTGAATGGGAAAAGGTATCCAGCTCCTTTACAGAAATAATTTCCTCTATTTTCTTCTGCAGGAAAAAAAATCCATTCTGAGGTGAAAGAAAGAGGGCAAGCAAAATATGATGGAGTGTAGATGATATTCTTAAATATTAATAAAGGACTTTAGATATGTCTTGCCAGAGACATTAGACTAATCAGGATCATGTTGGGCCATGCAGTCTACTAGATGTGGCAATGGGAATTAATGAACTTGAATCCTATTTTTGGTTTTGCCACTGACCGACTGGTGTGACCTTGGGCCATACATTTAATTCTGTTGTATTTTGTTCCTCTTACATCTTGCCTGTCTTGTCTGCTTAGTTTGTGAGCATGCTTAGACAAGAATTGTCCCTTGTGGTGTTCATATAATAGCAAGCTACCAGGGTTCCAGTCTTGGTTGGAGCTTTGAGGTGCTACTTGGGTACAAAAAGATTATAATGGTAGTAGAATTATTCCAGTTTATTTTGCACTTTTTGCTTCTTTGACTTTAAGCAGTGTAGAGGAAATCAGAGTGGGTACCCATGCATTCCTGTGGTGAGCATTATTGAGATACAGAAATGAAAATACTCATAACAAAGAATGTGTTGTAGCCTTCTGTACAATCCTGGCACCATTTGCATTGTAACAACTCTTTAATTGGGCTGAATTAGTTTGGGGATAGAGATTGTAATGCTTTGAATGGAAGCCACAGTCTCTGCAAGACACAAAGTGAACTGTAGCAGGCTACTTCACTTGTGTTAAACACCTGTTTTCACAGCCGCTATGCTTGTTGACATGCTCAGCAGAGATGTCACAGGCTGTATGTTCTTTGGTACTGAATTACCCCATCTCTTGTGCAGGATCCCCTCTGTGCTGGAGAGAAGTCTCACTTATTTTTGATGGAATTGTAAAGAGAAGAGACACGAACTAGACAGCTGATCTAGTAGTCTGACAAGATTTTTTTGAGATCAAAAATGCTTCAAAGAATTTTCTCAGTTCAAATAAAATCAGAGGAATAGTTCTGGAAAGACTATCATTCTAATGTGCTTAATTGCACTCTGATTTTTTCAGTACACCTCTGGATTTTTCCAACATTACTGTATACATGGCTGCTCTCACAGACCCTCTGTGATCAGTCCTGCTGGGAATCAGTTGTTCGTGGTTTCCAGGGTGGCAAAAGTACAAGGCATTCTTTGGGCTGCATTAGTCAGGCACCTTTTTCATGCCCTGGACATGGTCAGAGATATATTAACCTGCCATATACTATAGGATACATCTTTGAGCAATATTAGAAAGGGGATGGGAATAAAACTTAACTAGCTGTATTCTGCTTAATACTTTTATTTATATAATGAAGAAAACACAACCTTAGCTCAGGAATAACTAGTACTGTGCAGTAATGAAAGACTGTGGGGAGTAACTTCAGAGATTGAAGCAATGTCCATGACACGCTTCGCAAAAATGGTGAGTAGTAATTTATGCTGGCTGTAATTTCACAATAGTCCTGCAGTAGGAATAGGACTGGAGAGAACAGTTTAGCAGATAAGAAATTCACTTGTGTGAACACACAGTGCTATTTTATACATGGTAATGAATGCACACTCCTGCTGCAGCAGTTGCTTATCCCTGGATACTGGCAACTTGTCCTCGTGTTTCTTATGTGCAAGCTCTGTGTGTGGATCCCAGCATGGCTGTGGAGTCTATCTCAGATGTCTGCTTGTAGAGAAAAGAAGTCTTTGAGGCTTCCAAAACTGACTCTAAGAACCTTGGTAAAGTGTTAGAAGTACAATACTCTACAAGTTTGATATAAATGTATGTTAATCCTCTAAAGTTGAGTAAAAGCTGATTTGTATGGTTGTGCTCTGTGAATATGTTTGTTTGCAATAGCTCCATATTATGGTGTTGATCCAGAAAGAACGCATTGATCTAGAAAGAACGTGTTATGTGAGTGGCAAGACTGTACTAGCTAGGTAGGAATAACTGCATGCATCAGTGCAGTTTATTGGCTGACCTGCTGGAAAGGAGCTCTGCGGAGAAGAACCTGTGCCCTGGTGGATAACAGGCTGGCTATGAGCTGGCACTGTGCACTGGTGGTCAAGAAGGATGAATGTATCCTGGGATACATTTAAAAGAGTATGGCCAGTAGAGGGATGGAGCCAGGCTCTTTATGATGGTGCCCAACGACAGAATAAAAAGCAATGGGCACTAACTATAATGCAGGAAGTTCCACATGAACATGAGGAGTAATATCTTGACCGTGAGGGTGACAGAACACTGGAACAAGCTGCCCAGAGAGGTTGCGTAGTGTTCTTTTCTGGAGATATTCAAACCCTGGGTGCTTTTTTGTGTTACTTACTCTAGGGAACATGCTTTAGGGGGTTGTACTAGGTGATCTTCAGAGGTCCCTTCCAACACCTACAAGTCTGTGATATTATATACATTAGACTGGGAGGAGAGATCTTTACAGTGCTTCCCATCCTCATGTATGCAATTTTGGCTCTGAAAGCTTGTAGTGGTAAGAGTTCATCTTGTTCTCTGTGGCTACTGCAGCATCACACTAACTGACACGTATATTAGTGTCCTGAAAGACAAAACAGGACATACAATCTAGCTTTCTCATGGTATTTGGAAAAAGGAAGAGGGAATATAAAAGAAAAAAGGAAAAAAAGTCTGTCTCCCTATCCTAAGTGTAGTCAGTTTATATGTATTGTTGACAAGAGAGCAAAATATCTTTCGCTCAGTTCTGTTAATTGCGCCCTGTGAAGGCCTTTAGGAAAGCAAATGTCTTGGGTGTGGGAAGGGGCTGTGTATGGGATTGCACTGCAAATTATTGGAGATGTGGTGAGAGCTGATTTCCTGTTGCATGTTCCTACCAGCTGCAAGTACCACTGTGGCCTCTCAGTGATTATCCATGAGGTCAGAAAAATGTTCTGTTAGGAGCACGTTTATACTTGCTCTATTGAATAATTTGTCTTTAATTACTCTTTCCATATTGCCATCATTTTATTCTTAAGTCTCATTTTTCTTTCAGAATTACCATCAAAGACATCACCTCGAGTCTTAATTTCTCATTTGCTATTGATGTGTCATCCTACAAAATTAAATGAGGATTTATGATTGCTGTATATCCTTGATCAGCTCAGATCTTACATATTAAGTGAATTATCATGATAAATTTGGCATGTTTCAGAAAACAGTTATATTCACTGTTGATAAGAACAATTCTAATCTATGGAGTCATGGATTTTGTGTGAAAAAAACAGATTCTGATGAGCACCTCTTGGGAATCTGTACAGTCTGAAAGTCTTTGAAAACGCTAATTCCTCCATACTATTACAAATGGCAACTTTCACTAAGCAAGAGACAATTTCTGTCACTGAAACATGGGTTTACACTCGAAGTTTTCCACAGTGACATAGTGAATTAAATCTCTGCTGGATTGTGTTGACATAAATGGAATGGATTTAGTAAAGACTAAAGACTGCCTTTGTTCCATAAAAATTAGAAACGCTTTGAAACACTCCACAAAATCCAGCATCTAGTCAAAAGGCTTTCTCCTTAAATCACTGATGTGAGCAAGTCTATGGTTATCTGTTTACTTATGACATTCTCTGTTTTGACTCCTCTCGTAGATGTGTATAGAATAGCTCCTTGGGATGGAATCGTCTTTGTTCTGTCTGTGTACAGAAACGAGTATAATTGTTTCATGAGTGGACTGTACCATACAAAAAAATGGTTACAGAAAAGATGACTTTGCTGGTAGATTTAAAGTATGTTTCAATGCAGTAGATGAATCTTGGACACAAGTTTGGTCCTTTGGTCTTGCTGTTTCCAAATGCACGAGGACAAACTGCCTAGGACTTGACCCTATGAGGTACTGAGCTTATTTAGGACCTACAGAACTTGCTTAATTCTGAATACAGGTTTTTTTAACTCTCATAATGAAACTGTTGTGACTTAGACATTGGCAGCTTGGAGTTCTCTGAAATGGCAAACGTTTTGGAAGAGACATTGCTGTCGGCTTTCGCAACAGTCAGCTCTTTGGAAACATTCCTCTTGAATAATGTTAAAAGTGATTCCAGTTTCTGTAATTTAACTCATCTGTATCATCAGCACCAATAAACGAAACCACTCTAGATTCCAAGCTCACCAAGACCTTGCCAAGAGCTGGCATTATACTCTGAGCCAAGTAACTCACTATAAACAATGAGTATGGAGCTCAACAAGTGGGTATGTTCTTGCAGTGTGTGTGCCTAGCTGGCGCCTGAGATGAAGAGCTCTAAATCCCGCTGTTACTTTCTCAGTTACATCAATTACAATAGCTACCAAAGTTGTGCTGTCCAACAAAAGCATACACCTCCTAAAAGGTTAGACAGGTATGATCTACTAAAAAAACAGATTGCAGGAGTTATTTCATATTTTAGGTTTAAGAGCTGTGAAAGTATTAGGAAGCTAATGGTTGTGTTTTTTCAGCTTCTGTGGGCATACCACGTTTTGCAATGCTACTGCATACCTTTGGAAGAACCATTTTTCTCTTATTTGTATGTCAGAAAATGTGAGTGAAGGGAACTATGAGTTTCTCAGACTCAGGCTTTGTTGCACTTCCATAGGATTCATTGTGTACTGTGGATTGGTGCGAGTAGAAGGCCAAGCACTCAGCAAAACCAAAAAAAATGGCACATTGCCTCACTCCAACAGCCAAGGACATGATCATAAAAATAGCTGTGCTCAACAGTAGAAACAGATATTGGAGCAGGCACATTATTGGGAGCTCTGACTTCTTCCTCTCCCAAGGTGTCCCAGTGTGTTCCAGTGTATTTGTGCTAGGAGAGCCTGATGCAAAGTATAACAAAATAAACCACTGACCTTTTAGTTTTGCATGCAAAATGTGCAGTTTAATAAGCACATGGCCTTGTTATAGCTTAATAGAAGCACAGTTTGTGGGTAATAGCTTCTATTAGTGTTTTTGCTTTCAAGTAAAACTTTAAGACATTCTCAGAAACCTTTTGCATCTTTCTCACATCTGTAGTGGCACAGCTGTCCAATTGTAGTAGAGTATAAAGAGTTAATTTGGAGTCCTTTGTTCTTTTTTTTCGAGCGTCTTAACTCTTAAATCTGTGACTTGACTGACATATTGCTGGAAGAATAAAGAGTAAAATACAGCGTTGCTTGTCTGTATCTGACAATGTAGATTTCTTGTGAAAAGCTAAAGTACTGGATAGCACCCAAAAGTAAAATCTTGTGGCAACTAAAAACTGAAGTGTTCTTCAAATTGGCTTCATCTGATGTGTTACAAGCAGCATTCTCAGCTATAGGATGAAAAAGCTGAAAATTCAGTCTCATTCAGACAATAATTTAGGGGGATTGCAAACCCTCACCTTTATGTTGTATTCATCCTCTTTGATCAGGGCTTGATTATCTTTTCAAATGAGTTTTATGTGAGGGTAGTAACTGTTTTCACCCAGTGATTTGCACTGGTGCAGCATCTCAATCCTCCTCTCTTCCCTGCTTCTGCCAACAGGTTCTATCTGAGAAGCTTTTAGAGTGGTTCATGCTGAGACTACACTCAGTCTGTAATTCACAGGGCCAAGGGGTTTTGTGGCTAGGCCCAGCTTTTCCTGAATACTTGTCACACAGAGGCATTTTGGGAACAAGCCTTGCCAAGCCAGCACCTGTGGTGTCAGCTCCTTCCTTAAGTCCACTCACTGCTACTGCTGTGATGCTTCTTTCCCACATAGTTTTGTTTGCTTTCACTTTGGCTGGAATTCCAGAATTATGTCTTTGGAAATGTGGCACTTAGGATGATAACAACTTTTGACTTGAAGAAGAGAGGCGTTTTTGTTTTTTGGAGTGCATCTCTGCAGCCAACAATGTGATGGCAACTTTGGGGTCTGGGCAGAGTTGTGTTAAACTGCCTGGCATGAGTAATGGCAGGGATTCAGGGTCATGCAGAACTCACTGGGATTTTGCCACTTTGGGATACTCCATTGAAACCTTCAGACATTTTTTTGCACTTTGTGGACTTCTGTGTTGTCAACAGCCACAGTGTGATCAGTGCTAACATTAGCTAAGGTATACCTGGCTGTGCTCCTGTCCCTGGGAGTCCTCCAGTGCCCCAGGACACTGAAGCTCCTACCTGGAGTTGTGGGCCAGTGAGGTGGGTGCTCCCATGAGCAGAACAGCACCCCATAGCTTTGGTTTGTTTGTGGATTACTAAAATTCAGTCAAGAAAGCTGAATAAGAATTTTACTGCTACTTAGATCCAATCTGTTTTATTCTGAAGTAATGCAATGCTGCATTTTGGTAAAGAAGCTCATTTCATGATACTGTTTAGGGAGGATGGGCTTGTCCTGATGGCAGATGGTACCAAGAGCACCTGGCCTCCAAAGCCAGGCTCGGCCTGCATCTCCTCAAGCTGTTAAAAAAATGTTGAATCTGAAGACATCCTCATCTTCGAGTCTTTGGAGGATATGAATTTTTCAGTTCCAGTTTATTGCTATCAAATTTTATAAAAAAATCTGCTATGTATATATTTTTAAGATTCTTTCCAGGCTGTGTGCTTAGACTACGGAATGCATCACTTTTCTGAATGGTACAACTACAATCCTGCAATTTTGGCTATGTTACCTCTCACTCTGTGCAACAGGGCTCATTTTGGTATGTTGATATGCACATATGGTACATAGACAGTTGGTGAATTCTAAAGGAATGACCTTCAGGACTGACATTCTTCTATATTTTCATGTTTTTGTCATGCTATGGTGGGTTTGTTCATTCCTCTTTCATCTCCTCTGAGTAAAAACTCTGCAGTCTTCCAGACAGCGTCTCTCTCTCTCTCTATCAGACCATCTGTTCCCAGATTACAGATTTCTCTGCATGAGTACCAGGTAGCAGACGTGACTTTGCCCAATAACTACAGCAAAAAAGGCTTTCACACACTCTCTGCAATCTGTGAACATATGATCAGTCTAGGATAACATGTCGTGCCAAACACACATCAGAGAAATTTATATGCAGTAACAGAATGAACCCTGAAATCAGGTACTTGGCAATCACAAACCTGGCATTTCCTCTGCATGTTTCAGAAAGGGACTTCTGTGACTGCAAGGGAATTCTGTGTTCCTGCCCTCAGAACGTGCAACTCTTGGGTTTTACTTAAAGGGAAGCTGGTGGTACCACTGCCTTTTGTCAGACCTTGAGGTCTGTGTGGGCACAGTGTCTCAGTAATGAGTTTGCCAAATGAAGGGAGTCACAAGAACCAGGACACCTTTTCTTAGCATCTTCACTGGATTCTGCCTCTTTTGTGAGTAGGTATAGGTATCTGAAATAGGTATCTCTAAGAATATCTATAAATACATAATATACGTATATCTAAGAACTTTTATCCCCTTTGCGGTTTCACATGACTCCTTAAAGGACTACATTTAGACAGAATATTCAGAATTTTTTTGGATTGGAGGGAGTTGCCACTTACTCTGATGGCCATTGAGCAATTGCCTGAATTCGAGGCTGCACTCTTTTCTTTTTGTTGAAAAGCGAGAAGTTGGCTTAAAGTTGAAGGGCCCTGTATGGGTACCAAAGACAAATAAGGCACAAAGCAACAGTGTTGAGTTATCCTGTTATCTGTGGACCAAGGTGAGTCTTTATCTGTGCTGCAAGGTATGTAGTGCAATATATTCCATCAAAAATAGATAATGCATTTAATTTTGGATAAGTGTTTGCATTAAATATCTTGTGTTAGTCTTGTGTTCTCCAGTGATTTCTATGCAAATGAGAAGAAAGTCTTATACAAATTAATACACAAGAGAAAGCGTTACAGAGGTAGTAAAGGAAGTTACTATAAACTTTTAACTTACTAGATGTCTTTTATAATATTATTTTCTGCTCTGGGATTTCTGATGAGAAAAGGGACTGTCACCTTCTACACAGCACTACAAGAAAAGTAATTTGAGCAAAGATTTTCCATAAAAGTGAGAGAACCTCAGTGTATTGTGTTTGTATGTGCACTGATAACTTCAGTATATAACAAAAAGAAGTAATGTTCAGGGAGTCAATGTTTTATTTCATATTTCATAGTGTAGACAACTTTTATAGCCGTATGATATGTGCATACGTTAACAGCAAACTCGCAGTTAAAATCAAACCTTGATCTAATATTTTTTGAGAGACAATCAGCACACTGAAACAGTTCCTTTTGAGATCTTGTCCTGTTTATGCTTTATAATGCCTGATGGCTCCTGTGGGATCCTGAGCAGGCTTACATCATACTGGACAGTAGTAGAAGATGTGCAGTAATGTAATTGGGTGGCCAGAATGACCTCATGTCTCCTTGTGCTCATACTAATTTGAGATGGTCAGCTTCATCAAGAGGGTCGAGAGGGCATTTCTGAAAGCTGTGTGCAGGGCTGCACCAACATGCTGATGTGGTAGGTGGCCACTAAGGCTGAGCCTGAGCCCTCATCTCCCTTCCTCCACTTCACTCTCTCCAAAACCAGGATCGTTGTCCCAGAGAGTTCAGCATTATTTTTAATTTAGCCCAGGGGAAAAATACAAGACATGGAACGCCGGATAGGAAAAATTCTGGCTTCTAGAGAAGGTAATTCACTTGCACAGTCACAGTAGCAGACAATTGCTAAGCACACAAACATGCTTCAACATTTGAGTGCAAAACGCAATTATCATCAGTATAAATGAAGAGTTTTTGACTGTAAACAATTTATTCATTGCTATTCTTTTCTGAAAGATTAGCTCCTAATTTGGAACAAATCTCCCTTCTCCTCCCCAGCGCTCCTCTGCTTTTGGAGAAAACAGAAAAAAAAAACCCAAACATTTCATGTCTGGATTGGTAATACCTTTGTTAGAAAAATGGCTTTGTTCTGAAAATCAAAATGATGTAGGTGTGATTACCTGTGTGTGTGGAGATCTGTCTTCAGCATTAGCAGATGGTGTTCAAATAAATGTTGACTCAGGCTTCTGCTTTTTCTCTTAAGTTTCTCACATCTTTATTCTTTAGTTTGTGCCACTGCTTCTGCAGCTTGGAACCAAATCTTCACTTTTAATGCTTTTTCTTTTTTTTCTTTTTGTGTTTCTGTCACTACTTTATCCTCATCTTTCAGCTTTAATGTTACAATAGTACGTGGGAGGATTACACTGATTAAAATAAAGAGAGAATGAATTAATCTAAAGGCCAGACACCTTCATTAAGCAAAGTAGGGAGAATAATATATATAATTAGCAAGACTTCTTCTTACTGTGTGCTCTAATGTAATGTATTAGCCAACAAATTATTTTAAAATATTATTAATTACCTTGCATTGTTAGCTACTGCTGTTAATTGCCAATTAAGGTTACTTTCAAAAGGGAGTTATTTCCTAATAATGACTGCATTTTAGAGAGTCACACAGTACTTATCCGTGTGTTTGCTTTCAAACTGTTTTTCTGTTTATTCCATTTCATACTCTTTAATTCTCTTTTTTTTTTTTCCCTCTATAAAATAGAAGGGCACATAGAGGAATGTGCATTCTATAAAAGGTGTTTTTTGCTCTAATTTCTTCCAAGACAAACATTTTTCTCCTTTTTGATTCTTTGAGTGTGCAAATATTCTCTTTACAGTGGACCAGAAGCCTATCTGCTCATTGCTCTGTGCATCACTCTTTGCATTGTGCTTGTATTCCTCTACCAGGGAGCGTGATTGATAGCAGCACATCATCTGACTTATTCCTAGAAGTATATTTTTCCATTTACTGTTCATGCTCTCGGAATAATAATTACAGAGACCACTTACCTGTTTATTAAGCTCCTGTTCCACAAACTCTGTTCTCTTTTTACTTAAACTTTTGCATCCACTTTCTTCTATTATTATAAATTAACATATAGTTAACTGAATGGCTGGAATGAGACGGAGGCTTTGGCAATAGAGGAGAGTGTGCATAGTAATTTCCAATTGTGATCAAATGTTCTTTTAACTACGTTGCCTGTAGATTACCTTTCCTTCTTTGTCAAGGCTCCATGTTTACGGAGTATTTTGGCAAAGAAATGAATAACAACAGAAATACAGGTTTGGCTTTTATTGTCCTTGCTGTTGAGATTGTTTTGAGCAGCAGGTTGTAACCTCTGCCTGAAAAAAAAGCATGTGCGAAATACTTGCACTATCCCAGTCCTGCATGTGACAGACTGTGATCCTTGTTTAGCCTGTCCTATCTATAACTAATCTGGTTGAGATCCCCAGTGAACCTAAGGAACTTAGGGCTTACTGAGCTTCTAACCCTCTTGTGGCCCTTTTGAGCACTCTACTTTTCATTTTCAGTGGTAGTCACTCTCTCTCACAGCTAGCTGTCTCAGAGATCTATGACAATGCACAGATTTTGACAAATATTTATATTTCCTTCTTAAATCCCCCTTCTCAAAGGGACCTAGTATTTTGACATCAGTAGGTTCCAAATCTGATGTTTCCACCTTCTCTTTCATTAATTGTACTGTGTTGAGTTCAAAACTTGTTTCATTATTACTTACTATGGATTTTTTTTTAGTTTCTGTGCTGAAAGGAACTTTGAAATTTGTGGCCCAATGGAAAGGAATTATGTCCCAAAATGAAATAAAATATCAAAATGTTTCAATTTTCCCTAGAAAAGAAATGCAGGAATGTAATCAGCTGTATTCTGACAGGTATCGAGCAGACTTCTGTTTGCTTGGTTTTGGCTTCTCTGTACAACCCAAACTCTGTTCTTGCATGCAGCGTTTATATATGTATGCATGTACATAAGTGGCTTTTTTGTTGTTGTTGTTTTTTCTGGAAGCAGGCTTCTCTTTTATGTTATAGTTTTCTTTCAGCTCCATCAATATTTTAGCCAAATTATCTCATTTCACCTGAAGAAAGAGAAGGAATTGCATTCTGAAGGTGTGTGATGGAAGAACTGTTTCATAATTAGAGCACTTAGCTGCAAAATTATTCACAGAATGAGAATTTAGATTATTCAGAATTAAACCTCTTCCTTTCTTATTTTACTGCACGTACAGGTGTGTTGTTGCTCTTTATCTGTTTGTTTTTCCTTCGTGGAATGTTTTAAAACAAAATTTCATTCTTCTTACACTGCTTTCTTAGGACCCAGAATGTTAACTCTCCATTGTATTCCCTTTTGTTCCACTGTGTTCCATTAGATCACTACATCACTCCAGAAGTGTGGTTTTTTTTCATACCAGACAATATGCAATTCATGTTTGTTATGTTCTGCATTTTTAGTGGTTTAAAATGCTGACTTTAGAAGTATTGGTTATGTTAAACGTGCAAAGAACCATGGACAGAAATAAGGAAAAGTTCATAAGCAGTGCTCTCTTAAGTGGTAAAGTGTTAATAATGGCAAATAAAAAAGGACATAGAATTATAAAAATCTCAATAAAATGAATTGATTTGAGTTTTTAAGAATGATTGCTTACATCTTGAGGATGGAAGTGGAAATATGTAAAAAAGACCTCAACGAATTGAAGAGTGGTAATAATTGATAATTATACAAAAAGAGAAGCTGCTTGACTCATTGTGCTCCAGCTGGAAACTCTCTGTCATGAGGTAAAACACATCTGCCTTGATACAAAATACATTATTAGAGGAGATGTCCTTTAAGAAGAGATGGAGGGAACTTCCATTAGGTTTTGACTGTCAGTGACATGTTAGGAAAATTACAGACTACTGAGAATTTTTATTTTTAAAAAATTCTCCCACTTGAGACATCATAATTTTTTGGCTAGTATAGGATTTTTTTAGCTTTTATGATCAGAAGAGATGACTGTAATCATCTGCTCTAACCCCATGAATAAAATGGGCTGTAGCAATTCACAAAATTATTCAAGCCACAAGCTGGAGTGTGGGTTTTGGAGAAGTGCCCAGTCTTGAAAAGCAGAGTGTCTCAAAAACAAAAATAAAGTAACAGAATAAAATGCCTTGACAATATTTGACATCTGTATTTTAAGTGCCAGGGAAAGGCTAAAAGATCTTTGTGAGGCCTAATCTATTGTTCTTTTGTTTGTTTGTTCATATAATTGTTTTAAAGAGCAGTTACTTCACTTGGCAACATTTAAAGAAAAGTGCAGGAAACATGATAACCACCTTCGAGGGTTTTTTTTCCCCTGTGTAATATTACCTGAAGTAGTTGCCTTGGCCCTGACTTTTACCCCTTTTCTGAGATGTGCTCATTTCCTTTTCTTAAGTCCAGGGACCCACTGGAGAATTAATGTCAGGCTCTGCAATGCAAGCTTTAAAGAAGTTGTCGTGAAAGCTGAAACTCCTGCACGCTTCACTATTTAGTTTAAATTGGAAGTCAAGAATGGATTTACTTAAACACGTTATCAAGGAAACCTAAATAGCATGGTGCTCCTATGGAACTGTAACAAAGGTTTACATGGAGATATGACTGAGGCTAGCACCATAGTTTTATGAGAGTTTTACATGGCTGAAGGAGTAAAGCTGTAAAAACAAACAGCAAATGACTCTTTCCACTTATGCCCCAATTCCCGTGTAAGCAGAAGTGCCGCTAATTGTCTTCTGGTGGTATTTATTTGCTTGTTTTATTCCTTCATTCCATACAAAATTTAATTTGGATATTAATATGCTTTATGAGAATAAGTTGGGCCTGTAGATGTTATGCTGCTTCACAGGACAAATGTCTATGTGTTATGAAGAGTAGCTGTCTTATTTTCTGCATATTTCTGAGTAACAGGTAAGAATTTTTATATTGTGTGGCTCCATAGTGGTCTGTCTCCTGCTTTCTAAGCTTCCAAATTTTAGTATGACATTAAGACTTTCTTTTTCTAATGCAGTCTACCAGCTCAGCCTGCAACATGTGCTAGGGAACAGGTGTATTCAGTATGCTAACAAAATCCTTCCAGAAAGACACATTTCAAAGAAAGAAAATCCACATCCCCCATACTATGTACTTTCAATGAAAGCAATGGTATAGTAAAGATTTAGGATTGTGAAGACCAGAAAACATTTTTGTTCAGTTTCTACTGAGCTCCTGTCTACAATTTTGTAGCTTAATACAAGCCCTCATGTAAATATAGCTGATTTCTATTTATTTGTTTGTTTATTATTTATTTATTTTGCTTTTTGCACATAGGATAACCCACTCAACATTGTTTCTACTCTTAAGTACTTAAATGAGCTTCTGACCATTTTATCTTCACTGTACTGAAATGACTTACTCTTGATTTGCATTGAAGTCAGCGGGACTTGTTATTTTAAGGAACACTGATTCCTTTTGGAAAATACCATCAGTGTGCCTACAGTTTTCATAGTCTTTCTTTATATGTTGTACTGTGTTCTTTGGACCAAAGCAAGAATAAACAGTAGTTTAAAAGCAGGCAGCATCACTTTGCATGCCTGAAAAGTATATAAAGCAAAGCTAATTAAATGGAGAAAGAACAATGGGCTTTCTGCAAATCTGATCTACCTTAAAGCATTTCCAGTGTTTGTGGTTTCCCTGCAAATTCTCCCTAATGAGCATGTTTGTGTGGTTTGTAAAGCACAGGTACATGTAATTGCTTTGCTTTCCATGTGTGGTGGAGACGTGGAATGGGTGGCTAGACTGTTACTGTCATGAACAATAACCCCATTGTAGAAAAGAGATCCATCCCTTCCACATTTATTTGCAGCATAAAAAGGAGAACAGTGGCTTCACCTGGAGTATTGTGCCCAGTTCTGGGCTCCCCAGTAAGAAAAATGACGGATCCACTTGAAAGAGTCCAGTGGAGAGCTACAAAGATGATAAAGGGCATGGAATGCCTTGCTTATGAGGAAAGGTCTATTCAGCCTTGAACAAAGAAGACTCAGAGGGGGTTTATCTATGGAGTGGGAGGCAAAGGGACAAGGCTGGACTCTTCTCAGCAGTGTGGTGATAGGATGAGGGGAAATGGCCACAAACTGAGGCATAGGAAGTTTTGCACAAATGTGCATGGAAACTTCTTCACAGTGCAGTGACGGAGCACTGGCACAGGCTGCATAGAGAGGTGGTGGAGTCTCCTTCTCTGAAGATGTTCAAGACCCACCTGGACACCTAACTGTGCAACCTGGGCTAGGGAGCTGCTTTGTCAGTAGAGTTGGACTTGATGATACCTAGAGGTGCCTTCCAACCCCTAGAAGTCTGTGATTCTGTGAAGATGATTATGCAGCTCCATTTTTAACTTAGAATTTAAGTTTTCTGAAGGGCTCTGTGGGTTACAGCAGAACTGTTATTTTTAGGATATTACAGATATTATGCAAGTTAATCCTGATATAAACTGAAAGAAGTGATTTCTAGACTTCACAGTGTGAGTTTGATTTTCATTTGCACCGAGGCAATAGTCCCTTCAGTACGTCAATCTTGTCTAGATAGAAAGACATCTCTGCTTTTGATGTCTTGTCTCACAACTCATTTAGTTGAACCATTAGAGGAAAAGAATTGTTTGTTGTACGAATTTAGCATTTGCCATCCTTTAATTAAGAACTGACAGATCTCCCACCTACACATTTTGAAGTCACTCTACAAGTCTTGTTTTGCTTTGAATTTCCAGGAAAGAAACAAGAGGGAATAAAATGAAAATTCTATATACTGTGCAGTTATAAAGATCTGCCCATGAATACATAGATCCTTCAGCTAACCCAAAGTTAAGGGGAACCTTCTTGAAGAAGTGAAACAGTTTTGTTTGCTGTCTGTTATGGCCAGCTGTGAAAATGTTGCTTGGCAGTCAAGTCAGTGAAAAGCTTATGTATAGAAGCAGTCATTTTTGTGGGTCAGACTTGAGGAATTGAACGCTGCCTTTTTGCAGTGGGCTTCTAGATTTGCTTTATAGGAAACATTAGAGCTTCCTGCATACATTGTCCATCAAAATGTCACTGTGCAGCTGAAGCTGAGCATTGGAGTTGGTTATAAGTATTGTCACTTCACCCTGTGGCAGATGTTGCTGTACTGAGAGGCTGAAAGGCCTGTCATGGGGATGAAAGCTAAACCTCTGCACAGGCTGCACCTAAAAAGATTATGTACTAATACCTGTTTCTGAAGGTTTACTCTCTTCTCTTGACACTTAAGATTGCCTAAATTTATTTGCAAAGTGTACTACTTGTTCTGTAAAATGCTATTCTATGATGCTTTCAATCCTGTTACCAGGCATATAATGACGAATGATCTCCTTGTCAGCTACTGCGTTATTATGAATGTTTTTATCAGTGAACAAAGCAAATAGGTTTGAAGTTAGCATCCAAGATGCATGATTTTGAAATACCAAACAGTTTTCTCATGGTCCTGCTGATTCAGTGGATTGCACTTAACCCACGGAAAGATTAATACAGACATGATGTGACATCTTCCCTCTGACCACTACTAAAGCTCAGTACTTTGTGCTGTTATCCTGCACCCATTTGTCAACTATATCTAATTGATTAGTCTACTGTAACATTTTTATTCTCCACATGAAGCTCCCTCCTCAGCAATCTTTCCCTCCTAAAATGTACATTAATCATTAATTACAAAATCAATGGGAGAGATGGTCTGGACATATGCAATTGATCGCTTCCCTCTTCAGATTAGCATAACCTACCAATTCATTATGTGCAGTGAATAATATAGTTGCTACCACTGTGAAATAGGGCAGGTCACTTGCTGTAAATTCCTTAACAAAATGTTTTGTCATGTGTCTTTTCATTCACCAAGTGTTTACTGTGTGCTTCGAGGGATCCATCTTCCGTTCTGATGTCTCCCAGTTCACGGCAAAGAAATGATCATAAATTTAGACAACTAAACACTCAGGTTCCTTCTGAAGGCTGCAGTGATTAAATTGTGAGCTGCATAGTACTGAGACTGCAGCTGTGAGTATGATTTTTAAGATAGGATCAAAAATATTGGTCTGATGATGTTTCTTGCATGAGAAAAATGATGGGAATTTAGGCCTCGATGCGCACACTTTCTTCTATTTTAGCATATTAAAACAGTGAAATTTCCCATATGTTTTTTCATTCTATGCTATTCTAGGATTAGAATCTTCCATATCTCTTTCCTCAAGGAAACAAACTTTTCATGCATGCATTCCAAAATAGCTTCTGTGGACTTTTAGTAGCTACCACTTAATAACCAGATCAGCTATAAGGAAAGAACATTGCCTTTAAGAATCAGGAAAGGAGCTGACATTAAATAAGCATTCTTTTCATAAGTGAAAGGAAGAATAACTTACGCTTTTTTTTTTTTTTTCCTTAATATTGTTGCCTATTTTGTACCATATTCCAGGACGTTCACTGAAATTAATCGGGCACATAGGGGAATAGAAAAGTGGACAACAGGAATAAGGTTTACTTTTCTTGTCAGCCCAAAAATTCTGAACTCTTTGTACTGAATAAAACTTTATCACAAACTTCATGTACTTGTAACAGGGATCTTTGTTGTGAGAGATGACTTAGCTGTTTGGGTTGATTAGCATGTTTATAATTTCCATAAACGTTAATGGAGATTTTATTGGATTTTAAGGGGAAGTAAAATAAATAAAAATCATTCCCTATTAATTCACTTCATGAAGGCTATTCACCTCAGCAGGACTTGGGCCAGGCCTCAAGTGATTCTCACTGACTTCCACAGACTTTGTTCTAGGATTTCTCAAAACATGCCCTATAATGTTTAAAGTAGGGTTACTATATTGAGAAGGTACCACTTCAACTGAAAATACATTACTGTTTTATATGTATACATGTAAAGTCATCTACAAGAAATAAAGTAAGGAGAATATCTCAAACAGGGCTAATACTAATGGTTACAACAAAAGTCAAGCTAGTTTATGATTATTCATTCTTTCATAATCTTATTTGTTGTCAGTTAGGGATAGGACAAGGGGGAACTGATTCAGACGGAAAGAAGAGAAATTCAGATCAGATGTTAGGAAGAAATTCTGTATTCAGAACATGGTGAGGCACTGGCACTGCTGCCAGTGGATGTCCCCATCCCTGGAGGTGTTCAAGGCCAGGTTGGATGAAGCCTTGAGCAGCCTGAGCTAGTGGAAGGCAAGCAGTCCATTGCAGGGTACTGAAATTAGAATATGTTTAAGGTCCCTTCCAACTCAAGCCATTCTGTGTAATTGTAGTAAAATTATCTGCATACTTGAGGTCCATAGATACATACCAGAAACCAAAGAAGTCTTTACTTTTTCTATGTATCGTCTTGATTTTAATAGCAATACTAAATTGCTCTTTGAGCTAATGCTGCAATACTCCAATGTCCTTACCCACAGTGGTTTTTTAGAACTAGGTATAGAAAATCATTGCAGCCGCTTGCTTTTCATATGTATGTTCTGAGTCAGGTATTTCTCTCCAGAAAACCTCGTGAAAGGATTCATTGGTAAAGATCCAATTGCAAAATCTTAGTCTACAATAGTGGTGGTGTCTTTCTACACAGAAAATAAGTGCAAAGCACATGTAAGGGTTAAGTTCATACTGGTAGTGCTACCTCCATGTCATATATTTTCATTTGTCAAATATTGTTTCAGCATTACTTTTCACTTTACATATTATGAGGTTTACCTATGTTTGTTATCTCTTCAGTCATCTGGCAGGATTTCCTCTTTATTTTCCAGGAGCCAAAACTTCATGGTGTGACTGCACTGCAATCTTTGCAAAAACCCCTTTGTTTCACCCTAATTTTACCAGTGTGTTTATCAAATACTATTAGCCATCTATCACATCTTTTCTGTCTTAGCCAAACTTTATATACAATCTTTAATTACAACACATGGGAAAAGGAAAGACAGATAAACCATATCTGATTATTTTTGCATGAATAAGGTTTTCGTATGCAGAGTCTTTTTATGTGGAAAAAAAAAAAAAAAAAAAAAAACAAAAAACCACAAAACAACCTTACAGATTATTGGCCTGTGTAACTATATTCATGAAGTTTTCTGAAAGTTCATTATTGATTGATTTGTCTGTGTTGTAGTGTTGTTGCATTTTATTACGTACATATGTACTTGGGAGTCTTTGTAAAATACAGATTAATGAACCATACTTGCAAAAAAGTTTTAAGACTCAAAGGATTTGCTCTGGTTGTGTAATTACTCATTCTTTTTATTTCAAAAAAGAGAAAAATCCACTGGAGTGGATCTCTATTTGGATGTTGTGCGGTTTATTTTTGTTTGTTTGTTTTGAGTTTTTAATTATCCTAATAAGCTGTTAACAGTACTTTTGGAGTCATTTCTAGCACTACATGTTGTGTGTTCCTCTGATAAACTAATGGCTTTGAAAATTTTTGGTTTTAACTTACTAACTTAATATATATATGTGTGTGTGAATTAAAAGTTCAACATATTCTAGTCTTGTAACTTGGTTGCTGAGTTTCAGTCCAGAGTAAAATTATTATGGTTGAGTTACAAAACTCTGAAAATAGGGGTTTATAATGGAAATACTGACACCACTTTAGCTATAGTGGCACTAGTGGTGTGGTATAATATATGCTAGAAATAGGAAACAAGATTAGAGATGACATTTAGGACCTGACAAAAAATAACTGTTCTCTTCCTTTCCACAACCTGAAAAAGACCTTCTGGTCTAAGTATCATCTCTAGTCCCATTTTCCATTCCTATCATATATTCAATTAACCTATTTTTACATTATTATTGACATCATCTAGTTGTTTTTTTCAAGTACCAACTGAAATTGTGTGTTCCCCAGCTACTTTCATGGTGATGGGGAAAAGGAAAAAGAGATTCAGCACTTGGTAATATTTCTGTATGAAAGACTCAGTCCTGGAGCTCACTGGATCCTGTGTCCTACTGGCTGTTGTGATAAATCCCTTATAGGAAGTCCTTCACTTGCACCAGAACAAGGAACTGCAGGGCTGTGCTGATATGCAAACAACTTTTTCTAATGGCAAACTAAATGTTCACAATTAAATAGAGTTACCCTAGAACCTCTGGAAGCTATAACTGGGATACTCTATTACTTGAGCAATGATTTTCACCACGACTTCTGGAATAAGTCACATCTTCCTCCACGGTTTAACCTTGAGCTAGGAAGTTTTAACTGAGTACTGAACATGATGAAGTAAAAATGTCACTGAACTCTAAGAAATCATTTAGTATGTCTCTATGGCCTTCTCCACAGTGCCTTGGTGTTAACATTACTGGGAAGTTCCCCAGCACTGTGCTGCCCCATTTATGTCTGAGTTTGGGACCTACCTTGTTATGGACATACTCCATTTTGGTTACCACTGTTGTGAAGAAAAGGTAATGCCTAAATTGAGATTATCATGTCTAGCTAGGCACTTACTTTTGCGTTTAACTCTACTTCTTTCCTTAGTCATCTTCCAATACACAGCTATTTCTGTTCCCTGTTTCTTGCACTGCATCATGCTGATTTGATGTCTACTGTGATGCTATGGTATTGCTTTGCTAGGATCTTGCAAGCTTCATTCTTCATGTGGGGTAAAAAAGGGGACAATTAACAAAGAAATTACTATTTCAGAACACATTTAACTGTGATTACTTCTTATACCCACCTGCATAACGTCAATAGGAAGTAAATATCCTTGAGAAGATCATAAATCTATACTGTCTATATTACTAGAATGAATATGGTAGAATGTAGTACTACATTAGAACTGCATTTTCAGTACTTATTCTTACAATTCTTACAATTCAGTACAATTCTTATGCTGTAATAATAGACAAAGCTACAGGAAACTACTGCCCATTATTCAAGAAACACACACTTTCAAAGTCAGTAATGGGGGTGAGTTAATTGCCGAAGTAACTGCTTGTGGAAGACGCTTTGTCCCAGTGTATCGAAAGCTGATATTAATGTAGAGATAAATGTAATCTTGTGCGTTCTGTGGAGGTATAACAACATATATTTTGTTTGTATAAACAGTGTCTTCTTGGCAGATAATCTGCAGGCAGCCGATTTAGCCAGCTACTAAATGGTCACGGAAATATGATTTGAATTGCACTCCATACTGCTGGTAAGTGGCCAGGAAACAATTCATATCTAATCTAATCAATGGATTGTGTTTTTGTAGAAAAGAAATAGGAAAACTTGTTGATTTGTGTAGATATTACAGATTTGAATGTTCAGGAAAAGAGATGAATAGCAGTTACTCTCTTTTATATAGATGATACATCTTAAAGCCTGGTCTGGCTTCTACAGAAAATCTGGAATATGAATGATTTGATAACATTGAGTTTTCATGCTAAATTTTCAATGAGATTTTGACTTCATTATGTGCACAGTACCTTATTCAACTTCAGTGTATTGTTTATAAACACAGGAAATTTTTTTTCCTTAATTCTTAGGAAATGTAAACGTTCTTTTAAAAATGTCCTTTCTAGTGGCTACGTTTTTCACCAAACAGTACTTTCTGAACAAGCCAAATGCATGATAAAGTCATTTGAAAAAATGTATCATGATATTTTGAAATTGCTTTCGTTACTGAAGCTGCTGTTGCAGGCTGGTAACCACAGTAGTTGTTCATGGGCAGCAACTGGGAGACAGAATGTTCTTCCAAAAACATGTTCTTGGTCATGCAGAGTTGCAAATGTAAGACATGAAGAATGGTTGGAACAAAGGTCTATGTTGGGAAGGTAAAACCCTCCTCTTCAGGATGTAATTGTGCTAATGGCTCCATACGGAGTGCTAAACTATTGCAGGAGACATGCTGAACCTACCTGACACATCAGAACACTACATCACACCAGTCATCATATTTCACTTGCGACAAACTCCTGTCACACTCCTAACCTGCAGGGCCAGAACAGGAGATCTTGAGAAAACATTTCTAGACACAGAAGCCAAAAGGAACTCTGTTAAAACAGTTTAAGGGATTGACAGGGCAATTCGTGGTAACTTCACTGGATTCAGACACAATACGATCCAATGGCACTCTGGTTTAAACACGTCAGTTTCTACAAAAAAGAATAGTTCAAGTAAAACAGACAATATTGAAACTTCTGTTAGAGTGCACAGGTAATTCTATCCCACCTAACTTGAGATGATTACTGTAGCATACTGTGATTTGAGGAATGCAATTAAAAATTACAGCTGCTGGGCATAGATCTGCAGCTTTCAACCTTGCACCAACCATCCGAGTTTTTAATTCTGTCAGAGTGAAATTTTGTTTATGTGCTTCAGCACAGGTAAATGATCTTGGAATTACTGTGGCAACAGGTCATGTTAAATCAGTGTTGGGTCTTTTTGCTCTTCTGCTGTTCTATATTATCAGAGACAGCAGGAAATTAACTGTGTAATGATAATGTGCTAGGGAGAAGACATGGCAAAGATTTCCTAGTTTCAGCACTAGCTCTGATTTTCCAACAAACTTAAACCTGAAATTTGATGGTGGCAAATCAGGCAGACCAAACTATCCTACTGGCAATGCTTCCTAAAGCACAGACAAGCCAAAGCTGTGAGTTTTACACAGCTCTAGGTCCAGCTTACCCAATTCTAGCAAAACTTCATGGTTTCCTGCTATCTTTCTTGCTCTGATAGTCAGTTATTATTTCCTAGTATCTTATTTCCTTTGTGAGAACTACAGGAACATGGTGGTGAAAGCTCAGTCACAATGTGCATACGTAGCCTTTGAATTATCTCATTTCCACAGCACGCCCTGTGCTGCATCATATTGCCCCTAAAAGGCAATGGGAAGAATGTTGCAATGCTGATTTGTGAAGATTTACAGCAACATTCTTCTGTGATAACCTTTTATTTATGCTAATCAGAGGCTACTTGAAATCACTGAAATATTGTGCTAATATTACAGTAAAGGAATTAAGAAACAAATCGATCTTATTTCTTCCTGAACTTGGTAGACTTGCTGGCTGGAGTTGTTGACTGTTCAGACTTGCATTGGCTGATGGTGTGTTTTCCCTCTAGACTCACGTTGGCCAGTTCCCTCCTTGGCAAACTTTTTCTTTAGTCATCTTAGGTAGCAGCACTACTGGAAAGTGGCAGGAATCCATCTGCAAGTGATGAAGATTCATGTCAGCACAACACTGCTGAGGATTCAGAGTACACCTGCACAAATAACTGTTGTATTGTTTTCTTGTGGTTCTTTTATATCAGTCCTTAAAGCTGACCATCAGCTAACACATTCCTAAGTTACCCTGACTCCAGGGGAAGCTGCTGATGGACAGGAGTCAGTTCCTTGCTGCTTTGCCTCTCTCACTTTCTCTGCTTGAAACATTCTCCACTTCACTCTGGAACAGATATTCGAATCACAGTTTCACAGATGCCAGGGAGTGCCTTAGCCAGCACAAACAGGTTGGCAGCATTTCTTTATTTGGGTCAGTGGCTCTTTAGCAATTCAGATCAGGTTAAAACACCCTTAACAAGAAAAGAGCCTGTCAGTTCAGGACAGCCCATAACCAGGTGCTTGGGGCAATCAGCTGGGAAGAAAGCTCTTGCTCTGAGAAGAATTAACTGAGTATTTTGAAGTCCTCTCCCACCTCATCAGACATGAGACTCCATAAGATAAGGCCCTGGAAAACCAAATATAGAAGAATAAAAGCCCCTTTTTGTTCATTTTAATCTCATTCCTTAGCCCTTTCTTTTGATACCATTGTCTAGAAATCTAAATCTCACACAAATTCTTGAGGAAACTTGTCTTTAGCAAGGATGAGTAACAAGTTGCATGCTATGATGCTGTATGTTTTGGCAGAAGGAAGTTGCAGATAGGCTTTCTCATCTTCCCTCTGTGCTGCTTGTTGCAAACAAGAGGGTTTTCTCTTTGGTAATAGTAAAAGATCACTCTGATTTGCGAGTTAAACAAGTAAAAAATAAAATTCAAAAAAGCTTGATGCATTGTACCAGACAGAAATGCACAACTTCACTGTGATTTTGCAGTATTTTGCTCAGAAACAACTTATAGCCTTACACCTTTAACTCTTAAGAGTCAAACTGGTTTACTGCTACTGTATGTTCAGAATATCGCCTAAGAAAGACCATGCAAGACCATCTAGTCTGGTCTTAGCTTCTCTTTGAACATCTGTTTAGGAAAATCAGTGACTTTTATTCATTTCTAAGTGTATTAATAATAGTTATATTATACCGTAGTGAAAGTTATTTTGCATAACCTTTAAATATTCAAAGATTCAATATACTGTCTTAATAGAGATATTTTCACAGTAACAATTAGCAGGTTATTAGTGTTGCAATAGCTGCAACAGTGGGTAAAGGCCAGCTTGTCACATTTTTGAATGTAGAAGGTAGCATGTAGAGCTCTGCCACCTTGGTTGGGGTCAATCTCAGGGTGTTGGCTGAATAGATGAGGGCTCAGCTGTGCCAAGCAGATGAGCAGTGTGACAGCCTCCATGCTGATGTGTCGGCAGGAATTTGCACAGGGGAAGCAGGGCACTGATGAGAGTAGCAGAATAAATCAAAGTGTGAAAGTAACTGCAGTGAAATGTCACACCCAAGCAGACAGTGACTTAGACACGTCGTTTGGAAAAAGGTTGGGTTACCTGTCAGCGTGGCATTTTCTTTGGTTGCTAGAGAATAATGTTATCTGAGGATAAAACCTAAGGAGCACAGATGGTTGCTACACAGACTTGATCCTCTAAACTCTTATCGCAGCTAATTATTCCATTGACGTAAATGGAACCACTCCTTTGAATAAGATCTGTCATATTCTCTAATTCTTTTACTGTTGAAGTACAGTTCTTTTTTGCATTCAGTGTGTAAATGTCTGTGCACTTTTAAAAATACATAACATTATTTGGGAGACAAACTGTTTTGTGCCTGACAGTCACTGAGAGCAAAGTCCCAGGATACAAATATTTCTTGGAAACATTACCTCTGCACTTCCTAAACAAAGAGACACAGATTGTGATTTTACTTGTTTTCTTCATCTAGGAGCCACCAGCTCAGAGTCCTCTGCCTGATCAGCATTTAATGCTTCCCTTCATTTTTGTCCAGTCATTGAGGACTAGCAGGGTAAGTACAGAGTTTATCTTGTAAACAAGAGTAATACAAAGAAAAGTGATCAAAATTTAGAATCAAACACTATTTCTTCTTACCTATTCCAAATTAGTTTACATATTATAGTGAAGGTCACTTATTCTTTCTTGAAACATTGATTGATTGTAAAGCATGTTTATGGATGCTATTTTTGTTGTCAGGCAAGCCTCAATGCTCTGAGAACAGAACTGAGGAGTACAGAGTTTGAGGTGTTTACCTTACCTTTCACTACAGAAACAGCCCAGCTGCCATCAAGAACACGGCAATCGAAATAAGAGTAAGTTGCCTTTGGAAATCCTGCAGCCAAGGCATGACTTGTTTGTGTAAATTTATAATGTTATTGCCTTGTTACATCACAGTGTAATTTTGGCATGGCAGCTTCATGATGCTGCTTCTTGCCTGATTCTTCTCCCACACCAGCTCTCCCTCTTGGAGGTGATGTCATTACCTGTGTATCTCTAGATGCAGAGAGAATTCATCTTACCCATCCTCTTTCCCATGTTTCTACAAGAGCTATTCCCCTTTCTGGCTTACTGCCATCACTTTGGAAAACCACTGTATCATCAGTGATGTAGGACAGTACGCTTTGTCTACTTATTCTAACAAAAACTTGACATGTCCCCCAGTCCCCATAATTTCCCACTAGATCTCTCCTTGCCTTTCTTTTCCTCCCCCTCTTCCCTGTTCTGTTGGCTCAGTGCTTCCACCTGTCCCTGTGGCTTTTCCACCCCTTTCATCATTCTGTCCATACCATCAATGATTCTTATCATGGGGATACTGGGAATGCCAGGAAAACAATGCTGTAAAATGAACTCTCACTATTTACACTGGTTTCCAGCTCATTCTATTAACAGGCATATGGTGTTAATCTAAGCTGTCCAACACATTAGTGGGAGGGAAGTCGCACCCAGAGGATTATTAAAACATTTTATCTGGCAGATGTCACCATATTTATTGATATGAAATCTCCCTTCCTCCATATAAGCCACTGAAACCTCCCTCTGTGAAGTTCTCTTGAATTAGTCATATCACTATTAACATATTTTGTTAAACTTCACTAAGTTCTGCTGTGGCTAGACTCTGCATTCATTTTTCAGGAAAAGTTATCGCTAAGGTCAATAAGATTTTAAAATAATGAATGAGTTGTTTATTGTATTTGGCTAGTTGAACGTGTTACAATTTTATATATAATAGCTGAAGACTACGTATGTAAATGTATGCACACATTTATATGTGTACTTATGTTTATTTGATTTTGAACTCCAAAATCTCTATTTTATATGAAATATTTCTAAAGAGAATACTTAAATTCAATTAATACTGATACCTCAAAATACCACAAAACACTGCCAAAGTAAAGTATTACTTGAATTAACTTTCAGATATTCCTGAAGTGTGTAGGAATAACAAGCCAAAACTGGAAAGCATTTACAAAAAATGACAGGAGATATCTGAAGAAAAATTATCAAAGTTGCTTTGTCTTTCAAAAATACTCTTTTGAATTGGGCGTCCTACAGTTTTAATCAAACATATAGAGCCAATATAAATACAAAGAAAGAGGGTCAGAAACAATATTAAAAACATCCCTTTGGAAGTGTAGAAGCTTTCTGTTTGGTTTTAGTTTCACAGAGGAAACTGCATTCAATTCAGTCAAGCACTGCATTTTCAAAAATTTTGTGGTTCTGGCTTAATTCCACAAAAGAGAAAAACTTCAAAGTTAAGGATCAAGCCTCCAATATTTGGTCACAATATGACACAGTTGGGTAAAATTGAGCATGGTAACCCATTGTGATGGAAGTAGGGAGGGGGTGATCTCTGACCCTTGGATTTTCTTTCTTTTGCTGATTGAATCATAACAAACCTGAACGTAGATGAACTGGTTTTGCAGTTGTCTTTGCATTTTCTCTTGAAAGCAAGTAAGTAAAAGCTTTCTAGGAAGCCTGCACATGTCTGTTGGTAACTAAACTTTTGCTGATGATTCCATACCTCTGAGATATGTACCAGACTTAACTGCTCTTCCTGATGACCTCTTTGGTGTCCTTTGTTTCTGTGGGTACTTTCGAGCAGCCTTCTTTTTCAGTTGGCTGGCTCAGGACCATGGCCATCATATCCAGTGATGTGAAGTACAGTGGTATGTTGTCCCTCCTGTAATGAGCTCAGAAAATGAGAAACAGTGAGGAAACATCTTTCTTTAATAACTCTGTTGATAGAGCTTGGGAAAGTGGGCAATGTTTTAGGCTCAGAGCCAGCAAGATTTAGTACAATTTTCTGTAGTAAGGCAAGTCAATGGATATACAGAAAAGAACTTCTGGAGAGAAGAAAAATCACACGTGTTGCTACACCTTATAGGTTAAAAATTTTCCATTGCCATCTGTTCTTTAAAGGGAAAACTGGATTTTGTGAGAATATTTTTTCCAGAAAAAAAGTATCTGCTTTCTGTAGAAAATCAGGGCTATTCATCAGAAAGCCAAACACCTGCAAGCCAAATATTTCTGGCTGAAAGTACTGATGTGGAGTGCTGCTGCTGCACCTCTTGGGAGGATGGCAGTTTGGTGCTTCATTTCCATGCTCTTTGTTACCAGATGCACAAGTGCCACATCTTTGTTGCTTTACAGGACTGTGTTCAAGTAGGGACAAAAGCTTATGTGGCCAAATGGCTGAATGCTGCTGTAAAGCAAAATCTGGATGTGAGCTGATTTCTCCCTATTCTCTAAATACAAGACTTAGGGCCTAAACACAAATAGGGTGGGGTGGAGTGGATACTTGGGCAGCTGTGACTCTAGGTCAGGTGAAGTAGGATTCTCATGCCAATGCAGCACCACACAGATGTCCTGAAACACTTAACCCACCATTTGCACAGGTAGGTAAGTATTCCTGAGTAGTTTTCAGATGGAGTCTCCGTTATTTTATCATTATAAAAAGAAATCCTTTCAGCTTCTCCAATTAAAAAAAATAAAAATTAATGAGCTCTAATAGTATTTGGGAAGCAATTGGCCTGACTGCTCTGCTTGAACTCAAAGAGGTGTACAGACACACTGGGTTACCTAGAATTGGAGCTTCATAATGCATGAAACTTTGGTCAATTGTTCTAACAATTATATATTTTTTTGAGAATTGTATTTTGGTTTTGGTCAAATCTAGATTTAAAAAAAAAAATTGTTGGCAAAACAAAACAAAAATAATTATAATCAGGAAAAGCATCCTTTTTTTCAACCCAAAATATTTAGTTAAGCTTCAAAGAACAGCTTCATTTTTGGTCTTGGGCCATTTCACACATTTTAAAGCTTTCTTCTTTTTAAATTTAGGCCAAATTTAAAATGGACAGCTGAAAGTCTTTGTTTTGAAATGGAAGTGTTTTGGCAGTTCTAGAATGAAACGCTCCATTTTGAAAATACTAAAATGAAGTGTTTTGACATTTCATTTTTCTTTCTCTGTATTGTTTCATCTGGATCTATTTGTTAAATTCCATCCAAATTCAGGAGGAGTCCCAGTGCCTCTGAAATGCCTCTGTGTGGTATATTTATTATTTGTCAGAAAGCAGTGAATCATTAAGCTCTGCATCAGTTCAACGTTAAATAACAGGAGAGGATGCTTAATAGGGAATTGATTGTATACAGCCACATTTCTCTCTCATAATTACTGCTGTAAGGACAAGCACCCAGCAGTGTGGAGCCACTGCAGGAAGGACACAGCTTTCACCCATCTGGCAGAAGAGGTGGCAGACAGTCCTCAGATCCTTCAACTGGTGCTGATTTCTCCTCTCCTTCAAGTAGGTCAGTCTTCTTCCTCCCTGTGTGTCAATGTAAATTGTACGCCTTGCTCCAGTGTTTTGTAGCTGTTAGCTGGAATGAATAGATGAAAAGAATGAAAAACTTTGTTTTCCTAATTCTGTGGTTGCTGTTTTTGAACATTCAAAGAGCTGAGATGGCCTCACAAGGATAGCTGTAAATTATGAAGTTGTAGTCTCAGAAGTGTAGTTTGGCAAAGATTGAGGAGCAATGTTTTTCCTGTGATTTTCCTTGGTGCTGCATACACTGAGCAACCAGAAAAAGACCTGTGGGGGAAAGTGGCTGGGGGAGGACAAAAAATGTGCCAAGTAATGCTAGTGGCACACAGGCAGTACTGAAATTTCTTAAGACACAAGGCAGGGTCTCCAGGTACTTCTTCCTTAAATCTGGAAAGATATGGTCCTGTTTCAGGAGGGATGCAGTGGAACTCATGTGTATTCAGTCAAGGAAGAAACTTGAGGATTATTCATCTACAGAGATATTTGAGAAAGCTTTCAAGGAAGAATCTTTGTTAAATATCAGTATATGCTGTTACTGCACTTCTGATTTATTGCCTTTCTTCTGTCTTTTCCCATTAATGAAGATTGAAGTTGGGTATACTCCAACTTGTTTAAATATTTCTAAAAGCTGCTCACCTGCATTGGAAGTAAACAGGTGGCATACCAGCAGTTTTCTCTTTTCAGGCTGCTCAGCTTCACCAGGGCTATTCACAGCTTGCACTTTACTAAGGTCGCTGGTATCACTGTTACACTTTTTCTGTATTAGATGAGGATCAAGTTCCGGTAGTTAACAAGTCAGAAAATATTCCTGGGGGTGGGAGTGGAGGTAGGTAGATGAGTGTATTCCACATGTCCACTTTATTTCTGGAATTACTGCTCTCATCCATGTGAGAAATAATTGTGATAAAAAATAGGCCTGACCTGCAGTACCCCAAATCCCAAAGAAATACTTCTGCAGGCCTCACTCTGAATGTTCCACTCCACCTTGGCCAAAGCACGATGAGATCTCAACTGTTGGCTGCTGCTCAACGTCTGGACACTAAATAGCCTCTGGGCCAAAAGTTGTACTACTGTAATTAGGAATAGTTCCCATAAAACATCCATGTTCTTAAAATTCAAAGCCAGATTTGGCCCACCACATGGACTGAGTTCAACTGAAAGCAAGGGGCTGGATTCTGCTCTGAGTTATGATGAAGTAGAGGAAAATTAACTGCTTTGGTTTTAATTGGCTTCAGACCTTCGGTCTCATACTGACATAACTGTGCTGACCTCAGTGGAATTGATCCTAATTTATGCCACTGTAACTGAGATTGCAATGTGCATTGTTTAAATTCTGTTGAGTGTGTCTTCTTCCAGGATGGAAACTATGTGCAAACTATAGCACCCTCTTCCCTAAGATTGAGGCTTGTCATATCTGAGATTTTTGGTGGGGCAAGGGTGTGGGGAAAAGGATATAAAGCACACTCTGTGTTTAGTGCTACCTTGTATACTTCAAATCCTGCAGTGTCCTGCCTCCCTAGGAGACTAGAGGACTTCTGTTCTCTCATCCTAAAATAAAGAATATTCTAGTTCTGTAATCACTCTAAAGGAGGCAGGGGAACACCCACAGGAACTTAAAATGGCAACAAGTAGTGGATATAGTCAGTTTTTTTTCATATGTGGGCTTTTGTGCTAACTAATTTTTTTTTCTTGCAGCTTCTGTTTTTCCCAGTGTTACACATTGCATTTCTGAAGTATCTGATGAATGAGATGCTGTGCAGCTGAAAGATCACGGCTCAAATGGCGCACTTGGCTCTCCCATACTGAACTGACTGCCTGAGTTGCAGCTCTCTGACAAGGGGAATGATTGCTTTACGCTCAGAACACACTGTAAGTCTTCAATATAGCCTAAAGGAGCCTTCACCTTGTAGGAATAATACACACACACATATAAATACATGTGTGTGCACATGTATATACATGAAAAGCGACTCTGTCTTCCTTTGCTTGCACTGGAAATACCGTTTTTCAGGCTGACTTTTTCCCCTGTTAGCAATGAATTTTAGCCCGGAATCCCAGCTTGCCACAAGAAATCAAGCTGTGACCACATTAAGCGTGACTGGCAGGGCAAGGTTATAGCATGTAACACTATGCTGTGGTGACCTGTTACAGAGTTAGAGGCTGGGAGGTGTGAGGCTGGGTCAGATTGCAAGTGAAGCAAAAGCAAAGCTCAAAGCAGTTTAGGTTGTTTACTCTTTCAAGAGGCATTTAGTGAGAACTTTTTTTTTGAAAGCATATTCTGAAAACTTCAGCTGCAGGGCTTGTAGTTTACCTTCCAGAATCAAGATGTGTACCTATGGCATACTCCTACTTATTCTACAGTGTTTTGAAAATAATTTCTAATACCTCCTATACAAAATGACTGCTGGAATCAGGCTGTCAAAGGCAGAGATGTTCAGCAGCTGTCAATTAAAGCACTGCATCACCCAGCCAGTAACAGTGTAGGGTTGGTGGATCTTTCCTGTGAGGAGTTTTCTCAGCATGAAGTTAAGCATTCTCTTAAGAGAAAAAGAAAAATGCAGGTGAATTCTTTACATTATCAATGAACTTCCTTCAAATCTGTATTTCCTTTTGTCATTTTAAATTTCGCTTACTTACTCCTTAGACTTAGCTGCCCCCGGGGTGCTGCCAGTTTAAAGTGGCTTTCATGGGAATTTGGCTCGGTGTTTCAAGGTAGAGTAATGAAGAAGCTGGTGTTAAAATAGACTCAAGACATAGTACATAAATCAGCTTCCAGAATCACAGTGAGGCACTATATGAACTTTGATTTCTGAAATGGCATACTGGAAGGGCACACTGCTCTTCTCTTCAGTGTAAACTGGAAAGGAACTTCTCAAGACAACCGAAATGGGACTGTAAAAGGTCTTGAGTGTCCCATTAGCTTGTTAGCGGTAAACGTTCTGAAGAAGCTCCTAACTCACTCCACGCACAGCTGGAAATATATTTCCAATTTTTGGAAGACATTACTGAAGCCAGTGGCATTTTTAAGATTTCATTCACACATGTTGGGTAAGGTCTAAGGACAATTAGGATATAAGTGCTTTAAAGGTCAGTACTACAGCCTTGCTTCAATAATACAATCCAGAGCATACAGTGGGCATATGTATCTGTTCAGCAGTAGCACACTGAGCAGGGAAGTGCTTTGATTCAGCACACTCGTTAGGGAGCTGTGTATGGCCCCATCAGGACAGAGGTAGCAGAAGCACCATCTCTTCCTAGGGTGCAGAGCAGCCTGGGATTACTGAATGGCAATCCTCGCACTTCTAGATGAGCAGCAGTTTGGAGCTCTTTCTGTATCCTAAAAAGCTTAAGATGCTGTGAGTATAAGTGGTCATTTAAGACCTGTGCTGGGAGATTCCTGACATATCTACCTCATTTCTGATTGATACCAGCTCAGGCTACGCTTTAACCTTAATAAAGGAGCACCGTAGCTTCCCAAAAAGTCTACAATAGTTCTTAGATTAGAAAACTTTTCTTAATGTCCAGTATGAGTTTTTCTTGCTGTCAGTTATTTTTACTATATCACTTCTCTTATTATCCTCTGAGCATATGGATATGGAATTTAGGAAACAGTTTGTGTGCAGACTCTAACTCAGTCTTCTCCTCTCCATTTTAATTATCTTCAGTTATTCCACCTTGCCTTTTCACTTGTACTTACTTTCTGGATTTTTGGTCCTTCTCAAAGCTCTTTTCTAACAGCACACTCTCTTGTTACTTCACATCTGTCTGCAAGACATGCTCAGCGCTGTATCTGAAGCCCTATCAGTGCCCAGTAACTTCACTTAAGGCTGACATGTGGTTCTTTCAGTCTCTCTAGTAGGACGACTTTCAGCAGAGGTACCAATGTCTACTTGCACCATTTAATTAAAAGTGAAAGCAGATGATAAGAGAAGCCAGGCATTTAGCTGGCATAAATTGGTTAGACATCTTAATTCTATCAACAGCAACTCACACTAACTGAGCAGGATGAACCTACCAGGTTTACAAATGCCCTGACATTAAAACACCCAAGCCTCCTGAGCTATTTCACTCCAAGTGCTGCTTTTGCCAACTGCAGGTTTGAACTATACAATCTTTTGGATCTGTGTCTGTAAATCTAAACCTGCGCTGCTGTTGTGATTGATATGCTGCTCTATTTTTTTAATTGTTTAAAATTCATTAATTAACAGGTTGTAATTAATTATTGCAGTATTATCAAAATGCACTGACAATGCATTATATTCAGTGTCAGCAGCTCTGATTAACTCTAAAGACGTGTTTCTTTGACTTGAGGCATCACAAAGCATTTGTAAAGGTATCCCAACAAACAATGTAATTCAGATTTACATATAGCACAACTGATTTCACAGGCATACCAATTAAAAGTTAACAAATGAAACCTGAGCAAACATTGCAAATTAACAGTATTTTCAGAAGCAAAAGTGTTTGAACAATAACATTTGGATAGCATCCTATCTTTCCCATTCTTACCGTTTTTTTTTTTTTTTTTTTTGGTTGGGTTGTTGTTCTGCTCCCACATTTTCAGATTTGTTGATCTTCAGGGTTAGATTTGACTGTGGAGGAAGAGAGTAACTTTCTTTTACAGATGAAAATACTTAGGGAGGAATAATTGCATGCACCAGTACAGGTTGGGGGATGAGCTGCTAGAGAGGAGCTCTGTAGAGAGGGACCTGGGTGTCCTGGTGGACGACAGGTTGACCATGAGCCAGCAGTGTGCTCTCATGGCCAAGAGGGCCAATGGCACCCTGGGATGCATTAAAAAGAGCGTGGCCGGCAGGTCAAGGGAGGTGATCCTCCCCCTTCACACTGCCCTCGTGAGGCCTCATCTGGAGTACTGTGTCCAGTTCTGGGCTCCCCCATATAAAAAATACAGGGATCTCTTGGAAAGAGTCCAGTGGAGGGCCAGAAAGATGATGAAGGGCCTGGAGGATCTCCCCTATGAAGAAAGGCTAAGTGAACTGGGTCTCTTTAGCATTGAGAAAAGAAGACTGAGAGGGGACCTGATCCAGGTTTATAAATATCTGAGGTGTGGGGGACAAAGTGCTGAGGCCAGACTCTTTTTAGCAGTGTGTGGAGACAGAACAAGGGGAAACGGACAGAAACTGCAGCACAGGAGGTTCCGCACGAATGTGCACAAGAACTTCTTTACGGTGAGGGTGACGGAGCACTGGAACAGGCTGCCCAGGGGGGTTATGGAATCTTCTTCTCCGGAGAAATTCAAGACCCACCTGGACGCCTACCTGTGTGACCTGGTGTAGGGAAAAAGCAGGACAGATATTTGATAAGTTAATGTCTAATAAGATTCAAGTTAGACTTCAGGCAGAGGCCTCTGGACGTGCAGATGGATACAACTTCTTAGAGAGGTTGCTGAATGACCACGTATAAATTAAACTAAAATAAATGCATAAGATAAAACCTCACACAAAACATAGTCATAATTAGATCTAAAAGTAAAAACTAGGTGTAGATTTAACTCTCTGCTGCAAGGCACCAGAAGAACTCAGAGCTCCTTCCAATTCAAGAAATCAAGAGCTGATGATGCATTCCTCTCAATTGGATGCAGCATGCAGATCTGTGTTTGAGTACTAATTTTGTCATATTACCTGAACTGTGCTCTGCAGAACTGTATTTCCGTGACCCGCTGTTATTGGTGTGACCACTCTTTTACTTACAGCATTCCCTTATGTATTAAGCAGTCATCCAAATTACCAGTGGGACCAGCTCTCTCAAGACACCTTCTGTAAGTTGCTCCTGAACTACTGATTTCTACCAGACTTCTGTGTTTTGACATGGAAATTTTTATCACTTAAAAATGAATTACAGTATTCATCCAATTATAAAATGACTTTATCAAAGCAGGTTTTTTGCTGATGTGGTGACTGTAGAGTTGCTTGACCTTATTCCGGTAACAAAATCTGACTGGATATATAGTTTGACATCTACAAAACAAGGACACTAATGGAAACTGATGGACCCTATGTCAAAAGAAAAACAACAAACCAGCAACAATAAAAAAAATAAAAAACAAACCACAATGGGCTGCAGGATGATGCCCAGCAAATTAATAGGTGAATCGTAAAGAACTCCATTCCTAAGGGGCAAAGTCAATGAAGAAGAACTGAAAAAAGAAATAGGGAGGGAAAAGTGAAGACAAGCTAAATCTTGTATTACTTAAAAAATTAACAAACAAATAATGAGGGGAATTTTAGAACAGAGTAGAGAAAGGCTGATGAAGAGTTAGTTTTAACTAGAATAGTTGGCATTCAATATTCATGTTTCTGTTTGTGCGATATCCTTCAAATATAACTGTGCTCATAAAACAGAGCGTCACATTATTAAGCTTCCTTTGTTCAGGCTTTTTGTCTTCTTCCTAAATTTTGACACAAATGTGTTCCAGAATATTGTGAACAAAATGCCATCCTCATGCGGACTAGCATTTGTAGATAGGTTGTGTTGTGGACATTCCATTTCAGAAGCCAAGTCCTTTACTCTCAATAACCTTTGTAAACACTTCTGCTTTCACATTTATAAAATGTATTTGTACATAAACTCAAAGATCTCTGGGATTAAAAAAAAAAAAAAACAACCAACAACCAACCAAACAAAAAAACCTGACCAAACAAACAAACAAACAAAAAAGAAACAAATGTGTTTTGGGAATTAATTATAAACATTTTCATGGGGTTTTTTTTTCATTTTGAACTGTAGATTTAATAAATGTATCATAGATTGGTCGCTCTTCTGTCATTGAGAGATAATATGTCATAGGTAAAGAATTTCTGACAGTCCTTAAAGCAGAACTGTGATAAATAATGCAGTGCCAACACTTCAGTATTAGCACAGTCAACAAACTCCTCAAAGTAAATGATAACATTTACATATTTTACCACCTACTGCCACCATGTTTCCATTTGTACTGACTCCAGTAGCAGACTATTACTAAAGGCAGTCAGAAAGAGTTGATTTTCTGCTGTTTTTGAGCAATCTGTGAAGACCCTGAGCAGCAGATTTTGGAAACCAGAAAGCTGTCATGGCTGGTACATTCTTAGTATTCTTTGTATCCTGTAGTCAATTACTGTTGACAATTGTTGGATGTGAAATATACATTGGGAAGTTGCATCTTTGGCCTTCTCCAGAATGGCCACTCTTATTGCTCTATTCCAAAAAATAAAAAATAAAAAAATAAAAATAAACAACTTACTTACAAACAAAACACAGACAACACTCATACAAATTAATAAATAACAAGAAATGATTGTTAGCAAGAAAAGATTATGAAAGCAAAATACTGAAAATCAAGCAAAAGAAAAATCGAACTTTCTGTCAAAGTGACTTGGCTACGTTTTCCTTCGCTCTTGGCTAGAACATTTCCATTGATAGAGTTGCTAAGTGCATTCTATTTACAAATATAAACACTCGATTTTGATCAGCAAAAATGCATCAGCACACTTGAACAGTGTTGATGATGACATAATTACACTCACAATTTCCTCTCTGTAATGATTTTTAAATGTCAGCAGTCATTTTTTGTCTAATTGTAGCTTGCATGTCAGCACTTCCTCTTAAAACAGCATGTTTCTCTCTGCTGGAATTTCACACCTCTCCACTCACTCACTCACTTCACCAGTGAAGATAATGAATATGATATAGGACTTCAGGATTTTTTCACTCCTGCGCTGTTTTACTACTTAATATCAAGCAGGCAGAACGGAGGTGTTTTTCTTTTTTTTTTTTTTTTTCTTTCTTTCATATGCAGAGTTTAATCATTTAAGCTGTAAATAAGTATTTGATTTTAATGAACAAATCAAGTATTCATTTCTTTTGCCCCCTGCTGTTGCTGTGCTAATAACCTGTTTAAAAGCATGGGCGCATGACGATAAAAATATTCTCACTCATCTCTGTTGCATATTCACCAGAGGAGAAGGCTGATCCTGCAATGCCAGACAGCTTCCTGCTCAGTTCAGTGTTTAACAAACTGTGAAAGCAGGTGACCCTTTCTCTGCTCAGACAGCCTGCTTAACGATGTCACTGCTACTGTCTCATGCTATGGCCTAGAAAGTGACTTATGAAATGCAATTTTGCATGGTGCTAGGCCTCAAGATACCACAGCATAAAAAATAGGTGCACCTGGAGTTCATCTCTGTGCTCTCTTCCTCTTTTTCATAGATCGCAGACCACATCATCAAGTCCATGGAAGAGTATCACTTGTGCAATGAACTGGAAGTTCTGCATTGAGATTAGCAGCAAACATTTTCCACTCATCCGAACATACACTGGAATTGGAAATGGGGCCAAAAAGGCTCTTTCAGTCCCATTTGCTCACAACTCATTCGTGTCTCTGATGATTCTTAACTCTAGGGTATTGGAGATAAAGCTTATGTTTACTGGCTCCTATGTTATCAAAATAAGTAAAGTGCCATAAAGAACACATATAGCAAAAACAAGTCATGAAATAATTTTGAGGTATCTGAAAAAAAAGAATACTGTTGAGAACTTCCGATCAAACATATCCATTGTCCCCATTAGATATCTTAAAGGGCCTCCAAAAAAATCAATATATAAATAATGTGCAGTTAGGGTGTGTGTGTAAGCCTTTCTGTCTAAAAAAATTCTTCTGTACATGATAATTTAAATTATTTTGATATGTCTCTGTAACATTACCACCACAGTTGTGATACATACACAATACTGTGTACGTGCCCCTAGGCACATGGTGATATGTATATCCACACAAATGAATGCTGCTGACCTGCTTCTCTAATTCTTTGTTACGTACACTGTTCTGTATTTCACACTTTTGTATTTTCCCTTTTCGCTTAAATTGGCACCTCAGAAATTTTCTGGAGCAGTTGGAAAGGACAATTACTGTATTTTAAACAGACACCCCTTGTGAGATGTGTCCATGAGTACAGACCATCTGAAAATAGGTACTTCCAGGTCACTCCACTTGGGCTGCCCCAAGGACAATTTCATTCAGGAAGCAAAGCAAACTAAAGAAACTAACAACAAAGCAGACAAGAGGAAAAAAATAATAATTTCTTTGAGCACTGACTGACTTCCAGGCAGAATATGGGTCCCGAAGATCTGATGTGTGGTCAGCGCATGACACTACGTGATTGTATCTATCTTCGTGAGAGCAGGAATGAGTCAAGAACTAGCAACACTGAAAGTAAAGAGACTGTAAGAGATGGACCTAGAACACAATGAGACACTCATCGAGAACTTTTCCCCTGCCCTTTCCCATCCCATTTTTTGTACTGGAGAGGAAAGGAGGAGAAAGTATATTTAATTTAAATTACATGTAATATGTTCCTAGAGAAGCTGACTATACTGAAATTTTACCACAACATTTCTGTTCCTTAGGAGCAAGCTCCTCTTCTGTGTACTGCACTGCAAAACAAACAAACAAACAAACAAACAAACAAAAAACAACCAGAGCAACACCTCCTTTCCTGAGCTAAAGCTAAATTGGGAAAAGGAAAGGGAAGGAAAAAGCCATACCTGGAGTTCCGGCAGTTCCAGGTGGCTTGTTGGAGGCAGTGATCAGGATTTGCTTTAGGCTAACAAGGCAAGATTCTATTTAGAAGAGCAGGGCCATGTGGCCCTGTAGAATAGTAAAAAAGTAGTTAAACATATCTGCTTGATTGTTTGGATATTCCTGCAGAAGACTGTGTGAACATAATATTGCTTTAAAAAAAAAGTGATACACTACAGGTAGCCCCTGAAGCTCAGTCACCCTGGCTAGGTGTTTTGGAGTTACTGATGAGTCTCAGTGTTTTTTTTTGAACTTCAAGGCTTCAGCGACCTATAAAAGGCTAAATACCTGTCATCATTTTAAGCACTCTTTCATTCCTCCTACCTCCACTTAAAAATGAGGAAATTAAGGAAAGGGGAAGTTTTCCTTTGATCTGTGGATCAGAAGTATGGGATTATTTTATGTTACATATAGGAATTAAGTTTATGTTTGCTAACATTACAGATTTAAGTTTTCCTATATATTCAGACAAATAAATAAATGATGTAGAGAGTAAACACATTTTCATTTAGTGGCTGCTGGTGGTAGGTTCAGCCTGTAGGAGCACAGAAACTGTCCTCATACCACCTGAAATAGTTTTAAGGCTATTCAAAATAAGACTGTTACTGGCATGTTATTCATGACTCAGACAGAGCATTGGTTTCCACTGCACCTGAAGTTTCTTGTCATCTCAAAATTGTGCCACAAGATTTTCAAGGTTCTTTTCAGAAAATGATGCACATTATACTAGAGCTCACAAATGAAAGGGTCAGTTGATTTGCTTCCTATGAACTTGTACTGAACCTCAACCTTAGAAAACAGGGCTTATAAAGAGAGATGCTGTAACTACGACAACAGTATTTCTAAGAAAAATATGTATAACCAACATTTATATAACCAGGTGGGGTAACGCAGTATTTGTACATTTCGTATCTTTTGTATTACTTTTCTCTAGCAATGACATAAGTAATGCAGGTCTTTCCAGATACCCTTTTAATATACCTTTGATGCTTTTTGCTAATCTTACAACGCCTGCACAAAATAAACTCAGCCAAAATGTTTTAGATTCAGATACAGTCTCAAAAATTAAGACACAGTTTTAATTGTCTTTCTTTCGGCAAAACTTGGTGCTATGTTTATAGATTCCATTCAGCTGTTATATTGCAAATATTTTTTCATATTTTTGTGACAAAAAGTGAAAATTTTTCATTCATTTCATGAAAATTGCTACCAATTTTTCAAATATCTCACTATATTAAGTAAGTGTGACAATAATCTAGCTAAATGTTATTTCTTCCTCAGATTGAGCAAATGTAGTTATTACTTAGTTTGGATACTTATTGGCACTGAAGTAAAATACTTTCTGTCTCACTTTTAAAAGCCATTTTACTCCAACTAAGTTGTCTTCTTAATTTCCCTTTCTCTAACTAAATTGAGAAATACAGATCTTTCCATTACTTTGCGTATAAAACATGTCTAGTTTATTTGAAACACCCTGCCAAGGGGCATTTTCTAATCTTTAATTAATATCACAAATACTTCTGCTTCCCATACATTCCTCCAGTGAAAGGTTGTGCAGAGCAAGTCACTGAATTCTGCATGTTCTGTGGGACTACATGGAGAACTACTTATTTCACACACTGAACAAAAGTCAAATTCTTGTTTGCCAGTTTGTTCCCCACCCTCTGAGGTTTGAAATGCTGAAGTTATGGGTGCAGCACTGAGATTTGAATACTGATAGGACAGGATCAAGGTAAGGCCTGCAGTTGCTCTAGAATTCATATGGCATCTTTTCTTTCAATATTACACTGCATTTCTAGTTTCTTATGCATTCCTTTAATAGCCTAGACACTGTGTTTTTATTTTATTTATTTACTTTATACCTAATAAACTGCAAATACAATGTTCATCTCCCTAATAGGACTTGGGTATTAACAGTTTAGGCACTATCAGATGCACTATATATCTATAACATATATGTACATACATTTTTTAATATACATAAAATGCAGCCCAGTCTTTACATGTATTAATCTTTTTAACTAGACTTACAGTTGTCTTTGGGGTCAGCCAGTTCTATTATGTAAGAGGAGATCAAGCTAGCCTTAGAGTGCAAAATCTCTACTTTTGCTCTAGTAGCGCGTATCAATTTGAGTTCACCTGATAATGCTGCTTAGTATATGTTAAAGCTGCTCTCACTGGCTATCAGTCATACCTTCTAATCCACTCCACTTTGGGATCTAGACTTGCTTTCCATCTGTCCTGTTCTTGGTAGCTATGCTCACAGCCTCGGCATAATGATTTAAGCAAGGCTTATCCATCCTACAGGGAGAAGCCTTAAATATGATCTGATCTTTAATTTGACTTGACGTCCCCTGTCTAGAGAACCTGACAGGCTTTTCCCATCCTACATCCAGAGTGTAAGCTAGCACCTAAGTACTATGGATAAAAAGAATACCAGGATTTGACTATATGTGACTGCACAATTTAGCAGCTTGTTGTATAGAGGCCCTCATAACAAACTGCCTAATGTTTTAAAAAGAGCTGTCCAAAATATGAATTTGTGCAGCTCTCCTGTTCTTAAACACAGAGCTCTATTTCTTGTCCTTTCAAAACAAAGGGACTAAAAATTGAAACTTTCTTTGCCCATTCCCACTGCTTATTCCAGTACGTGCATATGTTAGGTTGATTAATTAATAGGATTAATTTTCAGATGAAGGACTGATAATAGTTGTTGGGTGTACCAGCATCAGTTGAAGCAATAATTACATCTATCTTTTATTGATATTTTTTGAATAATTATCATTTCTTTAATAGAAAACCCTGTAAATATTATATCCCACACACCACTTTCTTTACTTGCCCTCATTGCCTGAATGGTACTATAAAGTCACCATGATAGAGTGCTATGGACACCAGTGCACATCATTAAGTCTCCTGGTACTGAGAAATTCAATAGCAGTGACAGCCTGAAGGCTTTAGTCAACTGAAGACCCATGACAACAAACAATACAGACTGGTCAAGCTGTTCTCTTGCTGTGACCCTTCCTCTTTCTGTTCAGCCTATGTGCTGGCCTGGGGCTCTCTAGGGACATGCTATTGCTGCAGCAACAGTTTGTGCTTGATGCTGGCATCATGGAGCCTGCAGTCAGCTATAACTGAAGCTTGTTCAAGCCATCTAGCAGAAGTGTAGCCTGGAATTGGCCCTGACATAATAACTTGGGGTGTCACCAACACAGTGAAATAGCAAATGAAGCCTGCTGTCATCACTAGATAGTGTCATCATACTCTTACCATCTCATGTGCTATTAGCCCAAGAAAACTTGAAAGTAAAAACACAGTTAGCTGGGATTTGTGTTGCAGTGATGCACTAAAGTCTTGAGAGAAATGGGTTATCTATCAACAGCAACAAGCTGGGATGCCCTCTTCCCTTCCAACTACGAGAGTAACTTCACAGAACAAATTGCACTGAACAAATCTAAACAGTTATGAAGATAGCTGTGGAATGTATCACCATGTCAGCGTGGCTCTTTGCCTGTGCTGGTCCTGACACAGTACCACACTGAAATGTCTAGGTTCCACAGTGGCTGGGTTAATGCAAAATCCAAGCTCTCTGCAGCAAGACTTTTTTTTATCTTGATTTTTTGTAGATAAAAGGGAAAAGGAACATCCACTGTCTTAACAGTCATCTGTGAAAAGTTTCTGCTTTCCCAAATGCTTAGGGTCTTTAGGAGAAAAGAAACAAACGGACTGACTTCTCCAGTATGTTGTGAAAACATGCCCTTGACTGTTGCAGAGGTTCCTCCATAAAGCACAGCTGGATGGTTGCCAGTGAAGCCTTACTACAGTAGTTGGCTAGGGAACAAGGATGCCCTGGCAACCACACGTTAGTAAGGATGCTGCATAATCTTTAGCAAACTGTTGCGTACAAAGCCTGAGGGTGGAGGGGGGGGAAAGTCTGTTTCCCAGTGATTTATGTAGGAGTTGCTGCAGAGCAGCAAGGAACACTCTCTCCATGGACGGAAAGCAATGGTATAATGATAGAGCATTAGAAGTTTGTGGCTAAAGAACTTTAAACATTTTTACAGGTGTACTTACTTTTTCTTGCATCTCTTCAAAGCTACAAAATGAGGCAGTGGTTTTTATCACAGGATGGAAGATCTAAGGGAGCATCACGTTGACTCCTTTTAAGAAAAGAAAAAAAAAAAGGTTATGGAGAGAAAGGGAGAAAATCCAGGTTATGAAAGGTAATTGCTTCAAAGTTCACTGACATCTTTTTGATCCATGATTTAGTTTTGCAGCCTTCAACTCATTCTTTGTGTAAGTGTGCACCAGTGCACTGGGAATAGTCATATGTTTGATTAGGTACTGATGCCTTCTCTTGCTCTCTAAGAGCCTCATCAGGTCAATTCTTGCACGCTCAGGAGGCAAGGTTGGCTCTCTTCAGAAAACTGCTATATCACCACCACCACCCCCAGTTAGACTCCAGTCTAAATTTCTCCAGGAGATATCATTCTATAATGCATTCATAAATGCAGACTTCTGAGGAACATAATAAAGATCTGACTATTATCTTAAACAAACAGCAAAATACCAGTGGTGCTTGAAGCCCCTAAGAACTATGGCCATGCATGTTCATTAAATCTGCCTGCTATTGACAACCCAAAATCTACAGCAGCTCTCTGTGGGGGTCAGGTGAGGTCTGGTGACTTCCAACACCCTGCATATGCTCTCAGCTGGTGGTTCCTTTATGCGGTAAGAACAGCCAATGCTAAGAAGCAGATACGATACCATCACAAGAGATTTTAGTTCATTGGGCAGTGGAATAAACTCTAGAGCAGTTCTCACGTATTTCACAACAATGGTGTAAAAATTATTTCAAGGTATTAGTTAACACTTATGAACTATTTGAAATTCTCAGGAGAATCAGAAAGTTGCTATAGCCATTATCACTACTATATTAACTGATAGAAAAACACTGTGTTCTATATATAAATGCTAATTTTGTTTTGGTTCTTAAGAGTATTTATGTATTTTGTAAAATTCATTGTGTATTTTTCTGTGTGTCCTTTGATGTCTAAGAACTTAATAATGATCTCAAATACTGATATTTTGGGATTTTTAAAGCCTTTTTTCATGCAGGCTTCTATGGGAGGTTTGCTAATGGTATGCACATTTTGAATTAAACTCTTTAATTGTATGGGAGGAGATCAGTTTGACATGGGATTCAACTGCTTTTTTTTTTTTTTTTTTTTTTGGATTGAAGAGTGTTTGACTAGATCTGGTTGACTGAACTGTTTCCTCAAGGAAGTATTCATTCAGTCAATGTTCTAAGGGTTAAGAAAACAGAAACCCATAGTTTTCAGTGAGTTGTTGTTATGTACGTTGCCAGGGGAACCGTAGCCGGAATGCTGAAATGTGTTGTTTCTCCCCAAACCCACAGGAGTGGAGCTTAAGTATGTTGGTGTATTCTAATCCTTGCAATTAGCTTCTATGTGGTAGGGGGGCTTATGGAACTGAATCAGACTAAATATGTGTTAGCAACACTAGGCAACATTCCCACCATTTTGGATGAAACATGCTCATTACTCACGTGAATTACAATTTAAAGAATAAAAGGAAGTGTATTAAAAGCCTCTCTTATTGCTTCTCCCAGGACTCCATTGACTTCTTTTAGTAATACACTCTCTAGGAATTAAAGATCTCCAAGGAACATTCCTTAAGACTTAGGTAGGAGAAATCATGAGGTTGATTTATCTTGACACGGGTCTGCAGTATCTGCATTGCCTTACTCTCATACAGTTTTACTCTATTGTAGTTCTATTGAAAATAACTGACAACACAGGAAACAAATTTTAACCTTGTTTCCATTTTAATGGTTAAGCTTATGTACTGCCAACAACTCTGTCTGCAGAAAATCTAATCAAACTCCATTGCCAGATCAATTGCTGTAAGAAAACTCTATATCTCTATATCTGTACAGTTCTACTGTAACTTAGATCCTTCAAGAAACTGGGAACAATTACAAGGTCCAAACCATTCCAAACCCATTCACTGCACCATCACTCTTAGCTATTGGCCTTTGGCTGTAACCATGCTTTTTCACAAGTGGCCTGCTAGCAGCACCTAGTTGAAGTAAACCTATCTGAGAAGCACTCAAATCCTGTTTGAGTCCAACATTTTTCAAAGATTTATATTTGGGTTTATGCATTTATTCTGCTATATGTTAGGATCAGTGTTCAGGGAAATGCTTTTAGTTTTGTGTGCCTATATCACTCAACATAATTCTGTCTTACTGTCCAAGATAAACGAGCCATTTCTAGTTCCAATGGACATGGAAAACGAAGAATACTTCCTCCTTTGTAGTTATCCTTTAAACAGTTCAAAGCCCTGTCTTTTCCTTTCTGTAAACTGAACAGTGCTTTCCCAAGCCATGGTTTCTAAAAGCACGATTACTCCTACTGCCTTCTGTGACTCCAAGGGAGGAACATGGGGCTATGGCTCCTGTGAAAGATTAGAAGTCTTCATCTGATCAGTCCAGAGGTAGATTACAAACATTTTATCCATGTAAGTCCTGTGTATACATCCTATTGTGATATATATACATATATATTTTGTTTGTTTGCCACAGTACACAACCATTGACTACCAGGGTTTCTTTCTGCATCCAGATAAAATAGTCAACTTACTCTTTCAATATGTCCTGGGATCTTCATCTTCCAGTTGTCCAAACTGAGGATTGTCTGAACTGAAGAACAAGGAATGAGACTGGTTCATTCTTCTAACTTCCACAGTCCATTATCTCAAAGCTTCCTTCAAGCTCTAATGTTCACAGCAGGTAGAAAAGTGGATCCATATAATCAGCAATAGGAAATCTAGGGGAGAGAATTTAGGGCTTCCATCAAAGTTCATAAGCCAAGGGTCCCATTTCTGCTATGATCAGAACAAGTGAACAGTGCTGAAGGTAACTGGTATGCTAACTGCTAGTTCACATTTCCCAACCACAGTGCTGCCACCATTTGTATTAGTGATGTCAAATAAAAGAAAAATGATATAAGATCCTGATCTATGATTTCTGTGCTCTTTTGTTCCATGTCATTTGACACTGTGAGGCAAAGAAGGGCAACTCAAGGAGCATAACATTTTGGTTTATTCTCTTATGATCACTTATGCTTTGTGAAGCCTCCACACAGCTTATTTAGACCAGGGAAACTTCTGAAAGCACAAGCCTGCACTGAGGTGCACTGGAAAGAGCCAAACATGGCTTTCCTACATTCTGCTTGGCTCAGGTCTGTACTACAAAACGCAGAGGGAAACTGTAACCAAAGCCCTGCACTCCGAAGAATAAATTCTACAATGGGTGCTAAACTCCAGAATCCTAACAATACGTGGGGCACTCCTTACCTTGATTTGTTTCTTGCCATTTGCAGTCACAAGGAACAGATGAGCAAAAAACTGCCTTTTTTTTCCTTTTATTAGATGCAGGAAACTCTTTTGTTTTGGCACCGCTTCTATTTGTCATTCACAAAGTTTGTTTTTCTCTTGAGTTTTTTGGGAGCTTTTTATTTCCTGTCAGAGTGTGGAAGAGAAAGCTGTTCTCGTCTGTAAGTTATGCACCCCTTACAGTGCCCCTTAGTTACACAGCACAAGGAAAGGAGAAACAGAATCCATGGCATCATGCAGAAATGCTGCACTATATGGTTTGCCCTGGTTAAACATTTCCAGAAAGGGAATAAGGCAACACTGTGGAGATCCTGAACGTCTTTGGGCCGTTGTGCTGCATTTCAGGCTAAACTTTCTGAGGAAGTGCTGGATTCTGGGCAAATTTGGTTTCAGAACTGAGCTGCACAGGTTAGAATTATTTCCCATTTGTAACACTACAACAGTGCCTCCTCTGTACCTGAAAGTGATATCTGGAGCCCTAAAAAGTGATACTTAAATCATGTGGGACAGCTGCTGTTTGATTTAGTCATACTTCACTCACCTTTCTTAATCTTTAGCCAAACAACTTAAAGTATGCTTGCAAAATAATGCACAACGTCTTGCATGTACTGATATTTGTTTTGTAGAACATAACTCCGTCATTTTCCCTTGTGCTTCAGGTATTCAGAGGGATGTCAAACTAGAAAGAAAAAATAAAAATAAATTTGATCACATTTTACAAACCCTGGAAGATGAATGGTTTGCATTTTTGGATGAAGTCTGGGATGTTCTCACTTGGTCCTCCGGATCCATTTTTTTATTCATTTTACCTTGTTCTGAAACATTCTGGTGAGGGAAAATGTTGAATCCAGTCAGCCCCTTACAGATGCAGGGGTTTCCTGAATTACTTAGTGCATTCACAGACAGCAGTCCCTCATCTAACAACAGGATGGATCAAACCACTGGATCGAGACAGCAGCTTACATGAAATCTGAACACATCTTGTGACTTGTGCTTGCTGCTTTTTCTTTGCTAGCAGTATTTGAACCTTCCTTGTTCCTATGCACATGCCTGAACAACTCACCTTCGAGATTACTCTATCTGTTTATATTTATTCTCCTTAAAGTATCATGCATTATTTAAAGTTTCAAGAACCTTTCAAAACTAACATCAAATTCCACGCAAAATGCTGGACAGTACAGCATCTTTTGGTTGTGCCTTAAACTAGGAGACAACAGGATTTTAACAATATAAACAGGAAAAAAGAACCACAATGAAAGCATTTGCTGTTAACATGGTAGCAGAAAATATGTTTCTACAGCAAAGTTACTGTTACTTAATAGAAAAGCCCTTTTCTGATCTGTAAGTAATGTTACTGTAAAATAAGAATTAGAGTTTATCTGCCATTCTGTCAATTAATAACTTTCTTTCTGTTATGTTCAATTAATTAGTTATTGGAAATGCAGTGAGGAAAGGATCCGTGCAATGAATCAAACCTTTCAGCATGCTCAACTGCTGGGGACGGGGGCATACATCTTCCTTTTCTGCAGCTATGTAGAGCAACAACAATAAGCGCTGAGCTGTGGCCTTTGGTTAGCCTCTGCATTTTTACACTAGGATTTGTTCAGTTGACATAAAATGGTAGCTGAGGCATTCCAAGCCATCACTACAGGGGGCCTCTGCAGGGGGAAACGCAGACCCTAAACATGCTCCCCAGAGCCCCCCTAACCAGGTTCAAAGAATGCAACTTTAACCACTGCTCAGAAGAAACCCCCACCAACTTGTACAGAGGCCACCCTCTGCTCACAAGAACTAGTCCCTTCCCCGCAGGCATTCGGGATCCTTTGAAATGGAAAATTTATGCCGTACTGAAATAGTTCATACTATAATAAACAACTAGTGCCATCATTCTGCTGGTATTCAGAGCGCAATTAAACCTGAACCTCATGTGAGTACAACATTTGGGGTGGAAAGGTGGGGCTGTGGGGTGCAGGCAGATTTCCCCAAGATATTTTTTCCTAGTGGAGCAGGATTTACTGCTGCTCCCCCAGCTCGCTCGCCTTGCAGAGAAATCCCCTTCCCCCTCCCCATGGTTACATGGGGCACAGGGGCTGGTGGGTGATTATATAACTTATAGGTCAATTTGTTGTTTGGGCAGAAGTGCTGCAAGAATGTGGTATGTTGGCCGAAGCTGTTTGTTTGCTTAAGTTCTCAGAGTTCAATGAGGTCATTTTCTCATCTTCCCTGTGTTTTCTGTATTTTCCACAGACCTGCCAGCCTCAAACAACACCCTCTTTCTTCGCATTAGAAATGGAAACACGTCCTCTGCAGGAATTTTCCACTTAATAGCTCCTGCTTTCCTACCGGGGGCCTCAGTGCACCACCACTGCAATGCTGTATTTCTTTCCACTGCAGTTTGACATTTTGCAGCCAGAACAACGAGCGGCATTCACTCCATCCTGCTTTTTGAAAACCGTATCTCTGCAGGCACACAGAAAACACCCGGTGCAGCCATCACCACAGGGAAATGGCAAAGGTATTTAAGCATCATTACAAGTCACAAAGGATATGGCATTGCTACGGAATACTGATCTTTTATACAGTCTCTTTTCCTTGCTCCACCATTCTCCCCACCAACCCTTTTATACACACACACACACACACACACTAAAGCTTCTGCCCTGCTCTCCTATTACAAGCCAGGCTCATGTTCTACACTTGATTATAATTGTTTGCCTGTGTGAATTATTTCCTTTGCATAATATTTGCAAACTGTAAATAGGGTCCTGATGCCGCGATGAGCAGAAATGCAGATTACAAATAATCTCCAGCAGTAAACAAGGAGTCTGCTTTAAAATGCGCCGAGTGACCTGTCACAAAGCAGCAACATTTGCAAACTGTTTACTACTGAGATGCAATGATGTGGTCTGAAATGCAGCAAGCTAAGGACTGGAGCAAAATGGGATCTCAGAGTCGGTCAAGCACAAGCTAGAATATTTTCTTTTTAGTATTATTATTATTTTTTTTAAAGCGTGAGCTTTATTATAAACTATTAAAATGTAATTTCCCTTTACTTTTTCTGTGAAGTATTTGTATATTCCTTTACAGAAAGATAAAGGTCCGGAGGTAAACATCATTTGTAGCTGGAAGGAAGGTTTCCCCTGTCTGCACAGTGGTAGAGTCTCAGACAGCAAGGTCCCAGTAGGTCAGACTGGCACATTGAATTGCGTATCAAATGAAACTGGTATTCTGGAAAAAGGGTGGAAAGAGGAAGAGGGGTGTTAGTAAGGAGGTTGTTCAGGCCGAGAGGGTGGGCCACAGAAAGACAACAAGAAAAAAAAAATAAATAGGATTGATGATTTGTAGGACACCTAGGGTATTTCTTTCAGGGGGTATTACTTCCACTTTTAACCAGGAACAAGAGCTGGTAGAAAAAAAAAAAAAAGCGGCAGGAGCTGACAGCTTTGTGCTGATCAAAGGGAAGTAGCACTGAATGCCTGCCTTTGCTAGCTATTTATTAGAAAGAGAGAAGGGCTCCTTTACCATTCTACTTGGGAGAGAAGGGATTAAAGATCAAAAAAGAAGGGAACTGACCTGACTTCTTTGTTCAGAAAATATTTCCCTTTTTTCCCTTTATTTTTTTTTCCCCCTGCATGTCATGCTGTCCACTATAAGCCAAAAACACCCTTTCTTTGCAGTGTTGCCGCCTTTCTCTACTCATTAAACAAAATTTCTGGTGATGAACAATTCCTGAAGCATCTTTTTTTTTTTTTTTTTAATGTTAAAAAGGCCCCCCTTGAGAAAACTTGGTTAACTGTCTTTTAGCCTGATTAACCTAGGAAATAAAGTTTGAATGCACTGCTGGGATTCTATTTGGATCATCAGTTCACAGAGATAACAGCAAAAGGTGTTAAAATGCACTTCACTAGTGCAAGTGATCTCATGTTGTAAAAATGATTATCCCCAGCAGAACAGGGAAGGATTAAGGGGCCGTGTCTACATCTGGGAAACTCTGTGTTATACTATCTTTAATACATGTATTGATCACACACACAAAATAAGCACATAAGGATAGTAGCAAATGGCACAGTGCATTAAACCTGCTCTTAAGTCAGTGAAATGTGACCGTCTTTATTTCTAGAATTGTAACAAAGCTGTTAAGCAGTTTCAGTGAAACTGGGGAATACCTGCTTGTATGATTGTGGATCATTGTGGATTACCTGCCATGTAAAAGCTGTTATCAAAATAAGACTCTCTCATTGCAGAGATTTTGAAGAATTGTGGGGTAAGTTTGGTATTCTATCTCTAAGCTGCCTGAACTACATGCTTCCCCTGAATTTCATCACAACTGCTCATCTGTATTCGCCAGACATGTCTGTTACATGGACCAGAAGAGAACTGCTGCTTCTCATTGTGGGTAAGAGTGAGGCTAGATGACTGTGCAAGCATGACTGAGGTAGACACTTTAAAAAAATAAATGGTGTAGACCAGACATTTAAATAACTCAGTAGTGAAGCGGATAGAACAAATAAAAAAAAACAGAATAGAATAAACAGAACAGAACAGTTGGAAAGGACCTTCAAAGATGATCTAGTCCAACTGCCTGATCACTTCAGGGCTGACCAAAAGTTAAAGCAGTGGGGGCATTAAAAGTGGGTATAAAGTATTGAAGGCGTTAGCCAGGAAGTCATGGGGCATCAACTGCCTTTCTGGGAAACATGTTCTAGTGTGCAACCACCTTCACAATAAAGAAATATTTACTAACATGCACTGAACCTCCCCAGTGCAGCTTTATGTCACTCCCATGCATCCTGCTGAATTCAGCTGAATACTCCATTCTGTCTCAAGAACAACCACAAGTATAAAAATGATACATAACTAAATACGCATTATTTTAAAGCCAAAATTTTGATACTCTTCAATAACAAAATTAGGCTACCAGTTCAAATACATGGTGACAATCATCAGGGTCTTTTCTGATCTACGACCTTCAGCACTACCCAAACAAATCCTCAAATGGAATTTAAGAACGCACATCTCAAAAAAAGCTGTCATATTTGTGCCATAACCTTCTTTCAGCTGCACTATTTATTGACAACCACCATACTAGCACAGTGTATAGGAAAGTTTTGGTAAAAACTACTTTAGCACCATGTTAGATGTGATAGTGAGACAAATCATTGACTTTATTGCTAAAAATATTATCGTTACACATGTTCGAATCTTGTCAAGCAGTTGCCTCTTTCATTCCTGTATTAAAGATTTCTTTTAGTGGATATTTGAAATATTGTATGTGTCTATCACCACAGCAGTGACATTTGTTATTTTGCTCATCAAAATGTCACCTGCCTATCAAGATAGCTAGAATAAGTAGGAGTGGGAACTCTCATGGAGTCATGCACAGGCTTTTTTCTGCCAGCAGATGTATTATGAAAGGCACTTACATTGGCAGGGAATAGCAACAGAAGTTAGCTTTCCTGACTGCAAAATTAAAGGAATTAGCAGTTGCCTTAAAAAGATGTTTTAGAAATTGCTCCACAACATTAAGGGGAGAGTAGGGGGTCTGCTAGACCAGCCAGACTCTGACAGTAGAGGATTGTTCTTACAGTAGCTCATATTTGCAGAGGACTTTGAAGATGAAGAGGACTCTGTAAATGCTTTTTTAAGTACTATACAATTTTGAACATTCTTAGCTAGAACACTTGGTTGCTCTAAAAGCCTGAAGAAAAAATTAGCCAAGGGCCTAGTAAGGAGCCAGGTGACAAAAGAGACAGGAAATAAGGATGCTAGATAAGTGGAAAGCAAATTCTAAACAGTGAGGTAAAGGACAAAATGAAAAGCCAAGCCTATAAAAATACAGCGAGGTTTTCAGAAATGGCACCATTAAAACAAATGATCAACAGTGTTTAAAATACACTGTATTTCTCCACCTATCCCTGAGTAGATCTTAAGTACCCTTCAACGCCTTGGAGTCAGATTTCATGCCAAATTGTCTGTGTTACTAGTTTTGCAAGTGCAACCGCTAATTGAAACCACGTAATCTTGCAGTTCTAAAATAAGGCAGGCAGGGCATCCCTGGTGAAAAGCTACTCAGCAGGACAAACCCTTTGTTCTCTTCTAAAATGAACTAATTCAAGGAAATGTTGTCTAAATCATTACAACTAAACGTATGCAGATTTTCCTTCATACCATCCCCCCACCTATAATTTTCCTTGTTAGTTATCAAAGGATTTCACTTTTCTTGTCGACTGCAAAAATGATTTTAATATGCACATTTCCAGGTGTATAAATTTTGCTTTTGCAGGGATCTTACATGGCACATATTGTGTTCACCTGTGGGTAGGTTGGCTAATTAGCAGAGTCCAAGTCCTATTTTATTTCATTTATACCAGAGTAATTTAAACCAGGAAGATGATCACAGCCACACTCAGTAATTTAACTCCCTCCTTTCAAGGCTGATTTAGTAATTACATTTTGGTTGTGTGTGTTCAGGGAGCTTTTAAACTGCTTGTTTTCCTCAAGCATGTAGGTGTCTTCCCCATTCCCAGCTCCCCTCCACCCAAACCCTGTCTTTCTGAATAGTGTCAGCTGCATTCATTTAAGAAATCAGAAAATTGCAGCTGTCGTTATTTTGTTCATTATAAGATCTGCAACATGCAAAAAGAGTTAGGTGGGCTGGGGTTTTGCATTCCCTCATACTTTCAGCAGTACATCCATTTGACCTGAAAGAAAAAGGCAGCAGATGGGCCACTATTGTGAGGGCTGAGATGTCCACGTGGAACACAGCAGTGTGTATACATAAACATCCCTTCACACCTGGTTTGGAAACCTCAAAAGCCATCCTCATCATTGTCATTAGCAGTGATTGAGCATCATGAATACCAGGGGAATTGGGTGATATGGCTGTGGCCCACACCTGAAGTGCCCCGATTAATGAATGTTCCTGGTCACAGTGGACAGAGAAACAGATAGTTGGGTGTAAATGGTAACTTGCACAAACCTGATTTGCAAGCTTCATAATAAAGGCCTCGCTCACAGTGCACCCCTTTTAAATCTGTCATTTTGGACACTGACTTCAAGATTTAGGAGGATGTTTTGGAAGGTAATGACTTACGGAACCCATTTTTTTTTTTTTTCTTTTTTTCTCAGAACAGACACTAGGAAAAAGAAGTCTGTGGTAATATCAAGATTCCAAGAAAAGACTGCACAGTTTTTCAGTTGAAATTGCAAAGTAGTAGACAAATAGGTAAGCATTTCCTTTCCAATAATCCCCAGGGTCTGACCTTTACTGATGCTGAACGATTTCCAATTAACCATGTTCTTATCGCACATATAATACAATTAAATTATAAACTCCTGCCAGTTTCTGTATATCTGCTACAGATTATAAACCAAAGATCAAATTTTAAGATTTATTCATGTTGGAAAAATATTTTTGAATATGCTTTTCCTTAACTAAAACTTTTTACTTCAGTATGTCAAACAATTTGGTTATGTACAATAAATTCTTTCCTAAAAATTGGTTACCTCCTTTGTGGGGAAGCACAAATCTCAACAATGACATCACTTGCAATTTTAGACTGCTGGTGGTGATGTAGTAATTTGTTTCCTTGAGTCCATGGCCTTTGGAGACACACTGTTTAGTCTTTGAGTAGTGGGAAACCTTTTGTGAAATCTGGGGCTTCAGAGGGCACAGGGGGGGGTTTCTTTAAAATGAGAAAAATGTCTGTGGATTTTATTTGAACTTACAAGTGTGATTAATGATTCTCTGTTCATTGGAATACTGTAGCACTCATTAAGTCATTAACTGAAAAAAATAAGAATTAGGCCTAAGAAAAACTAGGATCAACCTTTTTTCTGGTCAGTGAAAAACCAAAGCATACTGTAGCAGTATTAGCCTCAAATTTAGAGAAAGAAGCCTGATATTTTGTTGCTTTATCTCTACTACACTAAAGACTGAACTCTGTCAAAGGTTTCACAGTGCTTGTCAAGGTTATTGGGTGAGTTATCAAAATGCAAGATATATGACAGCCATCAAAGAATTAATGAGCAGAATTCTGAAGGCCGAGGAAGCCTTTGCAAATCCCCAGAATAGAGAGAAATCTGTGCTTGAATCTTTTGGAGTAAATTGTTATGGCATCTACTGCTATGAGTCTTAAAGCAGAATGAATAGACAAAGAGGTTAAGATGCACAAGCTATGCTTAATCACCAAATAATAACAAAAAGGAACTCCTTAAAAACCCTCTGTGAGATCACACTCAAATTAGCTACACATTAAAGTTTTAGAGCAACAATTTCCTCACTTCTATTTATGGGAAAATTGTAGTATTTATACCAGCCACAGAACTTCCTGCATCACATAGCAGGGATGATTTTCTAATCGACTCACCCTCTATATTGCTTCATCCATGGCCCCATCGCAGATTTTTTCACTGTGGAGCTCAAAGAAGAGAATGTAAAGCTCTTCTCAAGGTCCACTCCTGGATGACATCTGGGTATGAAGAACAGAAAAATTAGCAGAGCTTTCCTGATGCCTAAAAAAAGTATTTTAAACAGTGACAGAAGGATGGACAAGAGTTTGATTTCAATGTAGTTCTTTTCACACTGAATTTATATTCCACTAGACGTAGGCAAGCACTGTGCTCTATCAGAGGCTGTTAAGTGTGTTTACTGGATAAGCAAAATAGAGAAGTAAATATGTGGTTAACGATCATTTGCACAAAGCTCCAGACAATGACATCTTGTTTCAATAGGATAGTAGAAAAAGTTGGCCAGTTACTCAAGAGGTGCAGTATGTCCCTAATTTTTTTCCTTCCTTACATCATTCCTCTCTCTCTCTCTAAAAAACAAAAACAAACAAACAAAAAAAAAAAACCTTTAGTTTTTGGAATCAAGGGAGTAGCAACCTGAATTTTGCCTTTCATCTCCTCCTTAATGTGCCTTTTTCTCATTCAGTCAGACATAAAATAGTACGCTTTGCTGCATAAATGATGAAATATTGCAGGAGTGTATTTCAAAGGTATTAGATGCCTAAACATGTAGTTAGGAGCACAGTGGGAATTTTCAAAGGTGAAACCAAGAAGGTAGTCAGTGTGAATTAGGAGTGCTTCTGTTCTTTTTCAACTGTCCACATGACTTCAAAGAAACAGAACCAGAAACATCTTGCTGTATTTCCTCCTCAGGGTCACTAGACCAACAGCCATTTCTATAGGAGCAGGGCTGAATCATTTCGGTTAAATTAAGAGAAAGCTAGAATACTAACTGGAAGCAGTAGAGCTTCTATTTCTGATGAGGTACAGGACCCATTCAAGTTTACATTGTTTACTGCAGAACAAGACCTATCTCTGTCACTCGTGATAGAAGTCCCTGAGTACACCACAGAAAGGTTACTGTGAGGCCCCCAGATAACAATGTGCTAGTGATAAACACTTATATTCCTGGCATTAATAAAAACACAGTTTTGTTAAAAAAAAACAACTCAGACCAGCAGCAATTACTCTACAAATTCAAATAATGTTAGGTTGCTGCCTGAAATATCTATGCCAAACAGTTTGAGGTTAATTAACTATATTATATGGGTCTCTTCTGATAAAGCCATTTGAGTTTGGATGAAGCTTGCTAGTAGCCATTGAGAAATAAGCATGTGGACATTTACCCAACATATGGAGCAACAGAGTGCTTGTCTCTTGATCAGAATAAACACCAATATAAAGTCATTTGGCAAAGTCTGATCATCTACCCTGCAGCTCAGAATCACCCCTAGTATAGTGGTTGCAAGTTTCTCAGAAGGGAGAAGGCTCAGATAAAGTTCTCCTATCACATGGGTGAGTGATCTGGACATTGCTGGGTTTTTCACTTCTGGGAAAGAACTTTTCCAGTTTCTTGCATGTATAAATCATGCCTCCCAGCATTTCCCATAGTTGGACTTAGACAAACACAAACATAATACAAATTGTTGCCAGAAAGGAAAGGAATATGTTTTTTAGATGGCTTAGTGAAAACAAATGTTAGTTTTGAGTCAACAGATACATTTAATTCCACCTCAAATCAATTGTTCACACAAAGTAAATAATTGGTGCTAGAACCATACCACAAGAGCTATAAGCAGGAGCACAGCCAAGCCTGAGCACAGATCTGTCCTGAGCACAGGACAGACGGTGTTCAGGCAGTAGAGGAGAAATACGTGTATTTTCAACTGACTATATGAAAAACATTGTATTCTTTTGCCCTTTTTCTACTCACCTCCACAAAGGTATCTTCTCTACCATGTACAATCCCACCCTCCCTTTTTGCTTTGAGTCACAATTAGTACATTTTCATTAAAAAATAAGCCTCTCCCTTCTGTCCTCCCAACTGTACTTCCCACCAAAATTCCATTATGAAATATTATGAGGATGTATGTTAAAATGACCAAAAAAAAAGTCTTCCCTCCCCAGCCCTGTCACCTTTTCCACCTATCACCTCAAGTGCCATTGAAATATTTCCTGTAGGGCTCCACTACTGCTGCTGAGCTGAAGATACCTAGTCCATCCCATTTCTGCTTAAGAACTTTGAGAGCAATAAATGACTAGGGCACCAGTCAGTGCTGTCAGGAGTCTGTCACACTTGTTTAAAACAGGCACAATAGGAATAGGCAAGCTGGTTGGAGACCTAATGGGAAAACAGAAGGGTAAAGGTCATACCTTCATGAATCTTAAGGGGTTTATATCACCAGGCTCATCTTGATGACAAACAGGCCGTTGCAGTAGCACTCCTACTGTGAACAGGGAAACCTTTTAAGTATGGAGGGGGAGGAAGAATATCCTAGCTGGGCAGATGTACATATCTTGTACTAGGAGCATTAATAAGTCAATGAGTTATTCATTCATGAGTCCCTCCACTATTCCAACAGAAAATTACAGACTTTCAATAGGTTGACATAGCACGCCCAGCAGTCTTTTTCCTGCTGTGAATATCCCTGGTTCAAAACATCACACATTTTTTCCCACAATACAGATTATAATTACATTCAATACCTTTCTTCATGCCTCAGAAAAGTTTCTCTGGAATTCAATTGAGTCAGCTCCTACCAAACACCTAAGTACATACTGGAACACGGATATTTGTTTTCATAGGTTATTGATATAAAAACTGGAAACATTTGAGTAATGCCTCTTTTCTGAGATTTTACTGTTCTGTTTCTGTTCAGTAACATTGCCTGACTTCCAAGTCTAACATTATGGTATCACCTCTTAAAATCTTTTTCAAACTAAAACTTGCTTCCTACTTCTCTGCTTTCAGGCCCCGAGCTATTACTGAACCTTCATCTTACCGCTGAGCTTAAATTTAGTTTGTTTCTTTTAGCCTTTTAACGGCAGCTGGGGTAGCTACCCTAAAGACAAATGACATTCTAGCCAGGTTGGTTGCAAGGTCCAAAACTGGCTCTACCTGCACACTTCCCTATAAAACTTTACTCACAAGCGACCTGTCAACCAACAAGAACCATGACCACAAAATTTGGAGAGGCACTTGCTCCTTTAAACAAACTTGACAGACAGATACAGAAATAAAGTGATTTTGAGCTCACCTAACCCAGGGGACTGCATTAATAAGCACCAGGCCACAGACACTGGCTCAGTTTGCTGCTGGCTGAAATGGCATGTTATGTACAAAATTGCTTCATATGGAGTTCCCTTTTTCTATTGTCCTACATTAGCACATAGAATTTCAGATAAGGCTGATACTCTTTCCCATGGGCAAAGCGTAAGCCCTGTTTGGAAAGCAGCCCTATCCTCTGTCTGAGTCAAGCATATGGACAGGCAGGTGCAGAAGCGTTTCCTTTCTTAAAAAAACAAAAACAAAAACAAAAAACAAAAAAACAAAGGTCAAAATAATACATTGTCACTAGGAAATATTTAGCTCTGATCTTACTGTTAATTACAGCTATTCATAAGACATTATCCAGCAGTTCAAAGGGGACTAATGGAGGACCTATAGCAGCTATTCTTGTACATATGTCACTACTCCATTGCCTATTTCCATTGCTTTGTGTGTACTGTAGATAATTTGTATTACATTGCTCAGACTTCTGCTGGCTGCAAAGACAAGGGTAAATAAGCTTGCCACAGGTAGGCACCACTACTGTATGGTGAACAATTAAGCAATGAAAAACTAGGATGCAGATGATGAATCTCAAAACCTGTCTATCATCTTAGCAGTCCCTATGTCTACCAAAAAGTTTGTCGAACAAGGACAGTTTGATCTTTAAAAAAGAATAGCAGATGGCAGCTTGGATAGGAATGAGTGTTCCTGTGTACCCTGCGTTTGTGTTTCAGAAGGGTGAATCTTGGAGATGTAACTACTCCCTTGAGAGCTCAGTCTCTTTCATCAACAGCCATTGCTAATGGAAGTCTTGCAGCTCTTGATGGAGAACACCAACATGGAGGCATCTTTCCTGAGTGGTAGAGCTCTCCCTGCAGCAAGCCAAACCACAGCTGGTATTGGAGCCAATAATTATGGATTTAGATTTCCATCTAAGATCACTGCATATTATCTACTCATAGGCCAAAACAGCTCTTCAGTCCTTGGCACAGCTTTTAGTCTTCCCAAAACACAGCCTGTCTCATCACAGCTTTCTGTCCCTGGAGGATGAGGTGTCTTTGGAAGATCCCAGTCTTTCAGTTTGAGTTAATCCCTGCCCTGGGCATGTCAGCTTGGAGACAGTGCTAATCAGCCAAGTAGCAGCTGAGAGCAGGGGGCAGCATGGCAATTGGCCAGCCAGATGGGCTTGAATGGAGAGGTGGAAGGGACTGTAAGCTCTCTATAGTTGTGCAGATAGCATGCTCTCAGAGTCAGCCCCAGATGACATAAATGCTTTGGAGTGAGATTGCTAATAGATCTTTTACTGCAGCCAATATTCTGAACTACTGGTACAACAGACAACTCTTGCTTTTCAAAAACTCCTTTGGAAGGAAGCCCTGTCCCAACATTTCTATGTCAGGCACAAGGTGATGCACTTAAGGTAGGATGAATGTACACACAAACTTTCTTCATCCTGATGCTATGAAGAATGTTTAGTGGTGGGAGTGACCCAGCAAAGAGTATGAATCCTAAAGTTCAAAGTACTTGGTTATCACCTCTTAGGAACAGGGATCTATATATACTATTGCTTTTCTACCTGTGTTCAGCACACAGGAGTGCTAAGTCTTAGGTAAAACTTCTTGGTATTCCTGTAAATGTGAGAAGAGATCTGCATGCTCAACTCATCATGAAGAAAATCTTATTTGTATTTGTACCTGTTGTAACTGCTCAGGGATAATGGTTTTACAGTTTGCCAGCATAAAATTAATTCTAAGCTCAGATCGTACCTTGGAAAGATAAGACACAAGGTAGTAGACTTTCTCCTTCTATTTGGTTGTTAATTTTTCATTTCAGCAATGCTGAAAGCACACTGGATGCTGTACAAGCATGCCCATGGGGAAAAAAAAAAAAAGATATATTGAATCATTTACAGAGAACAGGTTGGTGCAGACTGTCTGCTGGGGTAATCAGGCAGGGGAGAAAGGATTAATGTCTCTTCATTATTAAACTTTGGTATGCTTGTCATAACCTTCCACCAGCTTTTGCATTTGCTGACTAAAACCTGGCTACCAGATGGCATTATTTGGCTTTGCCTATGCTTCTGAGACACCCCAGTATCTTCTTGTATTCTCTCCAGAACCCCTTGGTGTGTTGTTATACAGTAAGAAGAGTGAGTCTGGCACCTTTCATTAGCAAACCATGCAATAAATAGCACAAGATCCACAGGAACAAGCTGATGCTGTTTTGATGCTCACTTAAGTCTATCATTTTTCTGGCTGATCTTCTCTGGATTTTAATTTATATAATCGTTTCATATGTCTATTTTAGTTTCTGAATTTGTTTTTCTTTTTACCTTCCTGCACCAGGAAACGCAGGCATAAAAGCTTCAGTCGTCTCATTTCTTTCCCATTAGTTTTCTGTATTTATAATTCTAATGCCAGTATTAATTGACATTAACCTCCAAATTTGCTGATAAAAATAGAAAGCAAATTGGCCGCAATACATATCTCATCATCTTCCAAATATTTATACCCTGCAGTGTTTTTGGTCCTCTGTCTCACCCTACTGATACCTGTCAATATTGTTTAGCTTTTTACACATATTATCAAAAATCATTCAACAAAACTGACTTTTGTAAACAATTTTTCCCCTATTAAGCTCTTATGAAGCAAATTATGGGGTTAAGATGTTGTAGTGTTTCATATCCAGTTGAGCAATCAACCTTACATGCAACTGACAGCTAAATTTTAGTTCTATGTTCTTATGTTCTCTATTCTTCTCAGTCCAGGACAACTCTTTATAGCGTTAAGTGCTGCTGTGAGCTTTGCCTTCCGTCTCCTATCTAGCTGAAGTATCCATGGCAGCTATCTCCAGCCTTAGGCAGTGCAGAGCTGTGCTTTGTAGACTACACAGTTGTCTTTAACAGTTCTGTGGAACAATCACACCTGTTAAAAGTTCCAGAAGATCTTTTAAAACAGGAGGTTAGTGAGCCCTTAGCTATGAATTTTTATCAGTCAAGATTGAAATAAAAATCCCTTGTTGTAAAAAGAAGTTCAGTCCTTCAGCTGCAGCTCCATTGAGGAAAACATTACCAGGGCTGCAAGATCCCCAGCTCACTGCAGCAGTGACTGAAGGACAACTTCATACCTGATATTTCCAAGGGCTCAAGCCAGGCAGTGAACAACTCAATTGCTTCTGTCTGGGCCCTGGGGCCCCATAGCCTCTCCAGCTATTCTCTTCAGAGGCTGCTCCTTTGGAGTCAGACCAGGACTCCTGCAAATATTGGTTGCACTCAAAGAAGTGTGTGCAGGTAACATGGACTATGGACTAGGAAACCCCCTTGGTAGGATCTGTTTAAGATTATTTCATGGTGGCTTATTATTACCTAATGTTAAAGGTATAAAAGGAAAATCTACAGCCTTTTGCTTGTACATATCAGGAAAGACCTTGAAACCCCATGGGCTGGGTTATCTCTGGCAGTAAGCCTCTTGCAGTAAGACAGGAGTTGGTGCAAACTACAGTGCACTTCCACACACATTTGCCTCCAATCTCAGTTCTGCTTTTTGTAGCTAAAATTCAAGGAGTTAGTAACAAAACTTTGGGACTGTATGGTTCCATTTGGCAGCTCCTCCCAGTAATGTCTTTCACTCTACCAGGCTTGAAAAGTCTTACAGCTAAATAGCACATGGCCATCTGAAGATGAAGCAGTGATTATAAAACCTATAGCTATTCAATTATTGTATTTCTAGAATGCAATTGCTTGTTCATTTAGGTAAATAACGCACCTAAGCACAATGAATCTCTGCAGCAAAAACATATTCTACACACAAAGCCATATCTGTCACCCACTTTTGAATTCTACTAGTAATATTAGAGAAATCTAGTGACATGAAGAGTAGGAATAAACTTTACTAACTTGGTCCTTCAGTATCGCTATAGGACCAGGTTCTGCCGTCATCTGTGCTTGAACATTTGTGTTTTTTTTTCTCTTTGTAATCCAAGATGGATTCTCTTTTTCATCTTTCACCTGATAATTCAGTGTGGCATTGTTTCTTTCTTCTCAATAAATACACAGTAAATTCTCCATCTGTTGTATTTCTTAGGTCATTTATACTGACATCTTGTTGAAACCCAATAATAAATAAGACTAACCTCAGATATTTGTGTTGGCGCATGAGCAGTATGAGAGACTTCTTGCAGCCGTCATTTGCTAGTTTCTCTGAAGTTCACAAGGTAGGGTCTGCAGTGACAGAACTGAGAATTGCAGGTAAATTTTCTTCATCCTTTGTCTTCCTTACAGGGCAGAACTAGGTAGCAACAGAACCTGGTATGAAGAGTAACATAGTTGAAATAAAGAGGCATTTGTTGCTGCAGGAGACCCTTTGCTAGAAACCAAGAAATGGTTTCTTGGTTGCATTTCTCAGTGTAGCAGTGGAGAGGCTTTCATTTTTTTTATAGATTTTGTATATTTATACAGTAATAATAATAATAATAATAATAATAATAATATCAGTAATGAAATCTGCCATATAGGATCTCTCATGAAACTGTGAAAAAATAGCATTAACTGAAGTCAATGAGCTTAGCAAAGACCCGGTGAGACACTCCTCCCAGTGGAGAACATAACTCACACAAGCAGGAACAAATGTGTGTGATCAGGCCTTGGGCAGAACCCTTCTGTGATGTAAAGATTAGTGCAGCAGCCCTCACACTTTGTCCCTCTTTAGAGGCCACTGTGCCATTGCCTTGGAGTGCCATTATATGATTCACTGTGGCTGTGTCTCTTATGCTGCTATCCTTGCAACACAGCTCACTTTAGAAATGCATGTCTTCTTTGCTGAAGAGGTACATGCAAACCTCTCAGCTGCTTAAAAGAGCTGAGAAAACTTGTCTTGGTGAACATAAAGGGGGTTTACCAGTGATGTCAGTGAGGTCAGGTTCCCACCTCTGGTTCAAGCAAGACTGAAAACACTGAGATCAGGTGACTGGGGAGTCATGCAAGAATTACAGCCACCAGACAGTAACACAGTAGGCTGCCATGTAAATCTTTGGTGTAGCAGGGGATCGATGACTATCAATTCATTTTTATGAGCATATATTTATTTATTGATGCCATCATTTTGAGGCAGAGCTTACGTGTTCTAGGGAAGTACTGCAAAGCTCCCACACCTTGTTATATAGATGCATGTAAATCTGTCATGCCTAGTAAATGAACTCAGAAAGATTTATTTTGGAAGATGCCTTTCCAAACTCTTCTAATGTTAGCTCCAAGCAAACATGCAAACAAAAGCCTCACAACCACACGTGGAGAAGCGAGTTGTTAGTAGCATTTATACCACCTGTCCTAGGGAGCTACTTTGAGCCCACATGATGTGCCAGCAATGGAAAGGTCAGAATGAAGATGCTGGCAAGTGGAACAGCAGGGTCATATTCTAGCAAAGAGTGCAACTGTGCTAGTGCATCGACCCTTTGGCTCCCCTGTCTGTCTGAGTCCAGGGACTGCTGCTTGGCTTGGGCATGGCACACAGTAGCGGTACTGCACCCTCCTTTAAGCAGATCTGTGCCTGACATCCTGCAGAGGGGACCAGGAAGGGGTCTGATGAAGAGAAATGAGCAAGCTGTGCTCAGCTTCTAGAGCAGAAAACATAGGGACAAAGAGCCAGAGCAGGTCACCTGCTTCAGCAACTCTGACGGCGTCCCAAAACAACAAAGCTTGGAAGTCCACACAGAACCTGAGCAAAGCCAGAAGCATATACAACTAAGTGCAGGGCCTGGAGAGCTCAACCTCAGGCAGCACACAGGAGAGAAATCTCAGAATAAGTTCTAACCTTGTTTCTAATCTGGAGTTACTCTTCCTAGCATACACCAGGTTGAATGAATAAGCTGACAATTCCCTCATTAATGTCTAGGGAAAGGCTCTTTCTGGCAAGCCCTGGGCTGCCTTAATTTGCAGGATGACAATCATCCATGGCACAATGACTTCACAGTGGAATATGATTAATAAAACAGAGAGAGAGCACGCTTGACAGATGCATCAGCAAATACGAAAAGAACTTCCCTATCACCAGACCTGCCCCAATGTTGCAAAGAGAGATATTACCAAATTTTTTTGACTAAATGTACTTCCATGGGTTACTCTTCATTGTCAAAACATTAATTTATGAAGAAGTACAGATTCAGTACATTTTAAATCAGAGAGAGAAAAGAAAAAATAGTGAATTAAAAAAAAAGTGACTTTTTTCCGATTTAAAATAGCGAAATGTAACAGTTCTGTTTTGTGATATTTTCCAAAGACAGTAATTTGTGTTCCAGGGTGGAAAAAAAATGAATTTGAAATCTGTGAAGTTATCACAGAACAGATATTGTTGTTCTCTGGCAATCTATAGTAGGCAGGGAAATACCCTAAGAAATGAGAAATGTAAAGAAGAGAGATATAGGCAGCTGACAAACAATTGCTTTATGCTTAATTTGGGAGAACAATGGTCTGTTGTCATCTCCCTGATTCCAAAGACAGTAATACCTTAAGTACAACACATTAGATCTTTGGAATGAAATAACTTCAGACAAGTGAGAACCCATTCATAGAGCATCTAATAATATCACAGTGGAGAGAAAGAGCCTTTTTATATACATATAATTTTTTTTTAAGTTGCCTTTATCTCTCTCCAAATAGCTGTGCAGATGCATAGCCCAGCCAAGCAACTCTTCAACCATTTACACTCGTGAATAGTTGATAAATTCTGCAAAAGCCAATGTATCTTCTAGCTCTGCAATAAATAGAGACTGGAATTTATCAGATTAATAGTTGCAGTGCTGCCGTCTAAAGCCAAAAGCCAGAGACTTTTTACAATGGCAAAAAAATGTAAGACGGCACCTTTTAAGCATTTTCATATTTCTGAAGAGAACTTTCATGCTGTTTCTCAGCTCACGAAATGATTATTTCTGGGGGAGTTATCATCACCTAGCTCACCAGCTGGCAGGCGGGCCAGCCTTCACTGTTGGCTTGTCTTTAAAGGATGGCATCAAAATCAGTGAAGAAAGCAGCAGTGATTGCTACTACAATTTCCTGCTTTAAATACAATGAATAAATCAGAATACAGAGTTAACTAAAACAGAATGGTAATCAGGATAGATGGTGAGCTTGCTGCCTGTCTTTCCATGCTTGTCCTGAGCTGTTCCACTGGCCAGTGAGGCTGAAAGCCCTTTGGGACCCAGGATGTATACTGCTGATGACTGTGAAGTCCTTGTCTGCATTACTACTAAAGCCAAGTTGCAAATTCCAGTGCTGTATGGAAAATTAAATGCTCAATCAAACACAGTGCCTCTCTGCTTTGTTCCATTTTTGAGAGTATGTCCTCATCACTTGTTTGTACAGCACAGAGTACCCCCAATCCGCAGCTGAACAGTCTGCAATTGCTACAAAAAGCATTTTACTGCATATACGTGGGAGACAAACAGTGAGTCTCTATAAATGTGTTGTAGTATACCAAGAGATAAAAACATGCAGTATGTATTTATTTTTGATAACAGTCTGAGAAATAATGCTAGTTATTTCAACTTGCCCTTGCAGTTACTGCTCCAAAGGAACGTTCTAAATCCCATCCATTTCTCGTGTGTCTATTTGAATATGAAGATTCAACAGCATGAGGCTACATCTGTTCTAAAAAAAATAGGATCAGGGCTTGGCATCTTGGTGCACGCTGTGCTACAATTCATTGGGTTCCTTGTAATGTTACTAAGATCTATGCTTTTAATATGGGCTAGCAATACTGCCATTTTTGGATTGTAAGCTTAAATTGCCTTACAGATGAGGCTGGATGTTGTGAGAGTGAGTGCTCTGCGCTGCTTTGAAAGGCTTTAAATGAAAAATCCAATAATATTTTGGAAGGCACTCTAGAATTATAAACTGCCTAAAGATATGAGTATTTCAAGTGCTCCTGAAGATAATAGTGCTTGAAGACCTCATGCAATAGTATTCTGAGAAGCAGAACTAACCTCCCATTATATCTCTCTTCTAGAGCTGATAAAATATTATCTGCTACTTCTTTCAGAATTCATGAGAGGCTCTATGAGACTTTAAAATACCATGAACTTGGAGTTGCTGAGCTGAGTCAGACACCCTGTTGCTCCACTGAGAAGTCTGAATATATATCAAAATCAGATTTTTTTCAAAGGTAAAAAGCACTCAATTTTTTTTCCATGCGTATGAATTTTGCAAGTCATCCCAGTACTTTTGGATAATGCTACATGATCAGAACCAAAAAGGGGCCTGCGATTGTCTGAACAAGCAGAGTTTAGTTCCAAGCAGAATTAAATTAGGGATTCATGGAAATGTCTTCATTTGTACTTTAAAACCTCAGTTAAAAACATCAAAACAGAACAAAGCCAACAAAAAATGTTCCCAGTGAGCTCAAATTTAATACAAAAGGAGAGAAGCAGTTGCTGCTAATTGCTGTTAAGCCATACTTTTTGTCACTGGCTTCACTTTCAGATTGCAGTGGATGCAACAGGCAGCCAATGAAACGTCTGAGCCTTGCACTGTTCAGCTCCATCCACTTCACCCACTATTCACCATCTGAAACCACCACATCCAAGCTGATTGCTTGTGCAGCCTTGCTACTCATTCCTAAATGACTGATATGCCTAGAGAGGGTAAAATTAATACCCTTGGAGGTACTAAAGTTTTTTGAGGTAATTTTCTGAGTATCATTCAAATTCAAACGCGAGCTGAATACACACCTTGGAAGGTGTGCATTACTATTACTTTCTTCTGTTTTAGGTCATTCCCAAGCACGAATGATTTCATTTGGTAGAATCTGCATTGTTGCAAACAAGAGTATGAATTCTTTTCCAAATGCACAAATTTCACTGATTTTAAAATTAGTGAATAATAACTCTTTAAAATATATAGATGTATACATATATATATTTATTTAAATTTCAAAGCTGCAAAATGGAGAACTTGTTAAAATTGGCATACGTGAGGATCTTCTTTGTAAGTGTTGGATATGTAGAAAGTATTGTGTGACTTCTCTGATGAATAACAACCAAGCAGCACAGCTTGACTTTCAAATATTCATAATCAGTTCATTAAATAAGGAATGAATGGGAGAAAATTATGATCACAGATATCCCACAAACAGAGGGGAAAGCTAAATGACAATTCTGATGTGTCCTCTGAATATTTTCATGAGAAAACTGTATTAATATTTAATGCCTTTATTACCTTTTTCAGTCTGGTCTAATTTAAGTGAATTTCATTCCCTGTGAAATGTCTGCTAATAGAATACTAATGCTACTGGTAGTTGCTCGCCATACAATACCAATGTCACTAACAGTGGCTTGCTATACTGGGGAAGGCAGGAGTTAGCGTTGCTAACGTCTGCATCTGAAGATGTTATTCTTAACACTGAATTAGGGAATGTTGTAACTATGTAAATTTATACTCCAGCACGTTAGAAATGGAAGCAGAGTGTCAGAGTGAGCTATTTAATCTATCTACATCAGTACTTAATCTCACAGATGGCAAACAAGCCCAGATTTGAGAAACAGACTGTGAGCAACACTGATACTAGAGAAAAGCATGTCCCTAAAATGGCAGATGCTGGGGTGTCTAACAGCAATATCAATACACCAAGACTGTATTTAGCTCAAGTTGCCAGAGCTGTGCCCTAAGCTGCTAGTTGCTTTTCCCAGGTCTGTGACCCACCCTGGGATCAGATGCGCTGTTCCTTCCCTCTGCGCACACAGTGACTATGGGTTTCTGAGCAGTTCCTACCAAGGGTCCCCTGCACAGAAATGTAAGATCATGTAAATAATACTGAATGAGATCTACTCTCTGTTGGTGTTGAGATGAATGACATCGGTTAATTCCAGCCAGCTCTGAAAAACTGTGAGAATCAACTCAAATGCACAGAAAGGTGGGGGTTTTGATTTTTGTGCATTTGATGCAGGGTGGTGCTAAATGCAGACTCCTTCCTTGGGGAGGATATTCCTCAGAGGAAGGCAGAAACATTGCTGGCTGCCTAAAAAATAGATTTAGGCATTTTCTTACTTTTTATCTCATTCTAATACTTTTCAAGCGTAGGAGTGCAGTACACTAGTGCAGCGTGAGGTGGGAAGGCATGCTGGGTTAATCCTGATCTCTGCTCCAACAGTAGACTTAGCTGACAGTGCTAAGCCTTCTTTTTAGCTTATCTGTGCAACTGATTCTTAAATCTTAAATCTGAAGATACACTAAGTTACAGGCTGAGCCACCTCAGACACCAGATTTAACAGAGGCACACATACAAATTCTAGAGGATTTTAGAAGATCCTGTAAATGTTTCCTGTCCAAATACTTCCAAATTCCTCTAGAACTGAAAAGTGTTTTCACAGTGTTGCCCTGCCTAACTGTTCCCTTTTACATAGGAACCAGGTCATATCCAGATATTAATAATGTAGCAAGAATATCAGTTGCTAAACAGGCATTGTATTGTACCCAACCCCTTTACAAAAGCACAATCTTTCTGTACACATTATTGCCTCTACGGGATCAGTGGCAGTGGCTACAGTGAAGGCTAATCATCTTCATAGCTGTAGAAAAGGAAGGACTTTCTGCACAAGTGCTCAGAGAATGACACTGAGCACTTTATTCATCGTGCTAGGACACTGCCCAAAAAGCTGTGCCTTTTTCTCTCCTCTTTCTGGAGCACATGAAGCGCTCTGAGAGCAAAAAACAAATTAGGTCATTGACCTTTCCCATGACCTTGACACAAATTCCAGCTTGCATTGACCAGCAGAGCGCCTGCTTGAATGAGATCTGTCCTGTCCGCTTTCTCACCATGCCTCACCCATTTCAAAGCAGCAGAAACAGAATAGAAAACCAGAGTTCAGTAGAAAGGAGGATTCTTCTTTAATAACAAAACCCTCTGTGGCCTCCTTCCCATCCTGCTTAAAGGGAAGTAAGTTATTTCATTCTAATTCTGATATTTAGTAATGTTGACAGCTTTAATGCATTGTAGATCCTTCAGATCATATTGTTAAGCCAACTCACTTTTACAAGTTAAGCTGAAAAAAAAGACAGATGCCATAACTTGTGAGGCTGATAGGTAATGACAGTTGTGCTTGCATTTAAACACAAAGTACATTTCATTCCCTCTCGTGCAGCATCCGCTCATCATAGAGCACCTATTTTCACAACAAGAATTATCTCTTATCTGATGGCTTTATGGGCCACTTCTGTCATGGGAGAGCAACACAGGTCATTTCTCCACCCTCTTGGCTAACTAACAGTAGTACAGGAACTGCAGTTGTTTATATAAAGTTCCCTATAAGAAAAAATTACATGAGTGCAGTTTTCAAAACGGCTTACATTCAACTCACATCTCCCATGGTTAACTTCTACACAATGCTGTAGGAATGTATACGTACAACTTCTTCAAACAATGCCTGCTAAACTATATGGCTGCATAGTGTATCCAGGTGTGTAAGCAAACATCCAGCTTTGGCCAGAACTGTGTACTCATTTGGAGTGGGGCCTGAAAGATTCAAGGGGCAGGAAACAGAAGGATTTGCTTTCTGCAGCTCTTTAAACACTCCCATGTTAGATCCCTACAACTGGAAAATCCCCTGCATGGTCCCTGACCTGCTCCTGGTGCAGGCTGGGGGTAAACAAGTGTGGAGAGGGATTTTTCAGGAGTAGGCATTACACTGGTGCTAATGAGAAGATAAAACCCATTCAGCTCCACTCCTTCCCTAATGAATCCATGCTTTTGTGGGCTCAGACTTCATGCCAGTGAGTTCTCCACCAGGAAGGGGATTTGAAAAGAACTGGGAGTGTGATGTGAGGTCATTGAATGATCAACGGAAAAATGCTGTAGTAAATCACAATGCAGTTCAACTGGCACCAAGTGAAGAGGAGGGTACAGATCCATGTGCATAGCTGCACCATTCCACACACTTTAGGCTACTAGTCATTTTTGGATCATAGTTTGAATATGCATTATGACCAATAAAGTGTTTTCCGGAGCATTCATCACAGGCCTAATTTGGCCTCTTGTAAATCAATAATGAATTCTTGGATTTCTGTCAACTGAAGCGAAGTTACACCAGTGCAAAACAGGTTTGAAAAAGTCACCTAAAAATTGCTTCCAGCCATTCAATTCCCATTAAGGATTTGTCCCCTAAAAAGTTGCAAGCAATCCAGATGCACAGTTCCAATGTGCTGTGTCTCTCACTGTACAAACAGGACAGAGTGGTTTATACATGGTTACCAAACTGGACACATCCGTGACATCTGACATTTGATTTCTTGCTTGAGAAATTCAAGCGTGTGCTCAGCACATGTATGAGTTATTGCCCAGATATGTTTGCAGAGAGGCAGAGGGCTAGAATGTTTTAGTTTTAGGTGACTTTTCTGTTAAAGAAGAAATCTTTTTTTTTCCTTCAGCTATGCAGCCTTAAAGAAGAAAGAAGGCTTTAGTTCAAAGAATCTTAAACAAGCCCCAAAGCTTTTATCTTGAAACTTGCTTGGTGTTTTGTTGCTCTAAATAATTATGCCAGCTGCAAACCATAAAGATTAAATATCTGATCCCAGCAGAAGGCTAATCTCCCACAAAGGGAGATGAGCCAAAGACTACATCAACTCAAGCAGGAATTTCAGTATCACTCCTGCGCTTTGTAAGAAAGGTGTCCATATACAGTCCTGGCAGAAAGACAGACAGATGAGGAAGGGGGAAACATGCAAGTTCTGCCTTGGGAATTTTGGATGAACTGCATGATTTTTATTATTTTTTTTTAAGCAACAGGAAAGGAAAACCTGATTAGGAGGATGTTGGAAATCAAACCAGCAACTTTTTACAGAAGGGATGATGACTTTTCCAAATTACTTCAATAGAAATCATCACAGCTATTAATATTCAATAGGTAAGAAAGCTCTTTAGAATTAAATTGAGAAAACAGAAGGAAGCAGTTGCATATCCAAAGTAGAAATCACTTATCTGTCTGAAGGGTGTCCCTGGGGACCTGTGCACTTCTTCTTTGTGACAAACCCTACAGTTTAAATTGGGGTTATCTGAGCTTGGTAGTCAGCTGTCATCAGAAGCTTAGAGAGGGCCTTGATTTCATTTCTCATCTGTGAGTTACCCTCACCTCTTCACACAGAAGAGGAGCTGCATTTCTTGCTCACTGCCTGAGAGGCTGCTTCCTCCTTGACCCCAGGCTGGGGCTGATTTTGGAAAGGCTGTGTGATACGGCTGGAGGACAGCCCTGGCTCTCAGCTCTCAGCCCAGTTCCCCACACGCAGCACAAAGTTGCTGCCAGTCAGAACACGTTCTGCAGCCTTCTTCCTCTGCCACCACTGTACCCATGCATGCTGCGTAAACATTCTCAATCATCATAGCTATAAAAAAGTGAAGCTTTATCGTAACAAAATACTTATTTGTCTCCTTAAGTGCTTGTCTGTAATTCAGTTTAATGATGCTGCACTTTCTTGTGGTGTCTCATTGCCTAGAAGGTAGTTTGTATTGATTTAGTCATTGTGTAGATCTCAGTAACAAACAGCCACATAAAACACAGACTGGAAGAGGAAAAACCTTCCTCAGGTGGAAAAACACATTTATCAAAGTAATGAAACTTTTGATTCAGAAAATCATTTAAAAGAAATACAAAGAAGAAATATAGTGCTTACATAGAAACCTTTATGGAGAGGACAGGGAGATACCCGCTCACTTAGCTGCACTCTGCCCTCTCCTAAGCAAAGTGACCAGGCTGAAATTCCCATCATAGAATGTGAAATACTGCTCTGTATGCACTGCATCAAGTCCCAGTGAGTATATCTAACATGCACAATACTTTCTAGATTCTAAAGTAATATTTTTGTTGCAGGTTTGGCCATTAACAAATACAAACTCTATTCAATTAATTTTTTTCAGAGAAGATGAGTTGTAAGTGAAAAAACAAATGTTATACGATAAACAAACTATTATGCCAGTGTCTTTAACCAATAGTCTGAGAAATAGGACCCATCATCTGCATTGCTGACACTGCAAGAAAACTCTTCTGTGTCTGGGAACACCACAAAGTCTGTCCATCTCCATTTAGCTATGAGTGATGCCATAACCCCAGTGCAGGTTGTAGCACACCATCCCAAAAGACTTTTAAATGCTTTGAATAGATAAGAGTAAAGCAAATCCTTCCCTTCCAACTCCAACACAAAAAAGACCCTTGCAGTCCTATAGATTTTTTTTTTCCCACAGAACAAATCTGCTAACGTGCATGGGGCAGTTGTGTAAGAAAAATGTAGCAAAAGAAATTTGAGTAGTCCCAGGAAAACATGGACTGCATCACCCAGGGGCCTTTCCCTTCCCTCCTGCCAGAGGGGCCAGGCTGCATGTGGCTGTTGGACTGCCCACGCTGAGCCTGGGCACTGCAGGCAGCCCCACTGGGGTATGGGATGCCAGGCAGGGAGCTGCTGTGCACAGCCAGAGAGAAGCCACAGAGACACTTTGGGGAAGAGTCTGATGTACTGCCTCTCATGTACCACTCTACAGGCTGGTGCTCTCCACAGAAAAGCAGCGGCAGTTTCAACTTCTCATCCTTTGATTGTCATTCCATGAAACAAGCTGTGACTGAGAGACATGGCTATTTTTTAGATCATACCAGTGTCCTCCTCTCCTACAGCAGTCACACTGCACCCTTCCAGCTTTTGCTACTCTGCATACCACATAAGCCAGCAGACAGTATCCTGAGTTCCTCTCTGAGTATTATGGTTACAGTTACTTGGCAGCACTTAGTTCTAGGTATCGTTATCTTTTGTCTCTCAACAGGAGAAATGATGCTGAAAGACTGTACACACCCCATGAAGACGTTCAGAAGACACAAATGTTCTGCTAAGAATTTTACCTTGCATGGGGGTCCTATGCAGGACTTAGAAAAGCTAAGCCTTGTGGCCTTGATGCACAGAGAGCTCCCAGGCTGAGCAATGGGTCTCAGCCAAGTAGTAAAACCTTTGTGTTCCCTCAGTCTCTCTGTAATTCACCTCTGTTCACACTCACTGGTGAGTAGCCTCCAAGCAATCATAACTGAGGGGCTCTGCAAGCATTTGGCGCCTGAAACATTTTGTGCCAACTTACAGCTCTCACACTACTAATTATCTGACTGGCACAAACCAAAAAAAAGGGTATTTAAAACTGCTTTTAGACGATGTCTAAGTTCCTGATTTCTTACGCCCCAGTGAGAAGGACATGCTTTTTGTGTAGCACACAGCTGTAGACAAGCAAAGCCAATTTTTGTGTCTGCACCACTTTCTTATTGGTGTTCATATGTAATGCTCTTATCATATGGTAATATTCATGAAGGACTGCAAAACAAGTGAATTAAGACTTACAATTTCAATAACGTTGGAAATAACTGCATAGATGGCTTCCCCAGAAGAGTAATCTAGCACTAATTGCCTTGGTTGTACGAGAGGAAGCAGAGACTTGGTTAAAGGCCTGGAATTCTCTTTTTCAAAAGATGCATAGGCTTGGAAACATATTTGTGTTCCTAACTGTAAGCATGTGAATAATCCCATTAGAGAGATTTTCTGACTGGTTTTGTGCTTGAAGTTAAAATCACAGTAAGTGTTTAGAGGATCCGTGCCTAAGGCAGGCGTCAATATTGAAAGAGAAAAGCTGGTTCATACAGAGTGTTTCTTTTTTAGTAATATCATTTTCTGTCTTGTCTTTTTCTGCAAATTGCGAGAACTGAAAAATCAATTTTGTTTTTAATAAATAATTCATTACACTGCTGATGTTTTGTACTTGCGCTGTGAAATCACCAGAACTGGGAATTTCTACCAGCGTATTTTGTGTCATTTTGCACGGAGCCCCAGTGAGGAATAAATGCTGTGAAATAATTGTTACTGAGCACTGCATTTAAAAATTTAATTTTTGGTCACAGACTCTGCCTTCTTGTTATCTATTTAGTGACATCTAAGCCATATTTAAATATATCTAAGGTAGAAACTTTAAGTTAATTAATAGATTCCGAAAATAAAAGATAGCTTTGAAAAAATTGCTGCAATTTTTGAATGCATTAGTTCTATTCGAAGATACTAGCAATAAATATTTATTCAAAAATATTGCATGGAACATTAATACTACACCACTAGTAAAAGTGCTCAAAATAATTTATAGCAGATAAACAGCACTTCAGGCATTTTCTTTGGCAATCCTAAATACATCATGAACTTCCTAAAAGTCCTTATTGGTCATGTACAATACTACACAGTGTCCTATCTCATTCACAACAGACTAGGAAGGCTTCCCCATTCCCCACGACACAGATGAGACAGGAACAGTTAAAGTAAGCAACTTTCAACTTACAGCTGTTCAGCAGTGTAACCCAGGGTTTGTGGGTACAAGCTATTGATCCTGACCCATGGGATTGCTATGCAGGTCAGCGTAGTAGAACCAAAACCCAGCAACTTGTCTTCCATCACCATGCATTCAACGTGTTTTCCAGATTTTAATAATACAAACACTATAATTTGAAGCTAAGGATCTTAAGCAAGAATCACACTTCACTTCAGAGGAGATAGCATGGCTATGGAAATTCAAGAAAGCATCAGAAATAATCTAATCTAGACTAAGTAAACAGACAAGTGGAAATACAGTTCCTCTGATGAAACTTTCTATATGTACCTAAAATTTGGATAATTCACAGCACAAGAAATGACAGTATGTCCACAGGATATGCCTGCTCCCCACATAGGGTTCACTAACTAGGTAATTACATTTTGCTAGGGGTATAGTAAAAGAGTGGGGACGGAAGCTGTTGAAAACAGCACTTGATTCTAAAAATAAGTCTTTTTCAGAGAGAAGCTAGAGGATGCTTCCAAAAGCCCCAAGAAAAAAAGTAGATAATCTTACAGACTATATTAGATGTATCTTCATTCAACTTTCCAAATAAATATTCAAGGTGTGGCAGGTGTAAAGGCAGTGTAATGACTTAGGTAATTTCTAAGGAAAAGAAGCAACAATTCTGTGGTAAACAAATCCCAAGAGAAGCTGCAAACATGGATCTTTATCATGCAAATCTATGACCTTCCCGAGTTCTATTCAGAAGCAATCAAGATTTCATTATAAACAACATTCCCCTCACTTCCACATAAAATAAATCCAACCTCTAGGAGAAAATGAAAAAAGAACACAGAGTAATGTGATCAAACATCCCAGAGTTACTATGTTTGAAGGGGCAATCTGTCTACATTACACACCCATACTTTCAGTCATGAATAAAATGCTAACTGTTAAATACACCACTCCCTTATTTTCATAGTCAGCAAAGAAAATAGTATGTTGAAGAAACTCTCAGAAATTAATCTCTTCAGCCTTTTCAAGAGATTTTTTTAAAACCCTACATCAGTTGCCATCTGGGCATAATACAGTCCTGACTCATCACCTTCTATCCTACACATGTACTTGTTTTTAATGTGAGCTCTCAACAACTGGTTGTAACTTGTGCAAGGGTGAGATTGTAGGAGGTTACAGCAACACCTTGCCCACATCCCATTGGTGATTTTTCCACTATAAGATGGCTTCTTACTTCTTTGTCAATAGGATTAGCTACATACTTTTTCTATCAAGAATAAGTCACATGTGGACATCTGACACAGAGGAGCCTTGGCTACAGGGATGGTGTCCCTAACACCAGGCTCCTGCTCTAAGGCATTCTTTGCAGCTTTCTCTTCTCTCCTGCACAAAGGACCTCCAAGGATGAGCAGTACTTCAGGCAAAGTGTCACAAATCTCCCACACAGCCTCATCAGTGACAGTAACGTTGGCAAACAGTATTAAAAAAAAATTCTAAAGAGTGGTAGCAGCTGATTATCTCTTATGTCTTTGAGTTTCTAATTTGTGAAACAGATGACAGCACCAACAATCTACTCTTTTAAAAGTCAAAAGTGCCCTACTTTTACTTCAATGCACCTGTCTCCAGAATTTCTCTAGTTGGGAAGTACAAGGAAGAATCACATTAGGTTCTTTCTTATAGAATTTGCCAGATAATTCTTTTCTTTCTCAATACATGCTGTGCTTGCATCTGGTAAACATTTCTAGATGCCAGTATAATAAAGAGCAGGTATGTGGAAAGGAAGCCAAGTGTGGCTGCTGAAGATACAGAAGTGATTTTAAAAACCATGTGGAATATGTCACAGCTCTAAGCATCCTCTGGCCCAAAGAGAAACCAACACATGCACAAGAAATTAGTAACTGATTAAATGAACTTTACCGTATAGCTCTAGAGCAGTTAACAGATGAATCTGTGAATCTTGACATGCCTTCTCTGATATACAAGCCATCTTTTTGCACATTTAGGTCACAAAAGGAGATTCTTCATACAGTGTATAATATAAGATAATTAAAGTTTATGAGGATGACGATTTAAGAACAATCCACTGGAGCTGTAAAATGCCATGGAGATGCACGTGGGTCAGAGGGTTCTGACCTACTCATTCCTGGAGACTGCATCACTGATGTGTGCCTGCCTTGTTCCCTACTCCCAGTGAGGTTGTTAGCCACTGTCAGAACAGGAAATGAGCTCAAGAGGCTTTAGTCTGGTTCAGTATTGTAATTATAATGTTTTTTTGTTTGTTTGTTTTTACGTTGGTTTGATTCTGTCTTTTAGAGACAACAACTAAAACCCTCCCTGAAGACAATGGGAATTGTAGGTCTTCAAATCTTTCAAATTTCTCAAATCTATCAAACTTCACCTGTTTCATTTGCTGTGACTAACAACGAATTTTGAAATTAACATCTATTCTGAATATTACCACTGTAGACTGGACAGCATTCTCCGGCACAGTCCTCCTTTCCAGGCAAACCATCCTGCAACTCATAAAGCAGAGAAACTCCAAGTTAAGGAGCACTTCCAGCTCTTGTGACCCTATCATAAAATTATTACTTTTTTTAAGGATAAAAGATCATAAGCCAATTTCTCAGTTTTTGAGAACCACAGAATTCAAATGCTTTCATTTGATATTATCGCTTCACAAGACAACCTTCATCTTAATATCTAAATCTTCATGTTTTCCATATGAAAGTGGCAGGCTTACATGTTTTTTTGTTTGTTTTTCTTTATGAACGGTTAATACAAGTTTGCGAAAACCATAAACAATTTCTGAATGTATTGAACAATTCCTTTTTCTCACACTATTTCTGTATCATGACCCATGTTTATTTCCATGCCTAAAAAAAAAACAAAAAACACCCGTGGTTGATTTTTGCTGCTGCAGACGTAAGGAAAACCCATTTAGGAAGGAGGGTACAGAGATTTAAACCTTGCTGAGAAATGGTCTTCCTGTGTCTCATTACAGCTACCTTGACTTTTCCCTTTGAGTCTTGCTACATAACTGCTTTATAAGCTGCTTAGGAACAACTGGCAATGTCCTCGTATTGTATGCCTTCCTGACAGGTCAGAGAGGGCAGGCAGAGCTGGATACATTATAAACCCCTTTCTCAAACAAGGATCCTCTGATCCTGTGTTGGATTCACTCATGGCACTCCATACATCTGCCTTCCTTGGCAGGATTAACATTGGTACAGAGACAATAAGTACCATAGTATCAGAGATCAGAGTGCAGTTTTTAGGAACACAGTTAAAAGATTGTTGAATTCCCCCATGATGCTGTGCCAAGGGATTTTCCTGTCTCCTTATCTGCAAAGCTTCTGCAGGAAGTTGCCTTCCCTGAGCTCCTTGGCATGCCTAGTTTTCCAGAGCTTTTCTGTGATGTTTAGTATTAATTTCGCTGGGAGATACAAGGAGAGTTTAGGTACTGCTCTCTACTCTCTTGAGATAGGAAATTAGTATAAGAAGGCACTTTTTTCTAACATTTGCTGAAAGTTTCACAGGAAGAGATAACTTGAAAACAGTCCTCTGAGCAGTGCGGTAGAGAATGGAGCCTGGTGAGCTAGAGGTTTCCCATTTACCTGAAGAACTGTCTCTAGTAAAGACTCTGCATGTCATTACCTTCATCTGCTGAAAGCAAATGACTTAGCAGAGGTCAGTCACAAGAGGGTTTCGTCATAAACAGAGTTTGACCACCTACATTCACACCTTTTGCAAGACAGCCTCCAAAGGATGGTAAAGACAGGCTTACTTTCAGTCATCTAAGGGCTGCTTTGTGTTTCACAGCTTCCTCCGTGGCCAGAAGGTTTGCAGTGCTGGGTGCTTCCCTTGGGAGCCCAGTTAGGAGATAGCTACTGCCCACTGGAAGCTGCCAGCCCATCTGGGCTGGCACCAATCTATTCCCCCCATATGGCCATGAGGACCAACAGGGCCACCACTCTGCAGCCGGGGTATCCTTTATCCCAAACACAGCTATTAAATACATGCCCTGCAAAAATACTCTTTCACCAACATGCAATTCTGTTCTGGTGCCCACCTCTATACATACAGATTTCAATAGATACTGATGACATTTTGTGTCAGATTAAAAAAGAGAAAAAGAAAAGTCAGTGAGAATAATATTGAAACTCATCTCCAACACGTCTGAGGTGTAGAATATTTATTTTTTAAAAACTGCTTATTGGTTCACGAAGAGTGACTTTCATCTAAAATGTAGTCCTCTTTATTCCCAGCAGAAAAAGAATATTTCATATTTGCCTTTTTTTCCAAAGTGAAAATTAATACTCTGCATTAAACTGTCCTGCCTTAGGGTGCCTATAATGCAAGACAGCACAGTCCATACAAATATTTTTGGTGTTTTGTCACAAAAAATATTGAGGGGGCTGGAAGAGAAAAAGGGTGGAGATAACTTCTGATCCCCACGCACTTCTAGATATCAGGAAGATCTAAATGGAGCATAGTAGTGAAGAACACAAGTAAGCCTTAAGAAGTAAATTCTTTTAAATGTAATGAATACCTCTAAAAAAACTAATAATTTCAGTGTTGGGCTTTTTGAAAGAAATAGGTAATAATTGTATCTAATTGCAATCTAAATAGCAAGAACTTAGCCTGTAATGAAAAGTTATGTGATGAAATAATGGAGAAACACCCTTATAAACACCATGTGGCCCTTGTACGCTTTCAAGAACTCCTAATTTATCAGTCTCAGTTGTTCAACATTAAGTAGGAATTTACTCTATCTTTAAGCAGCCTGAAGTTATCAGGACTCCCGTATCACTGTGTCTGCCCACTCCAGATTCTACATGACGTTTACTCATCTCTGGGGCAAGAGGAGAAATTGCACAGTCCAACACATAACACTGCCAAAATCCTGCGACGAGCCCATTGCTATGAACCAGTTAATAAAGTAGTTCTAGAAGTCCGAGTTTGTTTCCGTAGCTACATAACACTACACAAACATTTTGGTTGCAATTTTGTGGCAATGGTTTCTGTTATTTGATTAAAATACAGTGCCCTGCTCCTTGGAGCCTGGGACTGTCTGACATCAGCGAAAGCCCTTTAGATGTGTTACAATTTAAAATTACATCTTACCCTGTTTGAAGGGATATTTTTAGTCTATTTATTCCGAGTATAAATATAGTTCTATACATCACTGGTTTAATGTCTCTCTCTTGGGCTGGTCAGAAAGACACTGTACACAGCACCAAACATCAACAAACAGGTATCCTTTTTCCCCTCTTTTGTTTATTTATTTATTTTAAGGCAGCATTAAATGCTCTATAAAACAACGTATCTTGTCAGCAAAGGCTGTACATCTAACCCCTTTACTGCAGTGACCTACTTATAGGAAACACTCCTATTGAGAAAGGCTTTTTCCAAGATCTAGCATTTCAAACAAAAACATATCTAAAATTAGGTGGAAAGCATTTAAGGGATCCCTGAGCAGAGATAATCAAAAGAATAAAAGGCAAGAAAAGGGAAGTGGTGATGAATCACCATGTAGTCAGGAGGAGTGATGTAGTGCATATTTCTATGAATGGCCATTCCCTGGCTTTATTATCAACAGCTTCATGCATTATTTATTTCTGATTATTTGTTTGGGTGTCAGGGGGATGCCTGTGCCTGCAAACCCCTAGAAACCAAAGTTTTATGTACATACAAAAGGCACAGTAGTGACAGCGCAGGCAGCCACATCCCTGTTCAGCTGTTGCCCTTGACCTAAAGGGACCCTCCCTTCCACACAGCAATCCGACAGCACGCATTTGGTTTCTGTGTTAATGTAGCTCTGGGCTTTTCTTGAGCTGGGTTTGCCAGTTGTACTGAGCTGTGACAAATGCTTTGAATAGCAGAGGGCTGGACTGATTTTGGATTTGAAGTAATGCTGGAGGAGTGTGGGAAGAGGTCACATTTTTTCTCCTCAACATGTCACACTTCCAGTTGGAGCCTGAGTCTTCCCATAATTTACACACCTGAGCAGGTAGGGAAGATAATAAGGACTGAGTGGGCTCTGCAGGTCTCTTTCCCAACAGAAAACAAAACAGAACAGCAGAGACACTTCTGGGCGGTGTTTCTCAGCATTTCACATTTGGGAGACACAAAAAACTAACATCTTTTATATCATGGACTGAAGACTGAAATGTATGCATGGGGAAATACGTGTTATAACTCGTTGAGGTAGAGGTGACAGTTAATTCTAAATGACAATGAGTAGAGGATCTCAAGGTCCAGAATCTGAGGAAGGAAGGTGAGATCTCTGTGTATGCAAAGAAGGACCTATGGCCAGGAGGTAGGACACAAGCAGACAGGTGCATGTGATGGGACCACCTGAGAAATGCATGCTATTTCTAGAGACACACATTTCTAACAGTTCATAATAGTTATTTACACTCAACCTCTTTTAACACTTAATTCTGGGGTTGAACTTATTAGCGTACCACAAATAAGTACTTTAAATGAGATGGGACTGCGTTTCATTGAGGAATGTCATGAGATTTTTTTTTCCCCCCACCTTCAGTTTTGTCTATATATTAACGAAATTCTCCCCAATAATCACGCACCAGAGAGAATTTTCAAGACAATTGAGACCTGTTCACTATAAGGCCTTGCAAATCTGGGCACACTCCATGACCTTTGTATGTCCCAGTTCTTCCCTCACAGAGTCTGACGAATCTCCCTGTCACATAAATGCAATCTGAGGCTACATTCTTTACATTTCAGATATCACTCAGATGTTCATGTCACAGAACAGGAGAACTATAAAAAATAACGCACATATTACAACAGGATCAGATGAGTTAAATCCCTACTGCATTGCCTGACCTTCCCTTTTATTCCTTTATTTATTCTCTCCATCTCAGAAAATGGAGATTTCCACTTTCTCTCGACTATTAAAATGCAAGGGGCGATGTGGAGAGCTGTGCTGCTCCCCAGGCTGCAGCACAGAGGGCTGCAATCGGCTGCTCCGCACTCGCCTGGTGTGTGGAATACATATCTGCATCAAAGGGAGTTCCTCCCGAGAACAAAGGTGGAATGCACACAGGAGTGGCACGGCCTGCCACTGAAGAGAGGGGGCTGCTCCTGTTGGGCAGAGGATAAATACAGTCTCTGCTGCAGTCAGGAGAACAGTGTGATGCAAATGGCTTTCCTGATGATTTTTATCTTGCTGTCAAGAAAGCACTAAAAAAAAAAAATCCTAAACCACCCCACAGTTTATCAGATAAAAATATTGGGAAAGCAATTACCCACTCCTGTGATGCATGTGGGAGCCCCAGGAGCAGGGCATTTGCTTCTGTGTGGTTGGCAGAGCTTTTTGTCCCCTGAGCACTCTGAATCAAATTCCCAGCATCTGTGCACCGCTCCCCTCCACCCTGCAGTTCTCACAACACAAAGCTGGGAGCTCTGATCTGCACAGCCCTTTCTGAATTCAAGGTGGGTTTCACTGTATGTACTCTGTCACCAGCTTCCAGCTGTCCTCTTTCATTCCTTCGTGGATGTAATGAGAAATATGTACCTTCATACAGATCTTCACAAAACCATATGAATCATATTATTAAGAGAAGTAAAACTTGTTAGCTCTTTCCTTAAGCGCTCTTGTGGTTTTTAATTGTTGTTAGGTTAAACACCAGTTTTCATGATTATTTTTTACATTACTTGAAGCCTTCATACTACACACAGTAGCCTGCACCTTAGCCCACTGTGAAAAATGACACTTCTTACTTACAGGGCAGAAATAAGACAGATGAGAAGGTGATCACTGTCCAACATATCACCTACCCAAAGCAAGGATTGCACCTGGTTAAGTGTTTATTATACCCAGAAAGACAGTCCTCCTTAAGATATTTTAGGATGTGACTCATGATAATGACTAATAGAAAGTTGCTTTACTCATAAATCTGCTCTGTCCTTAATCCATCTGTTATTCTTGTTCTTACAAAAGGCAAAACAATTTGGCAGGATGTTTTTACACAGATATAATACATTTACATGATTGAATCTACGTTATTGCTGGAAAAGCAAGCTATTGTTACATGAGAATATATTGTAGGAATTCCTTTTTGGTTAACAGTTTTGCAATTGGCAGTTCCAGGTGAGCCATCTAGAGGCAAAAGCAAGGCAGTCTTAAGAATACCCTAATAGCACAATGAATTCCTTTCAAATAAACATCCTAAAAAACCTCATAGCATCATATGTACCAAGAGCTGAGAGAGATTGCCATCTGTTAAATTCATAAACCTCTTAAATGCTTTAATTTCCTGTATGCTTGAGCTATGAGTTTAACAGTTTCCTCTGCTTTTTAAAATGATTTCTGAGAGTGGTTTGGATTGCTTTATGCTAATGTAGTATCAAGAAAAGCCTATATTAATTATAACAAATAATATGCTAATTAAAGGGGAGAGCATAAAGTTCAAGAAAAACTTCAAATCTCTTCCTGCTCTTGACTGACTGTGTGACACAGGGCTATTCCCTTAGTTGGAGTCTGTTTCACCACCCATTAAGTAACACTCATAATTTTACTTTCTAGTCTTTGGAAGACATACCAAAACACTGCGATAAAGATAAACACACAGTAAATACAGGGGCTGGCCAGGTTTGCTTTTGCTTCCCTCTTGCTCAGTCCTTTTAAAATCAGAACTACACGGTGCATAAACCAGAGCACAGCAAACAGCTGCCTTTGCACTTAGCAGTAGCAGCACCACAACGCAGCTATGAAAGGAGGATGAAAGTCACCAACCTAAAACACAGCTGGGGAGGTCTTAGATGAGGGGTGCACCTGGTGCACCCTGTGGGAGAGTTTAAAGTAGGTAGTCATCAAAGGCTTATTTACTATTAAAACTGCTAAATTCCTTTGAAAATGTTGCTATTCACACAATACACAATATTTCCCCGTACCATCTGATTGAAACCAATGAAATACGAGATATTCTTCTCAACGTACTGGCTAAAGCAAGGCAGCCCGAATCCTGACCACCTCTGCAGGCACAGCGCTTGCAGCTGATGACATGGTGCAGCGGGAGGTTTTGCTTCAGCCCCAGGGACCGAGTCCCAAATACCCCGATTTAGAAATTGCTGGTGTCCAATGAAGCCACAGCTACACCAGTTGCTAAATGTAGACAAGGTTGCTCTGCCTTCATACCAATTACAACAACTGCAAAGGGAAATAGAAGTGAAAAACCTCACTCAGGGCATCACTCCAAGCCTACACATGGGCGTCTCTTCTACACACAAGCTACCCTGCTCTGGAGCTGGCAAGGCTCTTCCTGGACTACTGACAGGGTCTGAATGACTATTTAAACAACTCTGTATGAAGCCTAGGCTGTAATCAGTCTGTCATTTAGCTTTTCCCTGCAGTATAAAATATGAAACCTTCATGAGCATATGTCAGGCAGATCACACACTGTGTGAGCACTGGTGTGTGATGCTGGTTCACCAAAGGTAGAGGCTGTCCACATGGTGGTCAGCATGAGCAGGGGCCTTGGAAAAGCAAAGAACAGTGGGGCGATGGTGATCTCTCCCCCAAATTCACAGGGCATGTTAGGAGAGCTGCTCTGGGAAAAAAAAAAAAAAAAAAAAAAAAAAAAAAAAACTTATTCGCAGAAAACAAAGTGAAATGTGTAAGGACAAGAAGCCACTGCAGTAATGGTTACCACTGGTAGCTGGAACGAAACAGAAAATGGCATCTAGCCAAGAAATGTAGGCTTCTCATGTAACGCAATTCTGCACATGGATGGGGATGGTTGAGATGCACAGACAATAGTGAAAATTTGTACCTAGCATGTGAGTGGATCACTACCCTTGTGCCATACAGTAACAACAGTACATACTATCAATCAGGATGCAAAGCATATATACTTCCACACCTGCCCACTCTTCTCCCACAGAAGCTGGTGTTGTACAGATCTGCCTGCATTCAGAAGCTCACTGGTTGGGCAGTTCTGTCCCCATGCCACTTTTGGTTTTACAGGGCCAAGGGCAGCCCCTGCCTGGCTCACAGCATGCTGCACCTCCTGCGGGGAGGCCAGCTGGACTCCAGGCCCCTCTTACTTCCAATAGCTCTGGTCTCCCGGGGCTTCTGTCTCTGACCCAAAATCTTATATGCTTGATAACATATTTAAACAGTTCCTCCTTCACCCTTTTCTTGCAGGAATTACAGAATTTTTGTTAATTGTTTAAACAGTGCTGATAAATGCCCTTATATAGGTGTGAATAGCTGATATCAGCCTACCAGCACATAAAAGCATTCACTAATTTCCCACAGACACGAGCAGGATAAGCCTTGTGTGTATATCGCAGACACATATTCAGACAGAATAAATAAATTCCATCCTACAGCTGTTTCCTAGGTAACTGAACCAGGACCACAGCAACAGACTGTGCACAGCTTAAGGAGTCTGAACAATGAGCCACAGCATTTCTTCCTGTCTCTGAACTTTTGATTATGCAGGGCTACAAATATGATAGAAATAAGAACTATTCAAGAATGAAATATGCCGCCGAGAAATCTGTACCCATTCTCACATAGCCAAAACATGCAATCTCAAGAACCCTGATATATCACTTCTGCAATCCACTCGGAGCTACCCTGCCTGCACTTGGATGTCCTCCAGTGCCCAAACCTCAGCAAAGCTTCAGAAAGCCAGCACCAAAATCCGTGTGCTTGACAGGCATTTCTCAAATGTGAAATATAATCACCTTAGGCAAATAATAATATCATTAAGGTTGGAAAAGACCTCCAGACCAACTGTCCACCTACCACCACTACAGCCCACTAAACCATGCCCGTAAGTACCATAAGAGGCTTTAATAAGTATGCTCAGAGGAAACGGATCCTTTGCAGGACATTGGCCAGCATTCTGGTCTTCTGAAGAAATGCAAGAATCCCATCAACCAAGCTGGAAGATCCCAGCAAATGGTAGCACTTCACATCAGCTAGATGTAAATATTTTCCTTAGCAGAAGTGCTTGCACCTACAATGCTGACATGCTACAGGAAAATACAATCAGGTCCTTTGAAACCCCTACTCTATTTTGTGCACAACATGGACTGACATGTTGGCTTCTTTATTCCTTCTAATCATGTGTTTCCTACCTGTGGATGTGACTATCCATGCTTTCAGTAAACTTGACAGTCAGTTTTTGTGGGACATAACGTCCTTTTTAAGTGCTCGCATCTCTGTTGGATTAATTACAGTTGGTAATGTCTGATTCTCTTGTGGCTTGCTTCTTTTTGCTGCCCAGAGCTGCCAGGGCACATTAGCTCACTGGCATCATCCCTGGGTAGCCGTGTTAGGGAGCTAGGACAGGGGCAGGGCCTTGGGCCAAGCACTCCCCTCCTGGGCCCACCAGGAAGGGATAACAGCCTGTGTGAAGTGCTCTGCTGTCACACTGGGAAATACAGGATGCAAATAAATCCCCACAGTCTTAAGCGGGGAAATAAGCAGGTGCAACTTGACATCTACAACACAAACAAAGGGAGAGCTGTTGTGAAAAATCTATGTAGACAGACAAAGGTAAAATGATTTGGCTTCACAAAGTCTGAAATACTTTCTGTGAGGGTCTTTCATTCAGACAGAAAAATTAGAGAAAACAGATTACACAGGTTATCATCTCAAACTATGGAAAGAGTAACATGCAAGTCATCATCTGATAAGTGATGTTCATTAGTGACCTAGCAATTACTTTCAAGTATATTCCACGTTGATTGAAATAAATGCACTTGTTTTGCAATGCAGAGCAATGGAACAGTATTTCTGCCTTAAGGAGCAGCACCTTTTAGCGGATTAGAATTACTATAAATATGTCGCTCTAATGAAAAACAGCCTGATAAATAAATATTTAACTGAACTCTTTTCTGTTAGCTGTAGGGCCCTGGTAGGCCAGGTACATTTGGCTGTCATAAGAATTGGTCTGATCTAGTTCTTGTCTCCAAAGTGAATGTCAATCTAACACTGAGGATAATCAATAAAATCAGAAACTTTACTTAAAAAGACTACCTTTCTCAGCTGTGCTATCACATCTGGCTGTCTTTTTTATTTCAAGACGCAAAATGTGCCTGCCACTGTGAGGAAGGAAATTTTTTAAGTAGTGACACCAAGGCAAATTCATACTCCTGTGTAAAAGGGTCAGAGGTTCTAAATACCGTTGAGGAAAAATAGGCCTTCTGTTCTCATGATGAATTACATGCAATTTTTAGAAGAGGAATTAGAATATGTGCTTATCCACCCAGAAACTGGAGTCCACAGGCTGGATTTCAGGAAATGTGGTGCCAGTTTTTCCCTGAAATACGTTTGTGTGGTCCCAGTGAATATAATGGGGTTATATGAGGTAAAAGTCTATGCAAAAATGGGCTCAGTCAGACTCTCCAGAGGTACATGGAAACCCTAGGGCCTGAGTCTGATTGGCAGTGATTTGAGTTTCATTTTTATTAAAGTCTATTGATTTCAGTGGATGAACCATGAATGTATACCTATGTAAATGTAGCCAGGAATCAGATCACCCACAGCTATATCTGGCCCTGCAGATATAGAACAGAGTCAACTTATGATAATATGGGTTCAATGCTTCTGGTCTGTTTGACTTCCATATGCAAATTCTCAGTCCACAGGGAAACAAACTCCCATCTCATCTGCTCCCTGTTTCAGCTCAGCAGCTCTTTGAAAATTGCTTATTCTGCCTTTTTGCTGTTCATAGGCAAATGGAACTTGCAGTAGTTACTGTACAGTTCCAAATGCATCAAGGAAAACACATCATCTGAACTTCAATCGGAACATCCTCTAATGACAAGAAAAAGACTTTACTTCTCACAGTTTGCTGTGTTTGAGTTTGCTGGTCAGAAACAACTAAAAACCAAACTGCAAACACATTTAGTCACCAAAAAAGAGAGATCTAATTTCAATTCCAGAGATTTTTTTTTTTTTTATCAATACATCTTGTAGTTCTTTTGGCTGAATACACCTACTTTAAAGTCTGATCACCTACACAAAAGTGACTAAAACTATCATAATTGGCTGCAAGTCATAGCTTTTCTTTAAAGCTGTACACTACCTTAAGGTCCTGTGAATTCTGCAAGCAGTAAAATCCTGATGTGATCCATATTCCATCCAGCTAGAAACAAGAGACTTCTCCAGAGGTGAAGCTCTTTAATAAACATGTCAGCTCCAGGATTTTGCCATCCAGCTAGTTCAGCTTTCCTCTGGGTAACAGGGAAGCACTTGATGCCAGGCTGGGCACACAGCACATGGCTTTCTCCCACAGTAGAGCTGGCAAGCACCAGGACACAGCTGTCTGGCATCCCTGGCACTGGGATTTTAGGTGCAAGGGTGCTCATTTGAAATTAAAAAGTTAGGGATTCCTCTCTCTCAAGGACTTTGCCCCTAATCAATGTTCATTATCACCTAATGTGAATAGAAAGGGGAGAGCAGTTGATCTGCTGACTGCCTCACCCAGGATGTTGCTTCCATATGCACTTTGCACTGTGCCTCTTATTAGGTAGTCCTATTTCTTTACAAACATGAATCAAAGGCAGCCTGCAGAACTGCTAAACCAATGAATCAGTATATGAGATGGCCTAAATGTGAAAATGTGGAAGTGAACTTAAAAGACAAGAGAACCCAGAGGGGTCAACCTTACTGCCACGCTAACAAGGACTCCAGGAGAATCATCTGTTAGCATCACCTGGTGACCTGGCTCAGCCAATTCATTGTGAAGTACATCCAAAGATAACAGAAAACTCTACTACAGCTAAGTTTAGAACAGAGCCAACACACACACATCTAGTTCTGTAATACAAGCTGCATACAACTTTAAGATTGTAAAATGAAATATATCCATGAGTTTGCTTATATCTTCCATTCAATCTTATTTCTCCCACAACTGTAAATAATGTTACACTGAAGCACTGCTTTGTCTCAGCCTCCTACTTCTAGCAGGCTGCTCCTGCCTCAGGGCTTGTACCAGGGGGCTCTCCTTAGATTTTGTACCTTAATTCAAATGAGTAACCACTCATGACAAGGGCTTATAGAAAGACCATATGGCAGTCTGAACAAACTAGCCCTTTTAACTAGCACAGACCACTGGGAAAAGGTCATCTTTCCCATATAATAAGTAGTTCTCTGTTCAGTACACTAGGCTCAGTGCAGAACCTAAAGAACATCATGTAAGGTATGAAGAATAATCCTTTCTCCCAATCAGCTTTTTGAACCCAGCAGCATTTTCATTTCCTTTTGATTATTTGTTGATTTGTTTCAGCCATTCTCTTTTAGCTCTCTTCTAGCATAGAAGACTTTTAAAGTATGAGTAGAAGAATAAATTAGGTGTAATAAGTTCCGCTTTGTAAAGCTGCACCATATATGCACATACTTAAGTACAAAACATACACTAATTGAAAGGAAGCAGGCCTCAAGTATTAACCTCAAATACTGTAATTATCAGTGTTTCTTTTCCTCTAGACTCTCAAGAAATCACTTCAACATCTGTTTTTTTATTATGGATACCACTTAATACGAAACATCTCAGGTTAGAAATGTTAATAGGAAATGATCTTATGTAATCACAGGTCTCCTAGCGATGGATCAATAAAAATGCAGTAACTCGCAAGCAGCCACCAGCTCAGTTCTTCATTGTTATTGTTTTGGTTTTAGAGCTATTTCTGGCCAAATCTGCCAAACTTACAGATTTCACTTTCATATAAAATAAAACAGAAGAACAGTGGTATGCTTTCTTTAGGTTTACTCAGTGCAGTATTTCTTCACTGAAGCAGCAGTAGGTTTTGGTCACAAATACAAGAAGTTTCAATGTTCTCACTGCCCAGATGAAACAAAATATGCCCTCATTTCTCACTCCAGCATAGACTAACTTTGTAGGCAGCTTGTACATAATAACACTTAGTTTCTGTGACTCTAGTTCTCTCCTGTGCCCTCCCTCATTTTCCTTAATCTGCCTCAAATGCCACTTTCAATGAAACAAAGTTGAGGAAAAAAAAATATATATATATAGTTTGATCAGTGCTATTACCTAAATTGTCGTTACTGTGTTGAAAGGTCAGGGAACCATTCTTCTGGACTGGGCTTTCAGTCTTTAAAGGAAACTAGTGAGATTTAGATGCTACAAGTACAGTGCTGGCACTTTGCTCATCTCCAGCTATAAGGGACTTTTCTGGCTGGGGATTGTCCATTTTCATGGAGGGTGCTGTGGACATCAAGCCTTTTTGGCATGGATAGATCAACAAAGAGAGGTGGATCAGTGCTTCTGGGGTCAATTCAGAGCAGTTACTCTACCAGCCTTTCTCACGTGTAGGCTTTCAAAGATAACTGAACCAGATGAAATGAAAAATTAAAAATTAACATTGAAAACTGCTAGAAACGCACGTAACAGGTAACATGGAAGATTATACTGGCAGGATGTGGCTGTTACACCCATGTGAAGGTATGAACTGTAATATTCTCATTTTGACTTTGAAGGGTGAAAATAAAAGGAAAAAAAACTACTGACAGAGTAGAATAGAATATGTTGGTTCCACCTTGATAACAGTCTTTTCTGCTACCACACCAGAATCATCTGCATTCTTAATTCTCCATGCCTCAGGCTGAAAAATGCCTTTTTTCAATGCATCATATAATCATTAATAGCAATCATTTAATTAATTTATTGTGATGACAAGCAACCCTGACATTGAACCCATCAGGGAACTGTACAAGCAATTAAAAATACAATCCTGCAGAAAGCATCACAAAACTGATAACATAAAATGAAATAAGTTATTAAAAGTCCCTCTTAGAAGTCTTATGAACCTATAAATATGGAGTGCTGAAACATATGAAGTTTCTTTTCCCAAATGTAAATAGCCAGTGCTGAGATACACTGAAAAATAAATGGTATATAGTGGGAAACAAGGGACATAGGTTTCATTTTTAGGTCTGAATAACTTATGCTTATAACACTGCAAAATGAATTATGCAAAAATGTTTCACATACTAATAAAAGAACTCTTTGCCCTTAGGGATTATGTATTCCTGGGACTGAAGCTGTGTGTCCATTCCTTGATTTTTTTGGACCTAGAGTATAATATTGTAAATCTTGATACTGCAATGAAAATGCTAACAATATTGTTAACTTTGACTTCCTTTCCCAATTTCTGTTGCTAATGCAGTAATTTTTCCACCTCCAGGATTATATTACCTGCCAACACAACCACAAATGGCCTGAAAAAGAAGGGAATGTTATTGCATTGCTTTGGGCCATGTCTACATTGGGTTGCTGAACCACTTTAACTGTGGTTAGCTTGCATTAAAGTAGCTAGTGCATGCAGTAATCCATTTTTCAGGGAGCTTGCTCCCTGTGGAACCTAGCTGTTCTGCTGCCATAAGCCCTTTGCTTAATAATGCCTTCTGTCCTAGGCTGCTTTGATACTTCAGCATCCCTATTGTTTTGAGGTTGCCCTGACCCAACAGACTTCTCTGTTTTAAGTACCAGTCACCCAGCAGACATTAACACATCCTGTTCCACATAGCAGCTCTAGTACACGTGTCTCTCTGAGTTTCTTCATAGATCCGTGCCTAGTTCTCAGACCTGACCGCTCCTGACAGAGACTCAAAACTCAGCCTTAACACGGTAAGATATCCCCCAACATCGATACTTTCAGGGAATTACTACAGAAAAAGACAAAAGGCTGAACAAGGTTTGACTGAAAGCTGAGTCAAAGACAAGGATCCTGACAAAAGTGCTTTAATGAGAAAGGCCATGATGGAAACACAAGAAGGAGTCCTGGACACATGAAGATGGATGTAATTTTGTACCCAAGACAAAAATGCAGCACTGTGATAAGTGCCCGTTACAGAACTCTGGGAAACCACTGAGAGCACACAGCACCCCATGCATACATGAGGTCTGACCTGAAGGAGTCACACAGCGTGCGTGGGACTTAGCAGATGCTTTGGAGATACACAGAACCCCAGAAGAGCCCCACTGAAACATAAACTCAGTGGCCACTCCAAAGCCACTGCTGGGTCCTGTTGTCAAGCACGATGCTTACGCAGGCAGTTGTGCTGATTTCAAAGCTTTCTGTTCTTATTTTTATTACAAGCTAAGTTGTTTCTGCCTTTTGGCACCTCTTGTCCTTCCCCCCATGCACACCTCCTTTGCTCATTTGAACATGATATTCAGTTTTCTTCACACTGTCTCTCCCATGCTCCAAAACCTGCAAATCTCCTCCTCACAAATCCCATCGCCACATTAAAGATATCAGTATTTTTAATTTCTGGTATAAAAATATTTTTTTTTTTATGTTTGGGGCATAATCCTTCTCATACAGCACATTACAATGTCTCTAAGAAGAGCACGACTATGCAGTAATAAGAGGAATAATCACCCGCAGGATTACTTTTCCAAGTCCCTACATAAACCCAGAGGTGCAAAGGGTGTTCATTACTCCATTCAGTGACCCTGCAAAGCTTGCTACGTTGAGGTCATTAGGGAAGATGCTTTTATTCCAGCAATCGCAGGGCCAGGACTCTGGTCTTTCTCTGGTAGAGAAAGAGATTGAATGTTTAGCATTTCAGACAAGGAAATAGCTTGCAAAGCCTACTGAGCCCTTCATTAAAACTTTTGAATTTAAATTGTCTCAACGTTCACATTTCAGATTCCTGATTCTCACTGCAATTCTATTTCAAGACAGAAAATTCTCTCTCTTTTCAAATAGAAAAGAAGATAGTAAATTTCACTTGTTTCAACCTTTTGTATGAATAAAGGAGGGCTATAATTCCTGAGGAAATGAATGATCACAGTGCTGCCTTTGTATTTCTCTTTTATACTGCAAGTTCTTTCCTTTAGTTTTAAAGTAGCTGTGAGGCAAGGGAGAGAAGAGCATTGCAAACGTAATCATCTGTCCTCTACATGCAAAGGTATGAATGTTAGTGATTACTGACGATGAGCATCCACTGCCAGCTAGGCACCCAGAGCAACCTGCCTTGCTGCCACACTGCTCCAGAAAGCTGTGGGTTTGCCTGGTGGCAAAACACCTCCTCTCTTACACCCCCCGTTCTCCATAAACAACTGCCTTAAAACTGGCCTTTGTATTTTCATTTGTTCAAGGTACCTAAATCAAACTGACTGGTGCTCCCACAACCCTTAATTTCTAAGCCACGTTATATAATAGTATACAGGAAAAGTCTCAGTTTGTGTTGCACAATGAAAAGCTTGTCTTGAATCAAGCCACCAAGTACACATAAATACAGGTCACCTTCCACGGAACATTTTGCACCTTGTTGTGAGATAGCACCAAATGTTTTGGGCTCTGACTGGTCATCTCTAAATCTCCTTTTTGTTCTAAAGACAAACACTGATTTCACATAAGAAATGAATGAATTTGAGCTAGCTAGTGTTACAATATTCAATATCTTACACACCTGTCAAACACCAAAACTGCTCTAAGCATAACGTTCTGCAACAAAACAGATCCTGATACAAAACAGCGAGACTCTCACACCAGCCTACACAGAGCCTTGCCCTTTACTGATTGTTAAGAATGCAGGTTGTTTGTTTTTTTTCTCTACATTTATTTCAGTCTTATTTCCTAAGGGAATGAAATTTATGCAATCATGTTGTGTGCATAAGCTTATCAGTCTACCCCAGTTACATTTGTACCCACATTTGGATCATTTCAAAAGAGAGGCCAAAGACATTGAGTTTCCATGAATTCAGTAAAAATAAGCAAATGGGTGCAGGAGGGAGACCCTATCAGGGCCCAGCAATGGCTATGTGGCAAACAGCTCACCCTCTGTTGCACATCAAAGAATACACACAGGAGACAGGGGTAGGACACCAGATTTCTGTAGTCATGTGCTCATAAGGCAGTTCAGTTTTGCCCCTCTTTGTCATTCTATATTTAAGATTCACAACAAAAATCATTTAGATTGTTTTGTCTGTTTAAACAGAAGACAAAGAACCAATGGCTGCGCAAGGGACAGGAGCAATGGCATTAACAAATCTAAGAACCATAGAATTATGTTTGAGGTGGAAGGGCCTCAAAGATCATCCATACAACTACCCACCCCTTAGCATGGGCAGGGACATATTTCATTAGATCTTGTTCCTCTAAGTGTTTTCCAACACAGCTTTGAATGCTTCAAATGAAAGAACATAACTTCTCTGTACAGTCTGATCAGGTGTATATCATCATAAAAAAAATATTCATTTTATCAAATCTAAGCCTCCTCTTCTTCAGTTCAAATGCAAGCTCTGGTTTAGTAGTGTTTAAAAAACAAAACAAAACAAAACAAAACAAAACAAAAAAACAAAAAGAAACAGGAAGCGATATGGAAGAACACCCTGATCAGTAAGGTTTTGCAAAAGCCAAATTATCCTCTGACCTTCTCATCCTTAATTCTTGGGCAGTCACCAATGCACCGCATTAAGTGACTCTCACACTGTATTCAGAGAGTTTCCTTAAAATAATTTAGTTCAAAATTTAGCACCTAAATATTATTTTTAGTGATTTTGAAGAAAAAAAAAAAAATAGTAGCCAGGTTCAATTATAATCCAGAGGTAGGGACAGACATTGCCAGGTGAAGATCTGCAATTTATAATTACAGTTTTACATTTTCAATAGCTTTTGTACTGGGATAACACTAAACTAAGTACGGGTCAACATCTCCATGGCTAGAAATCCCACCTAGTTTATGAATTCAGTGCCCAGGAAAGTTTCTGCCCGATAATTTTTTGATAGGGTTGAACAAATCAAGACCCACATGAATTACAACTACAGCAGAAAAATCAGCCACACATTTCGTTTACTTTCTGCTGTGCATCCCTCATACTTGAAGAGCCACCAGCACGTGCAGAAAAATAGCATTTTTCTAGCTGTTTTTAATTTTATTAGAAAAACTGTAACTACAAATACATCCATTTAAACTCATAGATACCAACAGGTATGAGAGAAATTACACAGTTTCTTGTGTATACTACCTGGTGCTGACAACTTCCACTGAGCACATCCATACACACTTTCATGATCCTGCATGCACACACACAAAACCTTGAATTCTTTACTGCATTGCAGTGTGAGGACATTTTGGCATTACCTCTAGTTGCACCAAGTTGCCGCACCTCTTACATAAAGATTTACTTGTAAACCTAAAAACATTTTATTCATATTTATATTTTTCTAGGGCTCAGTGTTTTGCCTCTAACAAATATAAAGCAGCTGCCAGTCTCAACAAGAGTTATAACCCTAATAGCTAGAAAGGTACCTTCCTTATGTTACAAAAGCCTGCCTAAAAGTTATTGTGAAACAATTAGTTTCCTTAGCAGATTATATAAGGTAATGTATTACTTTGAAGTAATGTTGTTTTATAAACCAGAATAGCAATTTCCTGTCAGATGCCAGGAAAAACAAGAGAAAAAAACATCTGAAAAAAAATCATAAACAGTTTATCATAAAAGGATTCAAAATTAGAATTTACCATTCTCCAGGAAGAACAATTGCAATTACAGTAGTTATACAATAACTGAAAATGTTGTTATTGTAATAATGCTACTGCCTGTCTTCAAGCGAGATGTTGCTGATACCGTGATGCACTCAGCTAGGCTTGTTAGGGAGAACTCTGTAGAACTTGGAATTCAACCAACAGAGCAACACTATTTCTCAGTTTTCAAGAGACTATTTATACCAGTTGCAACTAATAGTCCTTAAAGACCTTCCATACTTGCTGTAAGGAATTGTAGCCTTAAAAAATAAAAGATCTAGGTGATTTCACAGCTGTAGTAAGTCAGGATGTGATCAAGATTTCCCAACAGTTGAATTTAAGTATTTTAATGTAAGTACAATAATTGATTGAAGACGTGTAGTATTCACGGCTACAGAGAGAGGACATTCAGAACCCTTACACTGTCCATAAAACACTAATGGGGACCCACGAGTATGCTATAGCCAATTTATTTTAGTTTAAGTGAATTCTGGAACCTTAAATTATTAGATACAATCAAATTCATGCAACACTTAATTTCACTTTTGCCTTGTAGCCTGATGGCTGAAACTCAGATTCTTCATTCCCACGTGCTTTATAAGCCACACAATTACTACAGCTGATTTTGGGTTTGATGGTCTGGTTTGTATCCAGGGCTCTGTGTCATGTAGGCCAGAAATTATAGAGAGATTTTCTAAAGAAAGTGTAAGAAAAATAGCAGCTGTTCTGTGCAATGCCTTCACAATGATTTCTGAGAGTATGAGCCACACATAGAAAGGTGGCTCTGTCAGAGCTTCCAAGTCTTTACTCAGCAACAGAATCGTATAGTTGAAGACTCCAGTGTGAACTTACAAATATACAAGATGCAGTATGAATTTATTTTCCCTGGTTGGAAAATAAGGTTAACTTTCTACAGAGAAATCATCAAAGGAATAACTACATAAATAACACAGTCACATGTCCCAAGTGTGAGCCTGGAAGGCTAAAATTCCAAAGAGCCAGAAGCCTTCAATATCTAACTTTTACTGAGTTCCTAAGTCCCTGTGAGAAAGATCTGCCTTTCTGAAGGCCAAGGCTGTAAGATTATTTCTAAAGAACTTCAACAGGGTCAGGGCTGCACGCTGGCTGTTACTCTAAACCATACCCACAGCTCCAGACACAGCCAGAGGAGCTGCAGTGATGCGTGAGCATTATGTAAGAGGCTGGCCCCAATAACAAGCACTGGTCCCTGTGGCCTTACAAAACAATCAGACTTCGCGTGCCAGAAACATTATCACTTGAAGAAAACAAAACCTCTGCAAAGTCAGATCTTTTGGATTTATGGACATACCTAAATACTCTGCCAAATCCAGCTTTTCTGCATTATTATTTTGAAAATCAAACTTTTGTTGGCTGAAGTGCTTCTTAATTGTGGTTATTTGCTTTACTGCAAACAGCTAGTGATTGGGAATGCGACTTGAAGAGTTCACAGTGTTAGCTAGAAGTGTTTCAGTGTTATAAAACTGCGCACAAGTGGACAGTGCAGCATCTTGGGGCTGCCGACAGGGGAGAAGGTCACTCCTATCAAAAGCTCTCTCTCCACTTCTCATTCCTTCATCCAGTTTGATCTCATTATGGGCGAGACCCTTCCCAGGAAGTGGACAAGCTGGGAGGAGATGTGGAACCACCCCTTTGATCCCTCAGAGACAAAGGGCTCCTGTTGGCTGCACAGCCTTGAACTGTGGAAGGCTGATGCTAGAGATGTTCTTGTGGAAAAAAGTGGAATAGAAATTGATCCAAGGTGAGTTTTTGAACTGTTCAAGAATGATTCCCCCAGCCCTTTACAGGGAGGAGGTGACATTTCTGAAATGACACCAGCTACCTCTCTAGTTCACACTCCTCAGACTCAAGTCTCCCAGTGAGCTTTCTGCATTGCCCTGTTTCTCACACTGTCTGCGAGCCTTGGCTGCTACCAAGTTAGCACAGGATATTGTATAAAGGATCATTATTCAGGCTAAAGTCAAATCTTTCATCCGTTATCAGAACGGGAGAAAAGTGGATAAAGCTAAATACAGACTCCATAAAGCTGGTTAATATTTTGTCAGTATAGTTTATGCCCAGATACTCTAGGGTAGCCTGGTCACTCAGCCTCATTTCCTGTGAGTGCTGCTCTGAGAGCCTGCAACATCCATAAGCAAGCATAACACTGCGCTGCTTCAAAGCTATAGTACTTGTAGGTCACATCTGCAAAGATCTGTGTTCAAAAGAACAGGGGGATAACTTCATATTTATGAGAATAGTATGTAAATATCTTACATGTGCATACACAAGAAATTCCCATTTGAGTGAAATAATAAATCCTCAACTTAGCCATTTATTGTAAATTCTTATTAATTAGTTCTATCAGATATCAGAAGTTTGACTTAAGTAGAATGAAACAGATAACATAAGAATCAATCATGTAAAAATCAAAACCTGTAGATGTCCCTGTTCACTGCAGTGGAGTTGGACTAGATGACCTTGAAAGGTCCCTTCCCACTCATATGGTCCTATGATTCTGTCATTCAGTGCTGTAGGTCATTTATCCATGCCCTGATTATTTAAAACAATAAACGAAAGGCATTTTGTTTATGACGTAGTTACTCAGCAAAGCACATACTGAAGAGCACATGTTGGTTTCACCAGCATCCCAGGGAGACATTCTTTCTTTATGTGTGCTTCTATAGTTTATGTAAGATTAAATTAATAAATACATATTTTTTTCAGTTTCAGAAGCATAAAGCAAGGGTAAGGATGATAGCCATGCTGCATGGAGATAGGTGTTTCCGAGCACATTAAAGTAAGCATTATACCTGATAAGCATAGATTTTACCTTCAAATTAATTATGAGACCAAATATGGCTCACAGCAGCTTAAGCGTTCAGGAAAGAGGCAAAAAAGGAAGTGTCAGGATTGAAGAGCCTTATTGTATGTAAAAAAACCATGCTTTCCCCTAGGACCACAGGAAGGAGTAATAAGAAAGATACCGATGTCTTCATGTTCTCTAAACTACTGTAGAAGAGATTTCTTTAATTCTTTAGGGCTTGAGGCAAAGGAGGAAGAGAACAGTTTTGTGCACATTCTCTAGAGCTGAATGCTCAAACACATACCTCAACTGAAATAAAATTGGGTCTGAAATTTTTAGTGAAATTAATTTAGTCCCCAAGTATCAACATATCAACCTTACAAGGTAGGTTTCAGCTGATACTGTATATATTGGAGCTATCACACTTCTTTTTATTATTAACTACCAAAGCTGATGACATCGTTGTATGCATTTGTCCTGATGGCCAAATGCAAGTGAATCAATTTTCTTCTTTAAAGTAACATACAAAAATATTTCCAAACAAATCATACTGGCTATTTACTTACTTCCTCTTTTCATAAGGCCAAAAAGAGCCCTGAGTGCAACAACAGGTAGGTGCTATGCAGAAAACAAGCATAAGCAAATGGACTCTTAGATGGACAACAGCTTTATATGTTTGACATATCATCTATGAATAATTGTTAGAAATTATTATGACTGCATGTCATCATAATTAAAAACATGTTTTAAATCTTAGTGCTAAGCAGGCTTTCCGATAAAATACTTTCTGTATCTGAACAGAATCCAATTCTTATATTTCAGACCGCCATGCACAGCTGTCACACCACAAAAAGAATAGCATCTTATCAGCTGATCTGCATCAATCAGCTAAAGATAGCAACTATGTTGAAAAGTAGTGTTTTGTAGCTGAGAATTTGCTCATCAAATATTGTTATTGTGTTCTTTATATCTGTTGTAGTTTTCATGGAAATAAAAAGGAGGCATTACTTTCAGAGCAGCCAAATACACGGAAATCAATTTCCAGGGCAATACCACTGTCAGCCTCTCTATAGCCAACATAAGATCCAGCTGTTAGTTTTGAATTCCATATTTCATATCTAATGATGAAATATTTTAATTTTAACTTGGGAGACCATATTAAAACTCTGCCTTAATTTCTTGCCATCACTTTTCCCTTCGTTTCTGAACTGACATTCAGAAAACTGATTACCTGTTAATTTGTGTCCTACCATACTGGACTATTTTTACTAAATATTCTTCCTAGGCAAGAGGAATTAGCAGCTCCAAATAGGATCATACATGTAACTGATTTATAAAAAAAAGAACCAAGGAGTTATAGAGGCTTGTAAGCATGAATTACAGGAAGTAGTCCCTTTGCTCTATTGATCTGGTTCCACAGGGGAAGGACAACCTCCATTTGTGGACACCAGACTATAATAATTCAGACCAACTAGAAAGAGCATGGGAAAGCAGAAAAATACTCAAAGCCTAGAAAGAATGACATAGGAGGAAAGAATGAGAGAACTAGTGTTGTTTAATCTTAAAGAGGCTAAAGAAGAGACAACCATGAGGAAAAGAAAATCATTCTATTCCCATAGCAGATAAGCATAGGGGTTAACAGGCTTCAACTAATGGAAATGACAGCAGAGGACACAGTAGTCATCTCAAAGTAGAGTCCAGAAAGTGCAGGAGTGGTTAGAATGGATAGCAAGGAACAAAAGTAGCCTTCTTCATAAGTCTTTGCAGCAAAGAATCAAGCAGAGCAGTGAAAGCAAAAATTACCTCAGCTTGGGAAAATGAGTTAATCTCACAGAGCAGGTGAGTTTTTAATACTAGTCTTCTTGCATTTATGCTGCTTTTCTGAAAATTATACCTACAGTAGTTATCTATACCGTTGCAATACTTCCCTTCCAAATATTTAAAAAAATTTTCATTGTGCTACTGCTTGAACCCCAGTTCCTCATGTTTTCTAGTCAACCTTTAAAAAAAACACTGCAACTGCTCATTACTGGCCTGGAAACTACAACATGTTCAGCTACACGGTACAGATCTGCAAGATTACTAACCAGTCACAAGAGATCCCCATGCCCATTTGGGCAAACTTCCATTTGGGATTATACAGAGTGTTTCAGCTGTTGCCATGTGAGCTACTTCAGAAGAATATAAGCTCTGCAATTCAGACTGTCAGAAGAGTTTATTTCATAGTAGATATTATTATAATAGGCCATTTCTGTGAATTCAGTTTAAAATTAACCAATAATAAGTAAGCAAGATAAAGTCTACTACTTAAACATGTTAAAACATGTAGAGTTTGTAAAAGTAAGTTAAATTTTTAAAGAAGTTTTAATGGAAAAACTAGGCTGTTTGCTTGCCTTTTTTTTTTTTTTTCCCCTGGAGACAAGCATGCACTCTGAAGTACTTCTACTATATTATGGTATCTCAACTTCAGACAAACATTTTGAAATTATTTTAAATACCACATTATCATATCATTTATGGCAAGAATGACACCTGCCCCCATTTTGCACAGAAATTGCATCGCACATCATGGTTAAGTCCAGGAGCTGAGCTTTAATAAGCTCATCTGACCCTCCGCCCCCCAGTGCTTAATTTCTGGTTTTCCAAGAAGATTCACATCATCAACACTTCTCTACAGTCAAAATTTTTCAATGAAAACTACTTTCATCACATCTTTTCCACAGCATTTTCCATGGCTGTTTCTTGTGTATTATATTCATACAAATCTCAAATTTAACTACAGATTAATTAGGAGACAGGCTGACAGGTGATGTTCTGCAAAATCTCTCCTAACTACAGGAGTAGATCAAGCCTGAGAGTGTCTCAGAGGCTGAACATGTACAAGTCTATTGAAGAGAATGACATGCACCTCAGGATATTGAAGGGATTGGATGATGTGGCTGTCGAGCTTCCCACCATTTGAAAATTCATGGCTGACAGGCAAAATCTCTGTTGACTGGAAAATGGGAAACATTGTTCCCATTTTCAAAAAAGGGAGAAAGAAAAGTACAGGCCTGTGAGCCTCATGTCCTTGTATAGGAAGATTATGGAACAGATACTACTGGAAGAGAGTCTTAAGGCACAAGTCAGACAGGGAAGTGATATGACACAGCCAAAGGCAGATCAGGCCTGACCACTGTGGTGGCTTTCTGAAATGAATGCAGTGATGGCATCAGCGGACAAAGGAAAGGCAGTAAGTCATCTACCTGGGCTTGTGCAAGGCCTTTTATGTGGTCTCACACCAAATCCTTATCTGTAAATTGGAGAAATAAGAATTTGAAGTGTGTGCTAATCTGTGAATAAAGAATTGGTTGGATGGTTACACCCAGAGGGTGGTGGTCAACGGCTTTACGTCCAGGTGGAGGTCAGTGAAGAGTGGTGCCCCTCAAGGGTCTGTCTTGGAACCTGCTCTCATTAACAACCTGATGAATGACACAGATGACAGGACTGAGTGCACCCTCAGCAAGTCTGATGACACCACGCTGGGTAGTGCAGTTGATACAGCAGAAAGAAGGGATGCCTCCAGAGGGACCTTAGCAGACTCAAAAGGAGGGTCCATGTAAACCTAATGAGGTTCAACAAAGCAAAGCACAATGTGCTGCACATAAGTCAGGGAATTCCCAGGTATGTCTACAGATTGGAAGAACTCCTGGAGAGTAGCCCTGCCAAGAATGACTTAGGGGTTCTGGCAGATGAGAGACAATGAGGCAGCAGTGCACTCTTGCAGCCCAGAAAGCCAAATATACATTGGGTTGCTTCAGAAGAGGAATGGTAGCAATGGGAGTGTGGGGACTGTCCCCTCTACTCCGCCCTTGTGAGGCTCCATCTAGAGTTTTGCATCCTGACCTGGGGCCCCTGGAGCAAGAAAGATGTGGAGCTGTTGAAGCAGGTCCAGAGGAGGGGCTACAAAGATGCTCAGAGGGCTGGAACACCTCTGCTATGAAGACAGACTGAGGAAACTGGGCTTGGTCAGCCTGGAGAAGAGAAGGCTCAGGGGAAACCTCACTGCAGCCTTCCAGTACTTAAAGGGAATTTATATACAGGAAAGCAACTTTTTACGCAGGGAAATAGTAATAGGACAAAGTAGAATGCTTTAAAACTAAGGGTAAGGAGATTTAGAGTAGATGTCAAGGGAAAACTTTTCACTGATAAGGCGGTAAGGTGTCAGCAGAGGCTGCCTAGTGAAGTTGTGGGTGCCCCATCCTTAAAAGGCATTCAAGATGAGGTCAGATGGAGCCTGGGCTGCCCAATCCAGTGTCTGATAACACTGAGCACAGCAGAGGAACTTGGAATGATATTATCTTTAAGATATCTTCCAAACCAAGCCGTTCTGTCATTCAGGAGACAAAAGGAATCCAAATCATCTATACAAGACTTAAAACAGCTTTTTGAAGTACATAGGGATGAACCATATTTTCAAAGTGCTTAATCTAATTACATAGATAACTGAGTTTAGATGGATAAGAAGAAGAAACAAACTTCTCACCTGTGGTGGTACATTTAATTTATATGTTTTTTAATTTTTTAAAAAATAACACACCCCTCACTCTTGCCATTCCATTCTGAAAATACCAACTTGTAGTTGGGTGAACTCTTGAACAGATCTTCCCTATCCCCTCTCAAAAATCTGCATAATCAACTACCTTCTGCTACAGTTTCACCCTTAAAGTGTTCCAATTACACAATACAGATTGGTTATTTAGGCTTTAGATCAACACCACAAGACTCATTCTTGAGGCAAAAAACAGTCTGAAATGAAATAGAAGTAGATATGGGTAATACTTTTTTCCTCCTAATGTCAATTACGCAACACTGACTCAGCATCAAAACATTTACTAAATAGGAAATGCTTTTTAAAATCATGACTTTTAGCTTAATTTATGCTAAAAGATTCAAATAAGAACATTTATTCCTCCAAACATTTATCCAGAGAAAAACTGTTTGTATGGGTATGGATGTTAAGTGGGAAGATTCCTTCTAAGTCATCAACCAAATTGTGCTGAATGTTTTTTTTAAAAAGTAGTAAATAACTTTGAGTAAAAATGACAACTTTTGATTATCTGCTCTCAGTAATTTGGCAGCTTAAATCTCCATCTTATTCTCACTATTTCTACATAGCCACAGTTATGCAAAACCAACTTTCTACACTGAAATTAAGTAATTTTTTCTTTAAATCACTTATTTTACTGTCATTCACCTTAACATTGCAAACCTGCCCTGTTTTTCTGCTCTACATTTTGTAAAAAAAAAAATCACTGTGAAGGACCACGTGTCCTCTAAAAACATAATACAAAAGTGGACATTGTTAAATATGCTTCTGATACCATCTCTTCAGAGAATTATTATATACCATGCAAAGTTTTTACCTTTATCTGTAAGAATGAGTTTAGTAAAAATTTTAAAATGAGGCTGAATAATTGCTTTTTCCTGAAATAGCTCATTTATGTCAAATGTCATTCCATTTACCTCAAATGCCACGACAATGCTTTGTTTGCCTTAAGCTGGTTTGCATTTCTGAACACGCATTTGTGTCTGCAGGTAATTATTTCAGTTACACGAAAAGATATCAGATCCACATCAGCCATTTTTTTTTCAAATACTATTTAAACCCTTCTTACAGTGCTTGACCAGGATTTTAGATAATAAACACAGTATTTTCTTAATAAAGTTCCCACTGAAAACTTGAGCATACTTAAAGAATTACAGCCAAGCCCTTCTTACTGTCTTGGGACTTACAGATAATTTCCATCCGATAGCAAAAAGCTAATCCACAATAAAACTACTTTGACTGTTCCAATAAACAATTTCAGCATGACAAAGCTACCCATCTGAGCACTGACACAAGCCATGATTGGGTTCCCACTGTATGCTTCAGAGATGAGAGGTGATTAGGAAACTTGTCCTTCAACAGCAACATCTCCATTCTCAAATACCACTTTCCACAATGAATTAAAGGACCCCACAGTCCCATCCAGGAATACACTGTTCTTCAATAAAAAGCCCTGTCCAACATTCTGACGCTGCTCCAGGAACTGGTCATTCTCCCTAAGCTCTTCAAGAACATTTGAACGCCACCTAGCAGTGGAGTTACTGCTTTCAAAATAGCTACAGGAAATTTCACAATTGCTCTTGAAGGAAGTTCAAACGTGCTAGAAATACATTTAGAATAAGTTCTACGCAGATATAAATTGGGCTCAGCTATAAACGAGATTAGCTCTATGTTACAGATCATCCTGCAGAATCACGAATTACTTCATACTAAATAAGTGCTCCCTTACTTACAAGGCCACAAAAGGGAGCTGGGACAGTGGGAACCATGGGTGTACTCACACCTGCAGTCCTCCAGGCAAGGAGGGTTCAGACATGCCAATGAGCAGCCACACAAATGCTGCTCATCCCACCTGTGGTGCTCCTAGCACTCTGAGTTCCCCCAGTCTTCTCCTCCTTGCCCAGAAATGCTACTTGAGCACAATGCAGGAACGGGGACTCCCACAGGCCATACACATGTACAGCAGACAAGACAGTCCTTGAGCCACACAAGCTCTGCCGACATCTGAACAATGTTCATGCCCAACCATGCCCAGGGGACCATCCCCACCATGTGCATGGATGTGATGCAGGGGCTCACAGGCACTGCTAATTCTACCTTGCCTCCCCCACCGCCCAGCACTGGATCTCATCTCTCAGGCACCACAGACAAGAGAGGCTAAACTCTGCTGGAGTCCAGTGTTCACCCTGTGAGGAGGGACAGCTGGGCCCCACAAGCTTTCTTGGGAATTTTCCCTTAGAAGAAAAATCTAGACCAAGAACGTTCCATGACCTGCATGGCCACAATATGTTCAGTTACCAAATAGAGAATTAAGCTAGTCATAAATTAAAATTTCTTCTGCTGTTCAGACTGCAATAGTTTTAGAGATGTATATACCTATTTTAAGTGGACTTGGATAATCAAAATATATTGGATTAGTAGGATTTAACAGTTTTCAGTGGGATCTAATGAATACGGAAGTATGTTCTCAGATTTTGCTATAGAGACAGCTCAACCTCAACAGATCTCACGATAAAAATCTTTTAGGAGCATTATGTACTTAGCTGACACAAATAACATTTTAATTACAGTTAACAAGAGTCAGATTTTGTTTTGAATTCCATGATGTCAAACCTGGCATGCTCCTTTAAGGAGTCTGTACAGAAAGCACAATAGATTTTTCTGTAACTCATCTAGACTTTTTTAACTCATGTCAGTTTGACCTTAAAGAGAACATGATGTCCTCTGAGATTCTTATTTTAAAGGAAAAAAAAGTCATGCTCAAGGCCAACCCTTTAACCAAAGAAAACTCTATCTGTAGCTGGTGAAATCTGTTGCTCTATCAAGGACAAATAAGTAGCATTTCCTGTACTCCTGGTTTACAACAGAATAGGAATACAACTGAGCTCCAATTTCAGAAGCATCACCAGTAATTCCAGTGCTGATTTTTTACTCTTTTTGTGTGAGTTGAGAGTCTGATGAGGTAGGCTGTTAAATACATCAAGAGAAGGCTTATTAAAAGTCTGGTCTTTAAATTATTTAGAAAGAAACAAGTCTCAAGTTACTGCACAGTGTGAATAGCCCAATTGATTTCAGTAAGGATTTTTACGCATTATCCATTATTAAAGTATCTGCAAATTGAGGCTATTATGCTAACAATCAATTTTAACTTATGTCAGTTAATTCATTACATTTGCCTTCGTATACCATCTGGTTTTACTGATATCATAAGCTGTCCTTCAAATTTCATTATCCTGCAGTATTTCAGCAGATAGCCTTGAACACGCAGCAGCCTCACTAGAATTTCACTAAGTAGTTCAGCGGAAGCCAGGAAACAATACTGACAGTACTGGAGACATCTTCCGACCATTATTGTTCCAGAGAACTGAAAGCAACTGCAAGAGGAGTTTAGAAAACTCACAGGACCAAGTTTCTCTGTGTGCTATGTCACTGAAATGCACATATACACTGTTTTATTTGACTGATCCATAAAGCATATACACAAAATTCATCAAGTCTTATGAGAATATTTCCATAAAACAAATAGGTGGCATCTTGTTCTCAAGGACCCAAATTTGTATTTGAGTTGTAATACCTTTCAGAATGATATTCACTTACGCTTAGAGCATTCAAAGTGATGAAGAAACAACTACATGTCTAGGTAACTTGTTCCACTGATAATTTTGCTTGATGATAAGGAACTGCCTTTTCTAATCTGAATTCACATAACTTCACTTTTTGTCATTGGATTTCTCTGTGGCTTTTCCTACTGAGCACAAGAGCAGATTTTTCCCCCCTACAACACTTCTTAATATTCATCTAAATAAATTAAATAGACCAAGTGGAAATCTTTCAACATACAGCACTTCCTTGTACTATCATTTTGTAGTTATCTGAGCATGTTTTTATTTTGATGCATTCTTTCTGAAATTTCAAGCAAAAAGGGGCCTTGTTGATTCTACGTTTCCTGCTTCATGGGTATTTGTTCAGTACGCATGAGAATCCATGAACTTGTGTCCCATGAAACTTGAAGCATTACTTAAGTATGGCAGCTTTATAACAATAAACTAAAAATATAAAAGCAATAAAAGAAGCATATAGATATATTGGTACTAATTCCCACTGACAGGATGAAGAATAGCTAGTCTTAGATTTTAAGGAATGCAACTTTAATAACTACAGCCGTCATCTTCTGTGAAATTTGATTATTTTCTTCCTCCCTAGGATCAATATAATTCATAGATCTTTTAAAACACAGTATGGAAAAGTTTATTACATTTTTCTTCATCAGAATTCAATGGTACTTTGACTAATTCTAGTAATGAACATGACTCAAGTCAGGATTCAGTTTACCAAACATGAATATCTTATAACTAATTATGCCTCACTTAAAAGAAGCTAGAACAACTTCAAGTATTTTTAGAATGCCTGATTTTATCTGAACTTCATATCTGGGTGTGTCATTTTTGGCTTTAGACTGAATTTCAGTTCCCAGAACCCTAAAAAGAAATCCACAAACTTTTGACATTTTTCATCCATATTTAAAAAGTCACTTTTGACAAGGAAAGATGTTTTCCAGTAAGGTCTACATTGTTGGAAAATAAATATAAAGAAGTATTTAGTTCTACTTGGTGCTGTTTAGAAATGACAAACAGTTAACTAAGCCTCTAAACTTCTGCATGGGAGCAAGCAATATAAACAGCACTTATTAACCCATTCCTTAGCTTGAGCCAGCTTCTGTTACGGTGTCTCCCAGGATATTGCAGAAAGCAATCTCTTCCCAGCTCTCCACAGACCTGTTATAGCCTCAACATAGTATCATCACATTTTATACTTACATCCTCGCAATTTAGTTGGTTGCTTTACTAATAAGGGGAATACTAGATTAAAAAGGAGGTAGAGAATTTCTGTTCTTCTAAAAAAGAAACACTTCAGGATCAAAATCCAGGGCAGTTAAGTTCAAGGCTCTCATTAAAAATCTGGATGACTTAATTACCAGAATTAAGAATTAGAAGCTAGGCACACTGTGAAGATATGATTAATGAAACCCATGCCTCAGGCATCAGAGATGACAAGGCTTTCTTCGTTTAACACAATGCACAATTATCGTGGAAGATTTTGGCTTTCTGCTAAATAGCATCCCAGAGAGGACTAGGAAACATACAGGAAAAAGGCCTCCTATAGCTACTGCTGTGGGTATCTTTGTCCCTCTGAAATAGTGACATCTAGGGGAAAGCAAAAGGGATCAGTACAAAAGAAATCTGGTCCTCCTTCTCTGTCCAAGCCCTCTCTCGGCTTGGGCCACAGCATAGCCATAAAGTTACTGTGCAGGTCAGCATAGAAACAGGAACCCTGCTTAATTAGCTTAATTCAAAGTTTAAAAACTGAGATTTGAAAATAACACTAAGCAATGATATTGAAAAAAAAAAACTTAGGTTCCATAAAATTCAAAAGACTGTTAGACAAACCATAAGAACCTATATAAATTCAGAAAATAACATTCCTGTGTAAACCTTGAGCTAGCAACAAAAAAAAATATAAAGCTTGACTCAACAGAAAAAAATCATATTTCTGTAAAATTTCTTTTGAACAAAGGTTTTTTTTTTCTAATTAACATGTATTATGAGATACTTAACAGAAGAAAATAGGTATGCCCAGCCATATGCTAAACTGAATAAAAATAATGCAGCCACCTTCAAGAATTATTAATGGTGTAAGTAACCACAGCAGTGCAATGGTGTACAAAGTAATGTGTCCTTGAGAAACGACATGGAAACCACCAGAAATCTGACAGTTACAAGATCACTCAATAGTATAAACAGCTGTAACATTAGTAATTCACTTCAACTACACCAAATAAGAATATTGGTTCCCTGAAATACCATGGTATGTTCATGAGGTTGGACAATGAAGATTCAGTGAGAGACCTTGTTTTTCAGAGTTTATTCCTTTATTCCTCTTCATTGCATGCCATCCTTCAGTGCTGCTCTTATTTTGGAAAACTATCAGCATACTCCACAGAAAAAAGGTGTTTTGGTTTTGTTTTCTTTTTGTCTGTCAGTCACGACCACTACCTTTCCTCCTCCAACACTGAAGCACAAAAATTTCCAGAATTTTCTATTTGTGATAAGTGATGTTAGATGGACACACCTTAACTAAAAGATATGCGGTTTTCAGAGTTCTTTACATCCTGATCCAAATATAAAGGGATCTAAACCAACACGAGCCAGAAGCAAGTATAGTTTGTCCAAGAAAATTGCAAGACAAGTTAAAATAAACTCTAAGAAGTACAGGCAACAGTGATGAAAACTGTTTCCCTTGGAGACTTCATGTATCAGTGATATTCTGAGAAAAAGCCACAAAAAAGATGATCACAAAAGGTCCCCAATTCACACAAATCCAAAACACATTCATATAACACTCAAGATAATCATTTAAAAAAACAAGTGCCTGAAGTGAGTCGCGACAATGCATTTTTGACTTACCTTCACTCAGCCTTGCAGGAAGAACTCAATGGTAAGCCTCTGTAGCTCCAGAGAAAAACAACTTGCTTCTCTTTCCATGTCCACTGTCTTCCCTAACAGGAGAAGAGATCTGCATTAGCAACACAGCCACAACTTCCAGAACCAGTGAACAGGCTGTTTCCCTGCATTATAGTAAGCTTTTGTACCATGCCACCTTGTACCCCTTGCAGAGGGGCTCTCTACAGGAGGAAGAAACCTGGGATTTCCATCCAAACCCCAGCTGCTTAAGAGCAACTGATTCAACAACCATACTCAGACCCTTTCAGATATCTGTCACCTGTTCTGTATTGCAGCTGGCTCACCTAAAAGTTTAGATTTCAACATAATCCTTCAGTATTAGTGCCAACCTTGAATAGTTTTCTCAGTTGGCCCTCAGGCTTTCTTCAAGTCAAAAGAGAACATCCTTCTAAGAACCCAGCACACACTAAGTAAGAGCTTAACTCATCTTCCAGGAGATTTTTAACTTGCTGCACAAGAGAGAAACACCTCAGCAGTACCACTAAGCTACAGTGCAACCCTTCCACCCCCCCCCAAGGGGCTTAAAAGGACTGCATGTGCCCCAAGTCACAGCACTTTCTTCCACAGCTTTTCTTCCATGCACATGTCCAGAAAGAGGCAGGACAGCTGAGCCTCACTGCCCATAGCAACATCAGGTTTCAAGGGAGGCCCAGGCAGTGAGACTGGCACTTCATCACACCTGGGTGTGGTTGATTGGGCAAAAACCTGTGGGTGTACTTAAATAATGCACACAAAGTAAAACTTTTCACTCTAACATGAACAAAGCAGGCTTTGATACTGATACATTCAGATATCCTTGTGAGAATCTGTTTTATTTGGCAGAACATTTTACAGGTGTATATACTGTAATTCAATAGGATTGCATGACTCATTCTGTAATTAGTGAGAGGCCTTTTAACAGGCACAAACAAGAGCCCAGAAAACTAATACCTTCCAGGAAACTTCCTTCTCACCTCCTAAGGGTCACATATCAGAGCAGGGAGTGGCTGCCCAGGCTGCCACTGCAAGGTTCTGCAGAGCCTGATTAGAAACACCAGCAAGAATTCATTTCATCTTATTTAGAAACAAACATGAGGAAAAACAGGCAATAATAATGATTCCATCTACACTTGGTGAATATATTTTTGCCTCGATATTCATATGCAGAAGTTAAAAAGCCATAGCAATATGTATATCAGAGTTTCTAATAGATATTAAGTTATACAGAGCTTTAGGAGAAAGATGCTCAAATCATCACTCCTGTAACAAACTTGATCATTTCTCAGCTGCAGTGTAACTGGGCAAAGTATCAACAAGAGGACCTGCTACAAAACAGCTAGTGTCAAGAGGAAGAAAATATCTGTGTAGAAATCCATAGGCAGCTTCCTTAGAAAGCACTGTGTTAGCAAACCTCTTGGTATTGCTTTTGTTCTTCGACTCCCATTTTCCCTCTCCCTGCAGGGTTGTTACAAACAGGCAAAGCATGCAGGGAGACAGAAGTTCTGGACTTACTCAGGTAACCAGAAACACGTTCCTTTCAGTGTGGGTCACCTCTGACCCACCTCATGTTTGTGATCAAGTAATCTAGATGAGTTTAGCTTCTGCCACCTGCTGAAGTCTTGACACTATCTGAACGGTCAAGTCAGCAATTGTAGGGAGAGGTAATAGCCTTGATTAGAAATAAAAACAATAATGAAAGTTGGAAAAAAGCAGAGTAGCTTACAGGCACTGTCATATCTCAGCCCAGGTCAAGCTAGGCAGACAGGAAGCTGATTTCAGTCCTGAAGACAGACTTAATGCCTGAAAGACCATGCTTTTCCAGGAATATCAATGCAATAAAAACGATTACTTCTTCCCACAGATCTTGCCTCCCTCACACACTTAAGACTATCACAGTTTCAGAAATGATCTTACAAGCATCCAGCAGTCACCACTGGTGGGGACAGCAGAGTTCCAACAGCTTTGCTCCTGCCAGACCATCCCTCTCATTTGCCAGCCAGAAATAAAAAGATGTGCTCCCTGTTAGAGTACCTTGAAGGGAGGGTAGTCATCACGCTCACCACAATTAGAGAGGAGACCTGTAAAAAGTATGCTGTGGGATTATAAAAGAACAACTTTGCTGCTTTTTATGTCTCCAGTTCAAAGGTGCCAAGCCTCTCACTGCTGGATTAAGGTTTAGACCACAAGATACAGATTGTTACAGATAAATTGCCAACTCCAGGCAAAAGTAACAAAAAAATATATACTTTTAAAGAGGCAGGTAGAGCTCAGAGAGATGGGAATCAACCCTTCCCATTCACCGCTGACCTTTTTCTGTACACGAAAACTCATTCAATTAAAGAAAAACAAAACTAAAAATGCCAAATCAAAAACCTCAAGCCAACTCCAAACTTTTTTTTTTTTTTTTCCAACTAAACACTAGGGCTAGACTAAAATTATAGTCAAGATCACTGCAAAAATTACTAGGGTGATAAAACAGCTTGTATCGTAACCACTACTTTCATTCTGCTGTGTGGTTTGAGAACTCATCTGATTTACTCTCCAGCATTTTTCTTGTCTGAAAATATGTTGCTACGTGATCCTTAGTGGTAAAAACTATGGCTGAGTCACTACACTCTGCTACAGTCAACTTACCCTTCAGAAAGCCCACTTCCACCGCAGTGTTTGGAGAGCAATTGGACATGCTTTGGTTTCTGCTTACCCCTCTTACTGAAAAAGGGTGCAGATCCACAGCCTGCCACTCAACAGGAAAGTTTTTTGGAAGTAAGGCACTAGCCAAGAAAATGCATGTAGGGAAGTATCTCAACACACTAAGAGCAAATGTAGCAAAGCATATTTCAGCAGTTGGCCTTTTCCACATCTTGGCATTCTGGAAAAAAGTTTTTCCTGAACATCTCATCTCCCCACTTGCAGGTGCTCAGCAAGATCACTTTCCATTGTTTTCTGCTTGCCCATGCTGCATGGGCATTTCATGCAGGTTTGCAAACCCAGTAGACCCTGTTATTCCTCTTGCTTTTGTCAGCACATGCTATAAATATACCAGCTTTGGAGACTGAAGATGTGGCAAGTACCCACTGTAGATTTGTCAGGTTTTCACTGCATATGTTATGAATTGAAACCCTGATTCCTTCTTTACAAATAGCACTCTCCCCCTTCCCAGCAATGAAATTTTAAGTCACTGACTGTGCTGAACTGTCACATTCTGCCCCAAAACATCTGTTTTAAAACATCTGTTTCATTTACTGTTTTGGTACCATTGGTTTGCCACAAGAAAAGATGAAAAACAGCCACAACAAAAGCCTTTATTGAAAACAATTGTGAAAAACTGTTGACCTCCCATCCCTAGAATAATAACAAACGATACTGGAAGTTTAAGTTCAGTTACTTTCTCTAATCATTGAAGATGCAATCAGCACTGTGTTTTCAGACTGTTCACAAAGAAACCAAGTTAAATAACATTTACTGCAACCTGTTGTCACCAATCATTTACTCAAATATCTTCCTTCCCAAATGCAGGCAGACCTTGGGACTATGTTGGACATTCTGTGGCTAACTTCAGCAAGTGCTGCAGTTACAGTGGCAGGTGCCACATGTAGCACTGGCAATTCTGATCATTCCTGAATACAGATACATGTATTTATTTATTTAAGGCAACCAGCCTTTATCCTGAAACACACAGGTGGTCACAACAATATTTTGTCTGAGACTTCTTAGGTCCACAATCCAAGTATTGGCAAGAAACTGAGTCAGGGAGAAAGCAGGACGTGATAGTATGCCCTCACTGCCACACAGTGGACTTTGCTGGGGTGGGCTCCTCCATCACCTTCAGACTTCTCACAGAATTTTGAAACTTTTCAGACTGTTCAAGATGGAATAAGAAAATGGTAGATCTAAAAATAAATGAAGAGTTTTCTAGTTTAGACACATCATGTGCTGTCAGAAATGAGCCCATAACAATAACACATAATAGCAGCATTAAAAAAAAATCTCCTATTGCAATCTAAAGACTATGCTATCAAGACTATACAACGTCAGCACACAAAGTTAGGTCAAACCCCAATGCTATCTTCTCCTGATTTTTGGGCACATAACAATCCAGTTGCAAATTTCCCTCAATGCAGAATTTTCAGTTAGCATCTTTTTAATCCCGAAAAGTATTAAGTGAATATAAAGCCACTGAAGCCTAAAATTGTCAATGATTAAAATGCTATATATTCAGAAATACTTAGGCTTATTTTGTTTAATGCTTTATTTTCCCTCCAGTAACCCTCAAGAACTCTTCATTATTACTAACAACATATCAGAATAGAAGCTCATAATAGAAAATAGAAAAAAAAAAATAAGAAAAAAAAGCAAGTCTGATAGGAAATAAGGATAGCACAAGAAGAAACATTAACTTAGTCCCTAAGCAAATGAGTAGCTTTATCTACAATAAAGATTTGTCAGTAAAAGCCTGACTATTTTCATCATTATGGTTCATCTTATACAGAAACATGCACAAATCACGTTTGTAGATAAGCCACAAAGCTACTGTCCATCTGCCATAGTCTAAGCTTATATCTCAGATCCAGGAAAAAGTCTATTAAGGAAAAAAATCTCAAGATCTAAAGTGCAGATCATTTTTGCAATATGATGCCAGGACTGGCATTAGTTACACTGGTATGCAGCTAACATCTAGAGCTCAGGAATTTGTCTGTCCTCCAGGATTAATCAGTTCAAATACAAAGAAAAGCAAACTACAGAAAGCCTCCAAAGCAGACCTCAGTTGCTTTAGAATTTGCTTTGATTGTAATCCTCTAGAGTGCCCACTGTCATTACACAGCTTCTATCAGGATGGACCATGAGATCAAATTCATTTATGATTAATCCGAAAGCTGAAGCCAACAGGTATGGCACCACTGCTTCCCAAAACAGGGATATTGGTTTCTAGTTCTGCTTTTGTAACATAAGTGTAAATGAAGGCATTTATCTGCTGTCCTTTAATGAACATATTTATCACAATTATATATACGTATGCACACACACACCAATCTACATCTGAGTCTTGCATCAGTTAAGACCATTTCAGCCTCTGAATAAAGTTATTCTGCCAGTAACAGACAGTTATACTCCACTCACTAATAAGCTGAAAAACAAAGTGCAGCATGGAAGCAACTGCACAAGTGTAAGACTGACTGGGTCATGGAACACTCCCCTCCCCTTCCCTGACAATTTTCTGATGATTTATGGATTTGGGTGGGGTGTTAGAGGCACTGCTTCCATTTCATCAACCAAATCAACCTCTTTTTTGTCAGGCTACCTATTGCTGAAGGCTATGAAATTATTTTTTTTCCATATTAAGGTACAAGAAAACTTTCTTAACAGTTAAAAAAAATCAACTTGGCACCTACCTCATTTTGATCACTAACATTTGATTCAACTCAGCTGTTATTTTTTTATATCCCTGCTTATATCATAAGTTAACGGGCTGTAAACTTACAGTGGTCTGAAAGAAACTGAGGAAGCAAACTTGACCCATGAAGTACCTCTCATGACCATGCTTCGGCCAAACTAAAACAATTTAAAATTCAGTTTTACACTCAAACATACAAGCACATTTCAAATAGCAGCTCAACTTATCTTCCTTTAGAGGTCAGAAATTAACTTCATAGTAAGCAATAGTGGAGTGCCAAATTTCTGTATACAAATACGAAACATAAAGCCTTGAAGTGACTATGAGACAGAGAAAGGCAGATCTCTAAGGCAAATTAAGCTCAGCCTTTTTCACTTAAACCCCAATTCAAAACTCAGTCAGCGTTTAACTCACATTTGTTTCAGTGTCCCTCAGAGCATTAGGCAAATACGTGCAAAGACTGCCTTAAAATAACCTTGTGAACTCAGGACCTAATTTACAAACTGCTTAAGAGAAGTTAAGGATAGTTTACGAACATTCACTCCAGAATCCAGGGCTGGCATTAAGTTAGCTCCTGGAAACTGCTTTGATGAAATATAGTCTCATGATGTAGGGTAAATTAGCACCTGTTTGTGCTTGTAAAAAGGTGTTGAGCTCATGTGAAAACAAGGTTATGTCTAACAGCCAGAGCAAATAATAATTCTAGTTCATGCTTATTTAGAGAATACTCCAGTTAACATTCACAGTAATCACAGAGAGGGGAAAAAAGGGTAGAACTGCATCTTTTAAGTCAGAAAAGCAATTGCAGAGACAGTGAGACCTTTACAGGACTGCATACGGAAGTAAGAACATCATTTTTGGAAGCACGTGTTATACTGAACTCTTATGATACCATCACAGTCCGACCTCATAGGAGAACATTTGCTAATTGTTAGTGGATTCTGCTCCCCTCCAAAGTGACTTACAGCAATCAAAGCCAGCTCTAACATGGAGCAGCTGTGACCCCTCTCTCAGACTGGTATGAAAAGCTGTAAGATGTCCAAGAAGCTCATTGGTAGCCTTTCTTTTCTCAGCAACTACTTGTAAGCTCAAACCCTTCACCTGGTCCCTGCCCAAGCCACATTACCTCTGTGCCTAGCCACACAGCTCTAATCAGAACCTCAACTTGCTGTCTGGACTCATTGGCACAGGTGATGGTGGAAGGTGTTATAACACTTTAAACCCCTTTTTCTCAGTGGGAAAGTCAGATGTTGCCACTCCATAAACTGCCATTTTGACTCTGGCTTATAGTGGTGACACCATGTCTAGTCACTACTGATCATGCAATGCAAGAAACTTATGCTTTCAGACACAGATCAGTTCAATAGGTCCTGACACGACTGCAGACTCCACTCTTTCCTGTGTGAGTATTCATGGGACCCACTTGGCACACACTTTGTGACATTCCAGCATTGTCACCACTGTTTTCAATTCATTGAAGCTGACATTCAGCTCAGTAGACAGTTCCCTGGTTTGAATCCACCAATTTACATAGACCTGCAAATCAAGATGCTCTCCATTTCATGGTGCAATAGCTGTGTACGTGGCTTGCCTTTCACGTCACTGTCATCACTGCAGAAACATGCCACCCAACACCTCACTGGGCTCACATCCACTGTTGGGTCCCCATAAATGTTCAATAGCATTGATGAGTGCCAATGGGTGCCATTTTTTCCTGAATAAAGGGATTCAGTTCCACACCTTTATTTCATAAGCACCTCCATGTCAAATATTCTGTCACACTGCCTCCCTGCTGACATTTTGTTGCTGTGTGACAGACGGAAGGGGGTATTGGTGGGAAGGTTCAAACTCTACTGCTGTACCACCAACACTCTGACGCTGTGGGACAACTTATAAGACAGGAGGTGGTAGTTTCAGAGCAGTCACCACATTAGATGCTAAAAGTCCAACATGAGATACTGAAATAGTTATATAACAGTCAAATAACGTTCCTCAACTTTTTCCTAAATATTTAGCTTTGAAAAGAAGCAGAAAATTTTACACTAGCCATGCCTTATTTTGAAATTTTGTTTTGATTTTAAATTTAAGTGAAATTTAGCTTTGTAAGACTCAGTTCCCAGTCAGAAAGTTATCTGTTAGATCCAGTGCAATATGAAACTAATAAATTACAGTAGTGTAGGTAGAATTAAATCATTTGGTGACTGAACTTTGGTTTTAAACTGGTTCATTCCTTACTCATTTAAAATGGAGATGAAAGTACTATGCATCATAGCAATCAAGTGCATCCTTGAAATCTCTGTTCTTGGGAACTCTTGGAAACTCAACTATCATCTCTCCTTTATTTAATGTTAGTATGTGGAGGGAAGATGAGTTGAGATGTGAAATAACTCTGAAACTAAGATAAGAAAAAAAACATAAGAAACAGGAGGTTAAAAACGACACTTCTAACTGTGGACAGTTCTCAGTTCAGGAACGTATACCTCCTTATCTGAGAGAAGACCATGAAAGGATATTAACACTGAGGAAACACTGACCCTAAACAGCAACATGAGGAACAGACAGAGGGGAGAGCAAAATATAGTAGTCTACCATTACCCAGCACTAGCCCTGGAGGTTGTTGCAGAAAAGGATCAGAACTAAAGCCCTTCACACAAAGTGATCAGCTGGGCAGGGTGCTGTAGGAGGAAAGCAGGCCACAAATTGTGGCATGCATGGCTCAGCCAGAAAATGTTTTCTCTAATCATCAGACAAGGCTAAAATGGGTCTTAAAGGTTCGGGCTTGAGCTTTTCCAGTGAACAGAACTGCAGGGGATCAGAAGTTGGCTCCACGATGCAATTCCAGGGCTTTGCCTTAACCTAACTAACCAGTTCTGCATCAAAAAAACTTAAAAGGTTAAACGTGGCAAGGAAAAGAAAGCCAGCAACACCACAACTCCTGGGTGCTGTTTTTGCAGTTTACTGTTCATTGAAAAATAGGGGTTGCTATAGCTACATAACACAAGTCTGAATGACTCATGTTATGTCCATTCCTCCCTTCAAGGAAAAGAAAGAGTTAATTGCTATTTGTAGTTTCAGCAAAATAAACAATGCAAGCCGTTATATCAGAGGCTTAATATCTTTGAAAGGTAGAATGGGCCTCCAAATATTTCACTTGTCTGTGCAGTACTATCTAGAGCTAGAGAGGTCAGGGCAAGATTAGCATCTCATCAGTACTGCCTGCTGACCCAAGACATACAATTAACTAACTTTCAAACATCCTGGCTAATTAAATGAACACTAGAACAGTAAATTAGGATATCATGAAAAACTAATTGTTTTGCTGGCCATAAAACTAGAGGCAGTGGCAACGTACCATGTATTTTCTCCTTCCTAAAATATTGCCTCCAACAGATATCTTCAGAAGAGAAATTGATTGCTCAAAGACTTAATTCAAGGTGACGTTTTCCAGTTTCTGCAGAAATACTTGGAAATCTTTCTGACTAATTATATAAGCATGATTCACAGAAATTTGCCTCAAGCAAATGTTACCTTTTTCAGATAAAATTGACAAAATACACGGTAAAACAACTCCTTGGCAGAAATCCCAGTCCAACTATCAATCAAAATAAATAAAAATGAAAAATCTAAGAAGGCTGTTTTACTGCAATAGTTGATCCCTGTCTCAACACTGAGGCTCACCAATTTCAACATGACTTCTTTTGTGCATGTGAACATCTCTGTGGTTTTGTGCACAATTAAGTGCTAAAAGATACAGATGAGCACAATACCTGGATGTTTCAGTCTCTATGAAATCCAAGAGATCTGTGTTCCTATTATAATCTGTTTTGAAGCTTCAGCTCAAATGCTGCTAATAAGGGACTGACAAGTGTTCTTCTAGCATGTAATTCCCACTACTCAAGTGCAGCCTGTTTAACAACAAAATACCGAGAAAGTGATAACAAGACAATTGTTGCTGTTGCAGGTTTGCATGCACAACATCTCAAAGAATGACAAAATAAGTGTTTTGGCAGGTCTAAATAAAAGCATTCCAGGTGCAGAATGAAAAAGCAGAATGTCCTCTTTGTCCAATTCCATTTGTCAGAAAGATGTAACAAGTGTTGTTATAAATATTACATTGTGATTTGACAGCACTTATAAAGGAAGGAGAAGAATTTCTATTTCAAACAAAACAAAGAATTTGAGTAAAACTGAGCTTAAAATTCTCGCTGCTAATATTTGAAGTTACACAACCCAAAGTAATTTTAAATTTAGCAGATGGAACTTTCTAATAGCAAAACCCAACATGATTAATATTTAAATACTATTGATCTCTAAAGTGTTGAAAAAGCTGAGACCAAATATTGTAACCATAACTAAGCTCAAAACACAAGAGTATTTCAACATATGTTTCAAACCAAAACAGAAAGTGAACATTAAACATTATATAGAAGAAAAACAGTCATATAAAAGTGCCATTACTTTAAATACATAGACACAAAAAGCAGTTTTACTTAAGGATTCTATTTAGAAAAGGTAAACAACCATTCTCATATAATAGAATGCTCTGCGTTCCACATGACACCTGAGGTGCTAAATTGCATAACTGAGGGGCAAGAGTCAAAAGCTATTTCAGTATCACGATCTCTGCCAAACTTGAACATAGATAAAACTTGAGAAAGGCAAATCAGTATCTCTTTGAAGCCCTCAGTCATCTTAGCACATCACGAGTCAAAGAATATTGTAACTCTCTCACCAGAAGTACATTAAAACAGAAGAATGGATTGCCAATTGCACTAAAGAAATATTTTGTTTCCTCACATTGCTGAGTTGGAAATAAATGTTACTTTTTCTGATGGAAAATTCTTACAACTACAGGAGATTACGTTGAAAGAAATACTGTTCAAGAAATTATTTGACAGACAATCACAAAAAAAAAATCTATTTAAAACTGATGAGGTTTTCAGGAGTACTTAAAGAAAATGTAGTTAGCTAAGCAGGGGTGCAGACACACAAACGCATACACACCACAATTCTTTCTGAATTTATCACCTACAGTCTCACCTACTCATTTGTGGACCAAGAACTAGTTTGTCAGTTAGAAAGCACTACTGAAATCTCTTCTCGTTCCTGGAAAGGAAAGATGAACAACACAAGTGCAATCCTGCTTTGTAAGTATTGATGAGTGAAAGTTCTGATACGGTACTTAACAGCCAGAAACTCTTAGACCTGTAATCATCTTCAGGGTACTTAATAGGCTTAACTAGTGCCTTTAAATATCAGCTTCATACAAACCATTAGCTGAGTCATAGATCTCTGTGTAAATGAGTACCCAGGAGATCTGAACAACTCTTGCATGATATTTTTGAAAGCTGAAACATGCCTTTTGGAACAAATTTAATTCCCTAACGTTAGAGTCATTGCAGGCAGGTGCTGAAGACAGTAACTATCAGCTTCCTAAAACTAAACAGAATGGCTTACACAGGTATGATCCAAAATAGTCACACACACCATTAACAGGGTGACCATAAGTGCAGATAAGTGAAATGTGATGCAAAGTGACTGTTGCTGGCTCTAGGACAACATATGAACTACTTAGCCTGAGAACAAGACGCCTGCAAACTCTTCTTCGGAGCAAGCTTCTGCACAACTTGGAGCTGTATACCTGTGAAACAGCCTGGTAGGCTACACGTATTTGCTACTGCGTAGGGAGGCAGACGTAATTCTATTCTTGCCCATATAGCACTTGGGGTAAACATACAACACATTCAACCTTGTATTCAGACACAGTTTCCTAGACTTAAAAACTGACTGAAAACGAGGGAAATGCACATAAAAATGGGGAATGTATTGTTTCCCTGTAGATCTAACCGCACTCCAAACATCAATTGCGCTTCTGGTACTACAATATTTATCTTGTCTTGAAATTTCTTGAAGGTATTCATTTCTAGAGATACTCTTTATATCTTTCATTTTAATTATAGTTTCAAGGTACTTGTTAACCCACAATTAGCACAGTGTGAAGCTGAAGGGGAGTATCACTTGGGCCCAGAATAACCTTGTAATTTTCTCCTTATTCTCAGCTTTCTCAACTCAGAGGCTCCAGATTGTTTGATTCCATTTGATTTTTAGCCCATCGTGAACTTGACACAGTTGCTAAGATACAGATCAGTCTGCACCATGTTGATACAATATTATTTAAACACTTGAAAGGGCAGCCTAACAGATCTCTATAAACACACATCCCCACTGTAAACTGCCGAAACAAGAAGCCTGACAGAAAAATTAAATCCAGGGTATTTCAGAGATTTCCACGGATGGCTTCACAAGCATCCACCCACCACAACACCTCACACCACACAGCAGTGCTGCCACCTCGATCTAGACTCAGTGTACACACGCAGCCCCTGGTGTGATGCCAGCAGCTTTGTATGGAGTGAGATTCCTTTCCTGCAGCCAGTGTCAGAAACGTGCAGGGAATCTGATGCAATGTTACTTGCCCAGGGGCTCAGAGCTGGGGTTCCCATCTCATTGCTGGAAGCGCCATGCCTTCATTGGTGCAGCAGCCAGCCCTGCTTATCACCAGAGCCTTGCTGCACCACACACTGGTCAAACAAAAATTAGAAGTTTGCCCATTTACAAAGAAAGACAAGAGAATCACACAGTCAGCATAAAAATACCAGGAGGTACTGCAGTATGCCCTTATGTAATTAACATTTGTCTTCCAAGGCACTTTTTAGATTGCACAATAACTGTATGGTAAAAGGGCTACAGACTTTCTCAGATGCTGTTAAGCTGCCCCCACCAAGGCACTCAGAAGTACAAAGCAGCCCTTTTTCACAGCAGACTCCATGACAAGTTCCTCAGTGACTTTTGCAGCTCAACCCCAGCCCACAGCTGCTGCGCCACACATCACCCAACACGGCAACCTCTGCTTCCATCACAACTTCTGCATCCAACAGCATCCCACAAGCATCCAACGAACTTCAGCAGCTACATCAACACAGGACAATCTTACAACGTTTTTACTTAGTGGGTGACAAGAAACAGTGACTTCCATGCCAATTTCCAACTTCCTGAAGCTAGTGAGGAGTGTTTTGAGGGCAAGATGTGCAGACATTCAAAACACCAAGGCTCCAAGGGTCAGAACTCACACTGGGTGCCAAAGGCACTGGCCTGGTGCAGCCACTTCCTGCAACAAACCCAATAACCACAACACAAATTTTCAAAGATAAAAACATCTCAGAACAATATAGGGCCTTCAGAATAAGAAAATATATATTTGTGTTTGCAACATACCTGGGAAAATCCAGAATATTGAAAGCTTCAGGGCTGTTCAGGGCAAGGCATAAGTGAGAGCAATGCAGGTGCTCCAACTACTTGAAAATCATTTGCTATTTACTTAGCTAATGCCTCTTTAACCCCTCTTTTGGAAAAGTATACTAATTATGCCAAGTTTCTTTGCATCAGCTTTAAATTACAACAGTATCTTTGGCTGTTTTCCTGGTGTTATTTAGTTGTATTATTTACAATACTGGTAAATATTTATTGTCTCCCTTTTATTATTACTTCCTCCACTAGAGCATATCCAGCCTATTTAAAAATTTCCTATTTTTGGATCAAGCTGCAGGTTGTTTTTTTTCTTTCAGTGTTTTATCTTCTCTATCTATAATTGTTCAGAATGTCACACTGATTCTACTTCTACCTGTCTCCATCTTTGTCTAGCTAATTCTGTCCATTCTGCAAAGCATTAAATCCCCGGTAAGAATTTTCTAGTTAACTGTACTTCCCTTTCTATGCATTTATCTTTCTGGTCCAAACAGCCACAACATCTAGAGCAGTTTTTCCATGGCTACATGGCTTTTCATTCAATCATTAAAACCATGCCCCTCCACCAGCAAAAGTGGAAAGCAATCCAAGTAATACTGTCCTTAGAGACTGGGTGATATAACAGCATCAAACCAGCAATGGTGCTCATGCCCAAATCGCTGTATTGACTTAACTGTCTCATGCTTCAAAGATGCTGTGGGCACCTCTCTTCTCAAATACTGACTGTATTTAAAAATAATAAAATAAAATCATTTGCTTCAGTAACTGTGGAAGGAAAAGCCTTCTGCATCACCCAGCTATGCAGGCATTCTCTGTTGTCTTCTCCCCAGCAACATCTCTGAACTGAAAAACACTCTGTAAGCCAGAAGAGTAGAAAGATGCAGAATAGTTTTTAATGAACTGCTAGATGACAGAAGACATTACCAACTTCTGATGCCCAAAGCATTGGGGTGTCTTTGTTTCTTTTATGTCAGTGGGCTTTGACAATTGCCAGGTCTCTTGTGTCAGGAATAAATAACCACAGAGAAGCCACTGAAGTGGAGCACAGAGAAGGCATGCAGTCGCAGCAGAGAAGGCAGTGGTCACTGGTACAAGGGCCTTCAGCAGAAGCACAGAGAACAAAAAGTATTCTCTAGTCCTGCCATGATCTCAGCAAACTGTGGAAACCTCAGTAAATGAGAACCTTACAGAGACACAGGATGTTCCAATCAACCCATTCTAGGATCTGTATCACGCTACTTCATATTTTCACCACTTCTGAAGCAAATAAAGCACTAAGATCCCAGTGCTTAAAAGAACATTGCACTCAGCAGACACTCTTCATGCTGAATTTATCATTAGTAAGTACCCCCACATGTTGATAGTCCACAATGACACACTTTAGTGAGGAGTTATGAGGAGAGCTATAATGTGAGAAAAATCAATAGCGTTATATTAAAACGCTCAGCCATGAAGGAACAATCAACACTTGAAAATACCAGAAACAATCAATTCCAATAAGCAGTTAATATTAGGTAACAAGGCAGCAAAGCAATAGATACAGATTAAGCTGATGGGAAAGAATATTTAAAGCATTAATTAAATACTCTTAAGTTTACCATCCTTTGCAAAATTGCGAATTGCACATAAACACAGGGTTTACGTATTTTCAACAAATTATAATTTTTAAAAAGTATATACTGCAAGATTCTTTGGGAGTATGTGATGATGTTCCTCCCCAAAGCGAAGGTAACATTGTACTCCCAGAATGAGGTTACCAGCATGAGGAAATAAGTAAGTTTCTAAATATGTATAAACTACATTGTTAATTTAGGATTTTGAGCTGGAGTTTCTGTAACAACTTTCGAAAAAGCAAATAATTCTGTTTTCTTATTCTTTTCAGAGGCACTTGGAATCTGGTATCCATTTTCTTGTAGCATGTACATACAAGTGATGGCAAACTAAGTAGTGCCTTTTCTGTCTGCAAGATGCAGATAGTAGAAAATGAGACTACATTTAAAAATGTGGTGGAGAAATATCAAGGGTGAGGTCTCCAGAGATTTAAAATACACTAAGACAAGTTGATACTGGGCTCTCATTAAGGCTTTGCTTTACCCTTGACAGTATCAGGCAGCCAATAATAGCCTACCCAAAGATAAATCAAACTGGTACAAAATAACTTCTGTCTAGGGTAAATCTAAGAGTGCACTTTTCTAAGCCAGTGCAGCAGTAAATGCAGCACTAATTATTCTTCTGTTATATTATCAAGTGCTCTTCAGTGGAGATGCAATTTGAAGGACAAAAGATTGTCACAAGCAAAAATCCCAAGTCAGCATTTTGCCTGATTTCCTATTACTTTGTCACGGAAACAGTATGAAACTTCCCAAGACATGCCTTGAACTATCAGAATATGCAAGTGTTATATTTCACCATACTGAGACACCAAACAACTCTCCCCTCCCAGAAACCCACTAACCTCACCCCACAGAGCACCCATTTATCTTGTGGAAACACAGAGAAAGGAAAACCCAAGCAAAAGAGCGCTACATATTAATTGTTTCTCAGAGAGAGAGAAGGACAGAAAGATGATTTATATGCAGCAGAAGTCTGTTAACAAAAAGTTATGTCCCTGTGGAAATGCAATAGGCAGCAAGAAAGCTTTCTTACAGAAGCACAGAAAGCTGACGCTCAGATGTGCTTTTTTATGTTCCTGAAGGTGAAACTATGCACGGATTGTGCTCACTTGGATTAAAGCTTGTCAAAATGTGATATTTCTTTTTCGATAGCAAGTCTCAAAATATAATGTGCTTGAATGCCCAAACCAGATGGAAAGTAATCTGATTATTTAACAAATAATAATAATCAGAAGTACTGGTTCCTTCCAAAAGGCATGAAGGGTTTTTATCATTTCTCAAACAGACATTGAGAGCACTACTGTAGACAGCTTACTAGAGATTTATACATCTCTATCTTCAGATATAGTCATAAGTGATGAAACAGAGGGAGCTGCTGAGTGTAAATGAAATGCCAGCAAGAGTATGAGGAAGAATTGTGAGTAACTGGTCAAATTCACAGCTCCTGGCTGCCTACGGTACTAAATCATTGACAACTGTTGGCAAAAATCATTCCAGCATCAATTTTGGGAACTACATACAGTACCTGTTTCTGAAATGCTCACACAGATATCCTGGTCACACACGAAGGCACACACTCAGTGCCAGAGTAGACCAGACTCAGTTCCTCTGAGACGCTTTTCTCTGATACATTCATTCTTTTGATGCTGTCTCTAGTATTTACCCCTGCTTGACTTGCTTACACTGCTTGAAACGCACAAAAGAGGGCCCATAGCTTTATTGTTCTGAAGCCAGCTGATCTTCCAGTCAACCTAGAACAGCATCTGCTCCTGCCTAGATCAGAAAGCAGCACCCAGGGGTGGCTGGCGCAGAGAACCCCGCAGCCTGTGCAAATCAGCCGAGACCGAATTCTGCACGGATACCATCATCTCAGCCCCACTTCCCAAAACTTGCTCCCGATGCCACCACGTGCCAGCAGACCCCAGCTCACAACAGCCATCTGTAGGCAGACGTTCCAGTGCCACTGACCCTCCTGGAGCTCAGGGCTGTGCTCCCTGCTCACCCAGCAGGCACTGCCCAGGCCGGGCACGCACTTGCCGTTAGGAGTAAGTCATCCTACCAGTTTTTTTCTGAATGTAACTTTTGTCACCACATCACGAGCTCCTCACGGGCAGGGTAAGAGCCAGGAAAGAGATAGCATTGGTTTCAGATGTCTCAGACAGATAACACGGAAACTCTGAGACATCTGAACACAGGCAGAAAATAAATGCCTCCGCCTGCTCGGTAAAGAACATCTCAGCCTCTTCACAGAATAAAATAAACACTCGGGAGTTTCAGTTGTTGCGTTTACCTAACAATGGACAAAACCCTGAATTGCTCAGGAAGGCAAAGATGTCTTCGGTGGGAGCTGAATTCCACCAGAGTTGCTCTGAATTACACTCACATTGCAGAGAGCAGCAAAGGCTGAGTTTCCACCGCCCCATACCTTGTAGAAGCATTTACACTCTTCAAGCGGACATAAAAAAGCGTTACCAACTATAAGAGCACCATTTAACACCCACTTTGCAGAGGTGCTAATGTCTAAACAAAGTATAAGGTCACAGAGCACACGGCCAGAGAAATTCAATTGGGAGCGATGCTGAGGAAGTGCAGCTCTCCCCTCCTGCACCGAGCCCCTACCCCAGTGCACGGTAGGAAATAGGGTTATATAGCTACCCCGACCAGATAACCCAGGGAAGGGATTATTCATAACTGAAAAATAAAACTTACCCCACTCTGAAGAAAAGGGCTCCCTGGAAAACTCTAGAAAGAAGCAACCTGTGAGCAGAAGTGTTCCACCCTCGGCTGCCAGCCCTTATCTGAGGTCAGGACCCTCGTCCACCCCTCCCAGCTGCACAGGGGCATTGCTTGCACCTGTGCTGGCCACACCTCCCCACCAGGTGCTCAATCAGTGGCTCCGGCCGTGACCTAACGGTTCCCATACACAGTGCACCACATTTAGGTGGGAACACCAAGGGATTTTTCAGAGCTTACCCTTCGGTGGGTGTCAGACATGCTGTAGAGCTGCATCTCTCTGGCCTCCCCTCAGCTGGGGCAGCCTGCGAACGACATGTTCGGGTTCATCAGCAAACTTTGAGGCAATGGTCTCTTACAGCCATTCCCCACAGGAATCCTTGTCTTGTACAACAGGTTCCTGCCACGAACCCTGGGCCTAACTTTGAGCTCTGCTCCTACAAGGAGTGCTGCTTTGAAATCCTGTGCCAATCAGTTACAACAGGTTTATGTGAATGATAGTTGCCCACAGGAATCCACCGTGCCCCTGCAGTCCTCTGAAATGGCAGCACAGATTGAGGCTGAGTGTATCCTGCAGGCAGCAATGTGTCCCATGCAATTCCCATCAGCACAAAGCTCAGTGGGTGATGCTGCAGAAGAGCTGGGCCATGATGGCCCTGCCAGCCACAGCTCTGGCTGTGGGCTCTTCTCAGTAACTTTTTGCACTGGAGCCTGAAATGTACCATTGACTATCAAGTTCACCACTATCTCTCACCCTGGGGCACAGCACAAGTGCCCATCTCCCAGCAGGGCAAGCTGCTCTCCCTGCCCTCCTGAAGACAGGAGCCCTCTGTTGCAGACACCTCACACAGGCGGGAAAGCACCCTTGAGGCAGCAGCTGCCTCTCACCCAGCAGCACCGAGGCAATGCATCCAGCACCCACCAGCCTCTCTTCCTCACATAGGACCCTGCAGGCCTTCCACACCCAGCCATTGCCACCAGAGGCAATGGGCAATTGAGGGCTGATCTCCCTTTCACTGTTCCTGAAATGCATGGTGTTTTTTTATTTTTTTTTTAATTAGCATTACTTTTTTTTTTTTCCCTTCATGTACACATCTGTAAAGCTGTGCATCTGTACAAGCATAGAGCAGCTTAATCCATGCACTTCACGTTTCTTTCAAGTTTAGAAAGCATTGCTACTACATTCATATTGCATCTCCTGGCCTGAACATCTAGTCAGGTGGTAAGGAAACCAAGCAAGAAGTCCTGCTTCCAGAAAGAGAAGCTGCCCCAGTCCCCCACTTCTCATTTCACTGCTCCCAATCTAAGGGCCAGGCAGAGTGCAGGTACCCACCAGAAAAAAAGCAAAGCTCCTGCACTCCTCTGCCATCTTCCTGGGGGCTGGGATAGGCTAGCGCTGCTCCTGAGCTGTAGTAGTCTGCTCAGGAGGCAGAGCTGAGAGCTGGGGAAGGAAATTTATGGGAAAAGTAGTCCTTCATTTTAATACACACCATTACATTTCTTCGTGGGCCACGCTGATTCCTGCCAGCTGCAGCCAGAGAACCTCTCCCCTCACACCTGTTTTTAATATACCTCCTCTTGGGGATGGTTGAGCCCAGCAGACACTTGACCATCAGCCCTGGGCTTTCTGTTGACCTGCTGCAACTGTGGGCACATTTGCAGCTTCTCAGTGCCTCTTGGTTTCATCTAGTCTTTGCAGCCACTCGAATCCCTTCATGAATTTCTCTGTATCTACACTCAGAATGGCACTGGTAAAGGCTATTATTTAAAAGGGAATTGATGGTGTCTCCTGCTTTCTTTGCATGTTTTCATAAAGGGTTAAGGAGAGCCAGCTGAGAACAAGGGAGGGAGAGCACAATGTTAAAAGGAACAGAAGAGGAGAGTGGAACTCTCATTGGTACCTACAAATAAGTTTCCCAAAGAACATTGTTAAATAAATGATTGAGAAGTAAAGGGAGGAGAGGACAAAGAGAGGTGAAAATATGCCACAGGTGGAGAGAGCACTAAAACCACCACTCATCACCACACCCAAAATCGCAATTAAGAGGCGACAGGTGTGTAATTTTGCTTTAAAGGTAAAACTGAACTGAAAAAGAGTTGTTGGCAGGTTTAGAAAATAAATGCCAAATGTGCTCAGTCTTGTATTTGAGCAGTGTTTTTCAGTTGTCTTTAGTTTCTGCAAATTGTATTTAGTTTCCTGCAGTTTCCCTGTCAGCTTTGGCCATAGATCTGAGCAATGTTGACCCACTGCTTTTCTGATGGCTGCTCAGCTTCTCAGCTGTGCTCAGGGCAGGTTACTGGTTCCCTAGCAAGACAGGCCCCTGCCTGCTTTCACTGCTTCGCAGCCACTCTGGCACCAGCTAAGGTCACTCTGAATGACTGTGGCGGGGAAACAGCAGTAACTCCTGCCAGTGTTATTGTGATGGGTTTTAAAATGCAAAAGGAGCAGAAACCCAAGATATAGCACTGCAGGCACCTTTCAGCTTTCAAATAAACTTAGAGCAAATGCAAGTGTAAAACTCAACCATTGCTTTTTATGGTCTTGTCTCCTTTTAATTCAAACCTCTTCTGTTTAAGAAACAATGGCACATAGAAAATGTCTCTGCAGTGGCAAAGCAAGCCAATAAACATATTCTAAAATGGAAAGAAAAAAATCTGATTTTCCCACAATTCATGCTTCCTGCTGTATTTGGCAAATCTTCCCCTTCATTCCTTCAGGTGCTATTGTCTCCAGCAGTGGTCATGTGTTACATGGGGAGGGGGTGGGTGTGGGGAGTCATGCTGGAAAGCCTTTAGAAAGGAGCGAGGAGGCTACAATGTCATTAAATATCCCACTGAACAGAACAGGCCACAGTTTGTCCCTTCAACTGACAGACAATCTATTTTCCTCCTTTAAGTCTGGAGGTCTTTGGGAAAAACAAATACTCCCTACAAAATGTGGTTCCATTCATTTCTAGTCATCCCTATAGGGTATGTCTGCAAAATAAGGAGCCTAGGACAAAAGGCTGGAGTTTGCTTTGGAGGGTGGGTAACTCCTGATGTTGCCGGCAGGGGCTGAGGAGGAGTAGAAGCAGGTAGCAAGGCTTAGCAATGGGAGCGTTACTGAGGAGAGAGGCTGTGCCACAGGAAAGCGCATGGCTCCTGGATGGAAGCTCTTGGAAAGCATTTTTGGGTCATCTGCAACCTGACTCAGAATCAGCTCCCTCAAAGAGCAACCAAAAGATTCCCAGCGGATCAGTTCTACATAGACATCTACACAAACATGGATAGTTTCTTTTTGGCATATTCAAAGAAGCTTTTTCCATGAAGAGAAAGAAGTGAGGTCTCTGTGCTATAGCAAGAATGTTACTGTTGTGTTTGTTTGTTTGTTTGTTTTTTCCTTTGTTCTTTTTTTATATCGTTGCTTACTTGCTCTTGGTAATTTTAAATTACAAAATCTCACCTTAAAAATTCAGACAGAAGATTCTCACACAGAGAGTCCATGCTAGACAACTGAAACAACAACAGAAGACACAGTAACGAATAGTCACAAAGATCAGCATCATTTGTGGGGTTTCCCAGGGGCTCTCCTTTCCCCACAGTTCTGTCCTGTCCCCTGCTGCCCCGTGGAATTCCGTCGGTAGGACATCTGCTGGTTGGTTTTACATCTCGATGGAAATAAAGCTTGTGTCTGGAAACACATAAAATTATTCTGACTTTTTGAGCAGATTTTTTGGAGCCTTTTGGATGGCGGATAGGCCCTTCTTCCATCAGAGCGCGTTCTGCTCACAGGGAGATCTTTGAAGAAGGGTCTTTGATGTGACCATCTTCATTACCAAACTCTGAGAGGCACTTAGAAAAAACAAACTTCTGGTTGCTCTACTGATAAATCTTATCCGGAGGATTTAGTTGAGGATAGCAGTCGTGGCATTAGATGCAACTAGGCATGCAAATATTAACCCGTTAAAGCAATTTGTTCATTGCCCCCAACAAATGATGCGATTACAGATGTGCCTAGGGAATGCTGGAAATATACATCTGTGAGTTGACTTTTCATCCAAGCAATCTCTGGCTAATTCCTAGCGAACAGCCCAGCTTTAGACTGAAACCACCGAATGAAAATGAACAGCCAAATATTTTAAACTATTGCTTTTTATTATAATTACACCGGAGCACAAATAAATAAGCACTAAATTATTGTAAAATGTTGTCAATGCACTAAAGAAAGCAGAATTGATCTTCAAACAACATCTTATTACTTCAGAAGTATCAAAGTACATTTAATTACATCTTACCTAAAAAAATCAAGTACAAAAATGAAAAGAAAATTAATATGTATTTATACTGTGTATATAGAAACGGATAGTAATATATTATTACAGTTAGCCTCTAGCTACTCCTTACTCCTACACAATCCCAGGCACATACCTGACAATTTCTAATGAAATATGAAAAAAAAGCAATATGACATTCAATTTTAAGATATTGGTAAATGTATTACACTGGAATGAACACAGAATGACTTCATTTTATTTAAAAACCCTGTCATTTAAAAACATAGTGCCGTTGTCCACTTAAAAATAAATAAACAACCCGAACGAAAAAAGAACCCATACCATTGTATACCATTTGCTTTGTCAAAAGGAGCAATTAAGTAGACATACATTGGCTAATATACGTAAACACATTTTTAGTGCAAGAATAACAAGACCTGTGACTTTACTGTGCTTTCTTGAAATCACAGTGCACTTTACACAAATTGCTACACAATAATGTTTAACCTCAGGAGTTTAAAGCAAAATAAGTGCATACCAAACAATTTCATATATACAGTCGTCGTAAGTGTGTGTATATATGTGATCTGTATGTATATACAGATTGCATATTTATACAGACTACAGCTTCAATGACTGTGCGTAACTAAGCACCGTCATTCACCCTGTGACACAGAAACTGCTGAGACAATAGGTAACGTGGAGAACATCTGAACAGCATTCCGACGGGATGGTGTGGGCCAGCCATCACAGGACATCAGGCAGCACATCGTGCCCTGGCTGTGTCCGTGACCTTGGGAAACTCCTCAGCCTGAGCCTCACTCCCTCCTCAGTAAAACGATTCTCATGAGCGTGAGGTTCAGTCCACATTTCTAAAGTGCTTGGAAGGTAAGTGCTAAGTTCTATTTTACTTTTTTATGTAGTGTTGCACTTTAAAACAAAATGCCATTGTTTCCATGGGATACAATGGAGGTCTGGAAGCACGCGGGCAGTTATTTAAGGGCAACATAAATAGCGTTGAGCAATAAAAGCAAAACAAGGGGTGGCTTTTATGGCAGGCTGAATGTACAAGCAAGTCTGTGACAAGAACTCTTCAATTCCCTGATCGTTACTCCTACTACACACTGATATGGAAAGGAAACAATATGAAGGAACGCTACTGAAGACGGTACTGAACTGCTTTTCATGTTTGCCGTCCTCCAGAGGCTCTGACACCGCAGCACCCGGCTCACCCGCGTGGGTCACAACTGCAAAGCCAGCACTTGGTGCGTGGCAGTACTGCCAGACAGCAGCGTTTGTTTCGTCACCACACGTTTAGTGCAGGTGGGGAAAGAGCCGAGCTGAGCATTTCACGCGTGGTTATGAGAAGTTCTTCTCTTGCCACCTAACAAGGAAGACAAAGCACTTCTGAATAATGAATCTGTCATCTCAACAGATTTCTCACGACCAACAAGTCATCTTCTTTCCAGCAGATTCTGGAACTTTGCGAGATCTCTGGAGTTTTTCTTCTGCCATTTTCTTTCTTTAAGGAAAAAGAGAATAAGCAGAATGTACACTTGGTGTATGTATGTATTCAAAGATTCCTTCACAGCCTCTGGAGTTTGTCACTTCTTCGGTCACTTTGGGCTGTGAGGGCGTCTTTAAATCTGCATTTCAATTGCGTACCCATTCCTGTCACCATATATCCTTAACGTACAAATACTTAATGCACACATCTATGAGTATATAGAGAGATACATGCATATATACATATATATGTGTGTATACATATGCATATATACATACACAATAATGCTAATATACATACACACATATAAACACACACTTTTATCTTTTTCAGAAATCTCAGTTTGGACATCAAAATATACATTAGTTAGTTATAAAATATTTAAAAACTTTATTTCAGAGGCTGAAAAGAAACTGCTACCGATAAAGCATTACTCGAACTCAAACTTTAGCAATATAGATTACAAAAACCTTCTAAAATTTGTCATTTTTGGTTTTTTGATCAGCAATTACAGCTGTGGCAATGCTGTCAATAGAACTCCAAAGAAAAGCTGATATAACAAGAAGTTTCAAACAACACAACTTTTCTCCTCACAGAATATAATACTAAAATGATTGTTTTAGAGAGGGATTTTGTGCTACCAAATTTCAGACACATAGAAATTTAAATATACAAAATATATGCCATAGATCATTTTTTTTCCCACTCTACAGCAGTACAAGCTTCCCTCGTTCTCAACAGCTTCTTCTGGAAGATATTTCACCGCATGGATTTCACCCTCTTTATCAGCTTAAACCATCTCTTTCTCCCGTTAAAACCAGGAGGTCGTAATTCTTTGGTCATGACGTAATATTCTGTCAAAATGCGTGTGATATCATACAGGATTGTAAGCCAATTACAGAAGCAGCCAGGAAGGTGGCACGGCAGACCCAGGGGAACATGTTCCAGGGCCTCTGCTTCAAACCCATGTGAAATCGAGGGAGCTCTCTGTACCAGCTATCGGGGGGCTGAATGCCAACCTCCATAGGTAACACACGGTAATCTGACACAGGACATGCTGCTGGATTTTAAACTAATAAACATGTAAACAGGTTTTGTCACCCTTCTTTTCTGGACCAAAGACAAATGCAGACAGGAGCCGCGGCTGCAGTGACACGGCTGTAACCTGCTAACGAGCGGGCTCCTCGCCACGGGCTGTACATCGCTCAGTCACAGTGAACCATGGTCTCCACTAGCTGGCTGGATGGCACAGGGAGGAGTTTCTGTTTCAGGCTTTTCTTCAGAAAATTTAGTTTCCCTTGTTGGCAAGCAGCTATAGCTGGAGATTAACCAATTAGGATAAAACCTATGTGATTAACTCTGTGAGAAAACTGTTGCAGAGCTTTTTGTGTTGCAACTGGGGCATCCACATTGAGCGCTCCTATTTGCGTGGCCTGCAGTTCTGCTGTTTCACACCAAAACTCTCTCCCTTGTCCAGCCCTCCCTCCAAAAAAGCTAAGGACGTCTAACAAGCACACCTACAGGTAACTTCTACAGCCCTAGCACCGAGTTGTTTTGTACATTGTCCTGTTAAATATAACGTACAACCACATGCTTTTGTACAGAGGCCAAATCTAGGCAGGTAGGAAAAATAAAATGGTGGTGGAGGTTGAGAGGGAACATTAGAATACCACATAGAAAATAGTTAATAAAACCATATGACAGTAACATTATATAGTAAAATTCTTCATAAATTTTTGAATATATATATATATATATTTCAGCAGTGTTATTAGTTTGGGTGTTTTCAATATACTGGCAAAATATTTACATTCTAATATCTTCTGGATCCAAAAAAATCCTGGATAAATATATATGCCTTAATCCAGTTGGGAACTCTCTTTCGCTTGACAGGTGAGCACTGTATGGGTGTGTTTGTTCCTAGGAAGTTCACCACCTGCAGGTAAGTCTTAGTTAGAGCCTTTGCCTCATTAAGAAAGCTGGCTACCTTTGCACGATGCAATGCGGTGGAGAGAGCATCCTCCACACAGCTCTCAGATTGCAGTGTCCCAGAAAACAGTTTGTTGTTTGGAGTAAGGAGGAGGGCTATATTTCTTGGTCCCGGTATTCTTTTTCCAACTTGGCAAAATAGGCATGCTGTCCTGTTTGCAGAGTCCTTTCTCTGATTTCTGTCGAGCTTTTATTTCTTTGCAGAGGCAACGTTTTTTCTCAATCATATCCAGCATTGTATGGTCCCCTTGCAACCACTGCATACACGTCACCTGTTAGGGGAAGAAAAAGAGAGGAAGAAAGGAAAAAGAAGAAAAAAAGTATACAAATAACTATGTGGCCATAGATCGAAGACATCATTTCTTTTCAAGGTTAACATTACTCTTGAAATACCCATTTGTCTCGGGAACAAAAAATCTCTATGCCAACCAAAGAAACAAAGTCAGTCGTCACTTCTTGCTACTACTCTAAAGAAAAATAAGGGTAATAAACAGTCCCCTTTTTAACTTTTCCAGAGCACTGAAAGCTAATAAAGACTAATGTTTTTGGCAAACTAGCATTAGTTGAATTTTAAATGATGGAAAGGATCTTAAAAATGCACATGGATCTTAACAATGTCCTTCAGTTGTAGAAATAAAAAATTCTATACGCTCAAACCCATGTTTTATATTGCTTTCCAAATCCAATCTGTCACATTAAAAGCATGCTACTAACACTTCTGGGGATCAAGCTAAATATAACTCTTGCGTTTAGTCGGTATTTTTAACATGATTTAATGAACTCCATGCGAATTATGTGGATTAACCTATCCTTCTCTATGATGATATTTCATTAACTAGAAGGCTTCGGCAGTTTAGAAACTCCATGTCTTCACACATGTAGAATATTTCAAAACAGGATCCTGATCCAAAAAAAGAGGTTAGCATATGTTTAGTTGTAAGTATATGTCACAGCCCCGCCAAAGCCTGAGAAAGCTGCTTCATTTGAGTAAAGCAGGGTGCTCACGTGGTGTGTGTGCCTTCAAATGCTTCAGACAGGAACTGAAACCCCAAATACTAAACTCTTTTGAAAGGACTCATCACATTTGGATTACATACTGCGTACCTGCAAACCAGATCCTCTGAGCACACACCTGTAAGTCTTGTGCCATTTCCTAAAGTCTCCCAAAATGTATTTTCCCCAGTGGCCATAAATTTGTAAGTGAATGTATGCCATACACTTGCAGGGGCTGTCCAAGCACATTTCTGATCTTGTCATGCAAATATACATGTACACTAATACTTTGGCAGCATTTTATGATTCATGAAGGAAATGTGTATTCTTATTATTAGTACTCAATAATTCATCTGCATTTCGTTCACAAATATGAAAATGCTAAATGTGAGCATGCGCTGAGCTCCTTGCTCTGGGAATGATCTTCCTAGAAGCCAACAAAGAGAATGCCATTGACTTCTGTAGTTGTTGCTGTCTGCATGAAGTGTATCTCTGCAAAAATGGATAATGTTCAGAATCATAGCAGGAAATAAAACTAAAAGAATAAAAATGAGAAAACCTAACAGAAAAAGTAATAAAGAATGCAATCAAATAGAAAAATAAACAGAAAAGCCCTTTTTTTCACAAACTGGGGTAACAAATGGTTTTTAATGGCTGATAAAAGAATTTCAGATAAAACATCCTTTCTTTATACTGAAACAAAAATATGCTTACCTTGTGTTACACATTAAACAGTACTTTGAAGACCACTTTTGCTCTTGAGCGTTCTGATGAATTGACAGTTACACGGGTAATATATCAACAGTGCACACACTATCCTTACAGCTGAACTGAACATCTTTGGGAAGACCACCACGCCTGCTCTTTCTAATCCAGTGCTCAGTTTATCCCCAGGAGAAGTTTAACACAGTATGAAGCAGGTCACCTGCCCCAACCCAGGACCTTCTCTCTTTGTCTCTTTGGCCTGGTCCCCAACTCATCCCAATAGCAGTATTCACTCCTCCCACCCCTGGTGACTCCGTGGGCTGTGGGTGAGGCTCTAACAGAGGCAATTTTCCTGCCACACTCTTCATCGATGACGCATCACTACTTACGCAGCAGCGTCTTCATTTGGGCTGGCTCCTCCTATGTGGGTCAGGACACGGACAACGCAGTCTGCACACAATTCATTAGGCAACACATTGACAACACACAGTGGCACACCAACATCTGGACTGAACTTGAAGGCAGCAGTGCATGAATGCAGGTGTCCCCTTACAAGCATGGAGAGCCCTTTTCTTTCTATGACCGTCCCATGAGCTAACAGCCCACACTGGCACCAAGCCCTGGCAGCCTATGGCCAAGCATCAACACTGCACATCCAAGGGAGTGTGCTAGGCCACACCACCACACCCTCACCATCACACCACGCAGTGCTGGAGCCAGCACAGCATCTTCTGGTAGCTAATCCTCAGGGGATTCGAGTGGACTGGAGCGTGATTTTGACATGCTAAGCTCTGAAATACCAATTGCAACTTCACAAAGACTGAAAAGGTGCTGCAGAATGTATCAGTTACACAGACACTCTGCCACCCACTGCAAAACAGCCCTTAAAATAAACCTAAGTGTAGACAGCTCCAGAATCCCTTTTTATACTGTCCACCATATTGTGAAGCAGTTAGAGAGTCGTTTACTATGAAGAATTCAAGTATTTCCCTTTTCCAGGACACAGGATTTCAACACTACTTGTGATGGTTTAAACGCTATGTCTGTTTGAGGGCTGTTCCTTTCACAGAGCACCTTCCCCCAGGGCACGTTCCTCTCCCATCACTGCACTCAGAAAATGTGTGTGCAGCATGAAGTGCAGAAAGGAGATGTGGAAAATCATTTGCCAGAATGGACTAAGTGAGCACATAGACTGCTGCTGTGTTTGAGGTACAAGGGAAAAAAGTTGAATAGAGGGAACAAATGTTCATGATCATTATTATTATTATTATTATTATTATTATTGCCCTATTCTAGTGTTAACATGCAGCAAAATAGATTTAAGCAAGTGCATGCCTCTTGAAGTTGCAAGAGGGACCTAAGAGAGTCGTGACAATGATTGTTGCTAACACAAAATCTCCAGCTGCAGCAAGTCCTACACAACTGTGGGCAGCAGGGCTCCCAGGCCAGCACAGCACCTGGCAGAGATGTTGAATCCCACCAGTAATCCATGATGACTTCCACAGGGCTTCCGAGGTGCCTGAAGCCAATATGTGTAGCATCAGGACTTAGACCTACTCCTTTCTGTGGCTGCTGAACCAATGGTGCTCTCATTTCGTGCCAGAACTAATTCTTCTCAAACTCTCCCTCCTTTCTGGCCTCAGTCATGCACAAGGTTGCTAATATCACTTCTGCAAGGGATATATTCAATGCAAGGGACACAAAAAAATAACAGTTACAAGTTAATGTAAAGAAGTAAATCATTCCTAATACTACGCAGCTATACGGACACCCTGCTCCTGAAGGATCCCAAAGTCCCAAAATTGGACATCCACCAAAAAAAGCAAGAAACCTCTCTCACCATGCAAAGCTGTGTTCTTCTGCACAGTTAATTCATCAGCTTAGGAGAGATCAATGTGCTGTCACCTTACTTTCACTATCTGTCCTAACTGTAATATTTTATTCTCAAAATATTAGCAGTGAACCCTATAATGATCTGTCGAATATTCTCAGATTTTATTCTGGCAGTGCCACAGAACAAGTAGTCACATTATAAAACCATCTTTCAACAATGAAAAAAACAGTAACTCTGGGAACTTCAACATTCTCAAAATATTGTGCAAAATGTTTTGTCTCGGAAAATCTGTCTGAGTAAAAGGCAGAGTCCGAAACTTCACTACTGGTGAGTGTTTCAAGGCTTTACGAAGGTCTGAGACAAATCAGCTGAACAAAATCCCTCCGTTACAAAGTGGGACTGGTGTATTTTTATGTGTAGGTGCCTCCAGGAGTCTTGGGGCAGAACATCTACAGGACACGTCCTCTAACCAGAGGTCAGTACTCTCCATAGCTCTCATAGGTCTCTGTGAGTTGCCAGACACATGCATGCTACTGAAGAAGAGTAAAGCAAAATGTTCACGATGCATACAAACCAAACAATCCTACATTGCAACGCCTTTCTAAATGAAAAATACAAGAGCTGTGAGAAGGAAAACGTGGGAACCAGACTGAAAATAGAGTGAACAAACTCTGAAGCCAGGATGTAAGTGTGAAGCGTGGGCTGGATAAATCCATGCTAATTCCCACTCCTGGGGTGCATTGCAGGAAATGTTAAAAGTCCCACGGTGAAAAAGAGTATTTCTAGTCATAAAGTTTGGAAATGTTGTCCATTTTCATCAATTTTTGAGCAAACTTTTCTAATATTTGGATTGACCACCCAACATTTTATGCTCTATAACTTTCCTGAGTGTTTTCTTTTATGGTGTATGAACTTCTAATGGCAAAAAAATAAAAAAAAGTTATGGATCACCATACGAGGGCTTAGACAGAACCATAACCTGTGCTTTCTGTGTGACATCTTGGCTGACAAGTTCTTGCTTTTCTTTTTTTTAATGGAAGTTTTCTTTTTTTTTGGAAGTTAAATCAGAAGTAATAAGAGAGTTCCATGATTCAGAGGTGCTTCTGTATTTTTTTTTTCCTAGTACAGTAGGTTCCCACTTACTGCACTGAAATTGCACGTTATGGGGGCTGAGGAAAATGCTCATCTCTTCTGGTCCTTGTGAGTGTCCTCTCTCTCCTGTGGGACGGGCGGAGGGGCTGACTTCATTTACATGAAGGATGAAGAACACCACATCTCACACATGTGATTGTGGATGTTGTGCAAACACTCTTTTCTTCATGATGACGGCATATCATAAATAAAATGGAAGCCCAACCACCAATGTGAGGCTGTAACAAAGTGATCCCAAACCAACTCAAACTAGAATGAAATAAAAACTTCACTGACATTCGGAGATCAGTAGCAGTGCCTCCTGCATCTGAAAACAAAGTGATCCATGAGCAGTGCAAGCTGTGAGCAGTGCTACCCATCACTCAGCAGAGCCAAGCATGCCGAATTGTCTGGGCAGGCTACAAGGGGTAAAGCAAAAAGGCTTTCTGAGAGCCACTTACCATCCTCTGGGAGGAAAAGGTACTGCCTCCCTCTTTCCTCTTGCCTGTGCTCATACAGGAGCCTCCAAACTCTCTTTCCCACTGAACACTCGATGGTGCCTTCTGTCATGCACACGGGTCCCAGCCAGCTGGCCAGGAGGTGTCTCCAGGGTGCTCCCACTCAGGAGGGTGGCTCCTAGGTGGAGCTGTGTGCCACTGCTGTGGGTGGCAGTGGGCTATGCTAAGTAGCAAGAGTTAGCTCATGGTACATTGTCTGAAAGTCTGAGCTCGACACGGAGATCCTGTTAGCACGCCTTCACAAAAGGGGAGTTGTCCAATGTAAGAGTTTAGCAGGAGTCAAGTTTCTAAGGCTCTGAGCACCAAGATTCTTGCCCATCTGAAGACAGCAGTATACCCACCAACTTCACGGGTCCGAGAGCTTGACTACAGTTTGCTCAAACAGATAGTAAACACCCCTCAAATGTTTTAAAAGCATTTGGAAATAACAAGGCTTCTGTTGCTAACTGTTAGCTATAACCGCTGCACTGCAATTAAATATTGTTACTTCCAGTGGCTGTAAACGCTGGGAAGTGAGCATAAAGCTACAGGCTACACCTGCAGCCATTCCTCTGGCACAATGTTGACACGAAAGATAGTGTAATTTGACCCAGCCCAGTTAGTCATTCACACAGCTCTGAACCGCTACCCAGCTCTCGTGTTACTGCTATATTCAAAACAACAATTGGTTATTAATACAGAGGTGATTAAAAGTAACAGCATGTTCAGGAACACATAGCATGTGCAAGGTGAGCTGTGAAAGCAGACGCTCGCCATGCAATCAGTGCATGGTAGCGCTCCCAGGAGCACCTGAGAACACAATTGCAAATTTGCCTCCAGATGTGCCCAAGGTGTTTTCTGAAGGTGCTCCCCAGCCCCGCAGCCACACCGCCGTGAGCTCTGCATTCCTGTACCCGCACTGCAAGCACAGGCACACACAGTGCTGAGCACCATGCAGTGCTGAGCACCACGCACACTGCACTCTCTCTTCCTTCACGCAAGGAAACTTTCATTTTTGCCTTGAACTGGGAGGAATTTTAACTGAAAAAAGGCATAGGAACATGTACGGATGGCCTGCACTAAGCACTTGTTTCTATAAACTTTGCTAGCAGTACATTTCTGATTGACATACACAGCACACCAGAAGTGGAAGAAAACATGCACTTTCAGCTTGCTCAAGAATTTCCCCCTTTCTATTTCTAATTCAATTCAAGCCACTAAAAGCCAGTTTTCTGTTTGTATAGAAACATCTCTAATGCTACTGGCACAAATCTGGAAATGAACATTTGCCAGTCAACCTGTCGTTTCTGCTGTGGCAGGAATAATGTAGGTGTTATCACACAGTTGTTGGCATCTCAGTGCTAGAATCCAGGTGATAATATTTTTAAGGATTGAGAAAGAATTCCATTCGCACAACAGTTTTAACAAAATATTTATAATCTTGCACCGCATATTTAAAGGATTTCACTGACACCTGCTATTTCAACTTCTAAAATCACATATGCATCGCATTTCAAGGCCATCTTAACATTTGGAGTTGCTGAGTTTAATGTTTTGATTTCCATTATTCTGTATTTCTAAACTTCTGGAAATATGTTTTCTTACAAATGATACTGCTACAGGAAAACAAAACAAAACAAAACGAGACTCCCTGTAAAAAACTCTTCTACCACTTCATGCAGCTCCTGTAATTACACGGTGCAATACACCAAGAGAAGTCTGGGCACCTTTTCTAAATACTGGACTCGACAAAAGATTTATTGCATTACGCTCTGTGGTCTGACTAATTCACTTCTTAAAAGCAGTTAACAAGAATCTTTGGAACTCCATGAATTCCCGAAGACTCAAGATTATGAACAATTAACACTTACCTAAAAATTTTATTAGCAAATTGTAAACCGTCAGCATCTCTGACTGCAGATCTCCTGTGCCATGATTACAAAATGGCAGATACTTTGCACAGAATCAGCACTGCACATACTCCTACGCCTCAAGTTTTCTGGCTACCCCTCAATTTATTGCTGAGGCTATCGATAATAAAAACTTCAAAGGATAAATTCACCACCCTGCACTTTGTTTTCATGCTGGTAGTCTCACTATAGATCTTCTTGACTTTGCATCAGTAACAGATTTGTAAACCTCAATCCTTCTCATCTAAGCTGATTTTTTTTATGCCAAACAACTATCTGAAATGTACTGCTGGATTCGCTGTTACATAACACATCCTGTTAATGCTGGTACGTTTCAAGTAAGAGGCCGTAGTGCAACTCATACTGCATATTTTGTGTAAAGCTGTCTCATGCATCTCATTTACACAGTGGATCATCACAAAGTGCACTTCTATTGAGATTACTTATGAAAAATCAAAGCTTAATGTATGCCTTTGCTAAGCAATAAATGTAGAACTCAAGCAACCCACCATGACACATCCTCTCGTTCACTGCAAAATAGAAAGGAAAATTCAATATTGTATTAGGTCAATCATAGGAGGCACAAAGGACAGAATACCCAGTCTTTGTGAGAGTTCAGTGGTACAGAGACCTCGTGCTAAGTGCACAGCAGTGTAACACTTGAAAGTCCTCAATTCCAGGTTGCTAACCCTGTCTCCCCACCTCTTCCTCTTGCTGAGAATTGCTACCCCAACACATGTGCCTTAGCTGCACATCTACCGATCTTACAAAAAGCAGGGTGGTTTGAAGCAGTGACCTCCATGACTACTGTACCCAGCCCAGCCTACGGCCAAGCACAGAACACCTGTAATTAGTGTCTCTTGCTCTAAATCATGGTAGTGTTGGAAAACAGTCAGGTTTTAAATCTCATGATGAGATGAACAACGCCTCCTCCTTTGAGTTAAGATGTGGCACAGAGCAGCTGGTGGGCACATCCTTATCTCTTCTAGATCCAACCCTTGCAGATTGCAAAAGCTTTTGTGTACAAAGGAGCTGAAGGCAACAGAATACAGACTCTAGGTCACTGTTTCTTGTCATCCACTAGTGACCAAGAAAGGCAGAAAAACTGAACTAGGAATAAAATAAGTGAAAACAGTACCAACACTTGAACTGAGAGAAAGTGGACATCGTGGCCTGGTCTAAAGATATGAAAATGTGACATGGAGAAATCTCAAAATTAATTAGTATCCTCACTTTGTTGGACACCATTTTACACAAGCCAGAAATAAATGCATGAGCTTCAGTACTCTTCCTCCTGATGTCAGGAGATTTAACTGAAGATTTAACTAACCTTTATTGCCGTGACAGTTGAACAACTTTACCAATTTTTCAGCTAAGCCACTAAGTCTTTGCATTTTTTCTAGTATTTTCAAGAAAATGGTTGTAAGAATCATTTAAAATATAATAATAGTAGTATATAATAATAATAGCAAACAATAATAATATTAATCCATTTCGGGACAGTGCCTCAGCTCTGAAAGGGCTTTTCCTTCCAGATCTTCTTGTTTAGTATTTGGTGATCTAAGCACACTAACCCCAGTTTGAAATGTAGTTAATGAACGGATACTGGACTTACAAACTGTACTGACAGCTTCAAAGAATCCAAATGTGAGAGTCTTTTCTGGTACGCAATACTACATCTACTCTAACCTCAGAGCAACATCATGCGATATCATATATATGAGGAATTGCTTAATAATTTATTACCCAAATCTGATTTAGTCATGATTTACTGACAGAGCTGAAGTACAAACAACAAACTTAGACTGGCGTATGAAGATTTTGGAAAGTGGGATTCACTAGGTGCAGTGGTTGCCATATGTTACTTCTGCTTTTCTGTTTTAAAGGCAATCTCCTACTGGATGGCATTTGCTGATGTAGCAGGATGCCAGTTTAGCATTAATTCACTGAGAAGATTGCAACAGACAAAACCTCTAACTGTGGTGTGCTGAACCACAGCTCCATTCATGTGAATCTGTGAACCATCGGGCAGCATGGCTCCAGCCAATGGCAGCAGCTTGAGTTGAACTCCAGTTCAGGTCTCCACAGGAAATTTAAACACCCATCTTGTAAGGAATGGCTGAAGACAATCAGTTATCCGCCAAACATTCTAATGCATGACTATGCACATGTATCCCATGTAACATAAGGGAACAAACAGCCAACTTGCAAAAAACTGTTGTTTTGCTCTGGTTTATGTTTTAAAAGATTGGTGCAGAAATCAAGCAAGAGCCATAATTTATTATTATTATTATTATTATTTAAATAATAATATTGCCGTTGCCTTTTCTCATGTTTTACTCTGTTCTCTTGTGATCCAGACGTAAATTATACAGTAGATATTATGAACTTCAAATACTAATCATGCTTTTCCAGACTGCAAAAAAGAGATGGGCCAACAAGACCCAAGAGACCATTAATCACCATTGTCTTGAGAAGGCTTACGATTGGCCTGGACCACGCACACAAAGCTCACCTAATGGAATCTATCCTTTCCCCATCCTATCTTTTGTTGCCAAAAAACATTCCTTGGACATTCCAGTTGTAGACGATTAAATGGGAATTTGTTCTTGATGTGAGTGAGGTCAGAATTTAGCCTTGTAACTGAATAGAAAAAAATGAAAAGGGTTTTCTATGACATGGTTTTGTTTGGGGTGAAGGTTCTTCATATCAGTGTCTCTGTCACGACACAGATTCTGTACTATTTCCTGCATAAATATTTGTCTTCTAAGATTTTTTTCCAAGTAGCTGCTGCCACTCTGCTGCAGTAATGTACTATGCAGGGAGACTGGTCTGGCTGGACAAGATAATACGATGACAAGATTAACGTTAAAGGAAGTGAATCGATCACTCTCAGGACTCAGACAGAAACACATATGACTGTCACTGAAGCTCTGATTCAATGAAGAACAAACATATGCTCATCTGGAAAATATTGTCCCCTTGATTTACAGGGATGTTCTGCTACTCAAGATAAGCCCATGCCCTTCTGGCTCAAGGCAAGTTAACTGTGCCTATATTCAGTTGTGTGGTGATTAAATAAAGGGCTAGTAGGGGATGGTTAGCTGCTTCAATAAATGCCTAATCAATGGGTATCGTATGCTACTGGAGACTGCAAAGCATAAGAGGCAGCTTGAAACCATAGCTAAAAAACCTTTTCCAAAATGTTCCCATTAGATTGATTAATAAAGGATGGTATCAAAATCTGCTCCTAGAGCTCACCTACACTGCAGACACTACACTTTCCAGGCTGAGTAAGGCCCTTCTCTATCCAGTATTTATATGTGCAAGTCTTCCTTGTGTACAGAACTGGGATTTGCTGCATGAATGCCCAACTGGGTAAGGGCATTTCTACACCGAGGGACACCAGGCCAGCGTAAGAAACAGAATCAAGCTTACAGAGTGTGGACTGTTGTCCAAGATTTTTCAACCATAAATAGCTGTCATGAAAAATATAAGTGTCTTGGCAATTTATATATATATATATATGTATTTACTGAAGACCTGGAAACTTTACATTAATAAAATAATTAATAAAAATAATATTTTAAGGATCTCATTTAAAATACATGACATTTTTATTTTCATTGTTTAACAAGACAAAATGAGAATAAAAGTAAGTTATCAAAAGTGAGTGCTGGCATTCATACCTCTCCATAGTTGGCATACATAGGATGTATATGAATAGCCACACATTTCTAGTGAAAGACTATGAACAAACACACATACATATACATAGGTATATAAACATACTATACATACATACATGAGTGAATATACATATTTATGTGCATACAGTATACAGACGAGAAACTATACAGGTACAGTGAGTGCAATATACTGTATAAGGCTATACAAACATCGAAAGACTCTGGTGAAATGGCAACAACCATGAGAACAAAGCTTGATGGTTTGTGACAGTGCAGATGGTGGGGAAAACCTTGCTGTTCTGCGTCGTGTTTTATGCATCAGGCACACACAGTTCCAACAGAAAACATGGTACAATACATCCCGTTCATATACAGAAAAGGTAAGACAGGTGGGAATGCATGGAGGTAACTGAAATGTGCACGAGCAGACAGATCAGGTTGTTCTACCTAGAATACAGAATGGTTGGTACAGAGAATGCCTATATATAAACCCATGCTTTCATGAATCCATGCCACTTTTATTTCTATTTTTTTTTCTTTAAGAATATTATAAAATTCTTCCCCTGAGTTAAACATAAATACACACAGAAAAGGGAAAAGAAGGAAATTGCATGCTTCTGTTTTTATTTTTTAATTTTTTTTTAACCAAGGCACAATGTCTTTAATAGCGGTTGCAACAGCATTTGAAATAAACTTTACAATTGTTATTGTTCTGGTACTGTATCCTTCTTAATGTGACTATGCTAATTGTCTGCACACAAAAGCCTCAGCACAAGTTTTGAAGTGAATATACAAATTTCAGAAGAGAATAAGCAAATTCATGAGAAATGCCTTAAAGAGAGATTCCCTAAAGAGGAAGGAATGCTACCAAATGAAATCCTTTATAGGCAACTTATGGATACTTAGATTGAAATAATTTCACATAACTACATTATATATTTGTTTAATATTATGGCAAGGTTTTAATCATTTTCAGTAGAACCATGTGCAATGCTGTAGGAGCTGGACACAAAGAACTTCCAATATTTTTTTCTTGTCATAGGCAGGATGGAACGGTGATCTCACTAATTCTGTTTCATAAGCTGCAAGAGGTATAGCTTAGTAACATTTCTTCTGTCAAACATTCAGATTTTTAAGGCATATATCTCTCTATCTCATGCACTGCCCTTTATTGGGAATACTACTGCTCAATTTCTGAGGACATCACATTCATTTCTGCACCCTCATGCACAACACTGACTGTCAAAAATTGGGACTGGCTGGGAGGGCTCTGCTTCAGCTGCTGTCCCCATGTCTGAGCCCTCATTTCAGGGCTCCAGAGGCACACAGACATAAAAAAAAAGTCCTAAGAGAAAAGGCGTAAGTGTGAGCCCTTCGGTTGCTGCCCTTTGCTGCTTTCTTTTTTCACATCTCCTTCTAATTTCTTCTCTTTTTGTTGATAAAAGCATTGCTTGTGTCACAGTTGGTCTTGCCTTTAAGTATGCTGAGAACCTCCTTCCTTTCCCTCACAATCTAGGATGCGCAATGGGTTAGACCTGCCTGTTTCCTTGCCCTCCTGCCCTCCTGCTGATGTTCTGAACATCTCAGCAGCTTCCAGGGGCTGTGTCACTTTCCAGGGAGCAGCCACCCGCATTGTGCTGCTTCGGCCGCCACATCCTTCCCCACACATATCCCTGTTGAGCTAAGACTAGTTTTCAAAGTCCTGAAACACACTGTCCCAACTCAACACGCAGACAAAATCTTCTCACCACTGCTCTCTTTAAAAAAGTAAATGCCTACAGCTGAAATATGACCAGGTAAATAGGTCTGAAGCAGCCCCAGGCTGTGGGGTAGCACTGAGCACAGCCACCAAATCCCGCTCAGGTCTCAGGGCCTGCTGAGGCCGCAGCGTGTGCCTGGGCTGCACAGCACGCGTTTTCCCATGCTCTTCAATCAGTGCTTGGCAGCACAGGACCCAGCAATGCAGTGACCTGCTTCTGCTGCATGACCACACCAGCCAAATGCTGAAGAAAACGTTTTGGGACAGCAGCATCAGGGCTGTCTGCCAACAGAAGGGAGCTCTGACACATTGGCTTCTCGTGCCAATCAGTCAGGCGTGCCTGGGAGGTGAGGGATGATGGATGCAGCAGTCCCATCCCCTTCAAGGTTTGCATTTTCTTTTCCTTCTTCTCTTAATAAGCGTTCTCTGTTTGCAGTCTGTATATTTAGAAACAATCTGTGCGGCTTTGGACCCACGGACTGATTATGTAAGACCAGATTCAGGCTGCAACGCACCATAATGCGATGTGGAGCCGTCCCTACAACATTAACATTCCTGTTGCTGCTCTCATCCAACATGCTGTCAGTGTATTTAGCTGGACTGACGACAGCAGAATTTTGCCATCGTGCGCGCAGAATATTTGTCCTTGCAGAGACAGGAAAGGATGGCCTAAAGTAATCCACGCGCTCCCTCTGGTGGGCACGGGTCTCTGCTGCGCTTTGTGAAAGCACGGGCACAAACCCAGCACACCCGAGTCCCCAAGGTCCTTAGCAGGCAGACTCCCTTGGCTCGGAATGACTCGGATTTTCACACTCTCTCAGGCCAAACTCTGGTCAAATCCAGTATCTCAAGGTAGAAGCGGGAACACCTCACATCCCATCAGCGAGGGGCTATGCTTCTCTGCACTCTGCTCTGGGTTCTTCCAGAGCTGCCCATCCACCCAGGTGGGACTTGGGCTTCTTCCTCCCAATCAGTTGCAAAATTGCCTTCACAAAACTCTGTCTGTGTCTGTATTTGGTTTCTCCTACACAGATCCTCATGACTTCTCCACGAGTGGAGCAGGGTCCCTCCATGGGAGGGACATTGATAAATAGAAACCAACTGTGAATTTTTTCGAACTCAATTTACCTCGTTTTCTGGTGTAAGACAGGCAAATACATTTCATTATGTTAGTGGCTTATAAAACTGAATAAATCACTGTCAAAGATACCGTGGATTTTATTCCATATATATTTTGCACTTTCTAATTTCACATTAAACCAAAGCTTAAGCTTTTCCTGACAGCCTTGTATGTACCAGTCTCTGCAGCTGTTTACTCTCTCATCTGTTACACTGGGCTTACAAATCCATGACGTAAGGACAGGATTTGTTCTGCATATTGTCTACACACATAAGGACTTTATTTATGACACTTAGACAAATTTATTATGGACGTCATTTATGATTCTTAGATGTTATCACGGTAAATTCTACTGGTGAACATGAGGTAGATTTTAGATCCAGTGGCTATCCCAAACCTTACTAAAAGTGATGGTTAAGCAGATGGAGTAATTAAGTTCCTTCAAGTAAATAGCTTCATAAGCTACAATCCAAAGCAAAAAATGGCATATAGAAAGTGCAGATCAAAAACCCACAGGACTTCTGATTACAGAGAGAGGGGCTAAGGGACTGCTCCCACAGCATGGACACACATTTTCAATGAAGAAAAACATCAAGTAGCAAAAAGGGAAAACCATGATCCTGGCTCCAGGAGCACAGAGACAGATCTCAGAGGCACTACACTGTCCGAAGGGGAACATTTGGGATCTAAATTGTGAGAGGAAAACGATCTTCATCATTTGATGAATTGTTCTAAATGTTTTGCTATCCTACATCCAAATTGCATTGTATAGTTTCAGAAATTTTGAAAATGAAATGAGACGGAAGAGCCATACCAGAGTGGTAATTAGCACCGTAACTTGACACTTCTTTTCAATAGGAACTTGATACTGTGTCTCATCTGAGATCTTTAACAAGCACCTCAGGGGGGGTCCTTAATTTCCCTCTGGCCCAGGGAACAGGTGTGACAGAGATTGGTTCTTTCACTGCAAAACCCCAGCACTACTAAAACCATAAAAGCAGAATCATTTGGGTTTTGTGTAGGTTTCAGATGGTGATTCTCAAGGACTGCATCCAGCAAGGATTTACAGTAGTGAGCAATGGCACTCATATATGCTATTAGCAGGTATTAATTCTCTTACTAGTGCACTTTTTTCTTCTATTGCCATTTTGCTGGTGTTCAGACAGGATGAAGGTCTGCCAAGCTCTCCATCTACCGGCAATTACTGTGTTTTTCATAGACTGGAAGTTGAAAAAGAGCAAACAACTGCAGTGATCAGACAGGGAACAACACAGATCATCATTCGTGGATGCTCATTTTTCAGCAGCAGAACCTGTTAAATGGGGCAGCCAGGCACCCGGCCCTGCTAAGGGGCTGACAAGCACGGGGTGTTCGCTGACTGCTTTGAACTCTGGTACAGAGGTGCTGGGAAAATTGCAACTTTAAGCTGAGAATAATGGAAGAGCACAGATGCATTGTTTGTGCTTGGAGTAATAGAGAGCCCATATGCTTTCAGGCACAATTTGCCAACTAAAGCATGATAATGCCAAGTTATCGGGGAAGTTTTTTGTCTAGGTGCCTTCAAAAATAATTAGGGCCATAATAGTAACAATTTAACCTTCTTGTATTCATTCGTTAAAGGGTGAACACAATGCTTACAAAGCGTATAAGGACGATAATATATTCTGTGTACTATAATATGCTTTGTATACACAGCTAAGGCCTGAGACATTCAGAACTGGGCTTGTGATACTTAGCTGACCCAGAACAGCATTATTCACGCACTGAGGGCATGAGACAAATACCGAGCTGCATCGCTTGGGAGCGCTCTGGAACTGTCAAGGTTCAACTCTTAAATCACTTCTCCTAAGTTTCGTGAATTCCTTTCTATGGGCTCACACTGAGCTTGAACTACAGAGCATTGTTTAAGGAGCGTTTCCTCAAGAATGGTTACCCATGACCCCACACTGGGCCTCGCCACTGCCAGCGCCGGGAGGGCCGAGCGGCGGAGGGACGCGGCTGAGGGCCGCCAGGCGGCGCCATGAGCGCGCCCAGCGCCGGGCCGGGCAGCGCCTCGCTAGGCTGCCGCGCCCCGGGGCCGGGAACGCCGCAGCCCTCCAGAGCCAGGCCCAAGGAGCGTGACCTGTCGTGTTACAACGCTGTAACCTCTGCCTGAACAATAAACAGTGAGATGCAAGCCGCACAAGTGTAAAAACGCACCAACGTGTCTCCCTGAAGAGGAGAAACGTTCAAAAACGTCTTTCAGCTGCAGATTTAAAGCAGTCATTGTGCTGCTTTCTGTCTCCTTCCTCGTTTAAAGCACAGAAAAACGTAACAGAAAAATTCTGGTCCCTTGCTTTCAGGACTCCACAAAGCTTGGATTTTCATTTCCTGGAAACAGCTTTGTTAGCGGGTTCAAACACCAAACATGAGCTTTTTGTTGCCCAAAAGACATAAGCTTTATGGAGCGCCTTCGTTTGGGGCAAGATGGTGATTACACAGCGGGGTCGGTGCTGTGAAGGGGCCCCTCTCCCCAATGCAGCACTGGGTTGGGGCAGAGCACGGACGGTGAAGTCCCGTGCCATGCTCCCTGCAGGCCGAGGCAGACACCATGCAAGGAGTGAGCTGAGCCACATTCAGGGGGAAAGGCCACAAAAAGCTCGGCGTTGATTTTGATGTCTTCTAGCTTTTTCTTCAGCACAAGTTGAGACTCCTTCATTCATAGTGCTCTGTGTATTTTTATTCCTTCTGCTAACTTATTCCTTTTAATCTCAGGATGGTGTCTGGATTTAATTTTCATCATCACTTTAAAGCTTAGATCTTCCTTCCTTGCTAAATTTGGAGATAAGTATCATTGGTCAGACCTCCCCACAGGAAGGCACCAGGGCTTGCAGGCATGCTAACCTTCCAGAGGTAGGGACAGCATGCTGCAAGGAGACAGCAGGAGGGGAGCCAGAGTGCTGCCTTCCCACTGAAAAGCAAGGAACTAAGGGGCAGCATGGGAAGAAGCTGCATGTTTGCGGATAAGTATGCAGCTCTGTGCAAACACCTGAAAAGAGGCAGAAAAGCTGAAATATTGCCATCTAACTACCAGGAGTTTTGTTATCAGAGGGTGTATATTCTCTGAGGTTGCAGATCTCATAAACACAGGGATCATTCCTTTAGAATGTGTTGTTATAACATACCCTACTCGGCTCACATGCAGCTTAATACACATGACTTTCCAACAGCTGTTTACATCTTAATGAAAATAAATTTCACTTTGCAAAACTCATTTGCAGCAAAGAAGACTAGAGACAGTTACATTGGTTCCTTTTCCTTAGAATGGAATTAAGCTCTAGCAGTAACCTAGAGATGGCTTTGATGTGCATTGAGAATATAGATTTGAGATGCTCTACTATCCAGCAGAGGGACTTCCACAGAGTAGATTGCTTGAAACATTTTCCACTTTACTAATGAGCATGCTTGATACACAATATATTCTGCACGTGACAGGGACTTTTGAGCCCATCCATAGCAGGTAATCGTTCCTTACTCTGAGAAGATATGGAGAATGATAGGGGGTGAGAAAACATCACTGTACTGCAGTAGTATTTATGGCTCCAAATCCTGTTTACTTTGTACATGTGAACCATTTTTTTTCACTACAGGTGTTTTTTGACATGCCTGAGCATCTGCCATTGCAGAGCGAAACACCTCAGCATGCCTGACACAGAAGTCATAGGCATGAGGCTCAGAGGTTGCAGAAGTAAGGGAGATAATCTATTTACCGAGGCATCCTGAGACTGTATTTAATTTCTACCTTAGAATCCTCACATAATGGTTAACTTCTGTCTTCTTGGGTAGAAATAGAAGACTGGTACTTGTTTGCACTTCAGTATAAAGGCCAAACACAGATAGACTTCCACAGTTTCTAGTTTTATCCACGCATTTCTTTATCTCTAAGATCAAGATGTAACTTTCTTCACTTTCTAGAACTTCTTCCCCTTCCCTGTAGCTCTCTTTCCAGGGGATCACATTCTATGAAGTGTAGACCACTTCTCTACTACTTACATTCCCCTCTTTAGGATACATATTTATATCATGACATGTATTCAGCATATGTAGCTATTTTTCACTTGTGTAGCTCAAAAATATTCTATGCTACTGCCATATTTCAGTTTCATACTCTCCAGTTGTCTTCCTTTTCTACTTCCTCAATTTCTTACATTTTATTCTTACACAATTAATAACTTCAGTTTCAAGATGGTAAACTTTTTTTATCCTTGAATTTAAATGGAGTCAATTTTTTTACTTAATCCAAGGTTGCTTCCAGCAGCCACCTTTCAAAATACCCTTGCCACTTACCAGACATAATATATAGAACAGCATGCTTCCCGTTTGCCTCTGCTTGTCTGGAACTGCTGGTGACCACTGCAGTACATATTTCTAATGTTCTCCAACAGAGATCAGCCACATAATTCATCTCTGCTTATAAACCTTTTCTTTTTATTTATAAGTAATGTAACGTTTATCATCCATATGCCATAAATATGTTTCATAAATACTAGCTAGTTAATCCTCTCAACTCCCACACCAATAAACAAGCAAGAATTTAAGGCACAGAGGAGTTAAATGCCAGCAGTTACATAATTAACCAGTATTTGACTGGAATTAAAATTTAGTTTTTCTTAAATTAGACCTTTCTTGAATTACTAAGCACTGTCACTATTTATACAAATCGTGATGTAAAAGCTTGAATAAGTTAAGTGTTTTGGAAAAACAGTTTGGGATCCTGGATTTGAGAAAACCCACCAATCCAATAAACTCCCCTTTCCCAGATAGACTCCTCAATCTTGTATCCCCATGTGAGCATCATCTGTGTCCATGTCAGAACAGAGGTGAACAACAGAAAGCATTCTCTTCTTTCAGAAGGACCAACTGCTGCTTATGATGTAGTTTAGGGAGCCAGTATCAATACAATCAATATCCGCAGCACATGGAAATAAATACCCTGTATGCCACAATCTGTCAGATTCGGAATGGGCTAACGACCCAGGCGCTTCCAAACACATTTCACCCATCATAGATTAACTGCACATTAAGATAGAGTGGGTGTATAAAGAAAACAATTGAAGTAATGTCTGTATATGCCAAAGAGATAATGAGACTTCTGTCTTTCCCCAGAATCGGGGTCAAACCACACCTTTACAAAATACTGCATTCATAATAAATGGCAAATTAATAGATGGATAGTAAGCAGTTGACAACTGGAGGGGAAGTCTTGAGGGCAGAGAGAGATTTTACCATATTTGTGGTTTTTCATAAAGATGCGCCCATACCGTACACACATTGTTCAATTAACAAGAACACCCTCTACAGTCACTTGAAAATTCCTCTTATCATCTTTGTTCTTTTCTTCTGCATGAAGTGAGGTGGAATTTTCCTCCACGGTTCCAGTGAACCCTGGCTGCAGCTTCTAAGAGGCTCATTATCTCTTCTATCACATCAGCTTCTGCTTTCAAGGCTTATTGTTTAGCTCTTAATATAAACTGAGAGTCTAAAATGCCTTCAAAACACCCAAGGTGCCTTTGCACTGAGTAACCAGCAAATCATCATGTCTGCTGTGAGACCTGTTTTATGAAAAAACACACACTACTTGAACACTGGGATACTCAAAACCTTTGGAAGTACAATTACCTTAATTTCTTCCTTAGATTGAAAAAAAAAAAAAAAAAAGAAAAAGAAAAAAAACACCTTTATATATATTTCTTTTGGTATTTAAATGGGTTATCATTTTGAATCTCTGTTATGAATTTGGTTTTATGTAAAATGCATTTCAGAAATGTGCAGTGCGTTGTGTCCAGCAGGAGGACTCCAAGCCAATACAGTTTTGCCAGTCAAATAATATCAACCAGTATAGACTGGGCTATGCAAATAGAACCTTCCTAACAGGAACTTGACCTTACTCTCCTGGTTTCTGCTTTGGGCAGGAGCTTCTCACCAAGGAGCAACAATAAACTTACATAGAGAATTAATTGCTAAGTATTCCCGAGGGAGTTTACTACTGAGATCTCACTGAAGTTCAATAGGATTATGGGGACTAATTCCTTGAAAGCCAATCAAAAATTCCCCATCTAAATAAGGATGCTTATGTGTGTTAGCATACACACATGAATGTGCACATGTATACAAGTTTGTTTATGTCTGTATATATGCACATCCGCACTCATACACAGCGATGAGCAGTCCCATACATGTACAAACAAGTGACACGATACCGGAGTGCTTTGAGCTTGACAGAAAGTATTCAAATTATGTTTAAGTGATGTCTTTTCTCTAAATTACTACTCTCAGCAGTTAGTTCTGTCAAACTAATAATACAGGTCTGAACAGTGAAATGATACAGTATCAGTATTAGCATATAAAATAAAGGTAAGTATAGGTTTCTCGTGTCTTTAATTCTTTTCTGTTTTCTCTCTATTGAATAAATTTGCCAAACATTTCAATTTCTTTTTCAATGGTCTCCATAGCATCATTGTTTTTGATGGGGGGAAAAAAGGTATATCTCTTTAAAATACAAGGAAGATTTACCCCTCTGGGTCAGTTTTTGGTTCCTGTCAATATACAGTAAATCTAACTACAGCAGACTATTTAATAGTCCGGTAAGTATTACATGGCCTCTAGCTAAAGAGAGTCTAGCTGCCTTTACCAAACAAAACAACTTGCTGTAAGAGCAGTTTTCAGGACAGTGATAAATCACAGTGTAATACAATCATGCACTGAGCTCAAAACAAATATAAGACTGGCACAAATATTATAGTACAAGTGGGAGAAGTCTGTACAAGTCACTGATAAACATTGGTGCAAGTGCTTTAGACAAGACATTCAAAATAAATTTGCACTTAAACATAGATTAAATTTATCAAAGTTTGATAAATTTTAAAGACAGTAAAAAAGTACAGAAAACATGAAAAAATAAAAAATCCATCAAATTCATACAGTACAGTTTTACTACATTTATATGAAGACAGAAAAGGATACAAGGAATTAAGGGCAAAGAAAATTCTACTGGCCATAGCCAGCGGAATTTCATTGCCAATGAGAGATGCGCACACACAAATGCACGCACACACACAGAAAGAAAGACAAGAAAACAAGAAATCATCTACTGTAACAAATGAGAGACACAGAGGTGAGGAACGTTTGGCATGTTGCAGCACATGAAGTCATTCCCGATTGGCTAACGATGGTACCTGGCTCGGCTGAAGATCACTGGCTTGCCTGAGCGGAGTAACGGACGGAGGAGGCACACCTGACGTGGACGCAGACCGACCTAATCTGCAACTTGCTTTAGGCTCTGGAAAAGAAAAGACAGTGTGAATGGGAAGCTGGATACTGCTGCATTACCCAGGATTCCCTTGAAATGGAGGCTCCAGCCTTGGATTCTACTTGGTCTTGGGCATTTTGCTGGATCACGAAAAGCCGGGCTTTGGAGAAGGGGGATTAGGATGGAATCCACTGCATGTCCCAACTTCTTCACTCTAGTGTTTCTGAAAATGAAGTATTAATCATAAAACAGCAAACAGCCTGGAAGCATATCAAGAAGACCTTGTTGCCCTCCTTTTAAGGAAACAGTATTTAAAAGCAGTGAGGATACTTTTGTACCTAGGGATTTTGAATGACACCAGAAGCTCTAGGAAATGTGATGGCAGTGACTTGACAGACAACATGAGAAGAAAGAAGAGAAATCAGAACTTGAACAGTGGCAAATGCTGAACTCATTTCCCAGAACTGAGGTGATTACAGAAGCTTTCAATCAGAAAAGAAAGTTTAATTCCAGAGAAAAACAGAACAGAATCTATCTACATGGTTTTTTCATTTTCCTTCTGTTGTACATGAAAGCAATTCTCAGAGGGCTCACCACTGGTCTCCAGTGCAGGTTACTTCTGTTAACGTACTGACATGAAGCTGATCGTGCAGCTCAGGAGTCTTGGAAGGCTTGTGTCTGAGCTATGCTGACACCAGCATGCTACCCAACAGTGTTCAGCATCCTACATCTTGTCCAGAAGAAACCATCTTTTTCTGAGAAAAGAGTCTGCCTGTTTCTGCTTGAGGAAAGCTGTCGTCCCTGTGCTTCCTGTTTATGACTGAGGACACAAATCCTTGCAACCATGACTTTTGGATCAGATGATTGTGTTCATTCTCCTCAAGTTTACAAGCCATTCTCCTAACCCTACACCTGTACTTTCTGTTCAGTGGATAAATACTGAGACCAAGGACACTCACACTCAGCAGATATTCTTTCTACAATTGTGGACTTTCAATTTTGAGCAGAAATGATAGTGCTTTAACATGAATAAAAAGCAACTATAATACCATGCCTCCTCACAATGGGTTGAAAGAATTTCTCCTATTCAATCTCATGTTTTCAAGAAGAAAGAAAAGATTTATGCCTTCTGCAATCCAGGTCTTTGAAGACCATTGTTTGCTTCTGTCTCTCTGAGACATATTTTCTCATGCCATATTTAAACCGCTGCTTTGTCTTGGTGTGTTTTGTATTAATATCTCTCTCCTATGTAGATCTGTGGGATCCTCATTAGCCAGTGGTTGGGCCAGTGTCTGAAAGGAATAAAACTTATTAATAAAATAAAATATTAATATTAATAAAATAAAAAATAAAAGACACACTACTAGTGTGTCTCTAAGGTCACTTGGTGCATGTTGGAAACTTGAGGGCAGCGGACAGGTCACAGCACATACCAGCAGCGTGCTGAAATGTGTCCTTCCAGTCTCACTGATGCTTTTTCACTGTTGTCTTAAGTGCTTATCTTTATAGGAATTCGGAATTCAATAGAGTGTGGAGAAGAGCTATCCACTTAAGCTGAAGCACTTAGACCAGTGAAAGCATCTGTATGGGTGAATATTCATCAACTAAATATTAATAGGTTGGTTAACATCCAGCTGGCTGAGCAGCAAAAATATTTATGCTGTTTGACAAATGCATTATTCAATTCACTCATTCCTAGTCAGTCTGTAAACACACCACGAGTCAACACGGCAAGAAGCACACAGAAAGGAGCACAAAGATCTCCCCCATAACCTTATATTTTGTATATAATCTGTTGTTTTGCTTTTTTTTTTTGGATTTGGGTAGTTATTTCAAGAGTTTGATTCTGTTTTTGTTCAGATTTCACACTGTCTGTGTGCCAGATAGCTGTTTTTTTTCAGTAATATAAAGATAAGTCTCTCTTCCCTCCTGGAATTGTTCAGGGGTTTCAAAGAGAGCAATAAGAGAGCTTTTTTGGTCATTATTCCCCTATTGCTAAGCAGAGGCTGTTTTTGCTGTGACAAGCAAAATCAGACGCTCTACACGTCAATAATTCCATGGCACTGCTTGCCATTGCTTCTGAGTATTTTTTAGTTTGGAAAAGCAGAGAGAAGTGTCATAATTTCCTATCTGGATACACGTGCAACAGTAAGAGATTACCATTTCCTTGCCAAAGAGATTCCTTTTATCTGGCATCAAAGAAATAAAATCTATCACACACAGATGAAGGATTACTTCCTTTATCTCCCTGTAATATATTTTAGTGTATGAAGGAAACTATTGCAATCTCCATGGTGATCTTCATCAAGAGCAGTTTCTGCGACTGTTCTATCTAGATACTTATTTTTTTCAGTCCAAGAAGTTAGGTTATGCAGTGAAAGGGAAATGGTTTTTTTAATTGCCAGTCCACAGGTCTCTCTGGGAATATGTTTAGACCAAATAAATAGTTTATTCTACTCTAATTAGTGCTCTGAGAAATGTCTTCCTACTGCACGCTACTATAGAAAAAAATCCTTAAGCACTGTTTATCAGTAGCAGTGATGCCCACCTCACTATTTTGCATTCTGCAGCATTGGTTATTTTTTGACTGGACATTATGGTACCAAATTTAACTGGATTTTGAATACAATGCTCATTTCAAATCACTTCTACTTTAGGCTGCTTAAAAAACAGAAAGAGGCTTTTTAAGTCATTTTGTCCACCATCCAGTCACTTGCAGTATCTTCAGCTCTTTGTGTGCTTTAAATGGCCAGTTCAGCTTGTCTGCAAGGTCTGCATAGCAGTACAGATCCTGATTCTGGAATGAAAATGAGTTTTAATATTTCCTGCTGAGAATGTTGAAGGTGGAATCTGCAGACATCTGCACTCCATGATGGACCCATTTGCTCAGGGTCCATGACAGTGTAATGTATCTGGTTCCACACTGATAAATCTGGTGTGGCACCTCAGCTCTGTGCTGCACTTTACTGTGAGGATGTTATCTTCTGGTTCTAAAGCAAAACTGAAAGAGTTCCACAGACTCCACTCTGAACACAAGTCCTGCTCTCCATTCACAACTAGGGGCATTCTGCCATTGCTGTAAAGTCACTCAATGCTGACAAGGGCTAGCAGCCTACCGCCAACTGAGGAAACTCATGGGCATACGTCTAAGTGCTTTACTGGACTGGAGCCAAGGATGTAGTGCACTTCAGCAACCATTAAAGATGCTCGTTGCAATGAGTGGGCAGCACAAAGATTGAATTCAGCAGATTATTCAGGCCAGCTACCTAGCTTCTCTGGTAGATTTTATTTTGTTAGGTTATGCACGAAAGATTCAACTGCTTTATCTCACTGAAGAAACCTCTGTGGTATTATTCTGCACAGCTTCAAATGACAATTCCCTCAGACTGTGCCATTTTATGAAGAAAACACTGCTAACAGCCTGGTCTGGGAGCCAGGTGCTGAGGCAGCACAGTGCTACTAGTGGGTGCCTGATGAGCTAGCTGTGTGACGGCCCTAGGTCACGTCCCCTTATATGTCACCCACAGCAGCCACGAGACACCCAGCAATCCCAATGGTAGGGAATGAGCAAATGTGGCCATGTGCATTGGGAACAGCATTACTGGAATCTCATGTTTAAAGCTGAATCCTGACACTGCCAGCAAGATTACATGGACATAAGCAAGCAGACACAACATTAAGGGTAACCATTTTAGGAGAAAATACCTAACATAGAAATACAGACTTTCTAGTAACAAACATGGCTGCCTTAAAATTGTGTACTTAATTCTTTAAGAACTCACATAAACGGCCTGCTTTCCAAAATCTCACCAAACTGCTGTCATCTTAGCTGAAGATGCAGAAGCTTGGTTGGCTGCATTTGGGGCAGAGAGAGTTGCTGGATTTCACTCAACAAAGCAGAATGCTGAGAAGAGACAAGATTTTATGGAAATATTTTCTATCAGTTTTATACCAGTGTGTTATGGCTTTCTATATTCTTCAGAAATACAACAGCTCTGCACAATTTTTATTTTTGGATCTTAACGGGAAGAGCTCTTTTATTCATCCAAGGAAGACTCCATTCTGCCTATCCTAATCTTAATTCAAAAAAATACTCTGGCTGTCACTTACATTGGAGAAGCTTCTTATCCTGTCACAGTCTCTTCTTTGCACATGAAAAGAGAAATATTGCTTATTTGCTACAGCTGCCAAGAAGCACGTTTTGAATTAAACAGGGCAATGTGACAGGCTGAGAGTAATCACATGCAAAAAAAGAAAAGAAAAATAAAGAAGAAAAAGAAAACATGCATATTGGAATAATAAATCCTGTTATCGTCATAGTGTCCTGGCTGCGTTGGTCTCCTAAAAAAGAAGAGTAAGCTGAAGTATAATTTGAAATTATGAAACCTTAAAAGTGGAATAAACCATATATTATTCTTTCACTTGCAGAAAATATTCAGGGCTTCATGTGCAGAAGCCACTCAGTGCCGAAATAGCACAGCAACACATCAAAATGAACAGCTTTCCTGAAGGAAGCACTGAACCCATGCACAACTCAGTGCTGCCAGGTACCAAGAGGCCAAAAGCTTAGCAGTACTCAAAACCAAACAAGATGAGAAAAAAACATCTGCATCAGATGGGGTATGTTTTAAATTAGGATTTGTTCTGAACCATCATGTTTCAGGTCCATGTCAACAGCTGAGGCAATGAGGTAAGAAATAAACAATGGCAATGCTTTTTCCTTTAGCAATTCTTTCTGTTTTTCTCTGAAGCTTCTGGCACTGGTAGCCATGAGTCTTAGGGCCCAGGACCAAAAGGACAATTTGGCAACCACGCTGTTCCACATGGCTGTAATCCTGCCACTGTGCAGAGCAGTGTGTGCGTCTGCAGTCAGGCTCTGCGATGAGGTGGAGAAGCACACTAGAGATCACACACCTGGTTCACGGCACAGTGGCTTGGTCCCCTCAGTGCACAGTGCCCAGTACTGCTCCAGGCAATGCCTGCACACAGCTTGTGTGCTACGAACATGGATAACCAGTGTAGGTAAGCTCTGAAAGCATTGTGTCCTCGCCTGGACTCCTTGGGCTGGCTAGCCAATACTTCTAGCACCACCTTTAGTTGTCTTAGCTTGGAGAATCCTTGAGGATTTAGTAACACTGATATTGCCTGAGAAGAGCAATTAGAGTTTGGTTTGAGTATTGAGTCTGGGAGTCTTCTCTGAGCGGAGTAGCCCCACCCAGTATGAAGTGTTGCTGTGCCACTACTCCCTTCTTGTACCAATGAATGTGACCTCGGGCTTTGCAACAACCTCTTCATTCCCGAACAGCACGAACTTAACTATTCATTACTTCTGCAAATCCACACAATACTAACCAGTAATTCCAATGAAGGGCAGATATTTACTCCCTTCGTGATTATCTGCAGCGTTTTCAGCTTGAATGCAAAATGAACTGGCTGAATGACAAGCTAATGGTGATTCAAAAACAGCGTGCAAGTGAATAGCCTCTATGAGATATAGAAGGCAGTGCAGTGCCTGTCTGTTACAGCAGGTGGCAATGCAAAATACTGCTTCATAGATGCAGTTAGAAAAAAAAGAGGCAACATTCCAGAAAATACTCTTCAAAGCTCCTGGAGTGAAGTTATCACAAACCTTCTGTTTCACAGATCTCATTTGGCTGTTTGCTAGAATTGCAATGACTTTCTTAAAGGGCAGCATGCCCCCAAAGCACTTACAGTGCTTTCCAAACAATAGGATGACAAGAAACAAAAATTTGCCTTTACAAAGTGTGGGGCAGATGAGAGAAAATCAGCCATTATGTTCAGTGATACCCTTGTGCTTCCAACAGGCTGTGCTCATTCAGACAGACTGACCAACATTTCAGGATGAGGTTTGGAGATGGTTTATTTCCCTGCAGACCTTACCAGTAGGTGCAGACAGAGAATCCACAAAAAACAGATACTCATTCAGACTCTCTCCAGTTCCTCAGCTGAGCTGTCTATTGAACACACATGGAAAGTCCTTTCAGATAATTTTTGTTTCACCACAGAGCAATTCAACCTCATTTTCTTTCTTTCAGCAGTACCTTAACAAGTGCCTGGACCACTGCAACCTAGGAGGCAGGCAGGAAACTGCGGTACTGTGGTCTTTAAAGTACACGACTACACAAAAAATAGGCCCTTTTTTTCTTGTATTTATGCTGTTGGAAAGAGAACAGTGATGATGACAACAGTGGGGATGGCCCTGAATTTACCTGATCTTGTGGTAAATCTAAGTTCCAAATTCCTAGCACAGCTGAAACCAGGACACACGGAAACACTTTCCCGTTGATTCCAGAAAGCCTTTGTACCCATACAGACGGACAGAATCTCTTTTCTTGCATTCTATTACACTTCTAATTTAATTGCAAGGAATGAATTTATGTTTATGTATCAGTACACTGATGAGAACTATACAGAGCGTTTGGAATGCAATGTTCCACCGATTAAAGGTAAGCCACGTTGCTCAGGCAACAGCTAGAGACACAGGGAAAATATCCATGGCAGATGAGAGGCAATATTCATCAAATTCATCAAATGAAATGTCATAAAAACTGTGGGGAGGGGAAAATCATGATCAGCTCACAAATTTTCACCACAAAAGAGGAGTCGATTCAGCCAATAAATATTTCTGTAATATTTATTACCATGAGTCTTTGAAAGTCTTAGTTTTGCAGCAGAAAGTCACAGTAAACTAAATCAAGGCATGATTCAACAACTATTACAGTTTGCAGATGCCAGATCAAGATTGAGGCCAAAATGTTTTGTTTGCTTTTGGAGATCGACCAAGTCTTTAAAATAAAACTAATGCAGAAAGGCTGAGCAGAAGTGCTGTGTTTTACTAAGAATTCACTTTTTAGTTATCATTTCCCTTCTGTTCTGCTTCATAGTGTCATCCAGCAGAACAGAAAAGACTGCTAGACACCTTTGTTTTAGTGATGAGATGTCCTGATATTTTGATGTGGTACCTGTAAACCCAGTCTCTTACCTGTTTCAGCACTGATGATGCTAATAATACACTGGGACAAGAATTCTTCACAAAGCTATGAGCTAACCTGGAAAATTTCTAGCTACCAGAATGCTTTATGAGAACAGAAGAGTAAAGAAGATAAAATAACCTGTGATGGAGTCACGACATTTGCAGAAGTATTTGTTGCTTCTGCAGACAGGACTGTTTGGGGAGCATACTGCAGCAAGAAAAGCAGGACTACACAGCTGGTGCAAATGCTACCTCGTATCAGTAAAAGCTGCTCAAGTTACCTACTGAGATTCTGGTGTAATTTCCAGCAAGGAAGGGAAAATGAGAGTTCCATTATCTCACAGGAAAGCAATGCCCTGGGTGAGGGCTGGGTACCTCTTCTATCAGCAGTGTAAAGACTGATGACTGCCACTGAAAGCCAAGCAGACCACTCCTGAAGGAATGATTTCTTGTTTGAGTAGCTCCTTCATGGCCTTATTTTTACTGAAGCCACAAGGCTTTAGTACTATACATGGCAAGTATTTTTGAAGTGGGTGTTTTTCACAGTCCAAGCAATAAGCAATGAAGTTATTATTCTAAGGGAACTGTCAAATCTCAAAAAGTGACAATGCAGTCCTTATCCAAGAGCTATACATCGATTTAGATGTACACTCATTCAGCAGCTGTGCTTGTCTTAGACAATTTACAGAATGCGATGCACTGTTTTGCACAGCTTATGGCAATTCACTATATTATACATCTGAAATGTGATTGATAAAACGGATAGATATGAATTTGAGACTTTTGAAATCCATTGTCACTTTTCTAGACATTTATGAATAGGTGTAAAAAAAAAAGCTGCTGTGTCCACTCACTTAGCATATAAAGAAGACAGCCGTGTTTCTGTAAAGTACATTTTTGTTACTATATGTGACATCTCAATTTATGAACTCTGAGTTGTCATCTGGGGCATGAGAAGGGTTTTTGTTACAGCATCCCTCTTCAACGTCAAACAGAATTTTTCTTCTTTTAAAACAGCTGAATGGCAAATGTGCATGTTTATATTTCCTGCCACCATCCAATCCTGTTCAGTAGAGCGCACAAGTAGATAGCACAATACTTCCTACTGCAGGAGCTAATGGGCATATTCTACAAGAAATTTGGAAGTCTGAAGAATCCAGATGCTTACTCACCTCTCTAGAGATCCCTCAGCTCATAAGGAGATTCGTGAGGCCTTCCCTGCTCTGCTGTTTGACATACCTGAGCTGTTGCTTCCAGCCAACATGGTTGGGCTGACAGAGGATCTCCCCAGCCTGCTGGAGACCATGGGTGGGCCCGGCGTTCCATCCCATTCCTGAGCTTTCCCCGGCTCCCTGGAAGAAGCTGTCCCACGATGGCCTCCCCTCTCTTTGTTTTCCAGCTTTGGTAGTGGTTCAGTGCTGTGACTTCTGATCTTCAGTTCGTCTAGTGGCTCTACAAAAATACAAAATGTTCGCTTCATCATGGAGTGTCTGCTAATGTCCCATGCTATATAACAATCCTTTGTTCAATATTATAATTGCAGTCTATAAACCATACACCTTTTAGGGGCAATTTATATCATTACTTTTACCATTTAGGCCAAAAATCTATAGTTTATGTTGGTTTCAACACACTTTTAAATTAAAACAATACACAATATAGGACATAAGTAGAATGTGACTTTTCTCTAAGAGCTTTTACATGCCAGGAAAATATTTCTGAAAATGATATCCTATCAAGACCTGTTTTTATTAACAATTTGGGAAAATCATTCAATTCTTTTCAGATGTCATTTCTTAGCAAACAAGTTCTTCTCCAGGCACTTTCTAAGGAAGTTGCCTCCTAAGGCAGTACTGTACAAGCAATGCATGTGCACTCCTCCATAAGCACCAGTACAAAGTACACAATCCACAACTGTCCAGTGCCTGTATTTCAGGTGTGCCCAACACTGTAACCTAGGGAATAAAATGTCACTTGGTTGAAAAGTCCTTGAAATCATAAAATGACTTTCTGCTTGAAATACCATGAGTCAATATAAGGAGAAGAAATTCAAAAAACAATGGAATGTTTTTTCAAGTGAAGCAGTGCTGTCTGGTTTCTTCATGGCTGCTGATTTTCTGTTTCTTTCTTGAGACCCTCAATTCTTTTCTTGTGGGTTGAGCAACGCAGTGGAGAAACAATTAATTCCTGATCTATTCCATCTGTAGCAGTGAAAGTTTCAAAAGAAAAACTATGCACAGAAGAAACATCAGATCACCAAGTCCTAACAGCTAAGTATTGCACCAGTGCTGAAAGTCTGCTTAACTGTTTAATTCCTTTTACTATAAAACATTAGTATGAGTTGAGGATTTTATATGTCATATATAAACCCAAAGACTTCCTTACATGATACACTCAGTTCTATTCATCCATGCTTACAAATCTACCCCTTGATGTACCTTTATTTCAGCGTGTATCCACAGCCTTGAAATTTTCAATTGATACAGATAGAAGAACTTCCCTTGAGCCTTGTCTCAAAATCTTTTTGTGGCTTACAGCTAAGACTGGGGAAAATCAAGTGGAGGGAAAATGCCAGAAGCCATTCACAAGCAAGAAGTGCCAACAGGCCCCATGGGATGCATGCCCCTCCAGTACTGGTCCGGGTGCGCAGCACTGCCAGAGATGCAGTGCCAAAGCTTGCCTCACCAGCCCCTTCCACACCTGATCGACCCCCAGGACAGAAGCTGACACTGCCCAACAGGAACTGTCATTCAGATGGTACCACCACAAAAAAACAAGCCATGTTCCTCCCCACACCATTTAGCCTTGCTACAGGAAACAGCGGCAGAGGCGTATTTCATATCTGTGGTGGATGACAGAGACCTCACCCATGCACAACAGCAACAAAATCTCCTATTTTGGTATTGAGGTTTTTGTCATTCCAGTCCATGGATGAACTTGCTGATGAGCAACAACAGTCATTCTGGAGGTTCCTCAAGGAAATATCATACTGGAAGCAAAAAAAATAACTGTATATACAGTACAGTATGTAACTGTTAGTGCATTTAATGGGTTACTATCAGTTAGAACTGGAAATCTGTGACAAGGATATCGCAACCTCATAGGGACATCACAACCTCCAGGATTTTTTTAATTACTCACAGTAGAAACATGCCATTAGAAAACTGAAAAATGACTCCAGTTTAGCAAGTCCCACAAGCAGCATTCAGTGACATTATATGAAAAAAGGCCTTCAAAAATCAAACCACTCCCTTGAACTTTTAGGTCGCTTACCTACTTTAATGTATGCAAACAGACAACAAAATGAAAATCCAAAGTGTTTGTTTTTCCTGTTTGGTAACCCCAGCAGGGCACGAGGCTGAATAACAGTCTGTACCAATATAACATGACATCTGCCCCTTCAGGAACCTTTGCTATGAGCTGTCTACAGACAGCTCTGAGACAGCATAAAGGGACTTTCAAACACAAAGAGTTGTGCCCAAATTATAACTAGATTTTAGCTGTTTTAGTTACCAACAAAAGCACTCTCATATGGTTATGAACCTTTATCTATCAAAAATAATGACGCACTTTTTCACGTGAAAGATGCATGCATTCTCGATTTTTTTCTTCTTATCAAGAAAACACACTTTTCTTAGGTACCGTGCATGTGGGAAAAGGAGACCTCAGAACACAGTTTCAAAATATTTTGGAACTGCACACAACCATCTCCTCACCAATACACGACTCCATCGAGCCTGAATACCATCCAGCAAAACTAAGGGAAAGCTGAAAGAATAGGAGATGCTTTCAAAAATACTGAATCTGGCCTTAAACATACCCACCAGCTCAGAGCATCACTCAACAGAAACAATTTATTATGTCACTCAGCTGCAACTGAGTACGCTGTGATTACCTCAGTGAAAGCCTTCCCTGTGCGCTTCCCATTGACACTACTTGAGCACCAGCCCTTGAAATCTCACGTGCTCGTGCAGCCAGCCCTTAGCTACAATGGAAACACTCAGGTTGAGTGTGGAGCTAAGGATGCGTCCACTTCAGCTTACTCAACAAGAGAAGCATTTGTACTCGGTGCTTGATAAAAATGATTTGTGCATGCTTAGCTTTATTATCAGCTGAATCAAAGTACAGCAGTTCTCTGCAAACAGCTGCAAAGTACGGGAGTACTCAGGCTAAATAAAGAGTTGGCTTATAGTCTGTTTCTTTATAAGGTGCAGAAAATCAGTCTTCAGCTGGCTGTCTAGACTTCGTAAATTTAAATTCTTTCGGGGATTTTCAGTTCTCAGTTTATCTGAAAAGTAATATATTCTAAAAATGAAAAGCAGATTTAATCAGATTATAATGCCAAGCAACGCGTCACCAAGCCTGAATCATTATTATTTGGTGATCACTATCAATAACACTGATACACACAGCCTGTCAGTGTTTTATATACTTTTCTGTAACATTACTTTCCTGCTCGCTTCAGAATATATTAAAAATTTTTCAAAAATTGCAATGTTTCCCTTTTACTCAAATCATTCGTGGGTGATTTTACAAGAATTTCAGCTTCCTCAATAACTGTCAGTGGAAATCACACTTTGAACTCAATAAAAAATTCCAGTGCTAGTTCTCACTTGATTAAAACAGTATTTCACTTCCATCACACCTGTGGCAGCTCCAGAATGCAAAAAGCTGCTCTCCAGGTCATGGAGCAACACTGGGACCTTTGGGTGACTCTCCCCATCACTTGGCTGCTTGGATGTTTCCATGCTGTTGACTACTCTGTGCTGCAGAAACAGTCCTACAGAGCAAGCTCGGTGGCACAAATTGCTGTTTCTCATAAAAACACATTCATTACTTTATATTTCTACTCACGCTGACAGGTGCGAGGCACTGGCGGAAAGCAGAACGTGGATGTAGCTCCTGGCTGTTGTGACCTTACCACAGTCTGAAATGAAACTCGTACATTTTCAAAGGAACAACCCTCTAACAGAACTACAACGAGATTTAAAAGGCCACTTTCTCCACACTGATTCCTTACTACAAACACAAACTCTAACCAGTCCCCTATACGCTTGTATTCTGGAAGATAACTGCAGCTGCCACACAACTTTTTATTTTATTTCTTTTTTATTCAAAAAGCGCAGCAACACAGATGGGATGGAAGTTACTTCATGCTGTTAAAAGCCTTAATTTGGAGTTAGGAGATACTGAAGCTTGGTGTTATGCTGGGAATTCACGTGTCATATGATAGCCACAGGCAAATCTTTTTACAGTCAAGTGCTGTATTTTGAAAGCCGAAATTATTATGGAAAGCATCTTTATTGTTCAATAATTCGTAAGCTGAAATGGTACATAAAAATGTAAATTTCAAGAAATAATTCACTGCTTTAAATATTTATGGATACAGTTGGTTGAACTGCCATAAAGGCATTCAAATGTTTCAAGCATTTCCAGGTGTCACTGTATTTCAATATTCAGAGATGTGCATTTGCTTTATTTATTTCACCTAAGTCTCAGGCTTTTCAACTTCAAGAATAAGACAGTGACTAACGTTATGTACAAGAACATATTTTATTTATTATTGATGTGCACCATTTCCCCTCTATGAAGGATCCCCTAATAGCTGCCACACCTGGCAATGCTGGTGTGTGAGCTGTGGGACTGAAAGTCTCATAAATGATAAAGAAAGGCAGAAACAATCTGGGTTAATCAGCTGTAACTTAGACCAAAACAAACTAAAATGCACAGCTAAGGAAAACATCTTACCTGAGAAGCAATCATTCAAATGAATATACTCTCTGTGGCCAGTCTGCCACTAAGCTCTTATACACAAATTAATTGCGGGTCCTGATGGCCTCTAAGCACAAGGCTGGGTAATAAACAGCACAACCTGCATTACTGTTTGGGGCTTTTGCGGGGGAAAGGAAGGAGAGAATTGTCTTAAGAAACTTTAAATGAGGGCTGCTGTCTGCCATCTTTGTCAGTTGTGAGATGAAATGTATAAGCTATTCATCCATGCATTATTCATTTATTCTTTTTCTGTGTGTTTGTTATAAACCTAAATAAATAATACATCACTCTAGGCAGAACTCATATAGCTTGGGAAGTAAATGGTACTGCTCACAAGGCCTACAGTTCAGCACATGCAAACAAGGACGATCACTAGGGATGGGAGTAGATGCAGGGACCGAGAAGACCCAGACATCCCCAGCTCATCTCAATTCACAACCTACAGGGTGACACGACCTGGCTGGGGAACATCCCCAAGGGCACAGTTGGCCATAGCAGGGATGGAGATGTGGGATTAGGCTGTAACCAGCATGTTCACAATGACTGGAGCCACCAGAGAAACGTTTCAAGCTTCTACCCCTTTCCTTGTTTCATGCCCCAGCTCCTGCCACAGGGAAATAGCCACCATGGCTCCAGCAGTGCCCCATGCAGCACAGCCAGCGTGACAGCAGGACCTGCCCATCTGCTGTAGACATGGTGTGTCAAGCAGTGCTAAGGCCTTGAGGAAATCCCAGTGTTGCAGTTCATTCTTTCTACACACCAGGAACTTCTATTTACCTGTATTACTCATTTAAAAATAGGTTCTGCCTTTTAATGGTTTTCTTGATGTGTGGCTGTCTGAGCAGTACAGCTGTAAATCTATCACAACCTCTGGCAAAGAAAACAAGCAGCTATTAACATCACACACAAGGAACGTGGGCGATGCTCAGTGTATAAGCCATTAAAAAAAAAACCAACAAAAAACAAAAACAACAGGAGTATATTATACAGTCAATGAAAGACATTTCCTCATCTTTATTAACTACAGTGGTTTGTCTATTCTGACTTCATCTGCTTGCTAATTAGGCAGAAGTTTGCTTTGCATATCAATTTTTAATACCCCTTTTTACAGTTAAGTGAGAGTTGCAGCAGCCAGCTTGTTCAATTAAAAGCAGCTCTGACCTAGTTCCATGCAAAATCAATAGAAAGCCTGAAAGAGTCTCACAAACCATCTAACATTTAAGGAGACATGGCTGAAATGTGTCCCAGAGCTGACTGAGCACACGCTCCTGTGAGAAGTGTGGCTTTTGTTTTTACACAGTGAAATACATATGAGAGCACATCTGGCTGGCACAGACCTGTGGAGATCAGCCCTGCCTGCTGTGAGCCTCAAAGGGAGGGGAGGAGGGACTGCTGAGGAAACTTGGCTGATACTCTGCGGCTATCCCAGGGCTGGGAAGTGGGCAAGCCTCGTTAGATAAGAAGAGAAAAGGCCCACACTGCAAGTAACTGGAGACTGGGAAAAGAAGGAATAGATTTAGGAGAAAATGTCACCCAAAGCTTTGGAATTCAAAACATAAAATATTACAATTTAAATACAAAAAGGAGATTTGGAAAAGCAGAAAAGTGTTACTAAAGGAGACACAGATATCTCTCACACATTAAGTATATTCAGTAAACAAATTGCTTCCCATTGAGCCCCAGGATTTTCTGAAAAACAGTTAGGGAAGCAAGTAATCATAGAATTGTTAAGGCTGGAAAAGACCAGCTGCCAGCCCAGCCCCACCATGCCCACAGAGCCCTGTCCTCAGTGCCACAATTCATGTGTCTTGAAACGTCCAGGGAAGGTGACTCCAGCACCTCTCTAGGCAGCCTGTGCCAGTGCCTCACACTCTTTCCAAAAATAGTTATTTCTAATACCCAACCTAAATCTCCCCTGCTGCAACTTGAGGGTATCCCCTCTTATCCTAATATTTGATGAAAATTAAGATTACTAGAATCTAGTTTTAAAAAAAAAACAACCCTCTAAGTTTCAACAAGTAGCATTATCTGCCACTTAAAAGATGAAGTTTTAGAAGTTCTTTAAGACATACATTTAACACTGATGTCATACAGTAAGAGGAGAAATCCTCTCATGATTTAATCAATCATCCTTGTGAACAAAATACAGGAAAACCTGTTTTTAATGTTACAGAAGGGGAGTTATTTAAGCGGGTTTTATTTTGCCACACATTATAGAAGTGATGACAATATAATGCCTCCTGTTTCCAATGGGGTTATCACTACGGTTTGTTCTGAACCTGCCCTTGATCTGTCATGTGTGCCTATTCCGATTCCGTTCACATCCACCTCACTCCTTTAACTAAGAAGGTAATATCTGGAGTATACACATTGTTTTACAACTGTGTTACCAAGACAATTAAAAATCAATGTCCTGGGATTATCGTCATTAAATCAAATGGCGTTCTTGGACGTTATTTCAGCACTCAATTAATGGGTTTACTGTTTACCTCAGAGCAGTCACAATTACATAATTAAGCAGAAGTTAATCTGATATTCACTGAGTGTGTGTCCTTTTTTTGCAGCTGTCAGAGCTGGCTGTGCTATGAACTGATGGCTTACACTCAAGAGAACCTCAACACAAACCTGCTCCCCAATACTTTCTTGGGCAAAAACCTAACAGAAGCACATCTTGCCATTCCCACCATGCAAAAAAACTGTTAGACCAAACAGGCAGTTAAACTGTTTAAACATTTGCTCTAAAAAAATTACTCAACTGTTGTTAACCCTCGGTCTGAAGAGACGATGGAGTCAACCCTTACTTAACGATTTGCTTCCCAACCCTGTTCCTCTCACTGCATGCTCATCCCGTTACTCAGGTTCTTAGATATACAGCCTTCATGTTTTGGAGAGGAACTGATGGTTCAATGGTCACTGCACATGTCCTAGCACAGTGTGACAAGAAAGCAGAAGGCAAGGGTCAGCCAAAGAAGCTAAAATGTGCAGACACTTTCAGAAAAATGTTTTTGAAGGAAGTTCAAGACCTAAGTTTCAAAGCTTCCCTCCAAAAGTAACAATCTTTAGTAGAAGTGCTGACTATATCAAACATGTCAACACTTTTTTAGTCAGTTTTCTGCTGAAAAACAGCCTCCGAACTGCACCAGCAGTTGAAATGCAGTTTTTCCTCTGCTTGACTACTTTAATTCTAGAGCATAGCTTTCATCCACACTCATCAGGAAATGAAAATGACAGAATGAAACTTCTGCCATTCTGTCTTTGCATGCCTTTTAACAGAGTTAATCATTTTAGGCTCTCCTCCCTTTCTAATTAGAGGTTTCATTTTGTGATCTGATTTTTACTCTTGCTAGCTAAGCTACTGTTAAGCCATGGCAGCAGGGACTTCAGATCACAAGGAAATAAGTAGAACCACAGACGGCCTCACACAGCTCTGGACGATGCCCGTGCTTGCAAGACATTACTATTATTGCTTTAGCAGTTGCACAGCAAGTGTGTCTGTATACATTACAGTGTGTTACAGTCCTTCTTTTTCACGTGAACAGTTGAAAGAACAACAATTCTCTGTATGCATTCTTCAATGCCAGAAGAAGTGCTAATTGCACGTTACTGTTCTAATCAAATAAAAAAAAATTACTAGGGATGGATCATTCTGTTCAGAGGAATAAAAGTAACCTGAGCCTTGACATAAAATGGAATGTAAGCGAACCTTTTTTATGTGCATTATCATTTTGACAATTATTTCATCAGTGTTTCTACACTTCATACTTTATCTACACCTAGATTGTTTATATGCTCCTACAGTTTAAGGGTTCAGTATTTGAATATTTATGTGTAAACCCACAGAAAGCAATTCCCAACTCTGCAATTTCTCTCATTATTGACAGATGAGACCCAGAGAAAATTAAGGGGAGTACAACCACCCTTTTCTCAGATCAGAGTTTAAATTCTGTTAACACACTTCTGTGGGTAGATAATACACTGACAAAAAATGTGTAGCACAGGCAGTTCATACACTATTTTTTCTTAGTTCTTGCATTATTAGTGCTTCACACTGGATGTACAAATGCCTTGATTTGCACAGTGGTTTTGCAAGGAACCTAATATACAGGATCTCTCTTGCCATAATGTATAATGGGATCCCCTGAAGTATGTCTCATCTCATACTTCAAGGGTCTTTGTATAAGACCTTAAATGATGGGGTTTTAGAACTTAGCTCTGCCAGGAATCAAACCAGACAGACATGCTAGAAAATCTGTGTTTTAAAAAATGGATATATAAAACATTTAGCCCAAGAAATTGTCAGTCTTTGTCACTCAGATCAGCATTGCAACCACTTTAAGAAACACCAAGAAAAGCAGGCAACAGTACTAGAGGATTTTAGAACTGAGGGATGAAACCTTGTTCCTTCCTTTATCCCCACCCCCCCTCCTCACCCCGCAATCCCCCTCTGCAGTTTCACACCATCTTTTCTTAAAACTACATCGCTTCTAGAACAAGAATTGTTACACCGTAAGTGAAGATAAAGTATTTAATTAGACTTCCTCTGTTATAATGGGACAATGGTAGCACCTCAAAAGACCATGAAACCACGGTTCTGATCACAAGCTAGCATGCAAAGAATTTTCATTTAACAGTGATCCTGAGCAGCTACCCTGGCTATGATGTAGATATTCCATTTTCTGGGGCAGGGGGGGACGGATTTTTGTTAGGAAAACTGATTTTTTGGTTCATGGTGTGGAATTGTTAAGCTCTACTCTCTTTGAAACGTGTGCAATATTTTACCTTCCTCACAGTCCTCAGCATGGTGGTGGTGGGTTTCTGTAGGGGATTTAGGGAAATCAACTTTTTACATGGGCAGATAGCAACAGGACAGTGCAGAACAAGTTTAAACTGAAGGAGGGAGTAGATGTCTGTCATGGTTTTGTGGTTTTTGTTGTGTTGTCAGAGGGTAATTTTTCACTGAGAGGGCTGCACGGTGGCAGAGTGCATTTATCAATGGCAACCCAAAATCTGTTACATCTGACGCTTCAAAAATCATTTATTGTTCAGGGTTTGTGAAACTGCCCCTGTGAAAGTCCTTGGGTGGACTCTGGCATGAAAACAGCAAAGCTACTAACGTATCAAGGACCAGCATGCAAATCTGCATCTACCCGCGTGCCCTGTGATGTCACCGGAGAGTCACAGTCGCCCCATGACCTCACAATAGGGTGAGTGCCTATGAACGCAGCGAGCACCCAGCCCACCTTCAGTCCGCTGGCGACTGTCGAGGCGTCAACAACTTCCTGCTGGAACACGAGACGCTGAGACCTTGCCAGACTTCGTGAGACCTCTGTGCCAGGGCAGCTGCGGCCATGAGCCGGGAGGCAGCTGCCAACGGGAGCCGGGAGGCACAGGCGCGGCCGGCGGAGGCCCACGAGGAGGGCACGTGCACCATCTGCCTCGGCCCGCTGTCCAACAGCGCTCACGTTATCCCCTGCAGGCACACCTTCTGCAGGCGCTGCATTGAGCGCTGGGCAGCCGAGAGGGCCAACTGCCCACTGTGCCGCAGAGTCATCCTCAACATCGTGCCACAGCTCCCTGAGAATGCCGCCGCCCGCCAACCACGGGGAAGGCTCCCGAGGCGCCAACGGCAGCGGGAAAGAAGATCACCGCACCGGTCCCAGAGCGCCTCACTCCGACGACGCCGACGGCGCAGCCCCTCCAGGCCTCGCCGCCAGCCCGTCCAGAGCCGCCCCAGCTGCAACTGGGTGCTGAGTGGGCCCGTCCAGGTCCGGCTGCGGTGGGGCACCGAGGAGGCCGAACAGACGAGACGGGCCCAAGAGGAGCAGAGGGGCTCCGAGGACCACCACGCGTAGCCCCGCGCCAGGCCCCGCTTCTGAGCAGGTGGCCCGAACTCACCTGGGGACAGCACGGCAGGCCCTCGACCATCTGAAGTTGGTCCTTTTTAACAAGTTAGGCCATTTGTTTCTCTCCCTCAGTCCATTTCCACACTGTTTGACAGTTTATAATAAAAACTTTTAAGTTCCGCTCTATTTGAATCATGCAGAGTGTTTCCCTTTCCTAGAGCTCACGGTCTTCAGTTTGGTGGTGGTAGATTTGTCTGGGGGATTTACGTCGTTTTTCTAAACAAAACTCCAACCCCATTCCTTGAATTTAGTTTATGCAGACGGACCTGCTCTCTACACTTCTACCTGTGGAGCATATCCAAAGTGGTTAAAAATGCTCTATGAACACTGTGCTTCTTAAAAGACAAGCATAAAAAATGCTGGCCGTCCTATTAAAGGTCTCTAGCTCTACTTTTAGAATTTAACAATTAAAATGTACTTGAGTCCTAGATTAAAATAATATAATCTGATTCTTAAATTCAGAAAGAAAATGCAATTCATAGTACCAGCACCTTTTGATATTAAAAAACAAACAAACATCTACAAGATGCAGTAGATACCATCTCCAACTCACACCAGTTTAAAGACCATCAGACAATCTTGTAGCAAATTCCTTCAGTATATTTTCAACGTGTCTCTGTTCAGCAGAATCATTCGCTGTTTCAGCAGACAGAAATGAAACCAGGCAAACAAACTCAGAAGCCCCAGGCAGGAGGATGTTGGTGAACTTGAAGAGTAAGGACAGCCACCTGCCCAGGAGCTCTGGGCACGTCCTCTGCAACATGCGGTGCTGCCCACTCAGGGAGCTGCAATGCTGTGCTGCTGGGCTGGCTGCTGCTTTTCAGCACTGCTACACCAACTCTTTAAATACAGGCTATGCAAATAAACCTGCACAATTCCTCCACACTGAAGCAGTTAGACTCCTACCTCTTCTGCTGGCTCATTTCCATCAGAAAATGGGTACCCAAATATCCTGTATGGATACTGCCCTTCCTAAATATGCAGTAAAAAAATTAACAAGTTCTATTTCTCAGTTTCACTGAAGGTAATATCTACTTATGGAAGACGTCACCAGATTGAACGTCTTTTACCACTGAGATGAGCACCCATGAATGGGTCCTGAATTGTGTACTCCCACTTGAAACAAAAACACAATAAATTCCCCACCGTTCTGCTGTATGACTATCCCATTTTGAATACAAGCTGTTCTAGTCACAAAGGACAAATCTATTTTCTTGAAGTCAGAGACACAGATGGTGTAACGTGGAGTAGCTCTTGTGATTTCAAATATGAAGTAGTGATTTATAACTGCTGAAAATTTGGCCTAAAGGTCAAGATATCTCTCTGGCTTAAAAAGCTTTGTTAGGGAAAAAAGAAAAAAAAATCAATGGCACTCAAAACTCAGAATCTATTATCGTTATCCACGTCTTTAAGTGCAGAATATGTTGCTTTGCCTATCGGTGACACAGTAAGTGGGTGCCAGTAAGCAAATTAAAAGGATCCTCTTCCTTTCTTTTTAACAATTTCTAGACAATCCACATTGTTTGGTATGCTAAGAAAAACTAGATAAGCTCTGTTTTTTTTTCAGTAGTTTACCTGAAATTATGTTTCACTTGGAATCTAATAAACAGAAAGAAGCTATTAATTTTTCTTTTTTACTCTTTCCAAGTTGATTTCTTCTTCATTAAAAAAAAAAATAGTCATGTTGATTAAATTGCTATGCAGAAACTGTTCAAGCAGTCAAGTAACATAAACAGAAGGAATAAATAAGTCCGTATACATCAATCAGAAACAGCAGCTGTTTCCAAAAATCCTGAGCAATTATTTATGAAATTATGTCCTCTTCAACGACTCTGTATATGGTCACGATCCCAGGAGGACCTGATTTTCTGCTGAGCCTAAATTGCTGAATTAGAAGTGGAGACTATGCCACAGTACCAATTAGCAAAATCACTGCGTATAATCTCAAAACACACACTTTTTTTTTTTTTTTAATAACCACGAATAACAAAGAAACTCATTCCTCTCAAAAACATCCCACCTTTCAGTGATTTGAGTGATTAAAGGCCCCTTAAATAGATACACTGACTTTTGAGGGAAAGCAACAAGATGATAAATGGCACAGCCTGCATTTCAACCATGGAATGGTACCTGCCGATTTAGCCATTCAAAACAGAAGATCCCAAACCTTGTATTATCCCCCGTGCTGAGAAAGGACTGAATCACTGGCACGCCATGCTCAGTGAGGCAGTAACAGTGTACTGAAGGCGCCCAGAGACACACAATCTGTTGCAGAGCTGCCATGCATCCTTTCACACGTTTCATTTCTTCTTAGTATCCTTGTTCTTCAGCTCAATCCTACACATTTGGCATAAACCTTGGAAACGTCATCGTCCTGCTTCTGGGCGGTTAGCTGAACGACCTTATTGACATCTAACAACTTTCCCTACCCCTTATTTCTTGCGACTGCTAACTGGTTGAACACATTTCAACTTCACGAGTAAGAGGCTCCAGCTTGCCAGACTGGATGATGTGTGTCAAGGCATTTAATCTATTACCCACATTTTTATACTTGGGAATGTACAGATTAGTTGTAAAGGACAACAACGCCTAGGGCTGAAACAGCACTCAGGACACCTCATCTGTAAAATTAATCTCTTCTATTTTTTCCCTCTACAAAAGCCTGGCTCCTCAAGGATGTTGACAAAAGAACTGGTTATTCCCATGTTTACACATCCATTATTTTCAGAACTGTCTCATAACAGTAATTATTGGCACTCACACATCAAAATAGGCACATTCCTTCGTGATGGGCACTGTGTTAAAGACCTGATACCAGCAGATCACACAGTTCAAGACTTCTGAATCTGCAGACACACAGCTCTTTTTTTCATTATGCGCACTTACAAGCGAGCATCTGAGGAGAGCACTTTATTCCTAAGTTTCTTAATAACTCGATAAATAGGAGCAAGAACAGAGAATTATTCAGGCTTTGACTAAGAAGGCTGAGGCACTGCACAGCTCTTCTGCCTCACTCAGCTCTACGGACATTGCCTCCCCGCACTGTGTCAGTAGAAGCGCTGCCAGCGGCTCGAGCTCATCGCTCCATTCCCCTCTGCTCAGCCCCGGTGAGACCCAGCGTCCAGGTCTGGGCTTCTCGTTACAGCAGAGACCTGGGCACGCTGCAAGGAGCCCAAAGAACAGCAGCCAAGCTGCTGGAGGACAGAAGCATCTCTCCCACGAGAGCAGGGGAATCTTTCGATGCCCACAAATCATGGGACATCCCAAAATTGGGCGTAGAGCAGCTGCTTCTATTTCATTATGGCCGACTCGGAGGGACTCTGACACGGTGCCTGTGGGGCGGGGAAGCCATGGATGCCGCCGGATGCCCTCGTCCGGAGCTGCAGCACACAGCCCGCTCCTGCCCGGCCGCAGCGGCCCACCCGGGCTGAGCTGCGTCACCGCTCCCGGGGCAGCTTCCTTCAGCCCCACCGCCACAGGAGGCGCCGCGGGGCCGCTCCTCCTCGGGCCAGCGCTGCGCCTGCGCATTTCGAGCGGGTGGGGACGATCTCTCGTCGAGGAGGCGACGTCGTGAAAGAGCTGGAGGAAGTGTAGAGTCTCCACTGTTGAAGAGAGGAGAACTGAGGCTTCCAAGTGCAGAAGTTGAACACAGACATTAGAAATGTCTCTCAGTCAGTTTTGGCTGACCACAGCTTTGTGATGCAGCTGCGTTATGTTACAACCACCCTGGTGTTCCCAGTCCGGGAGCAGAGCATTATAAGATTGTCAAAAAGAAAGCAATTTAGAGGTGGAGGTTTAATAACAAATCGAACTACATGGGGAAAATTTTCACTTGACTCATTTCCCATACTCTTTGTTACAACATCCTTCTCCACCTAACAGGGACCCATGGGCAGTTTTCTGTCTCTCTGGAAAACACCAACAGAAAATAATAGTAATAATAAATGATAATGTAAAGTTTTTTCCACTTTGATTCCATGAATAGCAGGGCCTCGGCCATCTGAAGTTAGTCCTTTTTACCAAGTTAGGTCATTTGCTTCTCTCCCTCAGTCCATTTACGCACTGTTTGACAGTTTATAATAAAATATTTTAGATTCCTAATGCACTGAGCACCAGCCTGGCACAAAAATATCTTAACAATCATCCCCATTTGTAATCATTTCAACAACTTTCAAAGTAGCACATTCACAAATTTCCCCCCCTCTCTGTGACTAAAGCTCAAGATTGAAACTGTCTGTAGGTGAAATCTAAAATAAGGTGAAGAGCTCTTCAGGGCAGCTAATGAAACAGCACCAAGCTGTTGTGTGCTGTGTGAGCTAATCTTGTGTGTCATGGACAGACAAAGAGCACACAACAGAGATAACCATTATGTTCTGCAATTCAAGGAGCACTTGAACATTGGCTCAAAACAGGCCTGAAGTTCCAAGGAAGTTTGGAGGAGACTGAAGCCTTAAGAAATGAAACCAGCCAACACACAAACAGAAAGAGTTGGTCACCCCTGGAAAGGGTTTGCAGATCATTTCACCCAGAAAACTGTACTGCCTTGGGGTAAGCGCAGTTGCGACACACACCAGCAGCTTCCCCGTGTGTTGCTTTTCGGAGTGTGGGAATGCCTACATGCAAAAGCATCAGTTTGAAACTTTCACACAGTGATTCTCATCTCTGTGGTGCAAGAAAGACAGCAAATATCCCCAAAAAATCTGAACAGTGTTCTCACCTTCTCTGCCTCTCTCCCTCATTCCATCTTTATGAAGGACACTTAGTGCATATGCTGCAAACATAGGAAACTTGTCTTTCAACAGAGCAGGTGACAGTGGTCACACACACCTTCCAAATGCATTAGAAAATGTGTATGCACAAGGATGGTACACAAGCAGATGATGGTGATACCTTTTCTGCAGCTTCCCTTTAGACTTTGAGGCTGACATCATATTCTGTAGGGCTCTGCAAGCTGTTCAGCCATGCTCCCATGTTACCTCACACAGGCACAATATTTATCTTTTCTACTCCTTCGCGATTTTCATGCTTGAAATCTTTCTTCAGTTTTCAGTAGGTTTCTGTCCATCTTTCTGCCTTTCTTTGTGATCATCTTCCACATTTTCATTTCTGATTTGGCCTTACAATTTATTTTCCTTTGTTCTTCTCTCTCCACCTTCATAATTGTGCCTCAATGCATATTTAAGATGCTAAAAGCACACAGGAGAACTTTCACTGGAACACAGCACAGTAAGTGAACAGCCTATAAAATGTAGATATGCACATCACAACCGCAGCCAGTGGATGCTGAGTGAGCTCAGCGACTGGGCGGAGGCTTCAGCAAAAGCTCCCATCTTCAGAAAATGTGGCCCTCAGATGACAGTCTCCTTTGTATCACTGATTTATCCCAATTTCCCACCAATCTAATTCCAGTGATCTCTACAATAATAAAATGGAAAGGGAAAAGAAGGGAAAAATGCCAGAAGAGCAAATAAAATAATACACAAAGGAGGAATAGGGCAGCTTAAACTCACGGGAAATAAGCTTTGTGCAGTCTCCTTCCTCGGAAAGAAACCCACTCAATATTCGTACAAACAAAAAGACGGTGAATAAAATCTGAATTTGGACTCAGGTGCAAAATTTCCACAGAGTCAGTTGCAGTAATAACAATAAAGATGAGAGAGAATTTTCTCTGTAACTGCTGCAATATTTTCCAAATACACTCTGCTGAATATAAAATGTAGGATTGTGCTTTTGGGGGGACTAGCATATGGCAGTGAGAGCTTCAGACAAGTCGCAGGGGGCTGAGTCTTAGAGGATTCAATGAGAAAGTTACTTGAGATGTGCTCAGAATAATTTCGTAGTTTAGAAGCACATATTCTTAGTTTCCTAACACAATTTCATAAAAAACACTTCTGCTTTGTTTCTTTATTAGCCTCTAGATTCTGGAATTCATTCTTTATGATGAAACCAAATTACACTGAAGTGACAAATAAAGAAACATGGCAGTCCCCACAAGTCCCATGCTATGCATTTGCTCTCCCGTAGCTTAAAAAACTAATTCAAAACTGAATTACTTTAAGCTTCCAGTGTGATTTACAGGAGCAAGATTTCTTCAACACATCTTATGATTAGTCCAGTCTATGCTTCCTATCACTACATATTATCACAGTGTATAAACGTGACAGTTTGGTAGATTCTACTTTCAAATCCCTCAATTTAGTTTTTTGGGTTTTTTTTTTTGTTTTATAATGGTGGATCGTTTCAATGCAAAATTGCAGAACACGAAATGTTAGCCCTACATGTGTTTTCAGTGCATTTTAAAGGGACTTCTACCACTGCAATATCTGAACACAAACCTGATCCTTCCTCAGAGCACTAATCCCGTGAGATTAAGTCATACTGTAAATACCAGATGAATTACAATCGGATTAGATGGGCAGTCTGTTCGTTTACTTGACACAGCTGCGCTCCAGAGTCTTCTCAGCCCTAGTCTACATTTATAAAATGAATGCTTTGTCCCTAAAATAAATGTACGCTGTTTCTCACTATTACCAGTGACAAGGACATTTTTACCTCCTGAGGTAAAAATTATTGGTCTTATTGGTCTCTCCCCTTGAGAGACCAATAAGAAAGCTGTTCTTGATACAGAAGCACAGGGCAAGATTTATTAGAAATATGTCACTGAAATATCCTTTGATAGTATGCATTCTATTTAAATCAACTGGAATATAGAGAAGATCCTTTTGGAGTTAGGTATGAGAAAGACACACGTTGATTTCCTGAAATTTCCCAGGACTTGGCAGATTCATCACAAGTATTTCCATAATTTCTAAACCTAGTACTTCTGCCTACATCAGAAAGCATGAAATCGTCACACTTCTGAGACTCAGTGCTAGCTCTGGCATAGCTTGGGATTCAGAGAGAGCTTTTATTCACATATCAGTAAGAACTGTGTTTAATAATGTTCAATCTTGTCTGCACTTTGCCAAAATCTCTCTACCACTTCAATACAATTATTTATAAATGTCAGAACACATCCCTCATAATTGTTCCCAATTACAGAAATCACCTTGCCATTTAGGCTCAGATTTGCTTCCATCCAGCACACAGATCTGGTGTTACTGTCTTTTAATAAAAATCACTTCATAAACCCCACTGAATAATGGAGGAAAGGCTTTCATATAACAATCTTTGGTTGCAGGCCACGAAAGTATTAAAGCAAGATAAAACCAATATCTGCCCTGACTCACATTCTCAGTATTCTGTTGACTCCACTCTCACCTCTACCTTCTGATTTGAGTTATTATTTCTGATTTTCAGAGAGCTGCAAGAGTAAACGTGCTGAGGGTGGAGCGGTGGATCCAACCCAACTGAAGCCTTCTCAACAAGCTCCTCCATACTTATGTGTCTGCACATGCTCACCAGCTGCAGACAGTGCTGTCAGAGCCCCTAGAGCTGGTGGTGATCACAGACACACAGGACTCAAGTGAGCTGCTTACCAGGGAGATGTGTTAGAGGGACACCAGTGCACTGGTACCACAGGCACCCTGTGATCAGTTACTGCTCACCTGAGCTTCTGCACTACCAGCATTAGGTAAACTGGCCACACCAGCCTGGAGTGTCTGTGATCAAAAAGCAGAGGTGAAAGGCAGGCAACCACTGTCCATGAATACCTAGAGCAGTGTTCTTCTGAGTTCCCTGAGTATGTTCCAAAGTGATGAGACTGAGGAGTTCAGCCTGACCTCACTGCTGTCAGTAATGCAGCAGAGCAGTGTAAACCCAATCAGTGGAAAATTCACCTCCCATCTCTATTAATTTATTAGCCTGGAAACAAGAATACCTTCTTTTAACAGACAGAAGCCATTACAGACTGCCATGTTACAGCTGCCAAATAGGTAAAAGGTGGCACTCGCACAAACACAAAATTGGTTGTTCTCTGAAAAGAGCTTTTCTGTTACGCAGGCATTAAGATTTCAAAGTCATAAAGTGATTTTATGGAAGTCACAGGAGAAAGCATACTGAACACACCTTGCACTCAGACCAAAGTGCCTGAGAGTCAAAAGAGTCAAAAGGTGTTAGGGCTGAATCCCATTGCAAGACACTGTCTTTGTGACCATTGAACAGAAACACCTATTCTCAAGAGAAATATTGGCACCAGGTGCTGCTTTCACTCACACCTGTGACTCCTGTTGATTTCATTAGGAGCTTCCATATTTCACTAACTCAGAAGAAGTGCCTTCTGTGAACCTGAGTGCACATGGGACAATGGTTTTATGATACAGTGTAATCAAAGTCAGTATTGGCTGAAGGTTTTTCTACACAATTTCCTCCCATCTTTTCCTCTTGTGTGTGAGTAATGTGTTTTAGGTCATGCTGATTTTCATATTGATTGTCAGCATGGCCTCACAACCAGTCTCACAGTCACAGATGAATGAGATACTCTGTGGCACAGTGTAGAAGGAGGCAGTGGGAAGGGGAGGAATGTTTTTAGCTGTTAGCTCTGGTTTCCACCATGCACACAGTGATTACTGGCAAAGTTAAGCGTGAGCAATACAGGCCAAAAGAAACTAATGTCTGGATATTTCACTGCAAGTTGCTCAGACAATCATCTTAGCATCGCAAAATTAAGAAGATATTGAGAAGACTCCAACTCACATGAGAACACTATGATTGTGGAAAAGTTAATGAAAACTGACTCCTACTGCAAGACCAAGCCATGAATTGTACTCCTGTCTGACAGGACTCTGTAGTGTGGTTACATATGCTTAAAAATCTTTAAGATAAACAATACAAAAGCTAACCTTAACAACATTCACAGTTTTAATAATAATAATTTTCCTTCTATAAGGAGGAATTGAATTCTAAGTTGATTTCAATTCTAAATTGAAATCTAAGGTAATTATATACGGAATTCAGAGTTCTGCAGTATTTGTTTTTTGCCAAGTGTTGGATTTAGGAAGTTGTTATTTCTATGAGTAGGAATGAGAAAAAATGTATTAAGGACTTACTTTCTGCAGGTTCCTTAGATCTTCTGCCACTGGAGGACTTCCTCAGGAGACTTCGTCCTGAGGTAAAGAGGCTGGTTAGCTCCTCCAGAGGACTGGTAGGCGTCCGAGAACGGGAACTGCTCTGAGATGATGACCCGTAGGTACTGACTGAGACATTTACCATCTTTCCTCCTTCTTGCAATGTATTTCTGGCTGTAGAATGAGGCACTGATGGAGAGCTTCTTGAGAGACTTCCTGAATGTACAGAGTCATAAGGTGGAGGTCTTTTGAGACTTAAAGGGGTAAGAGACCTACCCATACTGACAGGAGAGGGTGAGGCAGAGTGACTTTTAGGATAACCATGTGGAGACTGTGTTCTGTATAAGGTAGATGGATGAGGAGGCGAGGAGGTGTGCCCAGGGGTGCTAGTTCCATGAGATACCATCTGCTCTTTCTCCAGTTTTTGATGGCCTGGTGTGTGAGGTGGCAGTGAAGACGGAGAAGCTCCAGCTTGTTGTTTTATGTAAGACACATTTTCTAAAACAGGAAGCTTTGTGACCTCTAGTGGAGTTAGAGGAGACTCGTCAGAATTTGGGGAACACTGCACTGGCGCTGGTGGGAACACCAGCAGTGGAGGTCTGTGAGAAAGCAGATTTGGAAATGGTGGGGGTATATCACAAAGCAAGCCCTTGGGAGTAGATGGCACTGAAGTCTTAGTGAAATCGAGGTCAGGCACTGTGGGAGTAGCACACTGAGAAGAACAAGTGTGATGGTCATATTCACATTGACATTTTGAATCTTGGCCTACATCATCAAATATAGGGTATTTCATCTCCTCATAGACTGCTTCACTTTGGTCATCTTCATCTTTTTTGAAGTCTCTGAGTATATTCCCAACCATTTCAATATAAACAGGCTCTTCTTCCTCCGTATCTGGGGCAGGACTGCTGACTTGTGACAAGGACGCATCCCTAGTGAGTGGTGTCTTCATAGGGCCATGCTTTTTGATGTATGTTTCATCAAAAGATGTGCTTAATTGAGTGTTCGGATTTCGTTTCGGCTTAGGAGGTGGAATCTTCTTCGTATATTCATCACTGTGAGGTCTTGGTTTGGCTGACACTGAAAACAAACAAAATACAAATTCATCAGAAATATTTAACAGTCTTTGTCAAACATAGGATCTCTGTAACAGTACCATAATTCTGGAATGGATTTCATGGGAGCAGCCTGTTGCCAGCTTTTTCTGGTAGTGTATCAGTAGATCGCTACGAAAATAACATCCTAGTCAAAGCACCCCTAATCTTCCCCCAGGAGTTTGTGACTCTCCTATAGTCAGCAGCTAGTGAACATTTCCCCTCCTCTGAGAGAACTGTTCTCCACCAAACTCTTTGGACAGGAGGACTTTCCATTTGTAATTATTATGCTTTTGAAATATCACTATGAAAATCTAAAAACCCAAAAAGTTGCCAAAGACATAAAATTACGTATCCAAACGAATTCCTTGCTGCTGTAAGAGAACACTTAAGATCCTGGACATTCACACTGGAATGATAGCGATGCAGCTCTGCCGTAACACACTGATGAATCAAGACTTCTTTGCTTACAGTAACATCTTGCCTAAAGTACAATTGTCTCGGCACTGAAAGGGAAAGGAAAAGCTAACAGAAAAAAAAAAAGCTGCAAAACGTCCTGTTGGGATAACCCTCATCATTTATCTGAATTCAGTCCCATGAATACACAAGACTTCAGTGAAGTCAAAAGAAACAAAATACCTCATAGATTCAGATCCTTCTCAAACAGGCTTATTTAGAAACAACAGATCATTTTATCTGTGAAATTAGAAATCAAAGTATTATTATGAAATTCATTTGAAAAGGTTAAGGGTTTCTTAAAATTATCCTTGATGAATTAAAGACAAATGAAACTCATTTTGTTCTCTTTGCACAAACACTTAATACAATATCTCATTAAACGTTGGGGTTAATAGAGTACCTCATTAAATATTTAGCTGAAATCAGTTTTTATCCTACATGGATTCAGCAAACTAATTCAGAAATGAAATTTGCTATCATACTGAACCTATTTTGTATTCCTGTAGGGTTAACAGTTCTTGCACTGAAGGCCTTGACACCTCATTGATAAGTTACTCAGTCTTCAAAAACTCCTGAACTTCATGCCAGCTTTGAATGGCAGCTTTCCATTCTTACCAGGTAGTGCTGCTCTTTGCAGTTTGCTGCTACAGATCTTTCGCTGCAAACTCAGCATGCAGAGTTTCCAGATACCATTTGCTGACCCAACAATCAGACAGCAGCTAGTGAATATCTGATGTTAAAGCAACCAGGCAGCACTCATGGAGTTAAAAATCCTTTTTGAAACAGCCTCCAGTGTGTTCCCAAAGCCAGCGGCTCTGCCAGCTGCAAGGCTGTGTTCTGATGGCCTGCTAGGATGCTGTCTGCTGGGGAAGGCACCTGCACTACTGCATTTTTCTGATGAGCTCTGGTCAGTGTCAGAGGGAGATTCAAACCCAGCATTTGTTATTCTTCTGCTTTGATCTGTTAAATAATTCTTTGCTACTTCTTAAAAAGCACAGCGATGTCAGCAGGTGTTAAACAAGATCCTAGGTTTGCTTAGGACTGAGGAGACTTGGATATATGTGTGTGCTTACAAATGAAGTAACAGGACCACTCCTCATCAATAACATGTGTCTAACATACATATATGTACATAACTAATGACAAAAGAGCAAAAGCAAAAAGAAAATTAGCAAGAAATTAGAAGAAAAAAAGAAAAAATCTCACAAAGAATGAGATTATACTTTCAAGATGGTTCCAATTAATGTGTTCCACTTTGCAGCAGGCTACGGACATGCAAAAGCTACTGCAGATAAGCGTATTTGGTAGCTTGATAGTTTTCACTCTGTGGATACATCCTAATGTACTTTAAATTTGTCTTTTTAATTAACCCAAATTAATTTTCTTGAATGTCTTACAATAGACTTTGGGGAATGAGATGTAGGCTATGTGAATCATTTGGGCTTTGCAGAAAATGTTACTCCTGAAGTATTTGACAATACAATCAGATTTTTCTTGCTCTGCTTCCAGCTAAATCACCATTCCCTTTCTATTTATTTCTATTTAGTATGTTATTTGTATATCACATTCATACAAGTTCTACTGGCATCAACTTGAGCTCAGTCTGATTTCCAACTCTGGCAGGTGCAATCTCCTTCAGATTGGTGTCATTAAAATTAGGAAACAGTAAGACAGGTATGAAATGCCTGAGCGCTTCGGAGCATTCTGCCCAGGACCTGAACTCTGCTTTGTACCAGCTAACAGGTTACAGATTTGGCTGCATTTGGAAATCACCTATTTTGGAAGAAGAGGCTCTCTGCAGATTTCAGCTCTCTGTGTACCATGCACATCCTTAATGTATACCTGAGATGGTCTCCCATTCCTCTGCCATCCTTAGATCCTTGTTCCCTGGTCTGTCCTGAACATGTCCTATGCCACAGGTGTCACACACAGAGCTCTGTCTCATCTATATCCCCACCTTTCCATCCTTTATCTGGAGTGATGTTATTGACAGCATAGTGATAAAAAAATGCTCTCGTGCTGGTAGTCATTCAGTGAGAGTTTCAACTCATATGTTTACTTAAAAATAACTGAAAGTGTCCAACAACACCATGTTTTCTGAGGAATTGCTAGAAATAGCATTTGCCTCTTTTCTCCTTCTACTTTCACAATCTTTATGAAAGCGGATGAGGTTCCGCCATGCAGTGTATGCCCCTCCCGAAGCGCTGGGGTTTACACACACAACATTCAGACATTATTACATTATAGACAAGGAAATGAGAAATGTCATGGAAAAATGAGTGGCATTCTGCCATCTCATCTGGTATTTTTGCATGGGTTGAAATTAACTGCTGCACTGACACGCGCAGCATTCTCATCTGCCATCACACGGTACGTAGCATTAGCCTAAAATATCTCAGTGACATTATCAACAAAAAGGTCAAATGATCTGGCCCTGCCACACGATCCACAGCATAAAACACGACAAGGTGAAAGATTTGCTTTCCTCTTTCTATTCGAAGCATTCTTTCTCTGCCAGTTTCCTTTATTAAAGCACCTATTTCCAGGAGAGGCTATGTTATGAAGAACCTTTTCTCTCCATGATAAACTGCACTACTAAAACTAAAATTTAGAACTAAACACTTTAAATGCTTGCTAAACCTTACAGAGTTACCTCCTATCTGTTATTTAGTATCTACATTTGGTGCTGTAAGACTTCCTAGAGGGTACACAGAAGCAAAGAAATCTTTTATCGTGATTGGGAATTAAGGAGCTGCACAACATCTACCGGGAACTTCCTTCAGCTGCAGTGGGGCATTCAGATGAACAGAATTAGCTTTGAGAATGCTATGATGCAAGACACCATATGTATTGAACAAAGGTTTTTACTCTGAAATGCAGCTCCATAAGAAGGGCTGAATTCGCAGCACCTGTGTTTATGGAACACCTGCATACAAACTCCTGCTCTACTCCCAGATATCAGAGGAAAAAAAATAGGAATCCTGAAACTGAACAGAGCTGTGCAAAGCTAGCAAAAGGAGCAGGGAGTATTTGTACAGCTCCTGTGTTACCAACATTTGGCAGGGATAAATGTGCACAAATGCTGAAGCCCTGGCAAGAGCCCATAGCCAATGAAAGGAGATTATTTGGCAATCTCCTGAGAGGAACAGGCAAGATTGCTTTAAGTACTTGACATTTATCAGGCAGAAAAAGCATTCGGTGCCTGCTGGGAACATAAACTCCTATGAAAAGCAAACCGTGCTGACATATTGGTGATACACATACTGCAGTGTCATCTGCTCTAAATATGGGGTAATTAAGTGCTTTTCAAGGTGGATTACCACGTCCCCAGTTTGTTTGTCCCTGATAATCCACCCCGAGACCCTGCCACCAGCACTGCATTGCACATGGGGCCTGATCCAAAGGTAAATGGAAGAAATAACAAAAGTTTCTACAGACCTCTATAGGCTCTGATCTGGGTCTTGCTTCCTCAGGGTGCTGCTCTGACAGCCATTGCTGCCACTAAAGGATGCAGTTCTTCCACTCCAGGTATTGTTTGTTTATCTACTCCAGCGAGCTGGGCACTCCTATGAGTTGAGGGATACCAAGGCATGGTAGACTGTTGTAGTAGGCGGGGACATCATACCACTGCTGGTCTGTAAACTGAGGTTTCCTTTGTGGAGAATAGCAGAAATCTGCCACTGCTTTTTCAATTAGAAATAAGCTTGCTCTTTGTTAATTCCCACAGGCAAGAAGACCCAATTAATCATGACATTCTCTGTCAATTTCTTGATCTACTTATAAACAGACAGTAAAGCTCAGTGGGCATTAGGACTGCTCACAGGGAGTTCCCAGGACCTGGGGACAGTGGCCGTGGGTTCCTCAAATACCTGCAGTCCCCATGCACTGCCTCAGCTGGGATGGGCAACAGAGGGCACCAGGCTGATGTGATCAGCTGGAGGCTCCAGAGCCACCTGTATTCAGTATTTGGAGAGTTTCCCCTGAACTGGGTATTTTCAAGACCTCTCCTCACAATATAAAAGTTTCTGGATTTTTCTTGTCATCTTCAATCAAGGCAATTCACTTCCATTCTCCCTTCCCTCTCCACAAATACCACATCTACTCCATAAAACAGCCCCATGTTTCTCCCAAGAGAGATTTTTGTCTTTCGGACAGCACTATTTTTCTCACCAGTTGTGAAGCCAGAGGGTAAGATGAAGGTGAGAACAATTTCTCTCTCTGCCAGGTGCCACTTCCCTAACTAGTCATGCAAAACTGCCTCACAAAGCCCCTGTGGACGCGTTTACTGCAGAGCACAAAGGCAATTTGCTGCTAGGGCTGCAGGGATCAGCACAGAGGTGCTTGGAGGTTCAGCAGTCACCACAGGAGCTGCCACTGCTGCCCAGGCTGAGGGAGCTCAGGTGTCGTGCTAAGGGCTCTGCCTTCAGCATTCCAAACTGCCAAACCCACCACAGCTAAAGAACTGGAAGCACTACCATCCCTGCAAATAAAGCCCAGCTTCACTGAGTTTACACCTGTTGAGCAGCAGCTGCCTGTATTTATTGGCAATCTAGTACCAAGCAACTATCTGCCTGTAATAAACTTCAAGGAAAACCAAACACACAGGCAGTAATAACTTCAGTTGTGATCCAGAAGCAAGAGGCACAGTGCTTAAAATAGCCTTACGGGACCCCGCTGAATAAGCAGAAGATGACATTTTTGAAATGAGATATTTGTAGCACAAAGGTTACGCGTAGCTTTCAGACATGCCCAGATGATCCATCTTTCATAGTTAATTCTGGAAACACAGAATGCTGCTTGCCATCCTATCCTCTGGAAGCATTCTTTTTCTTCTCTTTAAGGAGAGAGTGAAATACGAAAATATGTTATTGCATTGTTTTTTACTCTTTGCTTACTGCATGTGGAATGAGTGAAAGCATCAGAAGACTAAAATGGAGTTTGTCATTTTCTGTTGTCTTTTAGGTGTTTCACCAGCTTTTGTGGTTTGGAGAACAAGCTGATTTATTGCACTGTTCTCTCAAACAGAATAAAAATACACGTAACAGTACAGTTCTTCCCTTTCCATTCCTGCAAGATGCCACAGCATTCAATTTCTTTCTGAATGAAAGAATAATCTGAGGCCTAATTTTTTTTTTTTAATTCCTACAAATATTATTTTAAATGCATAAGAAATTAACCGTGCTGCATTTTGAGGGATACCTCTATCCAAAAGCCTCCAGGAGTGACAGGAAATGGAATTTCTTTAATTAAACCCTGAACTTGCTGGTTACTGAACCAAAGACGCACAGATCCTGATTTACAGTGCTCAACTGAATGGAGAAAATCCAGCAGTAGGGCAGCACAGAACCTATGTGTGTATGCAGGTGTGTGGTGTAAGTTCAAAACCCTAAGTAACCCCACTGGCTTTTACAAAATGAACTGCTTGTTCAAAAGTGCACCTCGAAAGAGCATTTGTGCACCAGTGCTTATACGGGGACTGATTTCATTATCTCTAAAGATGAATTTTGAATATTCTTCGTGGGACTGAATTTAAAAAGGCACAGTCCTCTGAACTGTGCAGAAGATTGGCGCTCAGGAGACCTGAGTTTAATTTCTATCTCTGTCACAGGCCCCAGGGCCTCAGATGTCATTTCAGCCCTTAATGCCACGTATTCACATCTGTCTTCTGCCAGTTTGAACTCTAAAGTGTTTTAGGAAAGGTTTTTTGTTGTTGTTTATATCAGCCTTTGCACAGTGGCTCCCATCATTGCAAAGCCACACTAGAAAACAAAAAGCAAATTTAAATGTATCTACTGGAGATATCTTTTCTTCTCCAAGGAATTTTCAACAGCAAATGTTTTCACACTGTGAAAAGACATAAAGTACATGCACAGACACAAACATCTGAGCACACAGCCACAGAAACATTATCAGTGGGCTGGAGTAACATCAAAGAATGAATCTCTGTCGTGAAGGAAATCTGGCCTTCAAAACAGCACCATCCATATGGACATGAGTCTTTTCCCTGCAAGTCATGCTTTTCCTTCCTAAAACATGATAGTAGGAAAGAACAAAGAGGGAAAGAACATGGAAGGAATAAAAGAACCATCTGATTCACCAAAACACCTTTGCAAGCAGTAAGTGCCTTCAGCACAGTGATATCACACAGGACATATCTCTTCCCCATCCTGGATCTGTGTCCTCCTACTGGAAGTTTTAAAGAGGAGAAAACACTAATCAAAATAAAAGGACTAGAAGGTAGTATCCTAAAATATTACTGATACTAAAATAATAATCCATACTAATACTAAAGTAATCTTCAGATGCCTCGAGGCTGTGATTAAGGAGACTGCTTGAAAATTACTCAGGTCACTTTATTTTGACTACCGCTTCTTCCATCTTTTAAAACGAATGATGTCTGCTCCAATACAAGTGACTTTGGTAGTGATATTCCAGAACTTAATGCCTGTATAGCAGTAGAATTGGGCTCTGCAATTAAATTAAATTTTGCATTAATTCACCAATATGATTGAGGAAACCAATAGGCACCGGGGTTGGAAGACACACTGATCCTGTAGTCTGCTTAGGCCTGTGTACCTGGAGCCACAAAATCAAATTTGCAGCACCAGTGCCACACTCTTTACATGCTATAAATGCCAAGTGGCCCATATCTGCCAGGGAGCCACAAAAGCCCTCCTGCTGCCAGAGCCCTCATCCAGAGATCCTTTGCTCTGTGTTATCAAGATGAGGGCAGATCCAGAGATGCCAGGACACTTCAAAAATGTAGGCATTCCAGAGTAGCAGCATGCTGGAGGGAGTTTGTTCCAAACTGACAGGCTCTGGTGCAGAAAAATATCCTTGAATTAATCCACCTGAACACGAGAGGCCAGGATCTATTACACTAGCTTTCATGGGTGTAACTGCAGCAGTTCTCATGGAAGCAGACTGAGGGGAGAGGTGGGAGGATTACTGGCAAAATGGGAATCTGAGTAAAGGATCCTTACATTACCCACACAGACAGCCACTGTTGCTGCTAAAGTGTTTTGTTGTGTTCGGATAGCCTGCAGTCTGCGTGTGAAACAGCTGTTACAGCCTGTGCAACAGCAGCACTAAGAAAAATAAAAATACTGAGACTGTGTATAATCTCAAGGATTTCTAGACGTAGAGAGGCAATTGTTATGGGAGCTCATCACAGGACAAACTATGTTAAGAGCATGCAAATAAAACTACTGAATCACAACTGCAGATAAATTACAGAGCATATTTGCCTGTTTGTTGGTGCTCATCTGCAGAAGACACAACGGAGTATGGAAAAGCATCTGCAGACTGACAACGTGAGTAAAGCCCTTCAGTTTTAAAGTGACGTTTATGGCATATTGACTGTCACCTTGGAGATGGAACCTGAACAGCTTTCACAGTTTTCCTGTAAGTTAATTGGTATCACTCTGTACTTAGAGCTACCCACAGACTCCCTGCACTTCACAGTGACAGCTCAGCTGAAATCGGCCCTTGTTACCCTCCACCCAACATCTTCATTATGCTACAGCTAATAGAGCCCAGTTCTAATACAGCTGTTGGCTAGGGCTATCTGCTGCCTCTCTCTTTCTGCAGCTGTCCACCTTGCATCCTCCAGGTAACCATGGAAAAGATGGTGAGGCTCTGCATTTTGTTACAGGATGTGCTGTGTGATGAACCAAATTCCACCAACACGTGTCAGACACCAATGTCATGTCAGTTAGATGTGTAGTGGGTACCACTCTGGTCAGCCCTTGTGAGTGGAGGCTTATTTGCATGTTTTCTGCTGCCTGAAAGGCACCGATGGCCCCTGCAGTGTCATTTGGCAACGCCTGAACAAAGGTATACTTCAGCCTGAATGGAACTCCAAGGGAACAAATTCGTACTGATTTCTAGTTATCATAACTTAGGGAGATAATGAGTGAAAGCATCCCTGGCTGAGCTTCATGGACTTCTTGGAGAAGGTACAGTGCAGCTGCTTTCCAGCTCTGTGCTCCTGGAAACATTGAACAAAACTGACCTCTGCAAGAGCTCCTGCCTCTGAATGCTCTAATGCACTACCTACAGCCAAGCGCTGGAGTCTGAAATGACTCACAGAGAAAAGAAGTAAATCAGTCTAGAGAAACACCGACTACTTAATGAAATGGTAAGTTTAGCTCACCTACTTCATGTGTTCAGAACAATGTTCTACATTTGCTTATTTGATTTAGCTTTGCTTTGGTCCATAAATATCCCACCCAGAATATTCTCAGTGACTATATGCAAATATAGTCACTTGGATAGTTTGTCTTGAGATATGTGACTTTTCAGATCCACAGCAACACCTACTTTCTACTTAAAGATACAATAAGTAGGTCAAGCCCATTATTTGCTTTCATAAGTGACAAGCTTATAAAATAACTGCAGCCCATTAAATCAAGATGGCAGACCCACTGAGCTGATATTGTGTGTAACACCGCATCCTGATTTCAGCTGGGACAGAGTTGATTTTTCCTTCCTAGTGTCTGGCATGATGCTGTGCATTAGTTTTAGGAGAAAAGCAAGGCTGATAACATACCATTGTTACAGTTGTTGCTGAGCAGTGCCATAGAGAGCCAAGGATATTTCCATTTCTCAGCTCCCTGCACTGTCCTGCCAGTGAGGGAGGACTGAAGGAGTACAAGGTGTTGGGATGGGAGAAAACCAGGACAGCTATCTAAACTACCCAAAGGGATATTCCATGGCATATGACATGATGGAAAACCTTGAAAAATGCTGGGGAGTTGGCTGGAGGAGCTGCCGCAGCTTGGGGACTAGCTGGACATCAGTACAGCAGGTGATGTGCATCACCTGTTCTGTGTGTAGATATATAATTATAATTACTGCTATCTTCTTTTTTCTCTTTCTTTTCTTTCTCGGTAGATAGTTTTTATCTCAACCAATTTGTTTTTTTTAGTTCTCTCCCCCATCCCACCAGGAGAGAGGGGTGAGACTCCCACCAGGTCGAGAGACCAGCAGATTTCCCTGAGTCCCTCTTCCCCTGAAGCCCTGTGGCTTTTGAGCCATTCTTTTCCTTAAGGCTACTGCATGAAAAGCCTCTCGCTGCCGCTGAATGACACATCCGACAGGCCTGTCTTTGATGAAGCTCACATTTCAAAACAAAGCACAGTGTTGATCGCAGAGGTCAGATGAGTCACCGCAGAAAGAGCAGCAGGAAGGCACATAACCCCTGCTGAAGCAGAGTTCATCTAGACAGGCACTCTTGCCTTCGCTGAAAGGACACAAGGTGACCCTGAAGAAGCAGTTTCTGCAGGTTGTCATTGAGCATCTTTTGGGGTGAATATAATGATAGCTGAAGCGGGCAGAGCATTGTTAGAGCAGCTTCCAGCACACAGCAGTGCCTGGAGGCATCACACCTCTGCGGTCAGAGGCTGAGCAGTGCTGAAATGCTCTGTGTAATCGGCTTAGGAGAAGAGCCTCACAGCTACTCATTTTACTTCCTTCTCTACAGGGGTGACTTCTCTCTCCTCAACTTTAAATAAAGCATTGACAAAATTACAGACAATTCACACGTTATCAACTGCCTCCCCCTCTGAGCTTCTCTGTGTGCCTGGCATCTACAATTTCATCTTGCTTGTTTTTACAGAGTGGTCTGCTGAAACTAGTAGAGTCAAGTGTTGATCTGCAGGAGTCATGCAGCTTGGCCTAACCACCTAAATTCACCTGGTATATTTGCACAGTACTGTACCATATTGGCAGCACTGTACTCCAGATACGCTTTAAGATAATTTTCTCCTTTCAAAGACAAGACTTCACCTCATTGTACCACCTCAGAGGTTAGAAAGAGGATGAAAGAGAAACATGGAGCACAAAAAGGAACAGGGGAATTGCTGCCAGTGAACGTTCCAGAGCTGTGCCAGCAGCTCACCCATGACTACAGAACCTGTTTAGCTCAGGGACTACTAGAAACGGGGAGGAAACTTGATTGAAAACGAGAACCCTACAAAAGAGGGAAATGATGCCAAGAAGCAAAAACCAGAAGATGGAACAATGAGTGAAAGATCAGCTCTAGCAAAAGTCTTCAAAAAGCTGAGGTAAATGAAAGGTAATTAAAGCAAAAGTATTTCTGCAGGTTAAAGACACTAAGCCAACATCAAAGGGAAGAAGCAAGTATCAACTATCAGAATATGACTGGAGTGGCATGAGTGTAGCCAGTATAATTTATTCCTTTCTTATTCACCAAAATCCAAGTATTAAGAGACTTCCATTTTCACAAGCAAATATCTATCCTATGAAAATTCTCCCATTTTAAGAAATAAATAATCTGTATACCTGTAGCACTATCAAACTTATCCTACATCAAGATTTAGAGTAAAGTTATGCTTTTGTATTCTACTAAGAATAGCTCTCTTTGCAGCCATGCATGAAGGAGAAGATGCTAGGAATCTTCTTCATCCCACAAAGCCCTGGTAGCCTGGGTTGCCTTAGATTATAATGCTCCTCACATTGGCACACCAGGAAATAACATTAAGTGATGCCTCTTGATGATGTGAAGTGTATGCTCCAGCATTTTACTTCCTGCATTCCAAGCAGGGTCTGAACCAGCAATGAGTTGACAATGGCACCACGCTACATTTCAGAGGATGTTTTTCTTGTCTGAAGTGCCAGAAGTCCAAAGCTTTGGCCACTAAAATTAGCACCAAAAAAGTTGTTTGTGCTTCTTTTGCTTTTTAGTGCTGTTACTTCACCCCATGGATCTACAAAAAGTTGAGGCTGGTACACTGTGACCTACAAGCAAGTTGATGGCAGTGCAAAAAAGGAAGCTGTGCCCTGCTGAGCTGTCACTGCTGTGTACGTTATTCCTACAGAGCACTGTTTGCACACATACAAATTGAGAAGTATAAAGTGCCAAATGCAGTTGCAGTATGTCAGGCATATGTTGCTTGATGTCACCCAGTATTAAGCCAAATAGAAGAAATGAAAGCAGCAATCCAGCACACCAATCAAGACAATTAGACTCAAACAGTCATTAGAAAGAAATTACCAATGAAACAGAGGCTAGCCATGACTGAATCTCACCTGGAGCCAGATTTAAATCTCTTATGACGTGATATCGCTAAGCACTGTGCATTCCCAGTAAAGCCAACACGAGCGTAGTGTGCTTGGCCTCCAGAATCAGCCTCTTGGAGGGAAATCTTTCAGTTCTCAGTTAGGTTTCGCTCCATAAGGAATTGACTTTGTGAGGGCGGGGTTAGGACACCAGTGAAAATAAAGTAAGATGAAGAGGTGGCAAGTCAACATATTTGTTGTGGAAAAGGAGCGCAGCTGTATTCTGTTCTTTAATTCCAAATGAGTTTTGCCAGACACCTCTGTTACTACAGACCAGCTCTAAGAGTAATCAGGGACTTCAGGTTTCAGCCTCAGCCCTCAAGCCCTTACTCATCTGTCCACAGTGTCTTTAACAGACAATGCCAAAGACAGTATGGAAAACAAATATGTAGTATGAGAAACCCAAAATTATTCTTGTATTTTCATAGGCATTTCATTTTACTTAACATATTCTGAAGGGTTGTCAAAATGAGGCAAGAGATTTACCTGGATCTCTCTCCCCCCCTCTCCTGGCCCTGTTTTCAGGGCTGTTCAGTGATGCAAAATAATGCAAGAATCCAGTGTTTCATAGTATTTCAGCTCACAGGTAGAAATGCTGAGAAGCCCCATTATTATGGTTCCCTGAGGTATAAATAAAATAATAATAAAAAAAAGTTATATGGTCACAAGTATTATGACTTATAGGAGTGTCATGGTTTTGTTTTTGTTTTTTTTGCAGTCTTGTAGGCTTGACAGTGACTTGACAATAATGGATGGATTTATTGACTTGACAACCTTCCAGTTACACAGGGGCTGTCTATCCAGGCTGCAAACTAACCCTGCGGTGCCCAAGAGCACCTATATGACAGCTTTCTGCAGGGACTCTTTCTTCGTTGTGGTCTTTCTGGTAAGATTATTGACTCATACCTCAAGATCATGGCTGAAGTACTTCCAGGGCTGAGCGAGCTCTAAAAGCAGCCTAGTGACTTCCATGTGATGTGAAATACTCTAAGCAAACTCATGTTTCCCTGTCTGCTGACATGTCCAGAGGCTTTGGTGATCCTACATAGCCAGTGGAACCCATGGTGAGAGCAACCTGGAGTCTCCTACTCAGTACGTTGTACCCAACAGTGATTTGCTAACTCTGGGGCAGAACGGTGTACCTTCAGAGCTGCAGTTTGGACCAGGGGATGCAGCCAAGCTTATTAACTCCCCTGAGCCCTGACCCACTGGGAAACACACTGCAGAAAAGCTGACATGCTCTATTGGAATCACCTCAGTTTGTCAGGGCTTTGTAGCACAAGCTCAGGCCGAGCAGCCTTACCAACATGGCAAATAAGCTCAGCACTCCCTGTACTTGCATTATTAAGGCTTTTCTGTTACCAAGAACATCACAACTTCTGTCACCCTTGAGAGTGGAGAGATATCTGTACTGCAGGGTGGCTGCACGTTTAATTTTGTGTTTGTTTCTTTTTTGTTTGTTTGTTTTTAAAGGTGCAGTGCTTCTTTGAGCAAATGAGTGACATCCCAATGTGAAAAGAGACACAAGAAATAAATGAAGCAACTCTGTTAAACTAAAACGAAAAAAAAAGACACTAAGTACAGAGGATAGACTAGCACAACATAACTGAAGTACCAACTGCCAAGTCTTGGGCACAAGGCAATTCCCAAGTCAGTAACTAGATCTTCATGTTTTTTCCCACTGCTTGGTCTATTTTCTGTTCAGTGCTTGCAACTTCCATTAACGTTAATGAGTATGCATATGTGCCTTGAGGGTAAGAATACACTCCCTCTGTGGCTTCAAAGCTTGTTTATAAATCCTTCCAAAAAATCACATTGTGTTCATTGTTGAGTGCAGAAAGCTATTATAACAGCTATTAGAACCATGGCTTCCATTCCTTCCTTCCCTTTGCCCTCCCTTATCTGAGCGACTAGAAAACAGACCTGAAAAGATGAAGTGCTGTAGGAGATGGTACACACAGGTAAGCAACTCAGCTTGGGGAGCTGCAATATGAAAATCTCTGCAGGGAGGGGCAAACTGATGCCTTGGTAAAAATAAAGAAAACCAAAACCCAAAGCACCAAAAACACTACGACCACCATCCCCAAAAGCAAAGCCTTTGAAAATCTTAAAGCAATTATTAAGTGGTAGAGATGAGACAGAAATCTCTGCTTTGTGCTCCCTACTAGAGAGCAGCTCAGTAGGACCAAGCTGGTGTAAAGTCTGGAGGCACTGTACCCGTTCCCTTGCCACTTGGACATGAGGGCAGACGTCTGGAGTCACATACAGAAGCTAAGAACCAACTCCACTCCAGTGACATCAGGGTATGTGCCTTCTGCCTCTGACTTTGACTTTTCTTCCATGATCCCCAGCTCCTTTCTCCCACTGTGCACAGTTTAAGGTTAAGCCCTCTCAAGCCTCACAGTTTAGAAGAGATACCTTACAGTGCACAAAAAATAACATGTAATGCAGCTCTGAGATCAAGAATCAGATGAGTAAGAAGACAGGCACTGCTTTACATATGGCTGAATACTAGCTTGCCTTATCCCTGTATAGCCTACACCCACACAGCAGTGCTGCCTTCCCCAGCACTCATGCCCCAGCTCCAGCTGCACAACAGCACCAACAGCCACGGTGATGCCCAGCATGCGCTACGAGGGAGCCTGAATTCCTCCACTCCACTGCCTGGGCACAGTCTGGCAGGAGGAGGAAAACAAGTAGGCAGTGCAGGAGCAGTGACATCTGAAACCGCCCGTGGCTGCACCCACCAGCACTCATCAGTCACTCCCTTTAGACTTGTTAGGTCTCAGCAGGGCTCTGTAGCACTATTTCTTCCTTTAGCAGGCACGGATGAAAAGATGCAGGAGTAAGATCTGTCTGTAAGGAAGGATACGACACGGTCCTACAGAGGACACAATTTCAAAATGCACATTAAATACATTATTAACTAATGAAGGAAATAAAAGGAAACCAGCACCTTTTTAAGACAGCAAAAGCTCTAAAGCGTTGAAGCTCTGTTTAATGAGAGTAACAAAAGTTCAAGTTTACAAGGCAGAGTCCCCAGTCTAGTTGACAGGAAGCTAGATTTATGAGAGAGACCAGCTGGACTGCAACCCCAGTTACAGTTACTGTAATTGCTTTTCTCCAGAGGATAAATTTCCCCACAAGTTGCCCACTTTCAGAGATTGCTGGGCAAACGGACAGGCTTCCTCTGCATGGGGTCAGAAGGCAGTGAGAAGGCTAACTCCTTCCACACCAGGCACTCAGCGGGAAAGCCCTGAGTGAATTGAATGGGTTCCAGAGCTGGGATCCCTGCAGTATTTTCAGTTACAGACCTAAACCTCCCATGGGCTCTGGCAGGAACAGAATTACAGCAGCAGAAAGGATTTCCAAAATCCCACTCTGCGTTTTAATGGACATTTGTGGGCAGGTTTATGTGTACATGCGTGCACACACAATCGGCATTTACATTATATGTATGATAATAAGCAATATATATGTAATAGATGCGTATATTAGGTATACATGAATTGTATTCTATGTGCATGTGTGTTTATTTATACGTTAGGTAGACACCATCCAGATTACTGAACAAGTTCAGAAAATTTTAACCAAAAATACTTTTAAAACACAATTCACTTATTTTCATTCATTTAGATGCTGCAGTAGGTCTGGAAACCTTTCTTGTGGATAGGCAACCATCACATCAGAAGCCAGCACTTGAGGTTGGTTACATTCATCAATTACACTGCTTTATAACTTCCTTTTTCTATAAGCTTAGGCACTGAAAGTACCTCAGCTAGTTAAACTGCATTTTCTCATTAAAGAGCCCCTCAGGATCAAGGTTAGATGTGCCTTACTTGCTGAAACAAGTTATTTAAAATCATGTTATCTAAAAATTCTGTTCAGTTCAATTCTCACTTCCAATGTGTGATGTAAGGGGCACAGTATATTTGTCTGCTGTTCCTACCAGGGACTGAAAACCCTGCAGAAAGCCAGCCCACGTTTCTAAAAACAACCTTCTAGAAATCTGTCTCAGAGAAGTGAAGTATTTGGTGGAAGGCTCTCTGTGGGTGCATATGGGAGGCAGCCGGAAGAGTAAAAAAGGAATAGTGAAGTTTAAGAGAAGGCACAAAGCATGTGTGGCATCACACCAACAGAAATGAAGTGAAGGAGAATCAGACCTTCACTTTGGAGACTGCTCATGCAGACACAGCCAAGGTAGACTTGATGAAACACAAACAGAAGTGTTATCACACTACTGCATAATGAGACAGGGTTAACAGGTGTCACGACAACGTAATAGATTTTCACACTCCCACAAATTTGGAAGCAAGAGCACTTATAGAAGAGTTTACAAAGCCTCTGTGGCTGTTATGATGTTACTCGTGTTTCAAGAGGAAAAGGTCTTTCAAGTTCATGACCAAATTTTTCCTGTGACTTATTTCTGCAGTGAAGTCAGACTCATGCTCAAAACATAATCTCCCATTATGGTGGATGTTATGATGTGATGGATTTAGAGTTTTGACTTTACTGTAATTGGTAAAAGAATAAAAGTAACCATCAGCAACTGCTTTTGTTGGTACAAACTTGGATCAGTATTAAAAAGCTGAATAAAAATGAGTGGTGAGGCTGTGCCTGGTTGCCTAGGAAATGCAGCAAATTCCTTTTGAAAGTAGCTACTGGGTCAGGCAGTCAACACTGTAGTTTGAAATATTCTGCATTGCCATAAAAAATGAGTGTGGAACAATTTTTTCACAGCTTCTTTGTATAGATTCTACAATAGTTGATGGAGAAACAATGGAGTTTTTCACCACTGTTTTCCATAGCTTCTGGAAAGAGCTGTAGATATGTAGCCTGAAAATGCTGCAAGCATATGCAAATATGTGACAGCTTATAAAAATACTTATGTACAACACAGGCAAAAGTAACTAAAGTTCAAATCTGCATATTCTTGGACTTCAGCTCCTAAAAACCTCCCTAGGAGTGTATGAAAAGCATTTTGGAAGCCCAGCCTGTTCATCCAAACACAATACTCTAACATCTCTGTATCTCAAAATTTAAAGTTGTACTGCTTTCTTCAAAATAATCTTACAGTCTGATCTTACTTTTGATACAACACTTTAGTAAACCCCTCTAAGTTTGGTGTGTATTAAACAAAAAGGGCAGATGTTCTGAACATGGGAGTCTGACAGTATTTTTGAAAGGTTATGTCAGTTCAGAATCTCCAGGAACTTCTTCATGATAGTCTAAAGGTGCCCATAACTGTACCATGTATAAACGAGCAGGATGAAAAGAATTCAGGTAATATATTGAGCATCACAGATGTTCTCAATATCATGTCTCACTGAAAATCATCACATGATGGGATAGATCACAGACAACCTGCATAGTGTGGGAGGAGCAAAGTGGCCTTGGAAACAGAAATGTCAATCCATTTCAAACGTTCAGATCTATCAGCAGGAATGTGACCACATATTATGTTCTAGGTATCAAATTTAAGATAGAAGGGAGAGATGTGGGAAAGGAAGGGAAATTTTCAGAACCTTGCATGATGATAGTGCTGAAGAAAACTGTTTCATGAGGATACGGACTGCTTCAGGAACCTATCACAGATTCTGTGAGATAGTCAAACACATGAGTGTATTTCAATTACTATTATCACTGTTAGTACTACCCTAAAGGCCATCAAAGTTTCCTGTTTCTCAATAAAGGAGGAAAAGGGCTGGAGGGTAGATGTGAAACAGACCCCATCCCCAACCATCCCAGCGAGAATGGCAAGGCCAGATCTATCAAAGCGCTCAGTGATGTTGTGTGACTCAATACACACTTGCAAGAATATTCATTTAACAGGTTAGAAAATGTCCGAGCCCATTTGTACTGCTCTCACTGCAAAATAAGCTTCCTTTAGCCTCTGCGATTCTTGTGCAGTTTCAGAGAGAAAAAGTGCTAGCAAATACTAAAGAAATGTTAAAGTATTTCAAAATGCAGTATTTTTAAACTAGTTTTTGAGCGACTTTAAAGCACATACCTTTATTCTTCACAGCCTATATAACCAACGTTGTGCCATGCATTCTGTTTTGTATTAAGTGAAATACTTTAAAGACTATCTGATGTGAGATATTAAAGCTGTTTGTGGCACAAATCTTTAGTCCTACATAGTTAAACTGCTTTTATCAAGGGCAGCTACTCAGTGCTTAGATTTTTCTTGTTAATCTGATCCACAGAGTTGGTGTAGTGGTACTGCAGAGGACAAGATATGGAAAGTAATGATAAATGTCATATGCAAAATAACTGTGAACAGCAGCTTAAATATGCCAGGAGTTTTGTTCAGCAAGTGTTCATCCTTGTAAGCACAGACATATGTGCTACCAGCTGAAATAGATATTCCTCTGCATCTTTCTTATCACCAGTGACCTTACAAATTAGATTTACTTTAGGGTTTGTAGCATGCGCATAACCAAGCAGTATTTCTGGCCACAACACAAACAAAAGGGATGTTCAGTAAGAGTCAGACATACTGCACAGGATGTCAAAAGCGATACCCAACACTGCTGTGAGAAAGATCAGCTCCAGCCCAGAACACTTGTCCCTAAGGGTTCCTCTTACAATCTCTCCTAGCAGGGAGTGCACCTGTTCCTGCTGCTGCACAAAATGCACTTCCAGCATGAAAGAAAGGAAGAAGATCCCTATACTATTAGCTTACCTTAGTAATTCAGAGCAAGGAAGGGACAGCCTTTTAATTCTTTGTTGAGGAAGAACCTCTCCAAACCATTAGTTTGCACAGTGCTAGTAATCACGGTGCTAAGTCCTTGGCTGGTGTACAAGTGACATTATTCTATATACCATCTGACAGCAATATCTTCCTCCCTCCATTTTGAATGTGTTCAGCTAATTCCCCCATTATGTAACAAGGCCAGCATGAGTGGTGTGGTTCTGTGAGAAACGTTACTGGATATTTTTACTGGCTCAGGGGAAACACGCATGCGATACTTAAACACAAGATTGTCAACTGCCTAATCTGAACACTGAGTCTATAAAACGTTTCTTCTAGACAATTACAGTGTTTACCTTCAGTCCTGTCCGGAAGTTTCCCACTCTTACTCGTTGTTCCAGTGTTGACTGTTTCAGATGAGGTGCTCAGTTTGGTGTTGGGATCTCGCTTAGGTTTTGGCGGTGGCTGTTTGCGAGAGCTGCTACTTTCATCGTCAGTTCCTCCAACAGAATGAAGAGACTGGGATCTCACGGCAAAGCCACTGGAACAAGGATGTGGCAGTCTGTCCTGAGGAGCAGGCATGGTCATAAATCCCATACGGAAATGCTTCCCCACGTAGCTTCCTTCATTTCCTCTCACTACTTCTCCACCTATGCTGTAACAGAAAACACACACACAAGTAAATAATTCAGCTCTGTCTCAGCTTTACCTGAAATCAGGGCCTCGGTTTGGTCTGTGCTGAGCAGACACTACTTTTTGCCTAGTAAACAAGCTATGTTCTTTCCTTAAATCAAGATGACTACTAGAATGTAGCTATCAGTTTTTCAATGCAAGCTGCCAACGAGTGAAATGTAGATAAGACTGCTATGCACTCACTCCAAATTTTACAAGAATAAAATTGAGAAATGCTTTTGTTCAGTTTTCACAGCACTGTGACTTGAAATTGCCGACGGAGCAAAATTTGAACATCAGAACTCCAAACTCAAGGTTTGTAGGATGACAAGAGATTGCCAGTAGGGCAAAGAATGCTACTTTAGAAATGCAACACAGTGCATTGATTTGCACTCATCTTTGACTACAGACACACAAAAGTACCTTGGGAAATAAGGCTCTTGGGGCCCAATCAATCATTCCCCTTCAGACTAAACTTTGGGATATGAGAAACTGAAAATTACGCATGAAGCTGCAACAGGAGCTCCATCAGACTAAGATTCAAGTGTAGATAATGAAAAGGCAATGTGCTGTGGAATTGCAGGAATAAAATAACTTCCAACTGTTTAGAAACACAGGTAAAGAAGAAGGAAAGCTCAGCTGAAACAAGCATTGTCATTTCAAGTACAACATTCTTTTGGGGATGGCGCTACTGAGAACCTGGTATTATTTCTGCTACACTCATACAAGCTTATCTGTTCTGAAACACGGTTCTTACTGATGCTTATACTGCTAACCTACAGCACATTTCAATTAAGGCCATTCAGTGACCATGTAAAGAAACCCAGTAACACATAGAAGGTCAGCACAGCTTTGTTTGCAAAGAGGTTTGAAATGGTACCACTGGAGGTATGTAGAGATGTCAGTATGAGAACTGTAAAGTCTCAGAAAGCCCTAATTACCTCCTGTTTCCCCTTCACACAGAATGAAGCTCTGAACAGGGTCAATCTGCTCCTCTGTAAGTTTCCTGCTTGATGTTGCCTAGGGCTGGTGTAATTTATTTTGTGCTGAAAACATCTCCTTCTCTGAAAGACAAGCACATTTCTCAATAGAAGAGTGAATAAGGTCAGTTCATTCACTTATACTGCCCCTAGCAGATGGTAGATCTTCGTCTTCTTTGTAGGTTACATAGAGACTGTGGTACCTAGTTGTCGTAAAGCATCAGATTGGCACTGCGCAGTGTGTAATTTTGTGTATGGTAAAGCAGAATCTTTATTACTTTACTGAACTCTCTGCATTTGAATTTTAATTTCCGTTAATGGAGAGATCTGATTTCTAAATTGGTAGCAACTGTGCAGTTCTGTATAAAGATGCGTCCAGAGGTACTGACACACATCCACATGCAGGCACACAAACCTCCTGCACGCATGCATGCTGCATGTACACACACAATGGTCCATGTTCAAAACCAGGTTATTACCAAATCCTAATTGGCATCAGCTCCACAGGGATTTGCAGCCAGAAAGATCAAAAGGTAGAACTCATTAATTTGAAGATTAATAAAAAACCTGCAGCCAATTTTAGTGATTAACTATGCCTCTACTAATCTTTCATAAATGGTTCTGAAAATAATATAATCCTCTAACGCTAGACTACAAAAAGTGCCCGACACATTATTTAAAGAAGATTATTATCCAGACATGCTGAAGAACACAGGTGGGGAGTCTGCTTCCTTCCTCAGGTCCGTTGTATAAATTACATTTAGCAAACAAAATTTCAGATCACCATGTGCCTGACATTACAATTCTTACTGAGTTACTCTATTCACTGAGTGCATTTACTGCACTTCTGCATGAAGATGCTTAGCCTACACATCGTAGTGCAGATCCTGTTCTGGATGCACTTTCAGAAATTACACTGAAGTAAAAGGACTTGCATCTTATAATCCAGAAATAAAAATGCACCATCTCAAAAAGCAAGGAAATCCTGTATTCTTTTGTTCCGTCCCTCTCCATCATTTCTTTTTAAACTCTTTACCAAACTCCTTTTAATGTCATAGGTAAAATCCTGCCTCTCTTGCTCACTACACTTGAGAATAAACAGCCTGTAGCCAGAGAGAGGTGGCAGGCAGAGATGGAAACAGATCTTCCTCTTCTGCTTAAGTGGATCTGGCCTTACTGCTCTGTACCATCTGCTCAGCAACTGGGCAAAGATAGGAGAACACAATTTCTCTCTTCAGCCACACTTAAAGACAGTCCATTTCTCTTCAGCTAAAGGTTGGGCATGGCAAACTCCAAGCTGAAGAAGATAAGCCTCTGATTCTCGGTCCTCAGCCTTACTCATTGACCAGGATCGTGAAGGCTTAGGTTTTTTACTTATACTGGAGATGATGCCTGAAGCAGTAGGTGTTTTCTAGCACAATTTGACTAGTAACCACAACCATAATACCAGGTGGAGTGCCAGGTGCACTTCTTAGTTATAAAGACTGAATTCCACCACACTGCAAAGAACAGAGTCCCTCCAGGCTCATGCCCAGAGTATAAGTGCAAAAGCAGAATGGCACAAATCAAATGCTGCAACCTCTGCCTTCTGGCAGCAGCATGCTACAATTCAATTTGGACTTGTGCAACTCAGCTTTGCAATGCACAGTGCTGCTGACGGTACAGCATGAAACCAGACAGTGCTAAAGGATTTATATCTATACTCCTCCTGCCTGCAACCACAGGAGCTGGCTAGAGCTGGTGTATGCTCTGCTACTCCACAACAGGCTGAAAAAGATTTATATGCACCTTGCTGCATAAATGACTATGGAGACAGCTAGGGAAAATAATTGCAGAGATGATCTCACTCCATTATTTCTGACAGGAAAGAGCCTGGGCTCCTCACTGTACCGATAATGGGTTCTATCTCATTTCAAAACTGTATTATGTGAGTTGCTGCAAGTATTAAACAGTTTATTAATATATATGGAAATACAGATTTGGATTATTCCTCTGGGAAGTTTCAATTTGAACTTGGCTAGGTTCAACTGCTTCTCTGACAAAGAATTATGTACAGCGCTCAAATAAGTTAAAAATGCAGCAGACATTTGTCTACAAGACAAGATGGCTTAAATAATAACAAAATTAATTGTGTGATCATTTATGTCACACAACTAAAGCGGACCTTGCTGAAAATGCATCTTGGCATATGCCGAGGTCTAGAGACTGCAGCTGCAATGGATGAAAAGAAAGGGCAGTGTGGTGGAGCTGTCTCCTGTCAGCATTAGAGTGCTCTGAAGCAGTTTTTCTTTGAAGAACACAGTACATGGCTTTCCCAGTGACTCCCTGAGAAACCCCTTGTAGAGCATTGAGTGCTACCAGACAACACAATTCCTCCTGGGTGCCATGGGAGCTAGGTAAGCTTTCCATCCCTCAGGATAGAAATTAATTATTACAACAAATATCAAAACAGTTGAACTTGCCTTAAATCACCTTAAATCATGATTGGTGTATTTTGCTTTCCATTTCTAAAATACAAACAAGCTGCTCCAGTTATCTTATGAGTTTTGTTGCACCTCTAAAATATGTTTTAACTGTCACATGAGACTTCTGAATTCAGAAATGGTCTAGAATAAAACCATGGTAAGTTGCTGTTCACACCTGCACTATCAGCCTGCCTGCATGTAAGCTGCAAATGCTGCAGTTCTAGTTACATTACAGTTCAGCCTGTTGTGCTCTGCTTTATCAAGCAGAAACTGGAGCACTGAACAAACTGAAATATGGAATAACTTGAACTGTGCATGTTTTTCAACAACTACAGAGGGTTTTACATTATTCATTGTAAGGCATAACACAAGGGGGTAAGTTGTGGAGGATGGATAAACAGAAGTGAACACAAAAACTACTCTAAATGGACAGAGCACTAAAAGGTCATTGACACCTTGCATTGCCTTGAATCATAGCAGTCCTATCAACTAGGAATGTACTTTCAAGTTAGTTAAAATCCTAAGAAAAACTTGTCATCACATTTCTGAAAAGTACACAGCAAGGAAAAAGCATGAGGAGACTGCCTGCCTCATCCAGTGTGGTCTTTTTAATTTGCATTGTTCCTACTTAGCATTGCAAATAATGGTTTTACTTTGCTGTGAAGTTTCTTTATTTGATCCAGGCAGAAATGGAATTATTTCCTGAAAAACAAGTGAATAGTTATGTGAAAATTTGTTTTCCTAGGTCTTGCTTCCTTAACAGCAAACAATGTAGAATATTAAATCCCTCAGTCTAGTAAAAGAATTCTTGGGAATATCTGTGTCCTGAAAAATGAGAATACCCTAGAGCTACATTTTCTTCCCAGCCATCTACTTTCCACTGTTATTATTATTCATCCAGAAATTCTCTTATCAGTTCAGACTTACAAAGGATTAGTTTCATTCCTCAGGCACCAAGAACCACTTGGTATTTTCCATTATCTTCATATGGTTTCCCTTTTTCTTCCTGTGCTCCTTACATGAGACTTTCTGACTTTCTATCCACGAGTTCAAAAATGGAACTAGACCTGAGTGTGACTTGGATTCCTAAACAGGAGGAAAAGTACTCTAGCATAGCGTCTTTGAAGGTACATTTGCCCTTTCTGTACTGAGATCTCCCAAAGCTGGGGACCACTGCGGGTCACCTCCTTTCTCTGTGCTGAAATTCCAGAGAACCAAAAACAGCTGTTTTAACAACAGCTCACTTGTCTTCCAAGCAAGGAGGAAGAATACAGGTTTATTATCCAGGGGTAGGTGAGCAGGGGACTCTCTGCAGACTCCTCTGCGGAAATGAGAACTGTATGTTACAAGGCAGGTTGTGTAAGTGGATGGCCAAGTCTCTTCCCGTCGAGACACCAGCTCATGAAGTACCACTATGACAAAGCAAGCCCCAAATTCATCAGGAATGCCATCTGATCAGAGAGTGAAGAAAAGAGAAATCACAAACAAACAAACAAAAAGTCCTACGATGCTGTAGGAAGATTTTTATAAATCTATCATGAAAATGACTAACAGAAACAGCAAAAATACAAAAGGAATAAAAATACGTAACTCAAAGACTGTCTCTGAGCTGGCTTGACCGAGCAAACAACAGCTCATCACTCATTGCCTCTAGTCTTTTTCGGGTTAGGAGAATATCTGCTGTTATTTTGGTCACTTTTTTAACCATTTCCTTTCTCTTAGACCAGTGAACAGGCTGCTCCTCTGCTCACATCAAATGTTCTGCGTGTAAAGGGCTGAAATGGCTTTGAAATGTCTATTCCCCGTCAGAATAAATTATACACATATATACCAAGGATGACACATTTTACTTTGTATCTGAGAAGCACTTTCAAGATTAACATAAATTATATTTGTAAATTAGAGGTTGGATGCCAAAAAAACCAGAAGATATACTATTTTTATCCCCCAAACATGATTTCAGCAGACCATGAAATGTAATACTGAAGAAAGAAGGGCAGGATCACAACCATGGATTTAGGAACTGCTCGGCATGTACAGTTTTACACAAAGCTGCATCAATTTTTATGATAGAAATTAAACATAGAAACAAATTGCAGACATTTCTCCTCTATTCTTTTTTATTTTTTAAGAATCACATTTCAGAGCCTTCATTCCTTGTTCCCAAGGAGGGTATGTACATTATTCTTCCTGCATTACTTTGCTGAAAGACTCCAAATGACTCAGTGATCTAACATCAAGATCCAGAGGATAATACATACTACTCTACCATCACTTTGAGATATAGGCTACAGTGTAAATGAATCATAACAAAGGTCAAATTTAGAGTCCTTTCATGCACCTGGAGGAATAAGAGCAGTGAGCAACTGACGTGTGTGTGCACATGAAACATCTTCACTCTACCACACACCTTTGCTTTTGAGGTAAGAGATCAGGTGCTGCTTAAGCAGTCAGGCCTCTCAGGACGCAGGATGTATTAGTGCTCTCAAATAAACTTTATTCTTCTATCATACCTGTTAAACCCAAGATCTGAAGTTTGCTCCTGCAAACGTGCCACAAGCTGATACTCCATCAGCGCACCTGCCTACCTGCACTGGAATATCTAGGAAGCCTTGCAGAAACTGCTTGCAGCATGCCATCCTGCTCTAAGTACTGCTTGCAGAGTGAGCCCGTCTAGGCTGTCTGACCCCTGATTTTTTCCAGGAAATCATTTCTCCAAGCAGATATCTCAGCAGAACCCGCAGCACAGTGCACAGGGCCCTCCCCCGAGGCCTTCCTGGCAGGCTGCAGCTCTCCCCATCAGCTCAGGCTGTGCTATGAGGGGAGCCAGGCACTGGAGGTATTGCCAAGAGACAGCTCCACATCCTACACTCTGCACAAGGGCCGAGAAAAACATAAGTAACCACGACTGTCCACAGCCCCTGGGCAGTCACGCAACCCCAAAAGGCAAGCAGCCTCACAGTCTGCTATCTTACAGGTCACCTGTCTGTATAATACAGGAGGCTGGGAAAGGGAGCAATGACTGGAGTTCTGAAAAATACTTCAGATGAAACACTGATGAATAAAACTTACACGGAGCGTACTACTTCTACAACAAATACATTATTATCCAGTGAGCACGGAATAACGGACTGACTGAGAAGTAAGGACCCCTCGGATACAGAGTGCTTAGTGGAGCCATATTTCATGTGTGAACACAAGTGCCAGTACTACTTACCTGCCTCCACTGGCATTCCTTCCGTCCTTAACAGGCAGCCTCTCAAACAGAGCCTGACGTTGGGCTGAGCAACTGGAGCACCTTGCTGCTTCCCTACCAGCACTTGATGCAGTGCTGGGCACACCAGGCCCCCAGGCTCAGTACCCATGCACAGCCAATGGGAAATGATGCATATGGAAAGGGCTGCAAGCTGTGAAACCACGGGATGCTTTTCAGGCAGGAGTGAAAAGCACTCTGCTTTTATATGACTACAGATATTTTTAATTTAGTTAATTTTGCAAGGGAGATGCACAGCTAAAAGCCAGTAAATGAAAGCTCATATGCTCAGAGTCACCTCGAATTAGATATGAACCATATGCAATGCTTAAACTGAGTGTAGATGCATGTTCATGTTAATGAAGTGGAGTTTTGCATCATGTCAAAAATGGGTGGAGCTAAAATAAAGTTGTGCTTTTGTCACATTCGATAGCAAACCACATGGTGCAGGCTCCATAATGCCTGAGCAACTGTGGCTAAGGAATTATTTCAGTAAGATGTGAATAATTCAACATAGAAAAAAATTTTTTTGAATTTTTGTAATAAAACATTTCTTTGGTTTCAGGATGCGATGGAAGAAAAATGAGTAAAAAGTGAAAAAGGGTAGAGGAATGAATGAAATGTGCTGATGCTCTACAAATGGTGATCTGTAAACCAAATGCACACAAACCATGCTCTGCCTGCCAATGTATTGCACAGAGCTTAACCCTAACCCTGATTCAGACTTCTTTCAAACAGTGTAGGTGCAGATATTCTTCTGAGCCCCTCTGGGAAATACCACTCTACTTTCTTGTAAAAATCCAAGCTCAAATATAAGCAAATTAAAGTTTTAAGTAAGTGCTTCCTATGGCCTCCAGCCCCACAAAGGAAGGAGTAAAATATCCACATTTTACAGGTACAAAGTTACATAGTGTTTTCATACATATTCTGCATCAGTTTGCAGTTACTACAAAAGCATCAATACATTAGAATTTGAATGAGACTAAATCCATTCTAATTTACAGAATATATCTTAAATTTTTTTATTTAAGAGGAATGCATAGTTTAAGTTCCTACAAAGGAGAACAATGCTCACTTGGATACTTTCCCCACTTACAGTGTTCATGGGCTAAATTGGACTTCAAGTGCAGGGAACACTGCAGCTTATCCCATCCTAACTACAGAAACTTTCTGCTGGACACATCAGCTTTCTACCTCAGATACTAACATAAAAATACTTTTTTTTTTTTTTTTTTGTCCCTGAACAGCTCTGTTGGAGCCTTTTGACTTGAATTTACAGCCAGCACTATTAATCTTATGGTACCAAAAATACATATTATCACACCTCTGTTCTTCCTCACTTTTGGAGGGAAGGTTTCAGCCCATGCCAGTCATCTCTGTTATTTAAATAGACAGCAGCTCATCATTAGTATCTGTCTGCTCCATGACAAATGAAATAGACTTTAAAAGCTAAGCACACTTTTCAGAAGTGTGATAAAATCAGGGAACAGGAAAGAGAACTTCCATGCTGACTTGTAGGCAACTCTCTGTTCTTCTTCTTCCCTCGTCAGCCTCAGTCTGGTTAATAAAACTACTTGAAATCTTGTACATCAATATTGACAGTTCTCAGCATCAAAGCCTGGAGAGGTTTGTTTTTTAAGAAACAAAAATCCCATTGAAAATGTCTCTGCTTATGTCACATTTTATCTGTAACAAAGTGACCATTATTGTCACATGAGAATATTAATGTGCTTCATACTTAGATTTAGAAATAATACTGTGAAAAAATATGTTTTGATGTCTTGACGGATGCTAGTTACTTAGACAGGGTTGTCAGAAGCTGGTTATTTGTCCAGAGAAACAAATAAAAAAGGACGCTACAATGTCAGAAACACAGTTTTTTTGACATTCCATGTTAGAGTGTGTGGAAAGTAATTTTAATGCACATATTGGTGGCTAAACCCAGTAATTTCAGTTAGGTCACTGGAAAAGCAGTGTAGAAGCACTGCTTATCCTATGTGCACACAGCCCCAGTCTGACCCTGAACCACATCCACCCAGACTTGGGTCTTCAAATATGTTAGCTGCAGGTCCACGTACCTCCCTTTGAAATCATGGAGAATGATCCAAATGCAAAGTGCAGAAGTTGTTTGCACCTCTACCCACATAGAGAGCTAATGGGACAAGCTCAGGGTACACTAGTAGACTCCTAAAAGGTCTCTATGCATATGGAACATGACAACCAGCTGTGGTAAACACTACCAATAATCTGCCAAAGCTGCCAAAAATCACAGCATACTGATTTTCATCACTCACTGGGGATGTTTAGCTAATTACTGCTCGTTGGTTACTGACACCTTGTATTTTTTTCCTTGCAGGAACAGCTTTGTGCCAAATAGTAGAACAAGAATTGATACGGAAGGAAGTTAATATCTAAGTGCTCCTTTAGTGGCATATTTACATTGCTCAAGGGATCGTCAGAACAGCTTATGAAGCTACAGACACATGAAATTTTGCTGTCAATAATGAAAATACTTTCCAAGCTGAAAAAATCTGTGTAGTTATTTTTAAGGACTTAAAATATTAAAAACTCATGCAACCTGCAAGAAAGGAGCATTTGTAAGTAGCTCATTGCATGAGGGGCGATCAGCTCAATGCTCTTCATACTACAGGTCTATAAACTCCCCTTATTTCACCATTGCTCTTAGAAATATTTGAGCTTTCAAGAAACAGCAGTTTCTGTGAGCTGAGGTGGTGAGCTGTGGCAGCTGGGGCTACAGAAAATGGCAGACCAGAATAGTGGGTTGCTACTTTTCTTTGCACTACTAATTACTGTTGAAATCTACAAATCAGCTGTTAGCAGACTTTCATGGATGTACATTTCTAGGTCACATAAGCCCCTTTGAAAAGTCTTCTATCTAGATATTTTAATCCTGGCATAGTATGAACTGTTTATTATTTGTCATTGCTGCTCTGCAGGCAGGAGTCTACTTTAAAACAAGACAGGAAAGGGATCAGAGACATCAAGCACTGTAGCCCAAATCAGTCTGGAGACTAGACAGCATTAAAGAACATCCCTGCGTGTCTATAGCAGCAATTCAGCTCTGTTTTTTATTTACTTATTTTCTTTTAAAAACAAACAAACAAAAAATCCATTCCTCTACACAGAATACTTCATGCCCTTTTCCATGCCTTCCCACCCAGACAGCAACTGTGCTGCTGAAGCTCACTGCTCACACTGGCCCCCCAAGATTGCAAGTTTTGTTAAGCTGAGCCAAAAGCCCATTCCCTCAAGATGATCTTGCAATAGAAAACCTTAAACCAAAGCAGCTTGAATTCAAATATCTTGAGCTATTATATATGTCTTTGGATCAAATAGACTTTCAAGTCCTACAGAGAGCTCATGGCAATGCATCTTTCAATTTGCACTGCCACCACTTACACAGCCAGTACAGAGGTGCTGATTACTCTGATTCCTAGAAAGGATCAGCTGAAGCAGACTTTGTGTGCACTTCTGTACATCTGCCCTGAGAAATGCTCCCTAGGTTTCCTGGAATTATATGTAGAAGACTTCTGCTGAGGACCAGCTTATTATTCTGGTATCTAGAAACTCTTCAAACTTATTTTTCCTGAGTAATTGAAAGATAACCTTTGTTCAAAAACACTTATTGGTACCTATCTATTTCCCCATGGATTCATCGCTTTACCTCAAAAGCAGGTGGTTAAAGAGGTGGGAAAAGAGGAGCACGGTTACGGTATTGTACCTGTGCACAATGCCCTTGCAAATAAATGTGAAGAAAGATGGCATATTTCACACTGGTATTTTTGGGTTTATATGGCTATTTGTGGTCACATTTTCAAGCTGTCCTTTACATCTATAAGTAACAGATGCTCTTAAAATCAGAGTCAGGCCTCTCTTATATCCTGCTGTAGGATTCTGAGAGGGCAAAGCAAGTCCAGTCTGAGCACTGTATTACTCACACAAAAAAAAAAAGGGAAATCTAAACTATGGAGCTTGGTAGATGTGATGCAAGCTAAAGTTTTTATCTACCTTCGGATGTTAAAAAGCAGTTCATACTTCACAGGTGTATCCAGTAAAATCTTTAGGACAGCTTTGGTTCAAGACAAAGTTTAACTTCAGGAGGGCTCATGAAAGTCGTATCAAGCAAAGAAATAAATCCCAGGGAGAGAATATTTCCTGCTATGCAAGTGACAAAACTGGGTCGTCTAATGGAGTTTCTCCAAAGCTAGTGCCTGTAATTCTTGAACTGAGGATAAAAAATGTAAATGATAATCTTTTAACACACATATGAGTTACTTGGGCATATGCTTATTAATCTGTGTTTATTACCCTTCAAACTGAATAGAGAAACAATTAGATCCCTTTTTAGCAGTGGTATTACAGGGCAGGCAGATGTATAACTGATTTACAGAGTATGACAGGCAATCAGTGTGCGTCAGAGAAAGCCTACATCAGCAAAGAGACATGTTAAAGCTGCATTTGAATTTTCTTTTTTAGGACTGAACAGATGATGGTTTCCTTCACATTCTGAACACAATGAGACTGGGAAATAACCTGAATTTCAGGCTTGGAAAGAATATATTGCTTCAAATTAGAGGAAAATGAACAGTGCTAATTTCAGTCCTCTCTTTCAATTGAATATAGGAGTGCATACCAGATAAAAGAAAGCCAGACATATCTCAAAGTCTGTCATTAGACTTTTCCACTTCCACATGCCACAAGCAGTATGTAGAAATGACAGCTAGAAATCAACTGCTTTCCTACATTTTCCTCTCAGGTGACATATACATTAATTGCAGCTGATGAACTGGAAAAGAACTTGCATTTATTTATTTATCTATTGTTTCCAATGAAACAAAACAAGAATACAGCCAGGAAATAAAAGACTGATTTCTTGTGTTAATGCAATGAGAGCAGATAAAGATCCCATTTAAAAGACATCATTATTACTTCCACAAAATGTTTACAACAGTTGTCAGAATAAGAACTGACTGCCTATTTCAGATAGGAAGCATTTGAATGCAAAATCATGAAGCTACCAAAGAGGCAAGCTTGTAGGAGGCAAATGTCTAAACTGATCAAATCATCAGCATCTTGCTTCTGAAACCAGAGGGCTGAATTCAACATAATGCCTCAAGCTTGAAAAAAAAAACATTACAAAACCAGTAACCTGAGCAGGCTATGTTCCCAGTTCCTTCTGTCCCCGTATCACAGAGAGTCACATCACATCCTTTGTCAAAGCCAGGCTGGGACCCTTCCTGCCTCTACTTTAGATGCTTTGCCAGGACTACAAGTTGAGAAGTCACTCAACTTGTACACTCAACAGCTACAGCGTGTATGGATGCAAATGGATGGACAGACAATGCTGCCTGTGCCAGAGAGGAGTGCTCTGCACCTGTGCCTCTTGCACTGAGGAGTGACTCAGATGTGTCCTCTGCATCACTCAGCCACCTCAGGGCTGTCCTTCTGTCCTGCCTTCAGCCACCAAGTGCTGGGCAGTTCTGAAAGAAAAAACAGGACTAACACAATCACCCTCAAAACAAAGCTCTTGCTATTTAAGTTTCCCAGGGCATACACACATACTGTCCTACATACAATTTACACACCTTGCGCAGAAAGCATCAGTCTTGGCAAGCGTTGTTTTCCAATGAGAATGCTCTGATACACAGTCTAATAGTTGCATGAGTATTCCTTGGAAATCATGGCTATTGTTGATCCTCCTCACGGTGTTACATTTTCTGTTTTCCATGCCAGCCTCTGTTCCCAGTGTTTTTTATTCTTGGTCCTTGCCAAGCCTGCCTGTTACCTGCTCATTAGCTCTTCTGTGGCAGAAAATGTTCCTAAAATAAACTAATTCTAGTAACTTCCAATTTATTTTCAGGCTGAGTGAGTCTATAAGCTCAGATATTATTTAGGTGAGCTCACAAACGTGTTCAGTAGACTCTGAACCTTGTTGTATTAAGGCAAATAGATTTATCTAGATTAATTTTATTTGGAAATCTGAACAAAACAAAAAAATCCACACAATTCCTAACCCCCTAGAAGACTTGCTTTACTGGATTTTTGCCTATACATAATAGAGGCATATACTAGCAGCAGCAGTACAGGTTTGTTCTGATGTCTCTTACACAAAGGAAACCATCTCTGGTATTCTCCAAAGCAACTTCAAAATTTTCCAAGAGCGGGCAGGCTGGAAACATATGTGCTTTTAGTTAATACTTTAATAAAACCATTGAGTAACACAATGAGCCGAACCTACAAAAAGCTCCACCAACACAGAGATTTTTATACAAAATTCAAAAGCCTGAGCTCCCCACTGAATAATTATAGAGTTCTCATTCCATTGCAGTTAAGATTACAAAATATTAGCAACCTTAAGGAAATCACAAGAGCTTATGTGAGAAAGGTCTTCAATCAGTTAACAACTGTTCCTCCAAGCTATCCGAAACAGACCTCATTACTTGTCTCTGCATGTTTTTAAAATCAAAAAAGTTATTTACTTGCATTTAACCTAAAAAGAAAAAAGAAAAAAAAAAATGCAAATCCCAAAAGTTTACGTAATTGTGGCTAAATGATTTACAGAATGCACACTTTTCCCAATTTATTACTAAAAATATCAGTGAAAATTGACTGTGATTTTGAAGGGCAGGAGAACAATAAGCAACTTATCTACAATTTCTCACTATATTGAAAGCACTTTGAGGCTTTTAATACACATGACAATTTTACTGCAGGCATTAGAGGTGTAGTCAGTTTGATCTTCAAAGGTCTTATAAAATATGGCCTACCACTTTCTGGGCCACTTTCTGTGTATTTGTAAATACACAGCACCGCCACAGTGCCAATAGTATGCTTGTTCTGATATTTTACAACTCTTGATCTTAATCAGAGGATGAGGGAAAAGGAACAATGGGGAAGCAGAAGCCACCCTCAACCCGGCAGAGATAGAAGGATGCAGTTTGGTTTGACAAAGAGGAGCTGCATGACTGAAGGATGTCATGGACTTCAGAAGACCCCTCTCACTGAGAAACACAGTCTGTACAGCTGTCTTGTACAGTTTTATAGTCTTGTATGTCTGTAGCACCCGAGCATCTCCTCACCATTCACCTACCTCTGTTGGATGCAGCATTGCTGTATTGGATGCAGCACTGCTATAGTTTCATTTCAGAGGCTGGCAGATGGTGCACAATATATAGCCAAGTAAAAGCTGAGTCCATGCCTTAATTTCCAGGCTTCAGTCTCAAAACCAGAACCACTCGTCCCCTGTCAAGCTTCTCTTATTCACTACGTGGTTAGAATTTCATCTCTAAAATACACATAAATATTGGTCTGAGTTCACTGCAGCGTGCCAGAGAGCAGCCCTAAAGCCTTCTGAGCAGGATGCATCACAAACCATCACAAAAGACTTGAATTCAGGAGGAATCTGGTGACTCTACACAGAACCCCACTACTTGTTCTTGACACAGACTCTCTGGGAAGGAAAGCCTTTGTCCTGAGAGTGCAGAAGGGCTTTGCAGTTAGGCCTCAGAAGTGTAAAGCAAGGGCACAATAAGCTTTTGGCATATCTACAGCTGTCACTTGTTCTTTTCCACAAAGCTCACCAGCATACTGGTAGGAGAAACTCAAGGCATATACAAAAAAGGATAAAATAAAACACTTTAATGCCAATATGATACACCCCTTGACCTGCAAACAGATCTGAGTTTGGGAGAAATATCTGGGCATTCTGGACTAAAAGAAAGGTATGATGGACAGAAAGGCAGTGTGCAAGTGTGTCCAGTGAGCACAGTGAAGCACCAAGTTTGAGAGACCCAGTAATGGCTAAGAAACACAGTCATGTTGCCTTTTCAAAAGCAAATAGACAAGAGGAAGAGGAAGATGAAAAGCAAAGGGAAAGTCCTGTCCTTAGTGCACTAAGATGCTTCATGGATGAACGCACATTTCCTCCACTGTAGATACGCTTACGCATAATAAACCTGAATTCATTAATACTAAATATTTATGCTCAGCTTGTAACTGGTCCAAAACAGCAATTATGATACATCATGTTGACGGCAAGTATAAAACCATTAAAACTTGGATCAGTCACACAATACAGTGTGTCTCTGCACTGTTAACAATAACATTCCTAGGACTGTACAATTCCCAGTGCTTTCTATTAAAATAGTTTTCCTGTTACACAGATCCGACAATGAGATCTCTGTAACTGACAATATGCTGCATTCAGAGCTATGAACAAAATTTCAGTTGCCCACTAAATCTAGCGTTGTTTATCTGGTAAACTCAGATGGAGCTCTTGGACTGCACTTTGGTTGTAACACATTGCTTGTACCCTAACGTGTTACAGGTGCTGTTCATGGAAGAAAATACTCTGCAGGGAAACAAATACAAGCTGATGACAGAAAATAGTTCTAGAGGAAGTAGCTGTGCAGTTTGGCACTGGGAATACATTATGACAAAAATATGACTTACACAATCTTGGCTGTCCCTTCATTCCATCTACTCTTCTCTTTGGGTAACACTCTATGTAAATGCATGGTGCCACTTAGTAAAACATTTGCTGCTAGGAAAGATAGTAAAAGGCATGGTACTAAATAAGTATTTTATATGGACCACAACCCGAGACACTAATCCTTTCATCAGGATTCAAACTGGCAAAATTCAGTAAAGGAGAACATTTCCTCTCTCTCGACTGAATATAAAATTCACCTGTTGAAGACATCAAACTTTTCTATTCTCAGCTCCATTACTGAATAAAGGAGTAAAACTGCATCTGTCTTCTGTGTGTCACCAGAATAACCAAGGTGATGATAACTACTACAATACAATGACATTATCTGGTTACATGTTCTAATGCTCATTTGAATGCAGATAGAAGATTTTGTACTGACTTTTGTAAAGCCCATCAGTGTCAGAAGAACATATGACATATTTGATCCACATCAAACACCTCTGCCTACTGTCATTTGATACAGGCTCACCTCTGCGCAAACAAATCCAGAGTCTGAACTTAGATCCGCTACCATGGCTCTCATTGCTGGCAGTGCATTAGTATACTGCAACATTTCCCTTTCTTGGAGTAGGGAAATCACACTAGTGTTTTAGATGCTGCATCATATAACTGGTGACTCCTTGTAGTGGCACTCATTCCCCTGTAGTACTTCCACCTAAGTAAGGCAAGCAGCCACAGGATGATCTGGTGATTCAACAATATAAAGTGAGAGGCAAGACTGCTTCAGAAGACTCAAGCTATGATCGTATCCCTGAATTCCAGCTTTGCCATTTCACTTATTCTCAAAGCTAAGCCTGAGAATTTATGTCCATGCTCGGATCAAATTGTATGTTGCTACTCTGGGCAACCACACACTATAAATGTCACTGTACATATAAATCAATAAAGGTTCCTTATGTGTTTCTATGCCTAATTCCTCTGCATCATGATGGCCAAAGACAAACCATTATTTTCTGTGGTAGCAGTAAAATCTAATCATTAACTTGAAAATTCTGTTTCACCCTAAAAACATCAGATAGGGATTTGATACTACCACTAAGAATAAAGGAGAAGTAGAGCTATTTCAGTGAAAAATCCTTGGGCCTTGGGCCTATTAACTTAAATATAAAAGGCCCAAGGAAGTCGCAGACAAAATGTTAAAATTAACCTCTACTTTTTATCCCAGGTAATTTATTCAACTACTGTGAATAAATTCTTGCAATTCTAATGTTGACTGTCTTATACTGTAATAAACAAAGGATCTCATACTACAGATTAAGAAGAGTGTTTTCAATGCTGAGTATATTCTATTAGTATGTGCTTATGAACCCTACAATGTGACAGCTGGTTCAGGCAGTTCAGCCTGAAAAGTGACTCATTTTTGCTATACATACTTGTAATATTGAGTAAGAAAACATGCCGATAATAACTATGCTTTAAACATAGTTTTCTGTAATACAAAAATCAAACACATCTCAATAAACTGTGTTTTAGCAACTGCCTAAGAAGAAGACTGAATTATAAAATTATTGTACTTCTATCAGCATAAAAAAAACAACAGCACTGCTTAGCAGAAACAATCAGACAACTGTCCATTTCCCCAAAAACGTTTCAGAGTACTTTTTTGTACAACACATGCAAAGAAATATACAAATAACATCATCCATTGATAAAATTCATAACATATGATTTTAAAAAAGCATTGAAAGCCACAACCCTTAAAAATTCCAATTCAGTTCTAGCCTAGAGAAGAGTCGTTGAAAGATGGTAACAGAATGTTCTTTCCTCTTTTTTCCAAGTCATTCTCCATCTCTTCAGTTGTTCCTCATGTTGCTGTCTAAACAGAGTTACCTTGTCAACAAATTGTCATAATATTTCTTGAAGAATACTTCCTAAATGCATTCTTTTAGGATAGATTAAAGCACAGTAAGCCACAGCAGTGCTTTGGATGAATTATAAGTAGCTTAAACCCACCTAAATATTGATTTAACTGCTAGAACAAAATAACTCTTTTGGGTTGCCTTAATAAAGGATTTAAAATACTTACTAAGCATGTTTGATCTACTGGGTAAACACAACTGTGAAGAATCCATTCCAGTCTCTCAAGTAACACTTTGCATATTTTATAACTTTCCTGGGAAAACTTTCAGAAGTTCAGTAGTTTATTACATATTTATTATTGAACTATACCTAGGGACCTAATTTAAACTCACATCATGTGAGAAGAAATTAAGACTGCTGTTCTTTCCCAAACCTGTTCTGTTTGTCCTGGATCTGAGCACATGTTTGTGTGCCTTGCACCAACACTGTAGTAAAGATTGCTACTTCCAAGTAAAACAGCACTAGGATTTCATTCTCTGAATTAAGACTCCCTCTGTGTGGTCCCATTGCTGCTATTGGTTAGGATTGAAAGTTACCACTGAAATATCCTTTCAGTGGTGGAAAGAAACTGGGGAATGATAATGCTCCCAGTAATGTTGGCTAAAAAGACAAAGGCAGAGCATGGCTTTGCATTAGCAATACCAGCACTAGCAGATCAAACAGTAACGTGCAAACCAAATCCTTAAAGTACCTCCATGTCAGGGTGGCTCTGAACAGCAGACTCATCTGGCAATGTGAAGCAACCATCCCCTAACACATGATCCCTCAGAACAGAGATTAAGCTGCAGTCTATCTGCCACGTAAAGCCCAGCAGACAAACTGGAGGTAAGGTGGCATATCAAGGTGATTAGGGAGGAGTTACATCCCTTATTCAATCAACTCTAGAAAAGATGCAAGGAGAATAGCTGGGAGAGGTGACTCCCTTAGACTGCAAGCACAGCCCACAGCCTTTACTTTACTTTTGTACAAATGTGCCCACTTCTAGTCTGCACAAAAAAAGACCCAGGAAAACTAGTTAGAGAGCAACATCAATGAGATAAGCCAAACAAAGATACAGACTTCTAAGGAATGACAAAAGCATTTGCTCCATACAAGTGACTACTCCTTGAAAGTGAAAATGCTCTGCAGGAAGTGAGAGCTGGTGATGTATCACAGCTCTGTGCAGTCAAATGAAAGGCAGGAAAAGGCAGGGAAAGTGAGGACATAGAAAGGGCTGCAGAGCACACAAAGCTGATTGGGCGAGGTTAAGGATGGATGGCATCCTTATGCTTTTTACTCACTAGACTAGAAAGTTAATTTTGTTTTAGAACAAGAGGAAGTATGTTTGGATCTACAAACCATCACCAAATTTCCTGCTCTTGGCAATGCATTCTTCTAGACCAGCCTTCTGTCTTGCTCAAAGCCCTCACATAGCCCAGCTGCTTTCTGGTGATGTCTCTGGGGTGGCAAGATGAGTCACATGGTAAATGTCTCTCCTGACACAGAACAGGAGTTTTGTGTTTGGAAGTCAGGACTTTCTTCACTCCTTCTCCTCAAACCAGTCTCCAAGGGAATTATGTACCTAACTGCTGATTTCGCAAACACCAGAATGATTCCACTACTCTCCGTAAATCAACTCCCACTGACCTGTGAATCACCTCAGGTAATTAGGTAGATTCCCAGATTGGCAAATACCCAAGGTTAGTCTTAAATCTCAAGGGAAAGAATAGTCACAGAGCTTTTAAAAGATTTTCAGGTATCTCATAGTGATACTACACATCTCATTACAGTCAACTAAAATGAAGTAGAATTGACTGAGTTGGAGTTTCTGAAATGAAATGAGATACAGCCTAAAGCATCCTGAACAGCCCTCTCCTGGGCATCCCCCCATTTACTTCTCACACTTCTCAGGTGATAAATGTAATCTCTCCATTTATTGGGCCATATTTTATCAAACACAAATGTACATGTCACTACACATCTGTGCACTCCCTAGATGACCTCTCTAGGTTGTGCTAATGAGACTGCAGCATGACAGAACTAGGCTCAAGTCCCCACAGAGCAGAGCTCAGGACAAGGAAGGCTGACAAAGACAATCAGTTTCATTAGGGTATTTATTCAGGAACTGCAGAAAATAAATTACCTTATTTCTTCTGAAAAGCTTTCTAGTTTAATTCTTAGCTAAGCAGCATAGCAGTTTCTGTGCTTACTTGGACAAAGAAATGCTGGGGTAAAGAAACCCCCAAGTAAATAGTTGAGGTAACAGTTGCTGGTGGCCATGGCTCCTGGGTGGGACATTTGATGTGCATCCATTAACCCTACCTTGGACTGGCTCAAACCTGGCTCATCTTAAAACTGTACGTTACAGAATCCTCCCAGACAGCAAGATTCAAAGTGGGGTGTTCACAGCACACACCCAACAAGCAGCCTTTTTACATCCTCCCTATTAAAGTCACTGTTACCGCTTTTCAAGAGAGATCACCAAGAATCACTGAAAGATAACTCTGGATTCAAAAGTTCGCACTGACAAAGGATGAGAAGGCTGCAAGCTCACTAAATGTGACACAATTAAAACTTAGCAAGGATTAGATCCAAAGCTAAACTTTGTTTCTGTTGTGACAATGCCCAGTGAATACTATTTTAGAATACTGAATCGAAACCCATTTGATGTTTGGTTACACAGGTTTGGGGCCCAATCATAAAGAGGTTATTCTAGAAAACTCTTGGGACAGAAATACAGAGCTGAAGCAATATTACAGGAGTGAATGTTTGGATGAACCTTGAATTTGGGAAAATGGATGGGGAACAACTGAGACATTACATCAAGAAGTAGCCGAGCTTCGCTTAAAAAAGACAGATAATTGATTTCAAAGGAAGGGAGAATGGTAAAATGAACCATGTAGAGAAACCCTTGAGGTTCAGGATAGCTTTCAGCATGTATGACTCAGTATCACTCATGGAGCCCATTGACTATAATATTTTGGCCCTACAAATTCCAGCTAATAAAAATTAATTATCAATGCATATTCACATGTAAAGTAGATAATAGCACGTCATTACTTTCAGAGTACAGTCAGACCTACTTCTTGAATTCTGTTCTAAAATTGATGTGCTACAGATAATGCAGCAAGAAATAGGTGAACATCTTTTAATAACAAAACAACTTAAAGTTTAAAATGTCTACTTACTTATTAAGCTAATAGCATATAATAACCATAAGAATAAACCATAGTGTTATCATCTTATTTGCATGGATATCATACTAGAGTCAATGAAATTATTACAGATTTACACAGTCATTGGAAGAAAGATCAAGCCCACAGTGTATAAACATCAAAAAATTCTAATTAGAATCAAGTATTTTTGACAATTTTATTTCCAGCTAATTAGCACTGATGTTTTAGTGCTAGGATCTAACTGTACTGTATTCTGCAATAAAGAATGATTCATACCCACATTCAAATAAATAATTCAGTAAAGAATGATGTGTAAAAGTGCTTTTGCTTATAGTACTGTCAAAATGAAACACTTGGACAAAAATGTTAGTAGTCATATGCTCTTAACAGGTTGAGATTAGACTAAGTGCTATTTACAGGGAATCAGTGAACCACCCCACAGACTCAGGGTAATTAGTCAACAGAGCTGGCTTCTTGCAGTATGACATGCAGGGATCAATTTCTGGGGCATATAAAGCTGCCCTAGTCTGTAACAGGAACACTGTTCAACAGGGAGACCTCAGCTACTGCAGTATTGTAACTAACACCTTGAGCAGCTTCCTTACTCAAGACCTTAAGGGTTTAATGGAGGCCGCTGACAGTGAATGGAGAAATTCAACCCTACGACCCTGAAGAGGAGCACAGTTCTATGCTTGCATAACCCAGTGCCCAAAGCCAGAGTCAAGATCTGGGACCATGCTCCATCCTGGAGCTTCTGCACGCTTACATGCATGGCACAGAACTGCCAGAGAATCACACGCCTGCATTATTCCAATGGCACACCAAACTGGGAGGTACAAACCTGACAAAATGGGATCACTGCACTTGGAAACACGTATCTCAGTGTCCTCTGTACACATGCAAAACCGTAAGGCTGCATGCACAAGCTTCAATACTTAATGTAGAACCTGTAGATGAAGTTACCTGGAAATACACTAAGAGAAGCTTCACATCTAAAACTCAGAAAGTCAAAGCGTTCTTGTGCACAAAAGCTTTACCCATGGTGATTTTAACAAATAAACCATCTCTAGGCAACAGTTGTATCAGAAATGACAGACAGTAAAAATACAGTGACAGAATAATTTCAAGGAGATTGCTGTGAAGGAGAGAACATTCCTAAACTTGCATGACATTCAGAATTTGGAAGGTCTCCATACATTCTGCTTCACCACATCCTGCTTGAGCAGGGAGCTCCATGACCCTTAAGGCCCCATCCAACCTAAACCATTCTATGACTCCAAATGTGCCTCAGCTGTGACTCATCCTTTGGAGGCTCCTTCCTCAGCAGGTGCCCAGGAAGTTCCAGCAGGCAGTTCTGGTGATTTAAAGCATGAGACTGAAATGCAAAGGATCCAGTTTAATGCCCCATTTAAAATGAGGAAAATAGAGATCAGCACACTGTGGATAGAAAGGGGCAGAGGTATTGCAACATGGAAAAGTTTAAGACACACTGAGGAGAAGAGGTGCACCTCTTTAGTATGTTAATAAAATTAATTCACTGTGGAATGTGCAGCGAGTGAAAAAACAAACTGTATTTTTACTCCAAATTTCAATCACTGTGTATAAAACATCCAAACAAAGATAAATAGAGCTTATTTTGCTCTTCTGGCAGTGGAAAACACTGACTTCAGCCAAAATAACTATCCTGTACACTAATACCTTGCGAGGTTCTCTTCCCTTGCCTCGGTGCTGCTTTGTGCTCAGCTGCTGTAGGCCAGCAAAACTTCACAACACTGAAGGAATTATGCCAACGTATGGCAGCTAAAGATCTCTTATTCGCAAGCATGAGGAGGAGGGAATGGAGGAATTTATTAGTGCAGTTACTTTAAAAGGCCAATTACGATTTTATTAGATGAAAAGCTTCAGTAGTTCTACTTATTTACAGTGTAACAACCACGCTATGAATTGAATTTATACAGATAATTTTTTCAAAAAATAATTAACACTAAAACCAATAAAAATGAATTGACTGTTGTTCAAGACAGTTTGAAGTAGACTGGTGATATTTTCCATTTGGTGAAGCCTTTATTGTTACCACTTTAATGTCCTGAGTTTAGACATTCTGCTTCTTTTTACCATATGTCACTCGTATTCTGCTCTTCTGGATACATGCGAGGGAAGGAGCAGAGCTGATGTATATTGGAAAAGTTAACTCTGTCAATTAATTACAGCCTTGATTTTTACATAGCTAGCATTCACGAAATGGGAAATAAATTAATTCTAAACCAGTAATAAAGAATCACTATCATTAATTAGTCCCTTAACGATGACTGACAGTAATAACCCAAGAGAAAAAAAAAATCCATTTTATCTCTGTAAATAAAAGCTGATGCAACAGCTTATGGTTCAGGTTCTCTCACAGAAACAGTCCTGAGGATAATGGCATTCTTGTCTCAGACATGGTACTGTATTTGCACACAGTGACTTTTCTGCTGGATGCCAGCATTCAGCTCACTCACCCTCCCAGGGAGCTGACACAAGTATCATAGAATGGCTTAAGGTGGAAGGGACCTCAAGGACATTTAGTTCCCACATCCCTGCTGCAGGCAGAGCTGCCAACCACATCAGGCACCAGCTCAGGTTGCCCAGAGCCCCATCCAACCTGGCCTTGAACACCTCCAGGGATGGAGTGTGCCTCTCCGGGCACATAGCGTGACTGGTTTCATACAAGTTCACCATACACCTGTAACATTTCAGTGCAGTTCACTCTGTGAAGCTATGCCTTGTCTTACATTGATAGCTGGGCAAGCAGAAAAATCAGGCCACAGGAACATTCCAGAAGCAAGGCAGCTACTGCCTGGAGACAGAAACATACGTACCTCCCACATATCCATTCTCCACAGACTCATTTCAATCTATTCATCCAGAACAAAAAAACACACTAATAGAAGAAATGAAGCGTTCTCGTTTGTGCTTGGAACCATAGCGTAATGAGCTGAGACCCATCTTGTGTGCCATAAGCATGATAGCTAGCAGCTCCTACTGCCTCAAGGGAGCAAGGGAAAGGGGAACAAGGCAATGCCATCACTGCCCTTTGTGCTGCCCTAGGACCAGGGCACAGTGCTCCCACCAGTTCCACACAGACCTGAGGGCAATGTCCTGGGTTGGTTCTTCCCTCAAGCTCTTCCCAGGGTTCTCCAGGGACACAGCTCCTTCCCTGGCAACGCTGCACAAAGAAGCCTGATCCCTGAAGGGAAGAAGAGTTCATAATTCCCAGTTCTGAAAATAAGGCGTATTTAATTGAATCAAGTTGCAACTGCAGCAGGAGCTGCATCCTTTTTTTCACAAGAATGAGTCAGTCATTAAAACTGGGCCTGGATGCCAGACTTTGCTAGCTTGCATTTTACAAGGCAGCCATGGCAGCTCCTCGTCTGCTTCTCTGTGCAAACAGTGGCAATTACTGCTCACTTGGACATGAAATGCGAGTACTTTGGACCTAATTAGAGCTAAAACAATTTAAAGACAAATATTTTCCTTAGAGAAAACCCCATCTGAAACCACACTTCAGACACCTGCCTGGCTGGGTTCTTAGCGCTGGAGATACCCACATTACACTGTGCTGCCTTTAAGGAGAGCAAAATCAAGAGCTCAGAACAAGCTTTAATTTCAAGTGCACTGCTGATGTCTATATTGCTGTGATCCTGTGACACAGTTCTTTAACCAGCCAGCTGGGACTGCACCCAGGCCAGTAGCACTGGTTTGCTGTCAGACTATAGGGAAAGCTATTTGCACATTCAGCCCTTTAACACAGATCAGCAGCACTAATAATTATCAGTGAATTATATGTAACAACGAGTTAGAATTCAGACATAAACTAGCTTTTGAAAAGAAGATGCTATCATTAAACCATAATGCAGTGAGTTTGAAACCAAGTAAGAAGCTGTCATCTGTCTCATTGGGGTGATTTCACTGTTCCATATAGTCAGCCTACTGTCTGTTACAGTAACAGGCGGTGATATTTTTAAACACCTTTGATCAAGCTTTTTCTTTCCTGTGGAAACAGCTGGAAGTTAGGAGTGTCTGGTGCCATGTCATCCTGCCTCCTCTCACACCACTGCCTGATTCCAGAGCTGTGAGTTCCTTGGCTGATGGCAGAAATCTCAGAACTTCATCAAAATCAGTGGCACAATAGGACTTTGCACGCTTGAATATTTGGCTCAGTGAGGATTCATCTATCACACCGAAATGTGGTCCTGGATAGCAATTTGCTCCCTCCAGCTAAATTAAAAATCCAAAGTCAAATTTGTTTAAAACATTAAAACAGAAAATCTATTTTCTTCATGAACAGACCCCATGTGGAAACTTTAGAAGTCTGAATCTTCATAAGCAGATTAACTTTGGCATCTCCCACCATGAAGCTGGAATATTTAAATCTAAAAATAGCATGTTAAAGCTGTTTTAAGTTGGATAATTCAGCCGGAGGTGGCTCTCATTTCATCTAGCTCTACCTAATTTGCTACAGCTAAAACCTTTTTGAGACATGCTGAGCAAAAGGGACAAGCGAAGTGTCCCCTTGTCTGTAGCTTAAAACTCCTCATTAAATCTTGCAAGACGTAGCACATACCCTGTCCTATATTTAAAAAGGTCACTTTTGACCAAGCTGTCATTAATCACACATCTGCACAACTTAATCAATTGCTGAAAGCTTATATTAGGAGCTGCCTGTAGTGGCACGCAAATCTTTTTGCCTTAGTTCAGCTTCTTCCCAACTAAGCTAAGCCAGTTTACAGCAGAAAGGTGAAAAGCTAATGCTCATCTGTCAGATGAGACAAACACAGGAGTTGCCTCTTCTTTTTGTTTTCATACTCAAAGATCAAGGAGAATGTACACTGGCACAGGGAGATTGTTGTTTAATTAAACAATAGCTATGGAGAGATAACTATCTCTTTGAAGTGCTTTAACTTCTGTGCCACTTTCTCAAGTGAAAAAGGAAGAAAGATCCTCATTGCTCTGAATGCTACCAGCTTAGATCTGGGGGAGGAGGCAAGGAGGAAGAAAGTCACATTGAGGAAACTATATATTCAAACTGATTAATAAACGTAAACACATCATTAGATTAAATAGCAGGTTAGTTTTCTGACAGCCTGGCTGTCAGGAATAAAGAAAAAAAACAAAACACAAAACCACAGAAAAACAAACAGCAGCTAAAAAGCTAGAATTATTTGCAGCTTGATGCTGTTTTTATTCGAGTGGGTGAGAATCCTTCCATCAACTTAATGCAGCAGGAGCTAGCCCTGGGCTGTTTTCTGCAACCCTTTTTATTAGAGGAAATTAACCATTTCCTACTTCATTCCGCTTATGCATAATTACAGTCTGATTTTTAGCCACGTAGAGATTCCTGCTTCCCTCTCCAAGATTGGAACCTGATGTTCTTTTCTAAAGGATTTCTTGCTTTAAGGAGGATATTCTGGGCTGGGATAGGTAGTTATACACCCCTGCTAGCCACAAAAATTTAATTTCTGCTATGGAAATATTTAGGAATAGCTGAGAATAAGGAAAGTTCCACAAGTGCCTTGAACTGATCATATGTGGCAAAACAAAACAAAAATACATTTCAGATGGGAAATTTCTTGAATGAGGGAAGGCAGAGCACACTGATTGTTCCTGCCTTCCACTGAAATCCTTTGCAAGCGTGTATTCTCAGTGCACAATCTATACACTTTAAAACAAATCTTTAGAAAAGATGGAAAATCCTAAGCAAGAATAAGATCAAGAAATAAAATGAATTCCACTGTCTGTTATTTACTGAGGGATCGAGAATCTCCAGCTGTGAATTTTTCTGTTCAAGAAATCCTGTTTTTTAGACATAAGGATGGCTGAATCCACTGAAAAATATGGACAGATAACATAAGCAGTGAAACTGTTGCCAATTCAATTACACAGCTGATTAGTACTCAGTAAAGCAGAGGGAAAAGGGAAAGATAATAATGTAAGCCCAATATGCGAGAGGACATAAAAACCTGATACCTTGTCTTGAGATCTCCAGATTTAATCAAATAATCTTCAGGTATTGCACACAGAATTTTGTCCCTTTCCACAACAAATATTTATGTTTTATAATAGATAAATGCCTATTTGTGAAAAATGAAATTATGCTTAATTAAGGACAGAATACTTCTTATTAAATAGTACATCATTTGTATGTACCATGTGACACACATGGTTAGATAAATGTAAATTATTGCTATGATCATCTGTGTACTTGCAAATACTCCCAGGAGACAAATAAAAGGGCATATGGCGTCTCTTCAACTGTAATCATTACTAGTGGATCATATTAAACTTCTGAAGGTGAACTGAGTGCTTGTAACAGAGTTACGAGCCCTTTAATACAGATGACTTTTACTGTTTCATAGTACTACAAAAGGTGTCATGTTATTCATCATTTTAAAGAGCAAAGCTTTAGGAAATGCCAGCTTAAGAAGTTCTACCTACTCTTAACTTCTCTCAGAGTTCACAACCAGGATCGCTTTACTGTTGAGGTTAAAACCATCCCTGCTATTTGTAGACACTACTGCCATTTATTCCCAATAAACATACAGTACCAAATGTGCTCTGTTCCTATCTTGTGAGGCTTGCTTTCTGATGCAATGGTAGCAGCTCACCACATCACATCTGACACAAGGTAGTATCAAAATCACAAAGTTATACCTTCATCTTGTATCAGAAAATCTCTAGCTTTCACCACAGCAGGTTGGATGTATCCAGACCTGAGCAAGTTGCCTGAACTCTCCTCTCAACATATTAAATGCAATATAGAAACAGAGCTGTTTGAGGAATGCACCTTCAACCATGGCACACATCTATGGGAATTCTGTGCTGTGTTATTTCTTTTTTGGTTCTAATATTCAAATACAATCTCAAATAGTCTCAGATTTTCTCATGAACTATACACAATGTCAGGCTTTCAGAAATGTATGTTGTTGTTTTTATCTTCCTTAGAGCTTATGGATAGTGCAATTGTGCAAATATCAGACCATCTTAATATTTATTGCTTTCCAAACAGAGATAATTAAGATGCATATGATTGTTTTTCTCAGCAAGAAGATGCATATTGGTAACTTCAAGGCTTTACCATGTGCACCTCTGTGTGTATTCACCAGAGATGGGGTCTGCTTATCACTCCAAATGTCTGCTGCACATTATGTCTGATGCCCACAAGAAACAACAAGCTGAGATAATAAATGAACAGCTATTACTAGCAGCTTTACTATAGTCTGTTTCTCCTCGCAGTAAGCAATTCAGTATCACTCTGAAACATGCCATATTTCTTTGCAGAAATGACTGAAAATGATTGAAAATGATCTGTTGCCTTGAAATTTATACCACAACAGCTATTTAAGGAGTACATATCAATTTGTTTTGAGAATTCATCTGTTCCCTGTAATGAAAACTGAAAACTTGTTTCCAGTTGTTCTCTTATAGAGCATGGGAATTAAGTGGTGCCTGAACTTCAATATCTCTCAGAACCTCCAAGAGGAGTACCTCTTTTCCCTTTCCCAATTTCCTAGCATGGAAATTGGGTGCATAACAGTTTTCATGAAGACACAAGCATCAAAGAGACGTGCAAAAATTCTGCTGAAGGATTAAAAAAAGATAGAAAAGAAAAATGAGAGGCAGTTACTCATGAGAAGACCTTGGGAAAAAAACATGCAGAACTGAAAGATACTAGGAGTTTGGACACGTGGTTCATACAGCACACTAGGCAGGATGGACATTACTGAATAGTCTCCGTGGATTTCTGTTTGAAGATCTAAGCAGCTACACTCAATGATGCCGTTGTGTTTACAGTAGCAATCGCAATGCATGACAGAAATATTCTTTGACTCACAAAGGAATGGTATTCCATTTGCTCTGGGAACTGTTCAGTGTTATCTTCTATTCTCCTATTTAAAAGCTGCACACAATAAGAAAACAGAGCCAAGCACCATGATCACAATAAGAATAACAAATGCAAAACTCATGGGTACTCTATAGGCTGAAATTTGTTTGCACAAATTATTCAGTGAGCACTTATGAATAATGAATACATTGTGGAAATCAGGATCAGTTTATGAATGATTTATGAACCGAAATATGGGCTGAATTTGTCAGATAACCTTATTTTCCACAAGTCACTCAACCATCTCTTGCATTAAATGGTACCAACTGGTTTCCAAATAGCTTTTTAAACCAAACTTTTCAAGACCTTCCATGTTATTATCTGTGAAAGCTTTGCTTAAAAAACAAGTAATTATTCAGAACTAATACTAATGCCCCATTCATAGGTTAATTACTGAAGGTTATAATGTGACAGTTTGCCTATCATTCCAACGTCTGCAAAGAGAATATGGGTAGAAATTATCTATCACACTTTATAGACTTGGAATAGTCCTGTCAGTCACAGTGCCTTTAAAGCAAATCATTATTTTTGAGTGATCTTGCTAAGAGTCTGGCAGAGAAAGAGTAACTAAAACAACCATAGTGAGTGCATGAATATGACCAGAAATGTAAAATGTTTGATTCTGAAATATTTTAAAATGATGAAGAAATTAGCTCAAGCTTGACAGTTTATAACATAGCTTCATTTCCTGAAGATTTCCATAGTTGATTTAGCCAAAGAATCTGAAAGTAATGTATACAAAAGAATGGTACATAACATGAGTACACAGGAACTGTACTACCTGATCAGACTCAAAGCCTAGCTAGCCTGCTCTCCTTGATAGCATCAAATGTTTAGAGAAAGCCGTAAAAAGTTTGCATTGAAAGCTGCTCCTCTTGGCCCAATTTCTCCTTGGTGCCAGGGGCATAAGGAAGGTGTTACTGTCACATCTTTCCAGACCACAGGCACTGCTCACCTCTGGGCTTTCCACAACAGTCATGAAGCAGAACGAGCCCCCACTTAGCACCCAATTTTCTTCAGCATCATCACAGAGCCACAAAAATTTGGCTGAAGGTGAAGCAGGAAAAATACTTTCAAAAAACATTGCAATTTTACAAGTCTAATGTACAGACAGCAGCGGGTTTAACACACCATTACTGTCAAATGGCATGTGGGGTCTGCTGCCTTAATTTAATGTTCATGATTTGCTGAGTGAACACCAGGATGCAGGGAGCCTGCTAGCCATCGCACGCGATGTCAGCAGCCACTCTGCTTGCTCCTTCACAGCCTGTCACACCTTCAAAGAAAGGAGATGTGGAACAGCTGGCAAATGCATCAGCTGTAGAAGGAACAACTTCTCAGGTGGGATTTCATCTCCCTTGGGGTGGAACAACTCCACATGCTGGGAAGCCACTAATGATCATGCAGCACAGAGGTGAGAAAGGAAGCTTGATTGTACAGTATTTGTTGCTTGCTTATGCAATTATAAGGAAGGATTGCTGCAGCACTGCTAAAAGACCTGGAGTGCTCGTGACCTTTTGTTTTGCTTACTGCAGTCCCTGACAGCTTCAGCAACATGATGGTTCACAGCAAACAGCAAGCACTGAACTATTTACTTGGAGTACAAATGAATAATGAATAGCAGCTGAATCAGGACCCCTGCATAAGCATTTTTACTCTAATAGCACCAAAAATGCAACAGGCTACACAAAAATAAACCACATCAGATGAAAAAACAAAAAAAATACCCCCTCATATCTGAATTCCCACCTTAAACTGGCATTACCTTTTTTATTTAATCATCTACTGTTGGGTTTTATTTCTATTTATTTATTTATCTATTTATTGGTAGTTCTGTTTTGTGGGGGTTTGTTTGTTTGTTTGCAGTATAGGTGTCTTAACCCCAGACTTATCACAACATATTAAAAAGCAACTGGTCATTCCAGGAATTTCAACATCAAAGACACGCAACTCCCTAATTAGGTTTAACCTGTATTATTTCCATGGTGCAAGATTTGGGTAAAGATTTGGTAATTATGGAGAGCAAATTGGAAATCATGTAGGATAGGCTGTGTGCTGAAGAAGCAGCAAGAAACACATTCCATCATCTAACTCATTGTCTAACATCATCACTGAAGTGTTTATCCCATTGTTTTACAAAGCACTTTATGAGGTCCACAGTAAATATACAGTTCTCATGACCTTGCCGTTGAATAAAGACTGAAAAAAGCTTTTCCTGTCCCTCATTTAAATGAAGGGAACAAAGGAGGTCAAAAATAACAAACCTCCCTTCATATATTTTGTCATTCCATTTTATTTGTTCTCAAAGAACACCCTAAAGTGACTCTACATACAAAAGAAAGAAAATGAGTTAGGAGAGTCAAACTGCTGTTCAAATACATGGAAGAAGTTTCATGGTTTGGTTGATTGGTTGTTGGTTTTTTTTCATCTTTACAGTTGTACATCTAGAATTTGAAATAGGTAAAGGAATACTAGTTAAATAATGTTGGGTTTGTTTTTTTTTTTACTACAAGTTTAACACAGAAAAAAAATCATTCCATTAAAAAATAATAATAAAGTTGCAGCAAATATGCATAATTGAATCCTTATTGCTAAGGCTTTCTGCATCCAAACACAGTACATAAATGGTGGTATTGCAGTCAGAACATCACTGAGGACAAGGCTTTTCTTTTCTAGATTCCAGCAGCCAAGTCTCAGCTATTTCTCTTATGGCAGCGTGCCATTTTGTCTATCTGTCAGCTACACACTGGAGGAAACAGCAGATAGCTGGGTCCCCAAAGAAAAATGAAGCAACCATTAGAAAGTCCCTTCTGAGCTCATGAGATCTAAGAGAGCTTTCCAGAGCAGTCAGCAGGTGCTGTTTTTAATAGGCCAACTGGGACTCAATCCTTTGGTTTATCCAACACTGGGTTCCACTGTTGGATCGCTACCAGTGGAAGTTAAAAGGATGACTGTAGGTGAAACAGGCCAATGTGCCTGCACTTCTGTTGTTTCTGATGCAGCCTTCCAAAGATGAGCTTAGTCAGAACTTATTTAGGACTCCTTTGGCAGCCACAAGGATCAGAGAATGAAAAAGAGGGATGCCAATATAAAGTGGTTTTTATTGTATCCCACTAAATTCTGTCAAGCTTTCTCGAAAAAGTAGCTACAAGGGAAGAGATTACCTGCATCTACCACCAAAAAAAAAAACAAAAAAAAGTTGTTTGGGGACTATTTCTCTGGTGAAGCACCCTTTCTTTTGGCCATGCCAGTGCTTGGTGAAAATAAATTCTTCTATTCTGATGAACTTCAGTGAATGGATGGATTCAGAGCCTCTGCTGAACAAGATACAGAAAGCCAAAGGTAGTGAAACTATTGAACAAGGCTGTCTGTCCCCCTGCTTCCCAGAACCAATGCCCACAACACAGTAACGTGCCTGAATGGACATGTTTCTAGCACCACAATGTCACAGCTACTGACTGAATACAAATTCACATTTCAGTTTACTATTAGGCTGGTCAGAAGTGCTTTAGTATCATAGTGAGTTCTTCAGTTTTACAGCCAGTGTTTCACATTAGCTAAAAATGATTTTATTTTCAGTAAAGGAAAAACAATGGCAGATGTTACCATTCTGAAAACAGAGGGAGAAACCTCTGCTTCACTTTTTACTGTCAATGCCTCATTTACCAGTTGCACGCCCTTAAAACCAAATAAATGCATAGCTTAGGATGGCATAAATCTTGTACTGTCTACATAACAGCCATGGTGACACAGAGAAATATAACATTCTTGCAGCACAAACTTATTTTGCACGCAAAATGAATCGCAACACTTTGCAAGTGCAACACGATGTTTTAGAAAGAAAGCCAAATGAGTCAATGACTCATGCTGGTCAACCTTAATTTAACATCAGAATACATCGATAATGTTATCACAACACAGGAACACTGAATGACTATTAGAGTCAGACAATCATTTTAAAGGAATTGTAGCTGAAAGTCTTACTGGAAAAATTGTGCACTTCTATATATTGCATATGTTCATACTTTCTGTACTATCAATAAAAATACATGCATTGAGCATACGTAGATTTGCAGAGCAAGAGGGAAACAGAAATAACTGATTCTAAGCATTTAGAAAAAAAAAAATCACAGGTCACAGTAAAAGCTTGTGTCATTTTAAAATGCCCTTTAAAAATGCATTTGATAAGAAAATGCAGTTTGGATTATTTCACATTTAGCTTAGTATTCGGGCAGTCCATAGCTCTCGCCCTTCTAAGTGTTTGGGAATGGTAAACATGTTGGCAGATAATTACATGCTGTCTCTTAGCAACCAGAACTGTCTTGCAATGAAGTTATTGGGTTTTTTTTCCTGATATATCCTGGTAATGGCACGATTTCCACAGATTTTACACCCAGCCTGGCAAACCCCTTGGTACAGGATCTCCCAGATGAGCCCATCATTACACGACAGGAAAGACCTGTTAGCGAAACCTAGTGCTTTCTTTGTCTTCCCAAGGGATTACAATTCACAATGAACATATACTGAGCACAAACAAATGAGTAACTAGGAAGAGGGTAGTCAAAATATTTTGTCATGAGACTAAATAGCCTTTTCCACTGCTATAACTGCATGCAAACACAGTATAGAAACCTATGGTGGTTTAAATAAACCTCTAGAAAGCAAAACCTCCCAGTAGTTTAGCTTTAAAAAGAGAATATTGAAATTCTGATATAGAGAGGCTTGGGCCAGTTTTTCAGAAAAGCTCCAATTTTGGCAACCTCTGAAAATGCAGTCCCACTTGTAGGCACAAAGGAATTTTGGAATGCCTGCTCTTTGACTGCACACAAAGGGGAAATATTACTGCCACTGCTTCATTCTGCAGACCTAGGACTTTTCAGTGGAGCAGACAGAGCCTTTATTTAGTGCCTTCCTGCAAAATCCATGATCTTTAAGTTCTCTTTCCCTCTTAATAATATTAGAGTAGCTATTAATAACAAAGTAGTTCTTGCACATCTTGAAAAAGATCAATACTGTCATAAAAAGCAATTGAAACTATAACCTAAAATACGTTATCCTGCCAAAAGACTTCTTTATGACACCACATTTTAAAACATCTCCTTATCAAAGGTGGATTTTGCATTAGAAACTGTCTATGCTCACTGGCAGAGATGGATGCATGCTTCAGAAGACAGCACCTTCCTCATCTGTATCCCTCAACACACGTAACACTACTTCTCTGCTTAATGATCAGTTTGTGTACAAGTACCTCCAAATTAATTTTCAGAGTATGTTACTGTTCCCTGTTATGGGCCATCTCCAAAGTGGTGACCAAACAAAAAACTCATAAAAAACAGAATGTAGGAAAACAACACTCACTCATGAGCAGCATTAATTATGTGCACTTGCACCTTGAGTGACAACTTGGAAAATGAAGATAAAAATTTGTATGACTGGAACTGAAAATTGAAAATAGATTTTCCTTAAGTCGCAAGGCAACACCATGAATCACTAAAATGACTAATTTCAGCACACAGACCTGAGAAATTGTCTAACTCTTGTTACACTGCAGCCGCACAACAGATATAGCCAGTAATCTTTGCGCATTGCTGTGTGGCTGCACAGAGTGGATCTCCATTTTGGTCAGGTTCCTGGAGAAGCACCTGGGCTCAAATGAATTTTTGCTACAAAAGCTCAGGTTCCAACTAAACAAGAAAAAGAAACCGTGCCATTTCAGTCAGGGATCTAGCAGAGGAAAGGAAAACAATGAGAAAGGAATTCCATAGTACACTGTTTCAGTAAATAATTAGTTTTCCAGCAGCTGCTATGCTGATGAAACCAGCTAATAGGTGGCAGAGAAGATGATGACACCAATCCAGCTTGCACAGCACCTGCCCTGTAGCAATGGAACTGGGGAAAGTTTGCTTTTCTGTCACTCTCCTTCCCTTTAAGGGCATTTAGGTGCAGACAGATACATTTCCCACTCCAGCCCACCACTAGGTTGCCCATCACAAACTCTGCTCCCTCTGTTGGGCTGCTGTCCCCCTGATTTGCTCAAGCACCCTGTGTGACTTAAACCAGCTGAGTTCTATCTGGCTGCACTTTGAAGGAGAGGAGTTCAGAGCTCATCACCCTCACGTCTCTGAGGGGAGGTAGGAACGGACAAGGAGCAAAGGTTTTCTTGTAAGCATTTTAGTAACACACAGTCAGTGCTAAGATGGATTAGTTATATTTATTCTGTCCTCCTTCACTCCTGAAGTATAATAAAAGTTCACAGGAAGTGACAGCAGAAGATGCTTCCAGAAAAGAGTACATTTTCCCAACTACAAAGAGACCCTTAATTTCTGAATAACATAACTAAGTCAAAACCCAGGGTTTTACCTTCTCACAATGATTTTTTTTTTTTAATTAAAGAAAAAAAATTTCTTAGTAAGTTTATTTGGATTTTTTTATTTTTTTACTTTTATTTTTTTTAAACTCATCAGAATCCAAGAGGATAGGAAGGAACTCCAGCAAAGTAATGCTGATGAGATCACTATGATGTTCTAATAAAGTTTCCTTTTCGAAAACTGGCAGGGCTAGAGCAGTCACAAGGCAAAATGGTGTGTGCATGGGTCTGTGCGTGCCTGTTTAATAAGCCGTGAAGCTTTGGCTGAACTAGCATATATGTCATGTGATGCAGGGGTTGCCATGGCAAGTATATATGCAGTTTTTGATCTACTTCATCACAGACTTAGCAGAATTTAGGATAACAATGCAGGAATATGATTTTCCAGAAGCTGTACTTTCCTTAGCCTAACAGTTTGAATGTGAAGTTGAAACAATCTAAAATACCTGCTAAATGGTATTGCTGATATACTGATCAAAAATTTTTACCACAGATGTCATTTAGCATGAATGCTATCAGTTCTGTCTTCGAAAACATCTCTATACTTGCCTCATGTATGCTTTTTCATTTAAATAATCATATGGCTACTGCCAAGAGATTCTTGTGAATGCTGTTCCTGCCACCAAGGTAGACAATGACCTGAAGTTTTAATACCTAGTACCAAGAATAAGAAGCTTGCTAAAACAACAGGCTGATGAAAAGCCATATCATACAGGCTTCTGTTTCTGATTCAGTGAGGGAACATGGCTGAAGCTACTAGCAGCTCAAAGCTAGATTTTGGGAAGGCAGCTGCTCCCCTAGGAGCCATCAGGGAGCAGTTCTGAGATCAGTTCCAATGAGGTACACCATTCCTGTACGGAAACCTCACCGTGGTGCCAGAAGACCTTTTGCACACACTGACCTGAGGATGTCAGTGTTTAATACACATTCAGGCCCTTTTCACGCGTGCTAGTGCTATAGAACAAAAAATTTCCACATTCTGAAATGATTTTGAACAGTACTAAACAAGATTTCATGAAAAACACTTCAATGAATCTAAGCATATAGAAGCACTTGAGCCTCTAAGCCATCAATCAAGTAAAGGCGGGCAGACCTCAATACAACTGAATTTTTAATAAAAGTTAGCCCTTTGTTTCCTTACAGAATCACAGAATTCCTTGAAAAGTGTTAACCCGTGTTGAAAATTGCCCTCTCTGAGTTTTTCCTAGGAGGAAAACCAAATAAATTCTAAATCTGAGGTAAAGCCAAAAGGATCCCTCCCCTCTTCCCACGCTGACTTTGGAATTCTTCAGGCACTTCCTTAAAGAGCATTGACAGTATCATTCCTGCTTCTAGGAAGAACAATCTTCCCACCACACAGAACACAAGATATTGCTTTGTTCTTTCCCCTTCTTAGTAGATACGTTGTTTGGGTTTCACAGGTTAATTTCAGATCCTTCTCTTTAACCTCATGCTACTCACTCCTTCCATTCTTCACGTCCCCAAACACATCTCACTTCTACCGCACATCACATCCTTCTCTCCAATAGCAACAGAAAGGAAAATCTCCATTGCAAATTATTTGCTGATTTAAAGGAATTTGAACACTAGACAACAAAGTGATGCTCCAGGATTTCCTCTCCACTAGAATGGGCTATATTTAATGTTGATTGTTAATCTGATACTCATTAAATTGGATATCTACATCACTACTGTCAAAATTGAGACTTTTCCTCATATCAAAACTGTATAACATATTATATAGATTTTCAGCGAAACTATTTTGAATCTCTGTTTATTGAAGGTGGATATCAAAAAATAGTCACTGAAATATTGGATGCAGATTCAAGATGCAAATCATCAATTTTGTCATGCAACTGTTTTTTGTTTATTACAAAATTGTTGGCATATCTCTCAAGTTCATCTCATTACCAGAAATTAAAGAAATGAGATCACTAAGCAGAGCTCCTACTAATGTGATTTTGGTGTTAGCAGTCTAATTTTTTTAATTAGCCTCTCTTTGTTTCCTGATTCAGACTGTGGAAGGCTGCAGGATCTGCTCTGTCAGATTTACAAGGCTGGGGCATAAAACAGACTATATAACTTCCCATGCTCCCCAATACTTTTTCTAGCCCTGAGCTTTCTGCAGACAGCAGGAATTTGCTTCTCCATAACTGCATGCAGAGAAGCAAAACAAACTTTACATTTAATTATAGAAGATTATTCTCTAGATGGGCTACATTTTTAAACAGTCCCTTTTTTTTTTTTTTTTTTTTTTTTGCAGTACTAAAGGACTCAGCAGTTTCCTTTTGTCTTTAAAGATTCAATTAAAAGTATGTTTCAGAAATTAAATTACAGCATGAAATTAGCTAAGGGTATGAAATACTGCATTTGCCCTAGCATACAGGGAAAGGCTGTACAAAGCAATTCACTTAATGGCTCCTAACATGTGATCTCAACTTAATAACTAAAGTGCCCTCAGCTAGCAGAGGATCTACTAGTGAGATATGCCCTATATAACCCACTGAAAAGAGGAATGGATTAAACACAGGTAAATTTTGTTAATTTATGGTAAACCCTACAGTTACTCTCATTTTTGATCTTTTAAAACATTACAATTTTGTCATATAACACGCTTGTTGGCAGGAGTATCCCTGTGTTGGTTTTGGCTGGCTGAGGCCCTTCAATCTTGACATGTTCCAGAAGCATCTGCTCATGTCTGTTGGAAGCATTTCTCTCTCTCCAGCTTTCAGAGTGTACTGCTGGATGTAATTCATCACAGCCACCATGGATATACTTCAATTTAATATGCGCTGTACTAATATAGGAAAAGAAGCAAGCAGTACCCCAACTCTTCAGCTCTCCCCTTAGTCACTGGTCGGGTTTCATTTTGACTCGTGCCCTGTTGCACACATAGTGTTAGTTACAGAGGAATCTAATTTGCATTTGGGATTCTTGGGTACTGCGTAACAACAAAATAGGAAACAATTCCACTCAGACTGTCTTCTGTGGGTCCAGAGCAGCTCACCCAGCTCATCTGCAGGCTCCTGGCAGTGCCTGAGCCCAGTGGGGCTGTCCTCAGGGCTAAGCAGGTCCTGCCCCACATCACTTGCCCCAGTGGGTGTTGCTGAGTACCACACTCTGTGGACACTTTCCACACTTCTTTTTAATTATTTTTTTTTTAAATTGATTTCACTTAGGATTACCAGAGACATTAGAATGGAAAGTCAGAAGTAAATAGACTATCAAATTAACTATAAAAACTAAAGCTAGAAATGTCTCTGCAATCCATTTCTTCTCTAAATCTCCCCTTTCTTCCATTTAAATCCAACACATAGAATTCTAACCAGTGCACATGAACATTCCTATTTTCATTTGAATTTTAGCCATAGATCTAGCACAGCTCAGCATCAAGATGTCCATCACAATGTTACTGTTGCAGAGGCAGTCTATACTGAAATCCTGGGACTTACCCAGCAGATGACTCTCCTCTTAGATTTAATAAATTAAATAGATTTGGATTAAACTGTCAAGCACCATAGCATGTTTGTGTTTTCATGTGGAGGAAAGTGAATAAATAAGAACCATGTGTAGCCTGTCAGAAGGGTGCTGAGAAGGAGAACAGGCAATGGCAACAAATGCCTGCCAGCTGGGTGGGGTATGAAGTAATCTGTATTATCATTAACAACAGCAAAATGCAGCTGTGATTTATGGCACTGTAAGGAGCAGAGGACTGAGCTGTTTTGCTCAAAGCACGCAGTTTTCTTCAACTTTTTGAACAGCTATTGTTAAACAATAAGTTTCCTGAAGGTACTGAAAGATTCAATCATGTTACTCTAGTGCTAGCTCAGATATTCAATACTTCTGTGTCATCTGAATGGTGTTCATTAGAGACAGTTTTGGCATAATATCCTACACTCATGTGGATGAACGTGATTCTGTGCATGCCTAGGAGTGTGGCTAGCTGCAGTTTTGCTGCTTACAGGTCATGGGTACTTTCTGCATGTCTTTTGTACAGGAATCAGTGAATTCTTCAGTCAGGTCACAGCTAGCAATAACATTTGTCTGACATCACTGAACTTCAGTTTGGAGTATGTTGTGGTTGCTGGAAGCCTTGAATGAGCTAGAACAGATCGATGCTTCAGCTTTGCCAGCAGTCCAGGGGAAGGCTTTGCTGGTGTTACATGTCATCAGTTGTGTTGTTGTGCTAAATGTATTTCGTCATTAATGAAGTCCAACCTAGATTAATTATGAAGACTACCTGGGGATGCTTCAAAATGGTCTTGCCTCTATTTCTTTTTTTTTCTTTTTTTTTTTTAAATCCAGTCTTCACACAGCAGTTGTGTTTTTTCTGCCCTTACTTGCTCTATGCATTTTCATATTGTATTTGAATACACTTTCCAAGCAAATGCTTAAACCCTATGAGAAATAGCAGCACCAGCAGAACAGCAAAAAGTTGCACAAATCATCTCTACACGCATTTCTGTCTTGCTAAGGAGGGCTTGGCAAGAGGCAATGCCAGGCAATTTTAACTTGAAGTTAAAATTATTACACTCCAGTGATACAGTATGATTATAAGGAGATAGTGATGACACTAGAACAGGTTAGGAACAACAGCCTAAACTGAACATTATGATCCACACACCCCACAGCTTCTTTCGGCAATGGCACCTAAAGAGCCATCTCCTAAGGACACATGAGACCTCTGTAGCGACTCACGCTGCTGAGAGCACACAGGCTGCAGGTTGTGTCTGAACACTCACCGCAATGGAACTCGACCATGGCCAGCTTGCTCCTTCACACCAGCAGCCAGACAGCCTGTGAACAGCAATAGCATGCAACCACTTACAGTGGATTTTAACAAGGAAAGGGCTCTGTAACCCATTCATAAGTCCTCTGGGCTCTCTGCAACACCATGCTTCCGATTGTGCTTTTAAAAACAGCAAATGAATCAGAATCCACAACATTCCCACTTGCACAGAGGACCAGTATATGCTTCAGCAATTTATAAAGTGATGAAGGGGAACAGGTCTTGTACTACACTGAAAAGCATAAAAAGGTATGCATAGAAGCCCTAAAAACATGATTTATTGAAAATAATATCAAGATTTAGATACAAAACTGATCATTATATATTTATATATATCCGTATTGTTTTTTGGGGAGGTGTGCTTGGGATTACCAAGCAGTTTATCAGCCACAAAAATAAATCTTAAATGACATTTGTTGCATGACTGTCCTAAAATTAAACTACCCAGAACAACAGCAACAGTAATAAAATGTATTTTGCATTGTGCTTGTTGTTTATTCTCTGTGGCAATAATACAGGCAGCCATATGGATACGAGCATTTGGAAGGGAGGATTTGTTGGCTAGGTCTTCACATCTGTTTACTTATAGATGCAACAAAAATACATTTGGAGGTCACTGACTGAACAACCATTTTACTTACTCTTGATGAAAAAAACTGTCAATGCTACTCCTTCTACATCAACTCAACTTCAAAAGGGATGATCGTTTTAATAAAAAAAAGGTTTTGAAAACGTACTAAAATTAGTCTCTTTCACAGCCACTTCAGCCATTAAAGTAATACTACATCAATCCTTAATCCACAATAAAATCAGCATGTAACATGTCAGGAAAGAAAAAGAAAACAGAAGCACTGCCACATATATACACCAAGAACCCATATCCTTTGATTAAGAAAGCACACACTACTAACCTTATATCCAAAAGCTACATTCATTGAGAAAATTAGAATTAAAAACAAAGCAAACAAAAAATTCACAACTCCTTCTCCCTAAAAACTCCACACCAACACATCAAAGCAGTAACAACAGGTCCATAAGCTAGTAACTTGTAACATCTCAGTGTCACGCTTGCAGATATTTTAACTGAATCCCTCACCACAGCCAGAAAATACGGATTGACTTCATCTATATCTTTCTTGGGGTCTGCCTGGAAGCATAAATTCCCAAATTAGACATGTCTAGTTCACAAAGCAAAATTTCAACTGTAGACAAATGATCAGAGGGAAAAAAAAAAAAGTCAGCATTTTAAGCATTGCTTGCCTAAAATGTTTTTCTAATTTCAACACATTTTTGAAATTAACTTCATTGTAAACACTGAGTTCATAATGTCATTTCCCTTAGGTTATTTTTTATTCTAATAGTAACCTTTTGTTAGAAACACTTAGACATACCCTAAGATTACACACATTTTCTCAGCTGAACAGACCTTTTGGCAGTAAATAATCCCATACGCAGAAATATATTTATTTACTTCTTATACCTACGCTTAAAAACTTAACTTTTAGCCAAAGGACACATATCTTATGTCTTGTTTATGAAGGAACCTAAGTACAGAGGCTACTGAGAAGTACGGACAGATAATACCTGAACTTAATTGCCTCCACAATCCTAAAAAGAAAAAGGAAAAAAAAAGAAGAAAACAGCAAGAGAAAAATATTATCTTACTTTTGTTGATGGGTCAGTCTTCGTTATTTGGCTTGCCATAGGAAGGAGAGGTTAGGATGACAGCTGTTCATTACAATCCCATCTTCATTACAAGAGCTTAACTCTGCTACTGGCTGGCTGGCCCATTTCTGCTAGCTTTAGCACAAAACAGTGCTCCTAAAAGCTCCTCCTCTTGACAGCATCTGTCTGGATACTTCCCACAACGAGCAGAAACAAGGCTTTCTGCAGAGCCATTTAGGTGGTAGGAATGAGCTAGAATAGGGGAAACTATTAGAAGCAGAAATAAATATTTTGGTGGCAAACTCCAGGAGTTGGCAGTTAGAAGTGCATATCTACTGACACCATCAGCTTTACACTAGAGCAGTTACATCTTTATCATATTACGAATGAAAACGACAACATTCCTAATAAGAACAGTAGCTTAAGAGATGCCTAAAAACTAGAAGAAAAACTTTCAAAGCAGACATCTCCTATGAAAGTGTGCTGCCCCAGCCACTCCCTGTGATTAATATAATGTGTCTCAGCTGTGAGAGAAAGAGGAGGAGGAAGAGGAGGAGCTAGAGTTCATTATTTCCTACCACTGTCAAAGCCCACCAATGAAGCATCCACACAAGACATCAATATAATAGATGTAACGTACCTAAATATTTGCAATTCTATTATGGATGAGTAATAAAACAATTGCTCACAATAACCTATGTAAAGTCAAAATACTCACCTTTTCCCTGGCACCCAGAACAACAGAAGCAAATCTATCTTCTGTTCCCAGAAACACTGTCTATGGCAGATACTGTATCATGGCAAATATACATCTCACATTACTGCAACTTATTCCCAGTGAAAATAATGCTGCTTCATAATTTATTTGCAATTTTTAAGCCTGTGGGCAATATACCAGTATATTCTTTTGGTCTGGACACAGACTCCTGAACAGATGATGAAGTAGTGAGACCAGACAAATAAAAGGACAAAAGAGGGTCTAAAAATTAGGCTTCAAATACACATACTAAAATTTACTGTGGTTTACTCTCAGCTACTGATCAGCACGTTAACCTTATTTTCTCTGCATGATCGCTAAGTACTCTACTAAAATTAGGTCAGAAATTCAGATCAGCTGACTCAGCCCAGTAAGATCAGACAAAGGCTAGTTGCTTTTCTTTCCCCCTTCGCAATCCAATGTGATACGTGCTTTATCCCCCTCAATTTACAGTAGATCCATACATTTTCCCCACAATTAACCTATTAGAACCACACAGAATGAAACAGCAATCACACTAAAGGTGCATCAATGCTACTGAAGAAGTACAGCACAATGCATTCTTAGGAAGGCAAAAAAAAATAACACCGCTTTAAAGTCATTTTTCAGATCTTATTTCTAAACTGCTGAAACTAATTCATTTCAGTAAAATTTTACGTCATGCAGTGTGGTTATCAAATTACTCAGGTAAATAACAGCTTCTTCAAAATAGTGTTTGTTTGAATAACCAGCACTGTATTGGATAACAGAGTGCTCATTAATTTGTTAATATCCTACTTCCCAAAGAGCATCTGAATGCTGAAATTGAATAGCTTATCAAAAACTAAATAATCAGACTAATACAACTTTTAGTAGATAACAAAGACCAAAGAATTTCAGCTGCTTTATTTTCATTCTCAGAGGCAAAAGGGGTAATTTCTTTATTCTGTGTTTTCTGGACACCCTCCACCCCCTCCATCCCTGTTCAAGATCTACCTGCTGTTAGTTCCAGGGGATATCCCTGGTTGCTACAGAGATTGTTTTCAGTTGTTGATAATCTCTGGACTGTTAGCACAGTTATTGATGTACATGTGCACTATTTGCTACCTAAGTCACACTATCAGGAATTGGGGAGAATATAAATACCCACCAAGATAAGCTTAAAGCATAAGGAAAATATTACAGAACAAAGAAGTAATCAATGATCCTTCACCTTTTTCGACTGCCGTTTTTCAATAAATATGGCCTTGGATGATCCTGTTGAGGTTACTACAGGGAGCAGACTTGACTGCCGTCAGCCTAAGTGACACTATTGTTCCTTTACTCAAATCAGATGTAAAGGATCTGTTACTGGATCTGTTACTGCTTTTGATTTTACTGATCAAGGGTTGATCATGAAAATCTCGTTCTCCTTCCCAAGTTTACACAGGGAAAAGACAGAAAAGACAGAAAAAGGATAAGGATGAAATGTTCTGAGATTTTCTAGGGTGATTTTCCTACTTGTTTTCTTAGGAGGGTATTGCCATATGACTCAGTGATACTGAGGTAAGTCAAGAGGGAAAGGAATGTAGGGTACCACCACAAACATGGCCTTCCACAGAAGAGTGCTGCAGCCAAGAAATGCTGGTGCCTCCAAATCTCACTCACATATGTGTACACACACATGCTTGTTCCTCAGAAAAACCCACAGTATTGCTGGGAATCCTCCTTGTTTTCTGACACAGTATCTGGGGAGTAGAGCATTGTTCTGAGCAATTTCAGTTCAACAAGAGCAAGACATTTCAAGATTTGGCCTAAGTCATCAACACTTATCCAGACCTCTTCCTCAAATAACTTTGCCAGAATCAATAAATAAAACCACATAAAACCACCACAATTTAGGAACTTCCAGCATTCAAATTAGGCATAGAGAAGCTTAGCTACAGGGATAAACAGAACCAGGTAGGTCCAAACTAAATACACATCGATGGTTTTACCTTATCAAATGAATTTGCATCCACAAGGAATGGGGAACTTATTTTTCCAACAATTATAAATTAATTTAAAAGTGACATTTCAATCATATCAAAAATATTTGAAATTTTAATTTTAATTTATTTTCTTCATCTCACTGCTTTAAAACAGCAGTTTATTGACAGCAGATCAAAGCACTTCTGTTTTGCAGGTGAGAAATTCAAATCTTTCCTATGGTTCGTTTAACTGCAACTTAAATCCCCCCTCCATCAGACCATTTTCCTCTTGGAAATTCTGATTTATGCAGTAGTCAAAAGATAGAGAAGAAAGTTAACATGAATGGTTTTTGTTTTAACTGCTAAAGGCACTCATATTTAACACAAATGTTCCAGTACTTGCTCCCAGGAACACAAAACAAAAATAGCCAGAATTTAACAAAATGTGTAAAACCTGCGTAGATCAAAACAAAACAAACAAAAAATACCTACACTAATTTGCTGTAGAGAAAAATGCTTTTCCTCATTAAGTCATGCTTAGCAGAGCTCCTGCTACAAGCAACCTATGCCTTTGACACTTTAATAGTTTGAATCCTTCCAAACATTACCCAGAAGGAAGTAAGGAGATAACTAGTCCTTGAAGACACCAAAATAACATTGCATTAGCTCTCATTATTCATTTCAATTACACGTTAGTCTTATGTCCTCTACAGAAACCAAACTAGTGAAAATCCAGAAAATTCTATGTCCTGGAATGTAAAGCAGCCACAATTTTGCTTTATGATGCCTCTCCTTCCTCCATCAAACTGTATGCACTGCTCTCTTCCTTTAAACATTCCATCAGAATTGTCAGACTACTGAGGCATTGATAGAGTGTTCACAGCACAGCACGTCTGTTATACCTGCATGTACAGTATCCAAGATATGGCATAAAATTTAATCACTTAAACTGAAATATGGAAGATTCATGCTGGGGGAAAAAAATTCAAAGGACCTCCTATCAGTTTGAGCCCAAGCCACTCATTTGCATATAAAAGTTTAGTATATATATGGATGGTTTATCTTTATTACACAATTTGTCTGTCTCCTCAAGACAACTCAATTTTTTTTGTGTGTATGTGCACTTATAAATATACATATGACTTTATATACAGGTATCTCCATATACAGATTCATCACATTGACCCCTTTTTTCACATCTAAAAGGCTGCAGATCCTGTTGCTATCCACTGGTGCAAGACACCAGGTCATGTGAGTGCTCTTCTCATTAGCTGTCAATTAAAATCAATTGAATTATTCAAGAAGAGCCATTATAGGGTTGTGCCCACCAGGTGAAATATCAATTTTCTTTTAAATGAATTGCAGTATTTTTTAATTACTTCAGAGAGTGCAGAATGGAGAGGAAATCATACATAACATGACTTTTTTTTTTTCTAGATAGCAATTACAGAGCTTTGAAGATTCACCAAATTTGGAATATCAACCTAAAGGGAACCTATTTTCATCTGTGAAGCTGCCTTCTCTTGCCACGGTACACCTTTGAACAAAGTAGACATTGTCTATCTAACAATTGTTCCAAACACCTCAACTTTTTGTTACAAATCACACCTGCTGCAGATGCCACACATGCTCAAACCTAATACATTTTGATGGGAATACTCTCATCCATTGAGGAGAACCATTCAGCACCATCTCTACACAACATAACAACTGCAATTAGCAGCCTGACACTGGTCAATAGGCTGCACTGCTTTTATCAGGAAGTGGCTGGAAGTCAACTCACCACGCAGTTTTACTGTTGCTGAGATTATGAACCTTTCAGTGTTTGTTCACTCTGCCAGACCTGTAAACTTTTTATCAAAATACTTACCGTTTTATTGCTTCTTCTTGTTTTCGGCGTTTTTCACTCTTTTCTTTCAAGTAAGCCAGGTTTGTTTCGTTCCTCATGCGATCATTCTCTCGAGCAATGTCTGATGCATTTTGTATAACCAAGCCATCGTAGGCCTTCATCCCCATATCTTCAATATACTGGAGAAAAGCGCCCAAAGTGACCTCTTCCTTATTAGAACTCATCATCTTGCAGGAGATAATGAACAAAGGAAAGTAATGTTTCCTGCAGGTTGAAAAACATACCTTAATCAGTAGGAAAATAGCTTATGGTTTATGCTGCAGTGACGTATCAATTGTAATTAACATCTCTGTAAGAGAACTTCTATTCTTCTGTCTGAAGAGTAATTAACAAAGTAAATCTGAACACAGAAGTATACTACTAGAAAGACAAGAAACAACAGCCTTGTCTTTCAAGGTGATGATTCATCCAATTACACATTGTGATTCCAGAGATTACATGGATTACAAGGTTTTCTCTCACCTAAAAGCCTTCAGTTGCAACAACATTGGCTTCCCTAAATCTCAGTTAGAACCAGACTGAAAAGCTTCCAAGGACAATGGGTCCTTACAATTAAGGTAAAGCTGCACCAAAACAGATCATCAGTCAAAATTCCTATTCTGCTAGATATACAAAAAATTGAGGTGGAAAATACTTTTCCATGCTCTATAATAAGACAAACATTAGCTTTTTTATTCAGCTTCAAAATGTAGAAATAAAGATTATTGAATAGTTTCCTATATTTCTTAATAGCATAGAAACGAGTCTACAAGTCGCTGGTCATCTGCTGTCCAACACCTTAGTAACCTGAACTCCAAGAATGGACATGAAAACTCAGCTCAGCTGGGACCATCAGACTTGTAAAGTGATTGAATTCTCCAGGCTTCCACAGGTATTTCCTTCACAGGTGTGATTTACACTGATCCACGGCATCCCCAAGTCAAGCAGCATAGAGCAGACCCACTTGGATTCCTAGCTCATTCCTGCTACCATGGTAGGCAGCGTAAATACTCTCAAAAGCTTTCCACCCAGCAGCAGAAATCCTGGGAGTCATAACAGCCCTCAGAGTATAGAAATCAGTAGATACTACAGGTCACTAAAGGCAAGGTAAAATTACTAGAAACATACTGTCCAACTGAATTCTGTGCAAGTGGATTAAATACCTGTTATGCCAGTAAAGCAGAATGTTAAAAAGCAGGAACGTACCATCTTGTTGTGCTTTCCTGCTTTAAAGTACTGAGGCATTTGGATCTTGAACGGCACCATCCCTGCATGCAGAGAAGGGGAGGGGGAGGGGGGGTGGGCAACATTTTACAGAAGCAGACCTGATGCAGTGACTGAGTGACACAGTGGCAGGCTGGGGAGCTGAATGCAGCTCTCCGAGGTACGTTTGCTCTGTGCTAGCAGAGCATCCCTCCCTTCTGAGAAAAGGATGGCGTGACTTCTCGGAATGTGCCTGAGAATGATGCCAGCACTGCAACTCTAAGTGATCTTATTCAATAGGCAATGAGTAACCCGTCTGCACACTGACTTTAGGGGCAAAGCCCCTGGGTATTCGGCATTTTTATTTATTTATTTATTTATTTCATTTCTTAGTATACTGCTATATTTGTAAAATTTACTATATCGATGGCCAGGCAAAATTCTGATCAAGGTAGGCCCTGATTTAAAATTAAACTAACCTGATAGATTCTAGCAAAATCACTATGAGCCTTCAGGAGCAGCCCTAGATAACAGAACAAAATGTTCTTGCATCCATGATGAAAGCAATCTGCAGCACATACGAATGGTAGGGAAGTATTTCCACTCTTTTCTCCTTATTTTTAATTATATAAAGTGGCAATAGCAACAAGCTAATTTTAGACAGTTTTAGACAGTGAATGTGAACGCAAGCAAATGATTTCTTCTTATATTCTCCGCTTTTCTATATTCAAACTGCTTCCATTCAAAGCTGAGCTGAGTGTTAAAACCATGAAGATTTTTAGGATGAGAAGGGTCTGCTCCTATTATCTCCTCTGCCTCCCAGGACAACTTCCTCTACTGTCTGGGGCCAAACACAAGCACAAGGCTGATGTTCAGGGTCACTGGATTGAACTTAATGCATTTCCATGCAAGGGTATAGGTATCTTCAACTAATCCCTGCAGGGAACAACCAGCGGAAAGGTCTTAGCACAGTCCAAATGTGAATGTATGCAATTTCACACAGCTTTCACACTTAAGGTGGCTAGAACTGCAGTGAGTTGGAATACATATCAAGCCATCATATACGTTCACTGCATGTTGCCCAGGAGCTACAAAGGAGTGAATTGGTAAGCTAACATTGCGATAGGCTGAACAGATTCTATTGACTCATGTTTCAGTAGATATCATTACAGACCAATTCTTAAACTTTATTTTGAAAATAAGTCCAGGCACTAGAGTCTCTACCTGGGCAATGAGGCTGGCCTGATTAAAAACAATATTAATGGCACAGAGGGCCCCAACTCCAGATACCATTTAGGAAGCATGGAGGCTCTGATCTTGATGGTTAAAATCCAGACCATTCCCTCAGTAGATGTTTATTTCTATTACGTTTCCATTTTTCACTTCCAGTAAAGTATAGCTTCCATACTGGTAATACATTGAATTACGTTCAGACAAACATGTAAAATAAATCTCATTGTAGTGACCTTAATGGTAATTTTGCCATTGGTTTTTCTAGAGAATATATTTTACTCCTGAAATATAGTATGAAATTTTATCCTGACCTAGTAAACACAGGTCAGATACACTTTACTAAGAGACCAAGAATTTCATCTGCTTTGTGCCTTCTTTTCAACAAGACTGCCTAGTTTTTTTTTTCCATGCTTCTCCTTTTTTTGAGAATTCTAGAATGAATGACACTTCAGGATATGTCCTTTTAATATAAGTTTAACTATGTATAAGAGCATTAATGCAAGGGTCTTTTTAATTTGAAATTGTCTAAAACAATCAAGTTCCTGGTCAGTGACAACAGTATATAGAATACTTGTTCAGCTGTATAATCACTATTACAAAATTCATGCAGAGTGCCAAAAACCTGCATGGCATTTAATAAATAAATTATGATGTATTCTTTGCCCCATGGTGGCAAAGAGGGAGTCCAATCCTGCAACACTGCTGAGCATAACCATAGCTATTGAACTGCTCTCGTGACACCAAATTAATCTCAAGGCACTTCTGAAGGACCAGTCTGGGGATGCTGAGAGACTTCAAAAACTTGAATCAGTTCTTACAGCACAACTTTGAAAAGCATCTATACCAATCACAAGCATTTTCTGAACCAAAACCGGTATACAGCCTGCATGCAGAGAGTTTTACAGTCTCCTTGCATTTACTATCTGAAGGGTGAGTTTGTGGTGCTTAAACAGCATAAAATTGCAAACAGCTAGGACAAAAAACAAATTACTGTAAACATTTTAAAATTATTAGTATCCCTTGCATAGCACAATCTTTTTTTTTTTTTTAAACTGGTAGTAATGCCACTTCAGAGATGCTATGTTACCCCAGTATGTTTGCTTTCTAACTGCAATATACTACAAACAAAACATGTGGCCTTTCAAGTCACATGCATCGATGGTTTGCCACTGTGCTCAGGAAACGCTGATTGCAGGCAGCAATCACCGATCAGCTCCTGATCAAAGGTTCTGCTTGCTGCTGTACTCAGGCAGTGAGCAATTCCTAGCCATCTGTCAGGGCAGATACAAGTACAAACAAATGTTCTGAGTACATTTATATTTGATTAAAAATATGCAAATGCAAGTTGTTAAATATGTAATGTGAGCTGTAGGTGAAGCACCACCATTTTTGTTAACCTTAATATGAACACTGCAGCCAGATATAACTAGTAACAAGGAACACACAGGGCCACCTCTGCAATTGCAATCGTTTTTTGTCCATTTTGATTTCTGAAACTAATATACACTGGAAAATTATAACTGGGAGTTGCTCTGCTTAGGAAATTCTTGTAATACCTTTTCTTATCCCCTCTTCATTGTGAAGGAACAGGAGGAGATGCTGAGGAGGATGAGAAGCTGTGGATTTCAACTACTGAAGTTGACATGCTGAGAAGTCAACAGAAATTCACTGAAGGAAATTTATTGCAAGCATTCAGTGAACTTTTTTTTTTTCTCCTGAATTCAAGGACGTGTGTAAGGAAAAAGCGGTCATCCTCATTGTCACCTGACCCTTCAGCTACCTACAAATGGAGCCTCACACACCTCCACCTGTAGCTTAGTCTTTGTTTCTTAAGTTATTAAGTAGGGCTTTTACAGTCATGAGAACTCTAGGCATGTTGTGACAAATGCCAGATGACTTGATAATCCCACGCCGAATAATCCCACATTTATTACATAATTGTGCACTGGTTCTTTCAGTGCCGGTGCATTTATTAAAACTACACAGATGACTTGAATAGAAAAACGTTTGATGCTTTAAGTTTCATAGCAAGTTTAGCCATTCTGGGAAAGATATTGGGACTCAACCATCCAGAAAAAATCTCTGACAATATTTTTTTTTTCTTTCTTTTTTATTTTTTTTCTCTCCTCAGGGAGGTAGAAGTCCTCAAAGTCTGTAAGCATCACCACTTTCTTTCTTTCAAAACAGACATTTGCAAAGCAACACAGAGCAGCTCATAGTGTTTTTCCTGTGTAATTAACTGGAGTAAAGCAAGCAAGATTTTTGTGGGTTTCCCACAAAAGCAGTACACCTGGCTTTCTGGCAAGGGCAAAGAACTCTCTCACTGGCTTTGCCTAGAAATGTCTACATAAATAAATTCAAGATTTTTTTTAACGATCCAGACACCAATTCTATGGGAGAATGAAGAGCAGTGCTTTAGAAGACTGTTACATACCTTACTTCTTATTTAACTATGTGCTCAAACATATGGCTTCTTGGTCAAAACCAAAAGCACCTCCTTTTCACATGATCCGTGTGCAAAGATACTGAATTCATAATACAAGAAGCAATTGACCTAATATCACAATAACGTGGCAGTGTTACATGGTAGCATTCAGATATGTAGTTTTTCCTCTTATTCACATGAAGATCTCCAAAATATCAGTTGCTTTTCAGCATGCATGACAGCCATAAGATGCAGCTGTGCTGCATTGAAAATTGACAATGCTGACATTAAACTGAAGCAGCTTTTTGAAGTAATGACAAAGGCACTGATTGCCTTCTTCCTAAATCAGAAGGACTTTTTGTGTTGTTATTTTAACATAAGAGAGCAGAGCATGGTACCACAAGAGTGGGGTTGCCTAAGTCCTGAGCCAATCCTTTATTTATAAGCAGTCTACACATCTCCCTCCAGTCCTGCCCATCTCCCTTCCAGTTACTGCCACCTCTCTTTGAGAACACAAATCCACTTTCACATTACCTGTCAATTTCCTCCACTAAATTTAATATTTCCAGGAGGATTATCCACAAATCAAGGATGCTGCTCGGCCATTCAGCCCTCAAGTTTGTGCTGTTGCATTCCAGTTGCTGGCAAGGCATTAAAAGCAAAGTAGTCAAGCCATATCCAATTTTCACAAGCTGCTGACCACAGCAATACTAATAAGGACCTAATGGCATTGGGTATACAAAGAATATTTTCTCTGCAATGAAGAAAATTCAGTGATGGAAAAGCATACTTGAGACTGCTTGCCAGAACTCTTTAACAGTCTCTTATAACAACTGTACCTTACTCCAACTGAGCTTTGATATTTCTGAAGAGTTGAATGCCATGAGACAAATTTCTACAGCATGCTTCTTAGAGTTGCATTCCCTGCTTGTTTTCAATAATAATCTGGCATTACTACTTTCACTCAGTGATGCATTAAGCTCTCACATAAAAGAGAAAGACCTTTGAAATAGGTAGCAGGCTTCCTACTATATATCATTCGACAAGTTTTTAATGTATACATGTGAAGAAAAAATGCCACATTCTTTTGGAAGGACAAAATATGCTCCTGCATTTTGACCAGAATTACAGATCATACACCTCATCCTCATTATACTGCACAGCATGAGTTCCAACACCTGGGTGAAATCACTGAAGCTAAGTAGTGCTAAGCCCTTCACTTAAAGAGGTTAAAAGTGGCACCTTCAGTAGAATGAGAATGCTATTGAATGGATTTAAAGAAGTAGTCCATTTCTACAGGCATCACGCCCTTCACACGGGAAAGTTATTCTCCCTATAATTTTAAGAACAAAAATAAATAAATAAAAATACCCTGAACCTGGAATTTTGGATCCTTCACTAGTGCTTTCTGAAAAAGGTCTTTGCTAACAATGACTCCTCTGGATCTAGAATGTAAAGAGCTGTTGTTTACTTTGTAATAAGGCAACGCTCCTATCACTTTTATCCCTTGAGGAGAATAAAGCTTCCTTCTAACAACATGAACACTGGACAATTACAAAACTGGATTCAGAATAGCCAGTACTTAACTGCAATTATGTCATTTTATGATCCCACTATTATGAGGAAGACTTATGAACAAGAATAAAAAGCCATGCACAGGGACATATTCGCTAATATTCTGTAAACAAAGTGGAGAACATTTGAACTCAAAAGACTCAGCTTTTTCCTGATGCATATATTTTTTTTTCCTTCTTCTTAGGAAAATGAAATGAGATCTCACTACCATCAGCACCATGCTAAAATGCTGTAAAATATTAATGGTGCATTGGGTTTGATAAGTAACTGACAGATGTTGGGAATTATTTCAGTTAATTCATCAGAAAATAGCAGAGAATGTTTATTATTTAACAGCGCCTCTTACCAACAAAAAAAAAATCCACCTGCAAAATGTCTCTATTATAAGTACAATCAACATGTGAAGAACACAAAAACAGTCAAATAGACTTCAGCTTTTACTTTAGCAATGGTGTGATTAATATTTCCCTAAAATGACATGCAAGTTCATCATTATGCATCACAGGTATTCATTTCATTCTGTTAAGTACAGTTATTTTTTCATTTTTATTAGCATGCTCATTTTTAAAACAGAACTTGAAAAAAAAAATGTACGTACCAAAATTTAAGTCCACGGGGACCGCTAAGTGCAATAATCAAAGGTGACTTTTGCCCATAAAAGCCCTTTCCTGTGGTTATCTCAGTGCAGTTGGAAGGGATTTTTCAGCACCATAGGAAACAGATTTGCAGTTAGGCTGAGTTTTTTCTTCACTTAAAGTGCATTAAATCTTGTTGGCAAAATTGCCTAGATTGTAGAATTCGGCATCACTGTAAGTCAGCATTACATTACAGATCTTCTTAACATGCGATTAAAACAGCATGGAAAGTTTGGCTTTAAAAAAAAAAAAAAATCAAGAGAAGGATGGGTGCTTTCTTCTTTAAATCCACATTCAGAGAATAGAGGGTACAGATAATAGGAGGGTAGAAACAACACCCTGCTTTGTGGTCCAGCAGAGAAGAAACTGGATGATTTTTACCCACTTTACAACATAGAAGATTACAGCACCATCATATGCACTAACACAGAGATTGCTAAGGTGCCTCATTTGAATATGTTCTGTGGAGACAAAAAGAAAGGAACATAAGGAGTGGAAAACATACTATCCAAATGGCTTCTTGCGGCAGGAAAGACGCTCTCTCTCATTGCCACTTAGATACAGAAGGTCTGAAGCAGTCTAGCTTGTGGCATCGCCTCTCTCTTTCTCTCTTCCCCCCCCCCCCCCCCCCCCCCCCCCGTGACTACAACAGGCAGGCTTGCTCTCTCCAGCTGCCTCAGTCTGTTGATGCTGCTGTTGATTAATCAGGGATTCTCAAACAAAGAGCAAGCCTACCTTCGGGTGCGAGCAGGACTGCGGGGCTCCGCGGCGGCTGCAATCCGGCTGCCGAGCCGCCCCGCGCAGCCGGCATGCTAGCACCTCGGACAGCTCCGCCGCGCCGGGCCCATGGCGGGGCCGGGCCGGGCTCTCGGCGCTCCTCTGGGCAGCGGCCTAATCTCCGCCGCACTGGATGCTGATTAGCAAGTAATCCGGTGGGAAAAAGATCTGCGTGAACAGCACTGTAGCGTTTAGTCTATAGGGAGGAAAGAATATGAAGCGGCACCCTTCCCCCCTCCTTCTCCCTTCCCAAAAAATAGAAATTCTTCTTCCATGAAGAATGTGTTGGTTAACCTTTAGCCCATGATATGGCTGAAGGAAATGAGCGGCCACTTAAAAGGACCATCTAAGCCTCAGTTTGATACCTTATATTGATGTATCTTTTGCACTCACCCTCACTGAAAAGCAGTGGAAGGCGCACAATTACTGCTGACGCAGATTAGGCTGCTGCTTGGGGAAGGGGGGGAGGAGCTTCTTAACCTCACCAAAACAACCTCCCACCACCTGCTCCCATTGCACGAGAACAAAACTACGCGCCTCGGACAGAACAAGCGTGACATTTACGCCGTTTTACTTGCACTGAAAAAGACATAAACCCTGGAATGAAGCATTCTGTTTGAAATGCATCCAGGATGAAACTACACAGCTTTCTGTTCATCAAGAATTTGTAAGCATAACGCTTTGGAGGAAAACATTTCCTTTTTTTCTGGACTGGAAATCTGTGTTATAGCTCCTCCTCTCAGAATATGTGCAGTTTGGTTTCCTCTCCCCTAAACCTGCGGCATGCACACAAAGCAAAAGCATTACTCCCCACAGGAGTGAAAAAGGAAAAAGGGAGCTGTCCAGATGTTCCTTGTTTCATTTTGATCTGCCTTTTTCTCAAGTTACAGGGATATTTATCTTGCATATGTCTTGATTCGAAGGTATTTATTTCACAAATGAACTGCTTCAATTCCAGTATTAGAAACCAGGCTCACAGAATAAAGTCCTTCTAACATAATGCATGTTCACATGAAAAGGAGTGCTAAAAATATACTTAAGGCCTCACTTATAGCAGGAACACTTCCTGCCGATTTACTAATTTACTTATTTCAGCTCCAAACTGTAATATCAATATTGTATCCCATCCAGGAGTAAATCTAGCACGTAAACATAGTGCAAAACTTGGTCAACGCTAATATTGAACTATAGCTGGAAGAAAGCTCGCTCCAAGATCCGTCTTTTTGCAAATACCTCCTACCACTTCCAGCACCCCTCTTACAGCCCTGTGGAACAGGGTGGGAACTGTATGGCCATGTAGCATCTCCAAGAGAACACTACAAAAGGATGTTTTAAGTGTTAAAAAGACAAAAGAACAGGGTCTGAAGTTACAGAATGCTGTTCTTCTGGTCAAGAAGAAAAAACAATCTGGAAAGGAAGTACCTGCAGTGTAGAAGAACTGAAGGCAGTCCTGGGAGAAGAGAAATCTTTACTAGCCCAGGGGCTAGCCTACAGCTCTGCTTCTGATTTTTTCTCCTTGAAGGATACTTTGAGAATATGATCTGTGGCTGTGCTGTAATTGGGGAATTTCTTCATTTTTGTCAATTGCAGATTCCTGTCACACAGTGGCCTTTTATTGCCAATGTTTCTCCAAACTTCTGACTTCTCTCTCTGCCCCAAATCACGCACTAAAAAGAAAGATACTGTCTAGTGCAAATTCTTTCCATGTTACTTTAACATGGATCTCTAAAATCATTACAATTTCACAAGTAATTTGAAGAACTACAAATTTTAACCCACAAGCAAGAAACACTCAGATAAAGGGCATCTCCATGAATAACTTCACAGGTTGCTCTAACTCAGCCATGCGGGGAACAGAAATCGAAAGAAGGGTTTCTGCCTCTGACTTGAAAATACAGCTAGCTGCTTCTTTTCCAAAGTACCTTTGCACTTGACTATCTCTTCACCACACAATTAATCCCAGTAATCAAACTAACCCAGAAATAATCTTCCAGACACATTTTGACAGTTTCCATGTCTTATTCTTGCACCAATGTTCACAGGGACCACTATTCCATCAGCTCTGGAAAAAAAATGTCCAATTTCCTTCTAGTAACACTGTGAGAACTGCACTAGAGGAATATAACAACCATCCCAGGAAAAAGAGAAAAAAAGCATCTGGAGAATCAATCACAGGATTTTCTGCATGGATTGCTTCATTACATAAGAGATAGATGAAGGGATTTTGTGTATGTACACAGACACATATATAAGTGAGGGGGAGAAGTCACTTGATCTTTGCGTTTGCACACTGAGAAAAGAGGAAGGAAAGGCTGCTCAGAATTAAAATAGTTACAGGACACAACGAGGCCAGGCAGATGGCTGTGGCAAGAAGTCTGGAAGCACAACTATGCAACAGGAAGGAGGCAGATCTCAGTGGGAGACTTCTTGGCCACGAGGATGACAAGCCTTTTCAGTCTCAGAGCACAATGGATTTGCAAGGCCTGAAGACCGCAGGCAGAGACAAGAGGCTTTAAATTGCAGTAGTTTAATTAGAGTAAAACACGTAAAGCAAGAAACTTTGTTTTCTATATCACCTTCCTCTTTAAAATCATAGTAAGCCTAAGCTAACTGACTGAATGCAAGTATGGCATCACGTGGGAAGTGGAGCTTTTAGTCAGGGAGCATAAAGATCAAGTAACGCCTATACTTTTAGCAGGCTGCATAACTACCACACTGCTACCACCACCACAGCTACCTGCAGAACTAAGTTCATAGATGAGCACAGTGCTCATCACAACTTTGACTTTAGATGATTGAGATTTGGTTTGTTCATGCTCTTTGCATCTGACTGCGATCAGCCTAAGTAAAAAGCTACTAATATCCCTATTTGTACTTAACTTCTAGCATAAAATGCCAGAAGACTAACAGAGTCTTCTAGGCAACTCTCCCAAGTAATTTCAACGCACGTGCAGGTCAGCTTGAAGATTCAAATCTGTTCCCCTCATTGTTAAATGCATGGAACTTCTGTGATTGCTCCTTCTCCCAGCCATTTTTGGCTCCTCTCATCATGCTCTCCCTTTCACGCACACAGCACTACCACAAGCATAACAAAGGACACAGAGTAAAAGAAACTCTCATTACTCTATTTTGGCACTTGGCTCAGCTACGTCACACCCTTCAGCAGCACTCTTTTACTTCCATATTGCACAATGGCTACATCACTACCAGAGACTATCCACAACCAGGACATACATTTTTCTTTTTCTGGTAAGATATTTCCAGAGTACTGAGGAAGATTCATCCAAAGGTACAACAGCAGAGGGGTCCCCACTCGTGTAAAAAGCCAATTAAAGTTAAACGCTTAACTGCCATCTGTGCCTTTAAGAAAGATCTCTTAATTTTCCCCAGCGATCAATTTTTTTCACATGGGACCAATTTTTGCTGTTATTGCTTAGGCAAAATTCCCATTGAAGTCCACGGGGAACTTTGCCTGAATACAAAATGGGGAGCAAAACCCTCTGCTTATTTGCATAGGCCACAAATCACAAAAATCATTTTGCAATGCAAGTGATTTATTCTACATGACAGTTGGCGCAACTGGGCTATTTTTAACCATGATTTGCTGTAAAATATTTCGTTATATTTACCATTCAAGTAAAAAAAAGTCAATTGATTCTTTTTCCTTAAACTGGATTAGATTGAAAGATTCTGGCTGCTTTCCAAACCCATTAATTACTAAATGGTACATTTTCAACAGAAACGTTAAGCTATAAGTAGTTCTTCTAGAGCCAGTTTGCTCCTAGCTAAAATCAATTAAAGCTGGTAAAGATACATTTCTATGGTCAGGTCTCAAGTACAGACAGCTGTATTTATAGTACAGTGGATGCTGGCAAATCTTCCAGCATGGATGAAGTTGTACTAGCCAAATTGTTTTTCTGTGTAGCTCATAGAGGGGCTAAGTAGGTGGTTTTATTATTCTGGGATAAATCCAGCTGTGTCAGTCTGCTTGCAGTCCCAATTTGCTCTACTTCTGCTATCATAGCCTTGATTTTCTAGCCCCAAAGAAACACACTGCCCCATGGAGTGAAAAGGCAATGCAGTTTAAGCTTGCTTGTCACCACCACACCCTACTGCTAGTTCACGTTTGTGTGGCCTTGCAAGGAATTAGGTCATGGAAATGATCCAAACCAGAAATAATTTGGGGTGGGAATGATGGGAAATCCAAAAACACAAAGACCAGCAAGTTCTTTTCAACCAGATCGCTTCCTTACACAACACAATGAGGAGGGCACTGCACAGCGTGAGAATGAGAACCCCTGCCAAAGCAGCCAGTGACTTTTAAAGTGAGAAGTACTTACAGACACCAGTGGCCTTCAGCTTCTAGCTGAATTATTCCACTGCCCACACAACACGTGTGCTGACAGGCACTCTTTGTAGTCAAGAAACTCTGGAACAACTTCTCTGACAAGCACAAGCAACTCCCTCAGTTAGCTTAGAGCCTGAAGAGGAAGACAGGTACACTATACAAGGTGGTTATAAATGTAAGATGGAGAGTACTTTCTTTACTAGAGCAATTGATAGCCTCCAGGCATTCAGATTCATGTAAGCCAGCACAGCGGCTACCAAAACAGAATCAAGGATGCTGCCTTCCCAACCCCAGTTATTCCTCCGGCCTCACGCTGGCACAATTCCTGTTTGTCCGTGTGGCGAAGCAGATTGAGAAACTGATCAAGCTGAGAACTAGCCTGGGATTTTGGCAGCACGTGGATGTTATTACTTGTGAGAGGACCACCCTGCCTATGGAAGCAGCAGGCAGCAGAGAGCCAGGGCGGCCCAGCAGATGGAAGGCAGGCCAGTGGGGTCTCATTCAGGAGCAGCCAACTTCTTACATTCATCCAAGCTACTTGGACACTCAGCTGTGAATAAGGAGCTCCAGTGAGACCCATGGCATTTCTGAACCCTGCAAATAAAGTGCCTGGAAGCACACAGAGCATGAAACCTGGAAAAGCAACCCACAATGAACAGCAGTACAGAGGATCAGGAAAGAAGAAGTGGGAGGTAACTTATTTATTTTCTTGAAGCATGAAGTCTCCTATCTGTATTCAATAATATCATCTGCAATTTGCTCCCCCCAGCACGGCAGGTAAGTCCCATCTATTTAGGAAATGTGCACAGATGGGGAAAGTTAAATGCTCACTTTGATAAAACAAAATTGGGACCATTACATAAAGGCACAGTAGAAACCGAAAGACTGGAAAAACTCTGAGAAAAAATTGCATTTAAGAACTGACAAACAGAAACCACTATTAAATTATCTAGTCTTGCTATGTACATGAAGACAGCTTTTAAGAGTAAGTTGCTGCTATTGGCTAAATTCATTAAGACATTCATTTTATAAAGAAATTAAGAGGCTACATATTTGTTCAGTAAAATAAGCATTACAGACCACAAAACTGAATCAATTTGTCAAATGTGTTTGCTTTCAGCATTTAATAAAAATCTACCTGGGATATTTGTTGCTATGTACATCAGGACTGGAAAGGAGGGCAAGTGAAATTTGGATGAAAAACTGTTACCCCCTAGAGAGAGGATTTACAACTTGGTGAAGGCAAGGAAAAAAAAGTGCAATATATTCACTTTTTTGTATAAGTTTGTGAAATCGTAGAAGAAGTGAAAACAAAGAAGGGACCACTGTAGAAGAAGAAAAACTGAGGATATGGACATGTGAGCTTCTTTGTTTCTCTTAATGAGACAAAGATCATCTCAATTTCTAACGCAGTGACCTTTGGTGGAAGAGGACAGTTTGGTACAGAGCATTTTGGGTGGAGAGAGAGGGGAGCTCCCAAGTACCTCGTGCACAGAGGCAGTCACAGCATGAGGTGCTGGGTCAGCTCTCAGCCTCCTCACGCAACTGTGGCAGCCAGCAGTAGGCCATCACCACACCCTGGAGCTGGCTTCAAGCTTGGAGAGCAGCAGGCAGACAAAGGAGCGTGGCTGCCAGCCAGGAGTCACCAGCAGCTGCCAAGCTGCCCTCATCAGTGTGTGCTCATCACTGCCTTCCTGTGCTGGGTTCCAAAGCCACGAGGGAAAGCGTGATTGACTGGGCTGGTGACAAGGGCAGGTGTAGCCAGTCAGCAGCAGCAGACCCCTTCTTCTGATCATGGCTTAGCCAAGCTCCAAGATAAGCCCACTTTATCCAGGCAGGTGTAGGGAGACAGACCTTACTTTGGGTGTCCCTGTGTCTAGGTGTAGGCTAAGCACTTTTCTCACCTCCTCAGACAGAAGGGAAAGAGTAGTAGCTCTCACCCATTCCAAAAATTCTCATATAGAATCATAGAATCACCAAGGTTGGAAAAAACTCACAGGATCACCCAGTCCAACCATCCACCTTTTCTCACTAAAACACGTCCCTCAACACAACATCCAAACGTTCCTGGTACACCTCCAGGGTCGGTGACTCCACCACCTCCCTGGGCAGCCCATTCCAGCACCTGACCACTCTTTTCAGAGTAGTATTTCCTTACATCCATCCTGAACCTCCCTGGTGCAGCGTGAAGCCATTCCCTTTAGTCCTATCCCTAGTTACACGAGAGAAACAGGCTGAAGTCTGTAACAACACACAAGTCATGGTAAAACAGTCTTGCGGAAGTCAGCTATTTCTCTCTGTGTTCAGACATACCAATTTAAAAATAAAGATCAAATTCTTCTAATTACTATAGAAACAATAATTTCCTGCAGGCACTGCATACACACACTGTTAGGAAAACTAGTTTTCTCCACAGCCACAGCTGGCTAATCATTGTACATCAGTTAACTTACTTCTGTTCCTCCCCACCCCATCCCCCCAGCTTATTTTCTTGGAGAAAATATTGTGATCCTTTATGTTCGCTCAGTATAATAGCCATTCCTATCAATGGAAGAGCTAAAATTGCTACCACTCAGGAAGAAAGGAATGTAAATGAGGAATACCAATTAACCTCTTTACAATTAAAAATAATCTCTATCTATTATAGCACCCATTAGTGATACTCTAGTTAATGGTCTGTCAACATTTCCATTAGACCTTTTCCCCCTGCTCCCACACAGAACTAAATCCTAGCTAATCACCTTGAATATACCTCTATGGATTTACACAATAGACACAAGCTCAAATTAGGCAAAATACAGATTCGCCGTTATCTGGAGCCATTACATTCTCCTAAGTGCCTGTTTTCTAATGTATCATTCTAAATACTCTGTACTCCAACTACACTAAATTTTACAGGATGATGGTCTCATCCCACTCTCCAGTGTTATAACTACTTCACATAGCTAGAAAAATTCACAACTGTAAAGGCCCTAAATATGCACAGTGAAAACTGTGGGTGAAGCTGTTCTCACGGCAGATTTCTTTTGTCCACTACACTTAATATAGCTTGCATTCTACTTCAAAAAAAAAAAAAAAAAAAAAAAAAGAAAAACACTAGATCTGATACAGTGAGCTACATTTGGTAGCATGTACTATAATACCTAGAAATGACAGGGTGAACTAAGGACAAAGCATCAGCCTTAACAGCTTAAGATCCCCCCGGCATCCTTATGGTCAAACCACATTCCCCACACTACTGCAGTGTAGTGTTTTGTGTGTCAAATTCATTACAAATGTATCATATTCATATATATTGCATTTGATAGTCCTTCCAACACTCAAAATATACTTAAGCATTTTATAGTGTGCTCGTCATCAACTGTCCTCAGCTAGCTAAGTGCTGGCTTACCAGAGAGAGTAAGCAACCAATGGAAAAGGAGAGGGGTCCAACTGAGTCCTAGGTTTCCAGTTTAACCCTTATTTTCCCCCCACCAGATTTCCCAGTAAATTTGCAGGGGCACTACTGGTTACCTACATGCAGCTTGACACCATTTTGAGCACTGAGCTTCCACAGAGCAGTTCACATATGCTACATTTTCCTGGCTTATTTTTGATCTTAAAATAGAGGATCAACGGCTCTTATGGAAGCTAATTAAATACATGTACACAGGCTACCCCTCAGAAACAAAAGCTGCACCATGCTCAGGCTTTTTTTGAGATTGCTGTTTGCAAGCTCTAATTAGAGCAATTGAAAATAACTCAAAAAATTTATAAATCAGAAATGATAAAATATCGGTTGGAAAAAGCTGGGTTTTGTTGTTTTTTTGTTGTTGTTGTTTTTTAAATAGTCCGAAGGCATACAAATCAACGCCACTATATGCATAAATGCTAGAAACACTGCTTTCAGGCAGCATCGCAGGGACATCCTGAGTTTTAGGGACCAGTTGAAATCACCACTCCTTGAATTCCTGGGGTTACTTCAGTACATACTTTAAGTCAGAAATACACAAGTTTTCACAATATCAGCCCATTTTGGACCACTAAGAGATTAAAAATGATGATTAAATAATCAGCACAGCCCAGAAATACAAGAGTGATTTGCAGCATTCAAAATCTTTCCAAAACAGACTTAATCGTCTGCCTCTAACTACAAATCCGCATAGATCAGTTCTGATTCAACACTCACAGTACGCTTTCCTGCTATGAAATTTCCCCCTAACTTACACATTTTGAAGGAATGTTAATGGCAATGTGTTTTCCCTCCATTGTCAGGAGTATTTTACATTACTGCTATTTCAAGACTTTCCAATTACCAAAGAGAAATTTAAATTGATGTTTTCCCAGAATTTTCTTCTGGGAGAAAAAAAAGAAGAAAAAGAATCAACAAAAACTCCACAAGAAGAGACCAATGGCACAGCTCTCACAAAGGTTCCATTATGCAGTTCTGTATTTCAGGAACACATGCAGCCAAAATAAAAAAATGCCTTCCCAAATGTGTAAAATTCAGAAGCTTTTACCACACAAGCAAGGTGCCAGTGGGTACACAATGTTATTTCCTTTTGTCTGTATATATATATAAAGGTGAAAAATGTGTAGTACAGAATTTCTCTTCTACAGTCTCCTTGAACATGACTTCTTCCAGCTCAGCATGTCTATTCCCAAATTATTTACTATTAGCTTCTTTCTTCAGAGAAAATGCTCTCCTTTGGAGTTACTAGATAATTAGAAGGCCAAGGCAAGACAGACACAGAACTTGGTTCAGGATGTACTAAATTCAAGGTACTGTCACTGAGATGGCCAGGCTGGGAGCTGGAGTACACATTCTCATCTAGCTGCATGAGATGAGCAGAACTGCAGTTTTGCACTTCACAATATACTACTGCAGGCTGTTACAGCTGTCAGTGGAATATACCTGTCAGCAAACGTCACTGCTCATGTTGTTCATCCAAACAGGTAGATCTCTCCAGGAAATCAACACATGTTCTTCTACAATGATGCTGCCACTACAAGCCCATTTCCCAAGGTGATACCAGAAGGAATTAAGGCTACGTCCATAAGTTCTGCTGCAGTGAGTTCTCAGATGCATAAAGGGTTTCTACAATTACTTCAGTAATTACACTGTAGGTCTCCAACATACCAAAGATAGTGTCTGTGAAGAGCTGGTATTGTTTAAAGGCTTTCTGGCAAACAAATCAGTTGACACACACAAAAAAAGATAAGCTTGATCAAAAGCAACCGCAGGTTCTTTTTATTATTCAAATTTCATCCAAACTTTGAGTACCTTGGTTAACATTTGCTAGAACTCCTTTGACCTGATGTTGTGAACACTGCTGAAGAATTGCTCAGAAGTGTTTTGACAAAGCATTCTTACATCAGAAAATACAAGCTTGTTAAGCTGAAAGGATTTTCAGGCAATATGGATCAGTAGCAGAAACCTGCCAGACTAACAGCAAGCAACAGAGGAACTCAGATGCCTGAAACATCAGTTTTAGGGTTTATGACAAGTTATCAGGCAATCTCCCACACTATATAAGTGGCTCCATCAAGGCTTCCACCTGTTCTATTACAAAGATCACCATTAACCCTCTGGGCCACTACATAGAAATAGAGGGTAAACTTGGCACTTGGAACAAAAGCACACCCTCAATCTCTTGGCGTGTTCTAAATGAGGAAGCAACACCAATCCCACCAATCCTTGCTAAAACTAGCAGCAAGAGGATGAAAAAGTTAGAATGATTGTACAGCATTTTGCACAACTGATCAGTGTTGTGTTACATCCTTCAAACACCTTGTGAAACTTTCCAAGCAGCGACATTCCCTTCTACGTAAGACTACACCATTGTATTTGATCCTTTGCATCTGATCTTTAACTTGGTCTTACCCCACAAAAATTTGCTGAATACCTCTACATTACCTTCACTTGTCCACATTGAGGAGAATTCAAATCTAATGCCTCCATGTTCTTCTCTCACTGATAACTGGTCCACACAGACTTGAGCAAACTTGTTGCTTCAGCACAATATGAAAAGAAACAGGATTTTTTACTTCCTGCTTGCTAAAAACAAGGCTATTTTGTGAGCTTTAGCTGCCAAACACCCCAGGAGTCAAACCCCTCAAAGCAGTGAGAACTGGAGCAATTCCACTGAAAGCAATGAGAAGCGCCCTAGTAAAGCAAGCGTGTACACAGGAAGAACAGGTCCAGTGTGGTTTGTATCACTAACAGCTTTCTCTCACATAGAGCTAAGAAAGCTGCACAGGGAATCTCCAGATGTGACTGCCTGCTCACTGAGCTTTGTATTTATATTTATTACAAACTCACAGTACACATGAACACAGAACTGCCTCAAGCTAACATCCAGGGAGAAATTAAAAGGGAGTCACTTGTGATGCTGTCACAGATGTATTCACACTGTTCAAAATTAGCACATCCTAGAAAAGTACATGAATCTGCCCCTCTCCTTCCTTTACCTTAAAGTAAAGCACTGGAAATCTCAGATATTGCTTAATCTTCAGGGGAAGAAAAAAAAAAGGCCTTGAAGTTTCTCATTTCCATAATTTAAGCAGAAATCTGAGGACTGTTCTTTGGTGGGATTTCTTTTTTTAAATCATTCTTGTGAGTCATAAATAGGATATGAAATAATAAAAGGTGACATGAACTCTATTCCAGAACAGGCACTCCAGAATGAAAGTGGCATTACTGCTTATCTTTCACTTCTCATTATTCATCTGTTTCATGCCTCTTCACTGCCAAGATAGTTTAACATTTCTAATGCTTCATATTTTACTGAGGTTCAACTGCAGATAGTTTCAAGAGTGGAGGAAAAAAAGGCAGTAAAGTCATGGGCCAAGGGATTTTTGTTTAAACAGTGGATGCTGTCGCTATACAATTTAAAGCAAATTAACTCAGGGGGTGACAAAGGACTGGAAACAGACAAAGCTGCTTCTTCATCAAGCTGATGAAGGTCAGGGTGACAAAGGTTAACATAACTACTGCAGATTATGTGTCCAGCTCCCAGTTGTTATGTTATAAAGATCTAATTACAAATAGGGCACATGTGTAGTGAAATAGACTGGCTTTCACTCAGAGAATACATTCCCTTCTGCTAAAGTAGAAGGGCTTTACAAACAAATGTACAAGCAAATAGAAGGATTTCTCAAAAACCAGTCTCAAGAAATGAAGATTGCGATTATGACTCTATCTAGATTAAAGCTGAGAAATGGAAATTAACTGAAAGTGAAATGATAGATTCATGCAGAAATACTAGAAACCAGCTCAGGAAAGCCTCCTTCATCGGTAAGTATAACATATTAATGGATTGGCCATTTACAAAGCAACATCTGCAATGATATTCTGATGTTGGTGTTTGACATGGAGTTCCCACCACATTCTGTCACAGGAGTAAACAGACTATTGTGACTGGCCCAAATCAAAGGATACAGAGAAATGACTCACCAGAGAAGAACAATAATTCTTCCCTCCTATGTACTTCCCATTAAATTTGCTTCTCACTCTGCATGTCTTCATACACATTTAACTATTTTGCAAGAAACCTTAATACATTTTTTCCCACTCTCCCACTCTTCCTTTAGAAAGGACCCAAAACAGCATCTGACATATCTGTAATATATAACTGCTCTAAAAATATATTGTTGTAGGCAGCAACAATGACAGTGAAGGCCTGATGGAAAGCTACCAGTCCAGCCCCCGCCACATCTCATTTCTGATCACGCCTTCCTTGCTCTCTCCATCAACAGGAGCAAGGTACACAGAGCTGCACTCCCTCACAACCTTCCTTAAATAGACACAGTGACTTGCCAAAAATCATACTTACACTGTCTCGCATGTCACAAAGAGTTCATAGCATTCTCAAGTAGATGGGTCAGAGATGAGGGTGGGAGGAAATCCAAAAGAGAATGTGCAGAGGGCCACGCAGCAGTAATCTACACAGTTTTAATCTACACTGTATAATTTTCTTTCCACGTTTTGTATCACGAGCATTATCATTTTAGTCTCTTAAACTCACTTATTATTCTTTAGGCTGGAAGAAGTGAAGAATTTCTGACAGTAGCTAAAGTACATCTGCAAGCAGATCCAGGTGAGGACTATGCAAAAACCAGAGCTCATGCTTTTAGAGATCAGGTAAAACACAAGCAGGTCTGACTGGAATAAACTGTGATCTCCTCAGCTTTCCAGTCAACTCACAAAAAAAAATTAGATCTTGCATATATTTTTCCCTTCCATTTTCATCAAGGGCCTTTTGAACAAAGAATGCGTGAAGGAAAATGCAGGTTCTGTTTGGGTGCCATTCACAAACAAGGATCTCCCATGTACCCACTTCCCAGAATTGCATTTTTGGTAGCAGTGATTGACGCTAGTCTTTAATCAGTGCCTTCAAGTGCCTAGTGACTATTAAAACGAGATGACAGGAAAATTTTTAATGAAATCTTTCCACCAAACCAAGTGTTCCACAATGCAGAAACAATACAACATTTGCCTTTTATACATCAGATGAAAAATGCTGGATACCTGTGGGCAAGTACGTAGATTGCTCCAGGAGCTGGCTGGATTCTATAGAAGAACAGGGTTGTCATGTGTCTTCACCACACTCTGCAGTTGAGGTGATGTCTGCTCATATACACACATGCTTTCCTGAGCTGTTGCTCACTTTCACAGCATGTACCAGGCAAAACAGACTCCACACCTGCAGATGAAGTTGAAGGATTTTCAGAATGAGCAGAGCCATATGCAACAACAGTATTATTACTAGGAAACGCTCAATGGATTCAAAATATCACTGATATCCCTCTGTTAATACTCAAAGCTTAACCAAAAATTAAATAGAAATCGCCAGACTGAGGTACCAATTCAGTAAACCTCATTCCTCCTCCTGTCCAAAGTAACCCCAAAGTAATCACTTTAGAGTGTGACATCTGGCCGAAGCCTAACCTTGTGTCTCTGATTTGGGACTAGAAGCAATATGCACAAATATTTACTTAAGCACATTTTCACTCAACTTTGATCTACTAAAACATATGCAAAACAAGTTCAAAGTTACCACTGCAAAAGCAATAGAGAAAAAACCCTGGCTCATAAACAAAGGACTACAGCTAAGTGTATTTAAGGCACATATGTATGGCTGAATATTTTATTTTCATTTCAGATGCCAATATTGAGCCATCTGGCTTTCCTTGAGGCATTTTTTTTTTTAATTTCTTTTTTGAGACTCCTCAGTAGCAAGGCATTAAAAAGAAAAAAGCAAAACCAGGGTCCTTAGTTTGAACCACTGCAGGCTACCAAGCACCACACCACTGTGAAACCCACATGAAACACAATATTAGGAAAGTTCCTATTTTCTGAAACAGTTTTTTTGTCTAAAATATTCATCCCACTAAACATTAGTCCTAATGGCCATATGGCTGGACATTTATAATTAACAGCTTTTATCAAAATAAATTCACTGCTTTGAGATTTGAATAGGTCTTTCCTATTATTCAGTCCTCAGTAAAGGGTAAAAAAACAAAAAAAAAAAACTCTTTCTAAAAAAAAAAAAAAAATAAGAGAGCAACATGAAGTTTTGGAGGTGCCTGCAGGCAAGAAGCAGTAGGCTGTATGTGATGTTGGCCAATCATGCTGAACAAGCGCTACATACTCACACAGCAACATCAGCAAAAAGCAGATAAAAGAAATGGATAAATGAAAAGGAGTCCCAGATCCCAAACTGCAGACCCAATACTTGTATGGTACTAGGAATCTGCTAGCTTGAATCATCCTTGGCGACATCTGCCCCCAAATACTAGTTTGCTTTTAAACAACACAGCAGTGAAAGGCTTTAGCTTTTATATGACTTTACAATCCAACCTTGCCTGTTATGGGTGATTTTTATTATATAACGTGGAAGGCAGAGAACTGCAACCATTTCTGCAGCCTTCCAACACCAGCACAGCAGTTGTTTCTAGTGAGGCACTGCACATTAGCACTGCATCACCTTGGCAGGGACTCTATTCTCCACCCATACCGCCTCATTTTGCGCTGTACTAACAACCAAACTCTTGTTAGATTTCCACATCCACTCATTACTCCCTTTCCTTGTTTATATAAATTACCAGGGCTTGTTATTCGTCAGGATTCATATCTGTGAATTTAATGGAACTGCACTTCTCAAAATCACCCACACTGTCAACAGCTCTAATTTGTTTATGTCAAATCAGTCTTTTTTTCCCAATTTACCCTTCTGTTTCATACCATTTATATTAGCTTGTCAGCTGGGATTTTATTTATTTATTTGCTTTGGAAGGTTTGCTTCTGTGAAACCCTGATGGCAGAAGAACTGCACAGCTCAAAGGACAAGAAATAAGATATAAATGCTTTCAACGCCAAGCTGCTACATCCAATTTGGTCCTGGTCAGAAGCAACAGCAGCTGTGGACAGTTTTTGCATTTCCTATAAAAACAGATATGGGCTGCTGTTTTATTATTCTTTCCTCCTCAAATTTCTCCTTCTTACTATTTTGTTAGCCACCACCTTATGAAACGAATAAATATTTAGCGTGTTAGTGAAAATTCAGGCACATTCTGATTTTACAAAGTCTTCCAAAAACCAGCACTGTAAGGAGGTGTGCTGGGTCCCACATCCTCACCAGCTATCTAAGCACTAGGACTGCATGTCTTGTTCTCAGAAAGGTAGCAAGCAAGAAAATACAAGAACTCTTCCTGTATTCCCATGCAGAACTTGGTCAAGAGGGTAGAAGTACTAAAATATAGAAGCAGGTATGAATATATACTCAGAATGAATGAAAATCGTTGCTCATACACATACCCAGTACTTGCTTTTCAGTGTCACACAAGGTCATTGCTGACGGTGCCTTCCCTGTGCTTGATGGTGCACATAACCAAAGCAAAGAGAGCCACAGCTTATACTGATCATTAAGGAACAACTGATATAACCAAGGGCAGTGCAGCAGAAGCCACGCCATGACAAGTTCAGTGAATACCTAAAGGATGTCATTTTGTCCATACTCAAGGTGGGGTTCAGCACATATTGAAGGCAAACATTTAATTAAACAATTTGGAAAGGATTGAGAGGGAAGAAAAAGCATTCTGGGGGGGAAAAAAATGGCTCCCTGATTCTTAGAGAGACTATTCATGAGAAGGTGTTTCTGGTATGCAGCATTCATTATTTCCTGAGATAAAGCACCCCAACTCAATCCATGCTTGTGAAGGCACCTTGGTCCACAATGCTTCCCCTGCTCTGCAGAGGCAGAAGCAGACACGGTGCTCTCAGATACTTCCCATTCCCATGCTGCAGCCCTCCCTGCAGCACAGCCCCTGCAGCTGGGCTCAGCGGGTAGGCACAGAGCAGCTCCTGCTGTTCTCCACCCAGTTTTGTGCTGCACCAATTTAATCAAGCAGCAAGCTCCTTCTGTCAGTGCTCTTCGGCTGCAGCCTGGCATATCAGCTCATTTGCTGGCCAACTTGCTTTTCAGACTGTTGACAATAGCTCAGCATTTTGAATGCTTAACACATCATATATTCTATTGTGGTACTTCTGCCTTCCAATTCACTCTGGGTACTGATTTCTTCCAGTCGTGGTGAGATTTACATGCTGGCAAAGCCTTAACAAAGCGATTACTGGGAAATAGTTCTGGATACGATGGCAGGGTCATGTTTAGAAAGAGAACAAAAGTTCTATATTTCAACTGTCACACTGAAGTCAACAAATGCTTATTGCTGTTAAAATACTTACTGTAATTTGTGTATTTTTACTTTCTGTAACTTCTCTCCTAAAAAGTATTAAATTTCACAGCGGCAATATTAGTGCAATGATTGTGTCATCAGTACCAAAACAAGTCGCTATTTTAGGAGTTCATGGATCTTCCCTGCTGCTGAAAGAATAAAAAAAGCCTTGTGCTAAATTTAGCTCATACAGTTTTAGCATTTATGTGGGAAAGGAGCTGTGATGCATCTAAAGTCAGCATGAGCACTTTCCAGATTTCATCAGGCCAGGATTTACTCCATTCATATTCACTGAGCTGAGGCAAAAAAAGACCCACGTAATAATAATAAATATGTAGGATCAAATCTTGTTGCTCATTTATACAACAAGCTTTCAGCTGCGCATAAGCATAGCATCCACTAATTTTACAAACACTTACAAACTCTAATTTAAACCCTGAATGAGAAATATTCTGAGTACTTCAACAGTGGGTTGCAATCATCATTATTCTTCTTGCAGCACACTGAGATGGGACCGATCCCAGCTGCTCAGTCAATGAAGCCAGAAATCAAAGTTGAGATAATGCAAAATCTGGACTGGTTTCCTGCTTGTGTCAAAAAGATCTATTCTTTGGGCCAAAAGCCAGGATGCTTCTTAATCTTGAAGCCTACCTCAATAAGATTATAGCTAAAATTTGAAAGCCAGCACAAACAACTTAACATGGCAGTCTTGATGTCTAGGTAAGAAACTCCATGTTACACAACACAGAGAAAATAGACATAGCAACGCTACACCATCAATTGCCCTGCTCCAGGATAGAGGGATCTACCATCCAGCCCACACAGGTGCTTTTAACCTATCATTAAAGGCTTCCAAAGACAGAACAGATCACATCCTTGTCTAAGCTGCTCCAGACTGGAAATAGTCTGCTCTCAGTGAGCGTGACAAAGGCTAGCAGGTAATCTTTGTGTTTACAAGCTTTCACACATTAGACATCAATTGTCTCAGCTCCTAAAAGCTCACACTAAAAGACACCAACAATAGACCATACATAGAAATTTTGCCTGCATCTTTCTGAAAACACAGTTGCCAAAAGAGAATTTCCAAGATTGTAACAACTTTGTGCATACAACCACCCTACTCGTTTACCCAGGAGCAATCCAGAAAAAGGAACGTGAAGCTTTGATACTGTGCTGTTGTGGTTGACAGATAAGGTCTAGAATATTTTTAGAAGTCCTGCTGCCTAACCAGTTTTTTTCCTTATTTTCAGCTTGATCATTAAATCTGATTGCTTTATACTTAGAGATGCAGCGTGACATGGCTGGTGCTGGATGAGCCTAGCAGATGTGTTATCAGTGCCCACTAGTTCCTTTTTCACACTGGGTGGGAAACTACCATTGCTGTAAATAGATGTGCTATACAAATAGGGCACTTCCCACTAGAAACCAAAGGGAGCAGACAATAGAGTAAACAGCAACAGCAGTTGTCACAATAGCTTCTCTGCTCACTTATGTCAGCTTTAGTAACACATTTTCTTTCATCATTACTATTTGATTAATATTAAGCACTAATTAGCATCAGCTCTCCACCAACGCAACCCTGAGCAAACGTGGAGGAAGTGAAGTGATGAGGTCAGAATTAGCTGTTCTACAAGTAAAAGGCTACGTTTCTATATTCCGGGCTAATTGCAAAAAGGAAATACTGTATTTATTGTTTTTCATAATTCCTATTCCTTTGAGAGGAGTTACGTTGCTTAAATTGATACAAGATTCCCCTGGAGTCAATTAATTCATCTGGTTATCTACACAAATAGAACAAAGCCAACAAACTGGCAGCTACTCAGAAACACCAAACACAGGCTTAGATTTTTCTAGTAAGCAACAACCAGCAACATTCTAAGATTTATGAAAGAGCAAGCTTAGCTCATTTATACTGCCTAATCTCTTGACACCGTTGTGGTGGAGAGCTGAAGACCCTGAGTGCACAGGGGTGAAAGCATCATGGCAGAATTGGAAGCTTGTAGCAATATAACACAATGGAAAATGTAGCAATAGCAACAAGCCCAAACGCAGCAGCCACAGATGCAAAAACAAAGGGAGAAAATTTGCTTACCCTTAGAAGGCCTCAAGTACTCAGGAATCTGCAGCAAGTTACCCTTATCTTCACTGCCAACCCTTAAATGAGGTCTGGAAGGAGTGGATCCTGGCTCCACCTCTTCCAGTCACTCAGGTACATTGCCTGCACCTGAGCTCCCCCGGGTTGGCCCTGCCTGCCCACCAGGTGCTCCATCACTGTTTCAAGCCACAGCTTTGCATTGCTGCTGCACAAGTGTATATGCCACACCACAAAGCTTGTCCCTTCAATCTGGTTCAAGGAGCATTTCAAGACAGGAAACCAGAAGTAACTGTTATTATATTAGCAATATCACCCTCATGGTTCTTGCCCATCGGGGACACTGGCCTGCTTGAACCAAGCTAAGGAGCAGTAGCTCTCCTGCTGGAGGGCATCAGCCTCTTTGGTCCAAAGCCATAAAGCACTGCTCCTCCTCCGTTTTCCTCACAAATGAAAAAACAACCGTTCTGGAGTCATATTTAAATCTCAAGTAAATCAGTCCTGATTGCTAACACATGTGTTAAAATTTGAAAGTCTGATGAATTCCGTTTAATAGTAAATAACAATTTAAAAAATAATAACAACAGCAGCTAATGTGCACTTGGATTCCCTTTCTGGAGGGGAACAGTGGTCAAGGGCAGGAACTCAATTACATTCAAATCAGGAGATGCGATTTAGGTCTATATGAAAGGAATAGGAAGATGAATTCCATATTTCACTGTAGCTCCTGAGTTATACATCCCAGCAGCACCATTACAGACCTTGAGAAGGCTCTGTCTGTTACATATTGTTAGCATACACGGAGTCAAATAGGATCATAAAACAGGATGATCTGGCTCCCAACTGCAGCAATGACACAGCAGAGGTCCAAATATTTGCTTTGCTGCCTGTAATACAGCAGTTCAGTGAACAGTTGAAGGTATGCAGCACAGTCAGCAGTGAGCATTTGTATCCAATTGGTTATCAGGGTTACATATTCACATAGCTGTAGTAAAGGCTGCTGCTGAATTCCGGAAGCGAGATTGATTATTTTGTGAGAAAAGATGAACAGAAATGCTGTGAGAGTAAAAGCCTGGTTACTTTGTTGCTTTGTAAACATTTATATCTAGATCTATGCTCATGCTTTACATGCAAATATCCCCCACAATTATCTCTGGACCTTTGTGAGCTTGGGTGGGTAGGAGAACCAAGATCAGTGCATTTCAGATCATCCAGCAGTCAGAGAAATCAGGGCTGAACAACATTTGATATCCCTCATTTGAAAGTAAAGGAGTTTGTAAACAATAATTGGTTCTATACTTCATAGCAGCATTTCTATAGGATTCACCTAACGTTCAAAGCACTCACTTGAAACATCCAAAATTTACATTTAGTAAAGTGAAAGCAATAATCCCAGCTGGGACCAAAATGTATGCAGTGAATTCCATTAGGGGATTGCTTGTCACTCAGTGTACAATCTGGGCTAATGCATGGTCCTTTGAAAACATTATATTTGATAACAATCATAAGGATTGATTAAATTCCCTCAGATAAGACTATCTGATTCCATCAGGTTAGCTCGTTATGCTAACACCATGTGGCAGCAGTAACAAAGCAGATGAATGCGAAAATTTCTCCAGAAGTTCTGAGGATATAATGGCAATTTCACTTTGATTTGTGAGATTAACAGACTTTTTTTCCCCCCCCAACTTCTCAAAAACATAGATGTATAAATACATTAAAGCCAAGAATTTCTAATCCCTCTTTTTATTTAAAACCTGCTTATATTTCTGCAAATTGCTGCAAAACGATTGACCTAGAGGTTGTTCTGAACCTTACACATGAAAGAATTTACATGGCCTTCTTCTCAGCAGCTTTTGTCCATATTCATTTGGCCTAAAATCTTTTCAAAGAGATTCTTTTGATCATTATCCGTAAATGAAACTTATTTACTTGGCAAGAACAGGAAAATATTTGATTATCTCAATGTGTATTTGTTCCTTAAAGCTGATTAACTCCTATTTCATAACAGCTCTAAGCATTCTGTTGTTAACAGTGACTCCCAAATACACTTACAATTAATCAAAATTTATTTTAAAGCAAACAATTACAAATGCAGCACGTGTCAGATTTCATAATGTCATTTAAATTATTATTACTCATTAGGAACCACAAGAGCACAGCTGAAGCTGTTAATAGAAATGAAAACAAGTCATAGTTTTAATTGTAGCCTTAGAGCTGCATTCATTAGAGATGATCATAACCCCTCTACAGGTCAAAGGCCTGTGTACCCGACTTCAGAAGTGATATGAATTTGCACAGAATGACCTCTGCACCCCTTCTTTATCTGACGTGGACAATAATGCTTCTCTCCTACACTTACCAGTTGTGTAAAGTGAACTAGTACATCATTTACTAAAAAAGTATTTATTTAAAAAAGGCTTCAGAAGAAATGCAATTTAAAGTAAGCCATGCATAGATATGGAAATATACTGACTCGCTATTCTTGTTTCTTCTGTTCTACTGTAAGAAACAGTCTACTTACAGCTCCACGGTTTAAAGCAAAATCTATGCCTGTCAAGCAAAAACCTCCTCAAACCATCAATACTACCCCTTGCAAACACAAAAAGATGTTACTTCCTGTGCTGGTAGATGTCAACTATTGCACAAAGGTCATTTACATCTCTGGGGGAAAGCAGTACTTGTACAGCTCATAACACCACCCTGTTTGTGTCTGTTCACAGAGCCTTGAAGGATCCAGCATTCTGAACACTTCCTCAGAAGTCCCAGTGCAGAGTTCTGTTACAACAGCTGGTCACAGAAAGGCACAGCAACAACCCTGGGAAGTATGAGCTTAAGAAGAGCCCAATAAAAGGGATTTGAGTGAATGAAGTGGGAAATACATATCTGGCTGCTATGAATTAACATGTCAGTCCGTTACATCTGTCAATGCCACCACTGACATGTGTAAAAGCATAAGCATATTATTATAATGAAGGTCAAGCACGTTCCATACGCAGACAGCTACAACCAAGAGAAAACATACATTCCACATGTTTATAAGGTTATACTCCTGAAACATGTTTAAGAAGAAACATTAAATAACCAAAATGAATAAGCAACCAATCAATGCAAGCCTTTCCCACCCCCCTTTTTAAATAATATATATACACATATACAATCCGAAAAAAGAATTCTGTTGCAAGATTTTGTTTTAATTTTCTACTGATAGACAAGGCAAGATAGCTTGTAAGGGTCAGTATACTCTGGTGAATACATATATTATCAATTACAGTATGCTGCATTAGCTTGTCATCCACCGAAAGTACACATTAAGGTTAATATTGTATGGTTAGTCATTTATTAATTAGAAGATAACATTGAGTAATTTCATTCCTTCATTCTAGAATGAACGCTAGTTTTCCCATTTCAAAATCAGTACAAACATGAAGAGAAGACAGAGACTGCAAAAGAAGAAATAGGCAACATATGCAAACATTACGTTTGGCTGCATTTAAGTAACTTGCTATTTTCTGGAAATTTCACCTAGTGAAAGAAATTCTCCTGCTGCTGCAAGTTCAGCTGACAGCTGCATTGCCCTCACCATTCCTGCTTAAGTCAACACTGTGGCACAACAGTAAAATGGCATTAAAAGACCACAGCCCAACAGCCAAACATTTGAATAGAAAGGCAAAGGCCATTGTGTCGCAGCTTAGCAAGGAGCTACTGAAATAATACAATTGGACTCTGACTACCAAGAAAATCCTTGTCAGCCTGACTTGAATTTCCTAGCCTATTCTAACTCATCATCCTCATCGTTAAACCCTCAGTTTGGGTGCACACACTTCTTCTGTTTATGATTTATACAGCCAGCTCATATTTTGCACATGAGACCTCACACATGTGCCCGTCTTTCCTCACCTCCTGTCCAAACTCCTTTCAAACCAGGAAAGAAACCCAAGTACCTTAAATTACTCTGGATTGTTTTTCTCCAGTGCCATGGACTGTATCTCGAGGATACTACTCAATAAAGTCAATTACATTTAGTATCATCATAAATTCATGCTACAACACTACCTATCAGTCCCTTTCTCTACATATATATATTGATAAACTGAACTGTTTTCTGTACTGGATGAATATTTAGTTTTCGTTTGTTTTTTTTCTGTAGCATGATTAAGATTGATCGAGCAGCAAGCAAGAACTGAGAAGGTCCTGCTGCTTGCCTTCAGGATGTATATCACAGGCAGTAAACTTAAACAGCAAAATACTCCTCTACAAATTCAGATCTCTTTGTCACTGCAGAATTTCAGTCCTGCTTTCTCTGAAGTATCTACCTCCTGTTACAGCTCCTATTTAAAGGAACCATACAGACGTGATCACAAACAAAAACAAAACACATCTGAAAGCACCACTGATTTTCTCACTTTCTCCAGCCTCTTTCCCAGTTGTTTCCCACCCATTTCTGATAGTAGTGTTCTGAGACCAAGCATTTGGCCTGGACGTGAAGTATCAGACACCAACTCCATGACACAGCAGGAAAAGTAATAACAGAATTTTCCAAACAGCAAAGTCAGAGAAAATGGAGAATAAAAGGAATTCACAGAATAACAATCTGCTCTCCAAGATGCTCCCTTACCAGCTTCCAGAGGGAGCTCTGCATATGAGGAGATGGGAGGACTGACCCCCCACTGTACTCTGAACAGCACATTTAGACATTCCCCTCCTACTCCCACTGAAATGTAATGCACAAATGCATGCTCACCAGTGCATCACCCTCCAGATGGTACACTTATGCTGTATCTTTCTGTACTGGAAAGTCAATTTCCTCATTAAACCTGTGTGCCCTGGAGCAGATGGGTTCAGTGCCTTACACCAGTCTGGATTTCTGTCCCCTTTTCATCAGCATGTACCTGGTATTCCAGTCAGCAATCACTACTTTTTAGAAGTCTTTTATAAAATGCAGTCACTCATAGCAGCACAATCTTTGAGAAAGGCTGTGAAGAGAAGCAGGGCACCAAAGGAAGAAAAAGCAGATAGAAAAATGATGCTTACAGTGAGTAGGCGAGAGGCACACAGCACGATGTTTGGAATTACTGAAGAATTGCTGTGCAGAAAACTGGCAGTGAGTCACAAAGCATCTCCATGAAGGCCTCAGGTCAGTGTGATAAATATCAGATTAGAAACAGTTTGTTTAAACACTTAGCTGGATTAGAACACAGGAATAGCACTCCTGGATCTATCCCAGCAAGCTACTGCCAGGGACGTAGACAGCTTAGAAGCTTGGACTTGTAAGAGTCTTGAAAGACACGTTCTCTTTTAGAGGACTTTATAGAAGAAAATCAGTTTAAACAAGAAATATGAGAATATGAGTGTTGGGATCATCTTTTATGTTTTCTCAAAGAAAGTAAAATTTATAACCCCAGTTCAAACTCATGTAAAAGCTTGACTACCTGGCTTCACCTCACAGGAGGAATCGTATTCCCTTTTCAGTCAATAGACAGCTATGTTCTTGCCCATCAGAATCAGAGGTAACGAAAGGAAAAAACAAGCAAAAACAAAATAGGACAGATCTCACCTCCTTTACAAAATGCATTATTTATTCCCTTTATGAGGAACTGTCTCCTTACTGGCTAACACAGAAATGAGCATGTCAAAGACAAGAAAGAGAAGAAGATGCATGGGCAACAACATTGCACACTACCTGCTGCTTCTTGACTTACTGTTAAGACAAGCATTAACAGTAAGGGAGACTGGACCTCTGCCATTTCACAGCCATACAAAGAAGACTAGTAAATCACAAAACACTTGGTTGAAAACACTGCAGACACTCGTTAACAAAAGCCACAAGTAACTCCAGGTGTGCCCTTTAAGAGGGCAGAGAATCTTCCAGTGAAAGCAGTGCCAGCACCCAGACTGAGTCTGTTGATCCTAAAGCACAGTTGGACCTTGGACAAGCAAAAATAGTTCTTGCAAGGTTGTTATTGTTTGCATTTCCATACAAGAACATAACCTCTGGAGACCAGGTGCCAGCACAGTGCTGCTGCTCCTCATGCACTAGCAGTGACTTTCAGTGGTAGGCCTCTCAAGACCCTCCCCCAGACAAATGAATTTTCAAAATACAAAATACTCTTAACAGTAGAGATTACATGAGGAGACACATACCAAGACATCCATCTGCCACACAGACCTTCCTAAGCCCTTATCTAAAGAAATGAACCTCACAGATGACAACCTAGCCCCTGTCTGGGATCATCCTGCAGCCACCCTGCGCTGGGGGACTCCTCACTGCTTCCTGGGGCAGCTGAGGCCTCAGGAGCACAAGAGAGGGCTACGCTTCAGATTTTGCTTTAAATCCTTTGTCCCTAAGACACACCTGCTCACCCGTGCCCCACAGATGATCCCTCCCTCACCACGCTTCAACAGATTTCAAGCAGCCCCTCTTGCCACCTGAGCCAGCACCCCCACCCACCTCAGCACCATACACCAGCCTCCCTGAATGCCACAGGCAGCTCATCGTTGCCCACTGCCTGCCACCAGCCTCCATCTTTGCTTCCAGAGGGGTTTAATAACCTACAACACCCATATAGCATGCATGCTACTCAGGCCTGCAGCTGCACCAGGTGGAGGTGGTGATGTAGTCAGTGCGGCCTGGCCTATAACTGCCCCACACATGAGAGGGGAGCATGAGCTGCTGCCGCTTAGGGAAGAGCACTTTGTGGGCTAGTGGCATGGTTTTTATCCAGTTTTGCTTCAGTGAATCCTGCCTAGGGGGACTCCAGGTAAGAAGCTGCCTCCTGTTGTGGGATGCTGGTGATGTGCATGTTGAGCCCTAGCCTAGGCAGCTTTTTTTCTAATTATTGTTATTTTTTTTTTCCATTCATGCTTAGGTGTCCTAGGAGGGAATAGCAGCTTGCTTGTGATATCCTCTTGTTCAGTACTGGAAATGGAGCTGCTTAATGAGTGCTATGTTCCTACAAGGCTTTTCTGCTTCATTTCCTGGGTCCATGTGAGGATAATAACTGACGAGTGAGTACAGGATGGGGCTGTACAATTGTTTTTGTGGGTCTCTTCTCCTGTTACAGCAAGCACTCTTCTGTGTGCGTGTTTTTTTTTGTTTTTTTTTTGTAGCATAATGGATGATTCTGACCTCATTTTGTTGAGAAAGCACTTGCTGCTGGCTTCTCTGGGCAAGTGGAGAAGATTAGCTTTGTTTTCTGCTTCAGCTGTAATGTTTTCTTGTAAGCAGTTGTGGGCTGGACTGAAGAGGTGCTATTTCAATGTTTTTAAAAATGTAGGAACTGAAATACATGCAGTGGGAAGGTTTGGTAACGATGAATGAAAGGAAGCAAGCCTGTTACTTTGCCCTCTGTCTTCAGAGAAATCCAAATGAGAGGTATGAGTTTAAGTAAAAGCATAAGGGCTTTTGGCTCTGTGGAGTGTGTTTTTGAGTAGTTGCTACAGATATTTAGGCATAAATGACAAACGTGGCACAGCAGAAACTGCAGTTATATTTTTTTAACTTGTACAAAGAAAAAAAATGGTGGGCAGAAAGTACTACTGCTGATCTGAAGGGGTTTGGGGGGTGTGAGATGCAGTGCTCAAGGCCCCAGTCTGGGGTCTAATCCAGTAAGTTTACTTCCTTTGTGCTGATACAGCATTAGTGCTTGTGGACAATGCAAACTTGCTGTCCTTATGACAGAATCTACGTTCTTGTCAAAGTGTTTGATGCGGAAATTACCTAAGAATTCTATGTGTTCACGTAATCAGTAATCTTTCAAGTACATGATGAAAGGGGTCTGGAGCACAAGTATTACAAGGTGTTTCTGAGGGAACTGGGATTGTTCAGTCTGGAGGACAACCAGAGGGGACCTCATCACTCTCTACAATTCCCTGAAAGGAAATTGTGGAGAGATGGGAGTTTGGGCTCTGCTCCCAGGTAACAGTGATATGACTTAATTTGTGCCAGGGGAGGTTCAGGTTGGATATTAGGAGAAGTTTCTTCTCAGAAGGAGTGGTGATGTGCTGGCACAGGCTGCCCAGGGAGGTGGTGGGGTCACCATCCTTAGAGGTGTTCAAGAAAAGGGTAGAGATGGTACTGAGAAACATGTCTAGTGGGGATGGATTGGTGGTTGGACTAGATGAAGATAATGGTCTTCTCCAACCTTAATGAGTCTATGGTTCTAGGTATATAAACACAAAACACACAGGGGAGTGTTTCCAGTTGTTATTTATACAACAGTACAAATTAGTAAAAGCATGGCCATATATTATCATTGTACAGCTGAAGTATATTACAAGTTGCTTGGAATTAGTCTTGGAATTCCTTTTGTTTTATTAACTATACCTTGGCAAAAATGAAGGGGGGAAAAGCTACTACAAATTCCATAATGTGCATAATACCTTTGTCAGAATTTTATCCAGTGTGCTTGCTGTGAGGTAAGTTCTCAGAAAATCACTTTTGTGAAGGATTCTGAGGATGAGGAATTTATTTGAAATGCTGAACTGTCATAGAGGATTTTAATTGGGCATTTTAGCTGATGCCTCTCCATATTGCTTAAAAATTGGGCTGATCAGGTCTTTAATGTGGGACATTGCTGCCTGTCTTGTGACAGTACTCTTTATACCTTTGTGTATTAGTGTGTTTAGGACTTATGAAAGGTGACATCTACAGATACAAGCAGAGTGAGATTTTTCAGAGCCACTTAAGGGGAAATCTAAGCATCTAAAAACTCACAAAGCAGACCTAAAAAAAATTTTAGTCATACAGAGGACTGAAGATTAACACCTAAAATGCTCTGTTGGTGAGTGAGTCCCTGATAAATGATTGATACAGATGAAGCAGGAAAAAAAAAACAAAACAGTTTTCATTCACGCACAATGCAACTCATCAGTAAACAGATGTGTAGACTTTGGATTATCTTGTTTATGTTACATACTTATGAAACAAATTGCTAAAGGAAACACCAATTTATTTTTAGATCGCCCAAATTTACATGCCAAGGATTCAAGTGTGATTTACGAGCAATTCCTTTTCTTCTCTGTATCACTCAGTGTTCTGAGTTTGCAGTTTTCTGTAATTTTCTCCATGGTTGTGAAGGGTTGCTGCAGACTGAAGAACGTTAAAGGCAGGAAAGATCTCCTGGGATATTCAATAAGGGAATTACTTTCACAGTATATGTTTTCAAGAGTTTTTCAGTCTGCTGCAATAAGGCTGAAGTGATCATTTTCAGCTGCTTCCACAGGAACTGTATTTCTTGTTCTCAAAAACTGACCTTGTGCTTCATATGTCTTTGTTCTCACACTGCTTATATGCTGATAATTTCTTCCCATTGTGGTGTTTTGTAGCTGCTTAGTATGTTTAGTATTGTATTAACCCTTCAATCACTTCTGTTGTCAATTTTGGGAAACCTTGTTCTCTTACTGTTGTGTTGGGGAAGCAGTGGCTGTGCTGTGATATTGCTGGTCTTGTCAGATCTGGGTCATGTGGAAGAGGATTAATCTGCCTGCTTAGTAGCAGTGGGTTTGCATATGCCACCCAGTCACAGTTATCTTTGCGTGTATATTGCTGCATGCTCTTGATCAGCTCATTGTCTGTGTTTGCTTACAGGCTTTGTTCAGTTTTAGAATAGATCATGTCCTAATTCCCTATCCCTTATTCTTTTTGAGAAAGCAGTTTTAAAAATGGAAGAGAAGGCTTCTGTCCCAGTGAGTTGCATTTCTCTGCCTGCTTGATTCTTACCTTGTGCCCTCTATAAAATCTTCCTTCTCTCCACAGAGATGGGGTTTTCAGCTCTTCTGCATCCTCTAAGCACAACTTACAGTTATCTTTTCCAAATATGTCTGTGACTGACCAGAAAGCACTAAATTAGTTGCATGGCTTTATTTATGGATGTTACTTGCTAAACAGTGCATTCCAGATAAAGCATCGTTGAAACATGTAAGCCAGGATGTGCCATTTGTGTAGACATTGCTGTGTTAGGCAGAGAAAAGGTAAAATGTGCCACAAACCACTTGCTATAACGTGTCCCTTTTCTTGATCAGTGTTCAGCAAGGGCCAAAACTCTCCCACTGTGAATACCAAATATTTTTTTTTTTTCTTGTCCTCTGTAGGAAAATGCTAAGCAATGAAGCAGTGATGGAGCACCTGGTGGGCAGGTGGGGCCAACCCAGGGGAGCTCAGGTGCATGCAATGTACCTGAGTGACTGGAAGAGGTGGAGCCAGGATCTACCCCTTCCCAGACCTCATTTAAGGGTTGGCAGTAGAGGCAAGGGTATCTGGAGATATCTGCTTACTCAAAGCCCTCTAAGGGTAAGCAGCTTTCTTCTTCCTTTTTGCTTCCATGGCTGCTGCACTTGGCCTCATTATCACTTACAGTCTTGTAATAATACCCTGCATTATTACTGTGCTTTCCTTTGCATTATTGGATTACACACTCTATAAACTTTTGGTTTCTGGTTTTTGTGTCTATCTTGTTTCTGTGCATTAAGCTCTTAAGATAACTGGTAAACACAAACTGCTTAAGTATATAAGAAAGGAAAAACAAAAAAAAGCCTTGCGCATAACAGCTCAACTGCAGGCAAGTAAGACAGTTCTGAGTATCATTTGTATCATTTTTTTACTTGCAGAATTGTAGGAACTTGAAGCCAGTGATTTTTGGAAAAGCTGCCTGGGTTACAGATCTAAAAGAGTTGTATATTTCATGGGATTTTTTAGTTCAGTTATTTCCACTGCTTTGGTCTCTCCAGTAACTGGAGCATAAAGAATCATGCTCTACCTTAATGCATCTAAGGGAATACTTCTAATTTACCTTTAGTTTGTGAAGAGGCAGCCATGAAAAATTGAAAGCTGTGAATTTTTCTTGGGAATAAATCTTCAAAAATATACCATGAAGAATTTGGTTCTATTTTAGCTGGTCAAAATATTCTTGCATGTGGGAACTTCTGGTTAAGAAATGCGTAATTCCTTTCCCTTGTATATTTTTTTAGATTCTTACCCAGCTTGGCCTCAAAGTCTTTGTGATCACAAAATCTGTTTTCATACAACTGTGAATGAAGTGTCACAGCACCTCATGTTGTAGTAACAGAAGAATGTAATCAGTTTTTTTTTTCCCTCCAGCTAGTGATGAGTAACACACACTTGAGTAATTTTCTTAGAGTTGTACTTTCTTCCCTTTAGAAGGAAGGGAAAGGAGCAGGGGGAATGGGGAAAGAGCAACCATCATAGAATCACTGTGTGATTTATTTATTTTTTTTAAGAGATTACAATTTCAGGCCAGAGCTGTATTCTAATTAAACAATCTTAGGACTGTCAAATCATTTGATCTTTGTCCTATGGTTGCAGCATATGTGTATTAGTCATAATTACTGCTGTCAAAGCACAGTTTCCTAGGAGCCATGGCAAAAAGACAGTAAGAAATCTTTCTCCATTCACAATATTATCACAGAAATGCTCAGCATGGAAAATATTCATGTTGTGAGGATTTGGGATGTACTCTTCCTCGGATCGCACCGCATCCTGCTGGATTTAGGCTTTAGAACACTTTTCAGATAATATGTTCCTAGTGAATGGAGGCTGCTGTCCAACAGAAACTCTGCATCAAAAGCAAGCCACTGTGCAGCTTGTGCATATGAAATGTAGCCCTTTCACCTTTGCCTTTCAGCACTCTAAGACTGAAATGAACAGATTAGACTCAGTTGCTGTGTACTATGAGGATAATCTTTATCACACTAACCTTTTTTCCTTCATAGGGGAGAGGAAGGCTGGTGTGTCATGGGCTTTAATACATTGCAAGCAATAGAACCAGTGCAGAAAAGGGGAAGCAGCTCAGCAAGGATTTTCATGAAGTTTTATGGTCTCCTTGAATCTAAGTAATATGGTGACTTTATTGAAATACCAGTTGTCCAGTGCTGAAATATTACTATGGTAGACTGAAATTGTTCACTACGAATAATACTTAATTTAAATATATATTCTTATTGGATCTTATTCAAGATACATAGCAGTTCTCCATTTTTCTAAATCATATATGTTTTTGTGGTTATCCTTCATCTTACAGTTGTTTCATTCTTTGTATTACAATGCAGGCTGTGTATCTTACCTGCACTGTGACTGCAGCAGTAGAAGGCTGTATTTCTCTTGGCCCTTTCTGTAGACTTGTTTGAGTAGTTTAAAGTCGTGCAGAATTAACTGGTAAAATCTGTGTTTCCTTTGCTCCTGTTTCTTATCTGTTTACAATTAATAAACCAGTGAGGTTCATGCAGCCCTTCAGGAAGCTGTCTTGCTCACTCTGTGGCTGCTTGTGGCATCGTCCCTAGGACTCCAAGCAGCAGAGGAGGTGCAGGGAATCACTCAGTTTGCCCCTGGGAGGTAGAACAACTTCATTTTCTAGAAGTCAGAGAAGCAAGAAGAATGAGCTCTTTCTCTATCTGACCAGGAAAGGTGTTTTCTTTCATTTCTCAGTGTGAAGGTGTCCAGATAAAAGCATACGTTTCCTGGCTTTCCCACCATCTGTTCTAACCTTCTTGTGTACTTCCCCTGTCTGTAGGGAATAGAAGTGCTAACTTCCAATCTAGGTACCTTGCAGCTTTGCATATGGTGTCAAACTGACACCTTTTAACTTGAACCTAGTAATGGGAAGTGAGGAGCCTTGGTGACAAATGTTTTGCTGTATTATAAGAAGAATGCTTTTGTTTTTATGGCTGGGAAAATTTCCAGGCCTTCATCGTGAGGTTTTGGCAGGGCTGACCATTAGTAAATGCTTACTGATTTCTTCTAGTAAACTGCTGAAAAAAAATTAACTTCTTTTTTGAGGACTTGAAGGTATACAGCACTACAGTGTAACAGCTGGGGCATCAGGCTGTGTTGTGTAACAGTGACTTGATCCTGAAAGACCTGAAGCAAGAGACCAAGCTTCCTGGCTTAGCAGAACTGGCACGAATGTGACGGTTATTTAAGGATGGAGAAAAGAGCATATTGAATCCTCGTCAAGCTGCTTCTAGATCCTGTGACTGCTGATAAAGCCTGGAGAGCTGCTTTTGTGAGAACTGGAGGATAGGAGGGGAAAGCGAGTGGGTTGTAAGTTACTTGAAGTAATTTGGGGTCAGGGTGAAGTATTTAGGTAACTTAAGTGGTCCAAAGTCTAATCTGGTTCTGCTCTCTCAGGTAGAGCAAAGCAGTTTTCCAGCTGGCTGCTTCACTGACGCTGGCGGGAGGGATATGGAGATTTCATATTTTCTGGTAGAAGATGGGGAATTCTTTCTTTAATCACAGGGATTGATTGCTTTGAGTGGAATATGAGACATGATGAATAGCAGTTCCAGTGTAACACTGTGGTCTTTGCCGTCATACGCTTCAATAATCTGATCATTTGATCTCTTTAAAATATGAGTGCCTAGGCACAGTTTATCAATTGCTCTTATAAAGTGAGGTTCTTTTTCATTACTGTGAAGTTATGTTCTTATTTCCATAGCTGCACCATTGGAAAACTGAACTTATATGGTCAAAATCATTTTTGCGTATTTTATAGAAATAAATCACTTGTGAATGAAATCATGACTACATCTCCTATGACAACTGAGTCATTTTCAGCTGTGAAAGATGAGAATTGACACTAAAAGCACAGGATGATTTAAGAGAAATGACAGCTTCACTGTCTTGCAATAGTAAAGAAGGTGTGTACTTTAAGTTAGAGGGGGGAACCTAGGCATGCACGTAGCTGTGTGTTTCTATTTTATCATGAGGAACTTAGACATCTCTAGGAAGTAATATATGCCTGGCAGAACAGTACTTGGGAGTGGTTTTTTGTATCTTTAATGTGAGCAACACTAATTATTGCCCTCTGTGACTATTTCATGTTCATTCATATTACAAGAGCAGAGCAAACAGGTTTAGTAAGAATGGAACTTGAGCCTGAGAGCACTGGTCATGCAGCAGTAGCCCACAGCAGCAGGAAGAAATTATTCTGTGAAGACTTGGAGATCTCAAGAGATTATTCTACTGAATGCTCTTAGCTTCAAGAAAATGCTGCCTTAGTAATGAGCAGTAGGACGCATAGCTGCTAATGGACAAGCAATTAATTGAGATTGCTTAGCTTTGTAATTTTTTCAGATTAAACTTGGCACTATTTGGTTATCAGCTGAACTCGAGAATTCCTTTTGTTTTTTCACGCTTAAATCTTGTGTTATCTTTTTGGTCTGGCTACATTTCCTCAGCTGTAGACTTGAGAGTGGGAGTCTTGCCTCACTGTTAGCTTTTTTCTTCCTTCCATACAAATGCTACCTTTGCAATCTTTATGTACTAAAAGCTGCAGTCAGTGTTCCTCATCAGGTTGCTTGGATACTGTATACCTGATCACCTCCTATATTTATTTGTTGGGGCTTGGCAGTATTAAAGGCTCTGGTTCTTTGTAGCACAACTGCTACAAAGCTCTCCTGAAGACAGAGGCGTTCCCTGCGAAGAAAATAAAGATGAGGTTGCCTTGTTGTGCTGATTTACTCTCTCCTTTGGCTGCTCTGCTGTCTGTGGTCCAGCCAGCTTCTGTGTAACTTGCTAATGCCTGTAACCTTGGAGCCTGATTGTCTCAGAACAAGCTACTTTTGAACTCAGTTCTGACTTTTTGCTTTATTCTCAAGTTGTTGTTCACTTATGCATTGTTTGTTAACTGAGATCTGACCTTGAGAAAATAAAGAGGAATAGAAATAGGAAATTGGTCAGAAAAGACAGGCTGGAGGAAGCCTGCCATTGTAATTACTGCTCAAGGGGTTGGGAAAAGGACATCAAGAAAAAAATCTGGTTTCTCAGGAGGCTTCTCTGCAGCTCAAAAGAGGCTGCAGTTTCAATCCAGTCTTTATTTCTAAGTACAGGGAGGCTGAGAGCAGAGTCACTGTCTTTCCATATTGTTGAGGGTGAGAATGCCTAACATTTAGCCTGTAGGATGGAGTTGGCCACCAGCACAATTCATCCAGCTGGACTTCTGACACCCGTTTTCCCACAGTTTTGGACTTGAACATGGTGTAAATCAGGTGGAATATTTCAGGAGCTTGATTCCTGCATTCTCCTTTCTTGAGGACCATCCTTTGTTTGACCTCGAGCTTTTGGGATGATTTTACCATTGCTTTAACTTTTGTAAGTTTTTCCAGGCCTGAGCTGACATATCTTTATGCATATACATTTCTGGAGTCTAACTTTCCTTTTTCTTCATTTCTAATGAAGTCTGATACATTTTGACAAATGACCAAAACTTGAACATAAGAAACACTGTCTGCGGAAGACAAGCTTGGCAGTTGCAGGGGTCTGGAGCTCCCAGTGGGATATGGCTTTAAAAAATGTTCAGCATCTATTGTGTTGAGTTTACCTTTGTGACAGCTGTGAAAACAGCTGGTGTTTTTCTTCCTGTATTTCATTTCTTTCCCCTTCAAAGTGAAAGTCGAGCCCTAAATGTTTTATTTAATTAAATCTAATTAGTCTGGCTGAATGCGTATCCTTTATTTTATTGAAGATAAAAAGTAATTATGTGAGAAAGTGTGCTATCTCATGGGTTGCTGTCCCTTTCGAAGCCTGGATACGCTTTCTATGTTCCTTTCCCCTAATTCTTTCTGTGTAGTCTGGGCTTGAGTCAGAGCTGAAAGTGATTGGAGAGGGCTGTGGAGATGCTAAGGCTTGGTTTCCAAGGCATGTAAGAACCAGCGCAACTCAAAGCTTCCCGTAAACTGGAGAAGGTAGCCCAAAGAGCTCAAGCATGCTGAACTTAAGCTGCATTGGATGCATACTCTAAGGCAGGTTCTCTGGTGCGTCTTCCATTCTTTTCTAGTGGCATAGTGCTTGATGTTTGCTGGCTTGTGCTGTGAGAAATGGCTCCTTCTGCCCAGCCTGGAGTGTGCCTTGTGCTGAGCGTGTCTCCTGCAAGGAAGGCAGTGCTGGCAGGAGGGAAGGTGGGAGGTTCCCGTGCCCTCCCAAAAGACTTATTGCGTGCCAAGTGCTGGTATTTCATTCTGCCTTCTGCTTTCTCCACTAGCTGGCACCCACATCTCGCTATCCTCTGTGCAGGGCACAGTTCTCACATCAGGTGTGAGCTCCAGAGGTGCTGGACAGGATTTGAATATGGTGCAACTCTTCTACTTTCTTCCTTTTTCTGTTTGCAAGAGAGCAGGCTGAAAAAAAGTGGACTTTTCCTAACTGAATGTGTGTCTGCATAATGTTTCATTTTTATGCCATCTTAGCATATGGTATTATCGATTCATGTTTTTACTACTCAAATTACTTTTCAAACTGGGAAAAAGCAGGAGTTCTGCAGCAGCAAGACTTGGTTAGTGGGGTATTTTGTGTGACTGGAGTTCCATTCTGAGAGCATTTGGGGTATTACTTGCAGCGTGCAAGCTTTTATTATGCACTTTTATTTTTTTTTAAGTGAAGCTGTTCCATGAAAATGAGTATCTCATAGGAGCTCTCATGCTGTTTTTGGTACCATTTTGTATTAAAGTCATGTGACTTGATAGGTTATGTATAAAACTATTCAGGATGTGAATTATTACTATTCATGTTTTCTTCTGGCACCAAAGTCTTCATATTTGTGCTGGTGACAGGACTTCACCTGGCTTATAAAGTGTTCACACCCCAGCAGAGATACCTGATACTGTGCTGGAGGGCTCCTGTCTTACAGTCATTAAAATTGATGAGACTTTCACTGATTTCTTTTTTTTTTTTCTTTTTAAAAGGATTGAGATTGGATCCCAGCCTCACTGGCTGCAGGTGCAATACCTTAACATGGGAAGGAGAAATCACTTTACAGTCCACCAGTTTATCTCTTAAAAGAGAGATTGAATCAGAAGAAATGTCTAGGCTTAGCATATGATGCATAGTCTTCTACAGCTACATAATTTAAGTCCCTTGTGTTATATAACTAAACAAGTCAGAAATATGCAAGGCAAAAAAAAAAATTAAAATATAGTTCATTTGTTTATTTCCTATTCGGTTTCACTACTAGTAAACAATATTTAGCTAGATTATATGCAAAGTTTTTTTTTTTTTTTTTTTAGAGAACTTGGTGACACCAATTTGAATTTTCATTCTACCTGTTTTTTTTTTTGTTGTTTGTTTGTTTTTTGCTAAAGTTTATTTAGAGTCTAAACTCTGCCCTGGCTGCGTAAGTGTTCACTTCAGATAAAGTGAAGAAATGGTCTGGAAAATGGCAAAGAAATTGATTTCTTTTTTCTTAAATCTTTGTTCACAATGGTATGTTACGAACCCAAAAGGTTTCTGAGAATCATTAAATATTTATAGTTCATTAAGAGCAATAATTTTTAGAAATTAAGCTTTTAAACCTTTCAATTTTCTCTGTGAATTCAGGGGTTTAATCATAGCAATCCTTGGATGCTTGCTGATGGTGCACCTGTCAGCTTTCCTTATCAGTGTAGGGAGCACATTGAATAAAACTAATTCTTCAGAAAGACGGTCACTTTTCAAATCAGCTTTTAGTGCACTGAAATGAATGTAACTGTTTTTAAGTAAATAATGTTATTTATGAGAAAAAGGAAACTGTTTTCTAATGAGTGATTTTTGATTAGGAACATTTATGAGCATATGATCTGAAATTCTTGTACTAGAAAAATAAATAAAATAGAAGGATGGGACAGTAGTAGGGGTGGGAGACCTGGCTTTGTAAGGAACATCAGGTCTTATGGAAGAGAGGGCTTGAAATTGTCAAGAGAAGAAATAACTTTGTGTTTATTATGCATGGGCTATTCATACAGGAGTCAAACTGTGAATGTTTCAATATGCCACTCCTAAGGAGCCCAAGTCTTTGTTGCAGTAGAGCTGAAATCTTTTTAATGGGCTGCTGATCTGTGTTCGTACCCATCTCCTGCTGACTCCCAGGCAGGTACCTGGATGACCCAGCTGTATGGCTGCAGGCTCTGGGTGTGCCTTGTGCTGCTTTGGTGCTGACATGCTCTGAACTTGCCCTGAGCAAGCTGTTGTGGGTTGTAAATAGTAGTGGTGCTGATCAACTTCCTGCTACATCCTGAGAAGCTGTGAGAGATCATTCAGATCTTTTGTTTCTAATATTTATATTGTATTCAGTGGGTCTGGTCAGATCCAATGGCAGTTTTTGTTGTACTAGTGATAGCTTTCTGAATTCTTTCTGAGAAAGAGCAGGGAGGCAAGCACATGAACAGCAGTAAGAAAAGTGAGTATTTTGATTCAGAAAACTCTAATTGAGAAATCTGTCAAATGTTGAGAAGACTGACATCCCGGTGCCTGCAGACAGCTGTAAGCCATAGCCAGAAATATGTTGTCTATAGAGAAGTCTAACAATTGTGCCAGTCAGGCAAGATAAATTCTGTAGGAGTTTGGGTGCAATGACATCTCCTGCTTAGTGGGCAGCAGACTCTTCCAAGCTGGCCCTCAGAGCACTGTCTGGGCCCAGTCCATCCCAGTGCCCCACTGTAGGGTGTGGTGTGGGAAGGCAGGCAGGAGGGGCCCTCCACTGCACCTGCTGTGGGGGGGGACTGGAATGTGGAATTACTTCCCTGTTACTGCTCACTGTTGTAAATGAGTGTGCTGGTGATAAACTGTACAGGTTTGTGTTCTTTCCTCATTATCTGCTCTGATTTCTGCCTAGAACGTCCCAAAACTGCATAGTAGGCAAAACCCCCGTTGTGTGCTGGGAACTTGGAGCTGCTAATGAGTGCTGCTATGGGAGAAGTGCTTCAGTAATTTTTTTTTTTCCATGGAAATGAGATTGACAGTGGGTCAGTGACAAACATGAAAAGGAAGGCATATGTTTAAAGAGAATAAAATATCATACAAATTATCTCAGTAAATCATTCTTTTCATGCACTAGGAAAAAATACTCTGAAATGTAAATGAAAGGAAACTGCAGCAATCTAGGAAGCCACGAGACTGCATTGGAAGGTGGCATTTGAATCAATTAGATGGCTGGTATGTGAAGGCTACCTGCCCAGCTGAGTTTTTGTGCAAGGTCAGTGCTTTCCTTCCCCTTTCCTTGCTCTAACCACAGTCTAATATCTGGGAAGAAAAATAATGTTTGGGGCATGTCTACTCATTTGTCTGCTGCAGTAAAGTAATCGATACCACGTGCCCTGTCTGGTCTGTAACTGGTCTCTTCCTCAGCTGGCACAGGTGGCTGAACCCAGTGGACGCCATTGTAACAGGACACTTAGAGGAGTGGGCAGCTTTGTCCTGTAATATGTCTAGTGGGTAGGACAGATATATTTAGCCTTTGATCTGCCTATTGTTATCTACTCAGTAGATGCTCAGTTTCTCAGATCACTCTCTGCACTGAAACCATGATTCTTGGTGTGCAGCAATTACAGATACTTGGTCTAAAGCAACCCAAGGGTGGAGCACAATATGAAAGGAAGAATGCACTTGGGAAAATCAGTTTTTTAATCCAAGTGTTTATAAAAGGTTGCCTAGAAAGGGCTATGTTTGAATGCTACCTTCATCTCTGATATGGTGCAGAAAGTGGCCGTTTTTTGAGAAATTACTTTCCTAGTTTTATAGGAAGGAAATTCCATTGCAGTACTTGTTTATTTTCCAGAATTTACTGTTCACATGTAAGCAGATCATTTTTCCAGACAAAGCCTGTATATTTTGAGCGTTAAAGTAGTTGAAGGCTAGTATTTGATATTTCAAAATATAATACAAGTCTCCTTGAGAATGTGAAGGTGAGTACTGTGATTATATGCATCTCTTGTATCTGCTTCATAATACAAAATTCAAAGTCCCTCTGATTAGAATTTTTAATTCTAAATCAAATCGGAATAATTACCTTTAGGTATCTTAATGTCCATGCTCAGCATCAGTATGCAGGTGAACAAAGTACATAACTCCCTCATGCTCTGAAGTGATTGCACTCATAATGTAGCAGGGCCTGCTCCTGAGAGCTTCAGTGTCCTTGCTTCCATTGCCAGCCACATTTTTGAGGAGCTGAGGTCTCCTCAGGTACTGCCCTGAGTCTCTCTGGATCAGGACTTGAAAACATTCAGAACAAGCCACAGAACAAAGCGATTTTAGAACACAGTCTGCAGGAGCCATACAGGGTCAGCATATTGCATATTCTGTTCAAAGGAATGCCCTCTTCAGTTGGCAAAAAGCTGAAAGTAAATTAGTCTGTAAAGACTTGATTTGAAGTTAGTTAAAGTCTCAAATAACTTGGTATTTCTTCTGTGAGAAGCTGTATTTCTCTCTGCAAGTTTCCTTTCCGCAAAAATATTTCCATATTTCAGTTCCTTTCTCTTCTAACCTGCCTCCCTTTCTAGGGGAAAGGGCCCAGGTGGCAGATCAATTCTTTGTGAATCCAAGCAGCTCAGACCCTTGTTCATCCTCTCTAGTACCAACAGGTAGACCTTGGTGGAGGAGCAAAGCAGAGCTGTGACGAGTGGGCTCACTCCAGGCTGTACCATGGCTGTCCTGCAGCAGTTCCTAGGGCTGCAAATGAGTGCTCACCTAGTGTGGAACTGAGCTGTAGGATCTGATCTCCAGCTCTGCACCTGGAGCTGTGCAGTCTCTCTCTTCTGGATGATTACTATTAAGAAAATAAAGAGATGTCACCTCTTATTTGATCTGTGAACTGATGAAATAATTCCACCTGACTCTGTAATGCAGACTACAAGACTATATCTCATTCCTGCATGCTGGAAAAACATGGTCAAAATATGTAATAGTTGAACCAAAAATTTCTACATTTCAACGTTTCTATGTTTACAACTGTATTTTATCTGTGCTCCATAAAATTTAGTACGGTTTTTCTCTTTTTAAAGCACTTTAAACATGGAAAAGTGACTAGGTGAACTGCTGACCTTAGAACTACAAGAGTTCTAAAGCACAACAGAACATGGAAAGAGTAGTTAGTAGGCTGAGTGGGAAGTTACTGGGATTTGCAAGACTGGTCCAGTTTCCTGGTCTTTTCAATTCAGAATGGAATGTGAATCCTGTTATCCTAACTTTATTTAGTTAAAAACAACCCCTTCATTGTGCTACTAAAATGTGTGCTGACTGAATAGTTGCACTGACCACGCAGATGTAGGCTGTATCTGAACTTGATTTGCTCAGTCTCAAAGTAATTGAGGAACTCTTCTGGGAATTACACCCAATATCTGTATGTATTTATTTGTTGTTCATACTTTTGGCCATTGACAAAGACAGGACTTTGACCTAGATGATCCGTTATGGGCAGCTGTGTGTTCTTACCTCCTAAGGAAGCCACATTGGTCTGTTACTGGGAGTGCTCAGCAAAGTCTGCTGGGGGAAGAATATTTGAGATATTGATATAAGAAACTCTGAAAACTGCATTTATGGTGACATAAGTGTTGCAGACTCCCCTAGACACTCCATATAGCATAAGCAGAATTATTTAACTACTTTTTTTTTTTAATCTTCTTGGCACGTAAATTAGAGAGGACCTAAAAGCAGTTATCGGTTCAGTATGTCATACATATTTTGAGCATCTTTAAAGGCCTTGTACAGTCAGGCTGTTGGTTGTTTACAAGGACATGGCTTTGGTGAGGCAGGTCACTAGTGATTTGTGTGGACTGCAGATCTGGTGTTACCATACTGGAAAAAACATTAACACTGAAATAATGTGGTACATGTGAGGTAGCAGCTTGTTTAATCCTCTGATGAGTTGCAGTATATGAGTATAAGAAAATTGGGTAACAGAAACAGTTTTGATCAGTTCTGACATTTCAACAGTATCAGTCCTAACAGAAGTCTAATACTTTCTAATCTCTTCTTTGTTTTGCAGCATAGATGAAGCTAAAACAGAACAGAAACAAAACTGGAACCATAAACACCTTACAGCTTATAGTTATCCAAAATAACTTTTTCAAATAGTATCAAAGTTTGTGAAAACAAATCTAAAATTACTTTGGAAAAAATGAAATTTCTTTAGGAAAAATAAAAGCCAACCCTGGAAAGGCGTGTGCCCAAGTGAATAAGAAACTTGTGACAAATGACAGAGTTCTATCTGTAATAATGAATGAAGGCTGGAACTAGACTGTATCTGTCTTATGCAGATGGAATGGCTTAGCCAATTTTATTAAAAGTCAAGATGTGTGAATAACAAATATATGCAGAGACAATCTTGCAAAGGATTTTTAATATCCTTGTGAATGTTTCTGGCATAAAAAAAAAAAAGCATTCAAAAACTTCAAAACCCAACAAAAAAAGAAACTTTCAACCCAAGCAATGGTGGCAGTTTAAAGTAATGGATATCTGAGTGGAAGATCTGATATTGTATTCATAGAAAGTGAATAGGAGAATGAGGTGGATAGAAGGCAATTATCTATTATTTCTCACAATAGTAAGGACAAATAAATTAACAATGATATGATTTGGTATCAGATTTAACTGCTAAAAAGAATACTTTCTATACACACCAAGTAATTAAATCTTGCAACTCATTGCCATAGTAGAGACAAGATACAATAGGTTCCATAAATATTAAATTAGCAGATGGTAGCCTTCCGTCCTTCCAGGGGATGGATCAAGGTTCAGCAGCCTGGGATCTCTTAAAACTTTTTTGGTGAGCTGTAAATACAGGGAACTTTCATTTTTTGAAAGCTGAATCCATAATTACCTTTAATGTAATTAATCCGCTGATGTTTATATTTTCAGAATGTGGAGTTGGTGAAGAATTTCCTTCCAAGAGCTACTTGTATGCTGGTATATGTGTGGCTGTGGGTATCTAAAAAAAAAAATGCTACCCTATTCCAGCTGCCTTACTAAAATTGGAAATCAGTCCTGTGATGCACAGTGCACTGTGCCTTAATATTAAGCTATTCTTGTGGTGTGTGTGTGTGTGTGTGTAACTGCTGCCTGCTATCATTGCCAGCACACTGAGTTTCATCCATGATGTGTCTATAAGTATGCGCATGTACATATTAACGCATTCAACTACTGTGTGTATATGTGCATATAGAAACTGTGGGGTTTGTCAGTTTGGTTTTAGCATGAACCATTTTTACATGTTTACATTATCTGTGCTATAGCTGTTTATTGCTAGAAATCTACATCTACTACGTTCTTAATAGATTCAAAAGATTTCTAAGTGTTTGCATTGTCTGTTTTAAGAGATAATGTAATCTTCACACCATATTAAACTTCCCTGGATGTTCCTTCAGAAGAAGCTCTTATCTTAGTACTTTCAAGTTTTTAATTCATTTTCAGCTTCAAAAAAAGTCTGACACTTCAAAACAGCAATCAGGAACTTCAAACTACAACTCGTGAGTCATGTTCAAATCCTATTAGTTTCCCTAATATGGCTGACTTACAGATAGAAAGTCACACTGTTTCTGGCATTCTCTATTTAATTGAGAACGATATGAGATGCCAGAACTTCTTTTTGTGAACAAGCCAATAACTTCAAGCTACATTTGATAGAAAATACTGTCTACTCTCCTGCAAAATCTCATAGATTTGAGTTCATCCCATCCGTGGCCAATGAAAATGTAGGCAGTCTGCTTAAGTCATTTTTGAATATTAACAATTAACACATTCTTTCAAAGTTCTTTGAGGTGATAAGCTTTTCAGTTAGGCCGATCTGATAATAGTGAACAGTTAGTATGGATGCCCTGATTTAAACTGTACAGAGGAGATACCATGTGGGATTCATCATGTCCTTCTATAAGTGTTATCATAATTAAACTTCTCAATTATCAGGTATCCTCCAGAGTATAATACTATAGCACTCTAGAAGAAGCTCTTGAGCTGTGTCTCAATTTACTGCCAACCTAATGGGTGTCCTGACTTAAGCTGGGCCACTGAAAGGGGAATGCCTTTAAAATGTTTGTTTAGCTTTCCTGTGGAAGGGAATGAGCAGACAGAAGAAGGCAACTAGCAGAGGTAGCTTTTGGCTTCGAAGCATATGCAGATATGAAGCATATGCAGATATCATTCCAGTGGTTGCACAATCTCTGCTAAGGAGTTGAGGCCGATGCTGGAGTTTAATGGCTACCTTCAGAACAATGGGGAATGTTTTTTCTGTTTTGAGAGTCCAGTATAATTAACTTTGGAGTTAAATCCTCTGTCTCTGTATGCAGTTTTCTGCTTCAGGGCAGAATGCACTCTTGCACTTGGAAGCCTTACCAATGTTCAGTGAACTTAATCTCAGTTGTTTTAGTTCTCAGATGGCGATAAAGAAAAAAAAAATCCTGCCACATGAACTGACCATAGCATTATGTAAACTATGTATTACAATGCCATAAACTTATGGTGGTGACTTAAGGACACAAAACACAAGGAGCAATATGTACACTGCCCAATTGCGCTGTGTGAAAAATGGTAGTGCTAGTATTTGCAGTTGTACTTGCTTTAGATCATTGTGAACACTGCCTCTGTTCTTCTGGGTCTGGATATGTTTTGACATAGAGCAGTACATATTTTATATTGCTGGATTCTGCACAATATTCCATTAGTATTTCTGCAGCACTTTATTATTTTAATGAAGTACAAACATGCACATGTTTAACTTCATTCTGTAGTTTGCTGGTAGAGAATGTCAAATTGATTTATGATGCCTTTTAGGAAGAGAAAAGGAGTGTTGTGGCTATTACTATTATCTTCTTTAAACTGTTGTGTAACTTACTGGCTTTGTAGGTATGGCATGACATTTAGAAATACTTAGATTTCAGTTGATGGGAAATCCATTGCATCCCTGGATGAAGGTATATTTGACTTATCTGCATGAGTTCAAATGACAAAGATTAAACTTTTTGCATCCAATTTTGAGCCGCATTTGTTAAACATGTTCTGATCTCAAAAGTTTACAAATGTAAAGCAGAAAAAGAAGGAAAGAAAAACATAAAGGACAAAGCCTTTTCCAACCATTTATTGAATGCTGGGAATTGCTTCAAATTAGAACGAAGTACCTTTCAATGCCGAGATTTGTTTTTATTTCTGAATCGTTTAATGACAATTTTTGTGGTAGAATTTCTATTGTGACTCAGTAAAAACAAGAATTTCACATTGATCTTGTGATAACTGATCTGTACTTGGAACTGCAGAATATCTGTTATGAAGTTATGGATATATCAGCTGTGTAACATTGGTAAAGAGTCACAACTAAAACTGCAAGTTTGAAGAAAACAGCTTTTTTTCTGTGAAGCAAATAGTGAGTGGGAAAGTCAAACAGCTGACTGAGGAACCATAGGAAATCAGGTAAATCTGTTTTGTGTTTCTGATTTGCAGCAGAGCTTCTGCCTGGAGTCTTTCCTGACCTGTCTCAGCTAGCTCCCTACTGCTGGATACACCGCAATGTGTATGTGTTTCTTTCCATGTAGGCAGTGAAATTCTTGGGGTTAGACCCAAAGAAGTTATTGGAATTAGTATTGCAAAGTAAATGTATGGTAAGAACTGGAATGTGAGTCATCCTAGTTTACCAGTCACAAACAGTAACTCACTTCTGGCCCTGACGTAATCTTTGTCCTTACATCAACTTGCTCTTCAGAGTCAGAATTGGTTTACTTTCAACTCTGATGGCTGAATATGACAGTGGGAAGACTCCTCAATGGCAGAAGTGATAATCTTTAAGAGCTAGGGTCACTTTTGAAAATCTATCATCAAACAACCATTTGGGAAAGGAAAAATAACAGCAAAACAAACACAGAACTACTTGACTTGAAAAGTCTCAAAGCAGAAAATGTCAAAACAGCATGGTTGAAGTGTGCTTTAATGAATGTGAATAATACAAACCCCATTTCTGTAGAGAGTTTTCAGCTGAATAGTCTCCTCAGTCTACTGCATTTCATTTTGTTAGCTTATCACTGACATTTTAACCAATCCTTCCCAGGGTCCATCTGGTGGTCCATCTGTCTTCAGCATCTAGAGTTCACTGTGTGATGAATGATGTGGAGACTATTAAGGAATAACAATTAGTTACTGCGTCAAACATAAAGGTTACATAAATTACATATTTCTGTTAAAGAAGTGTCACACTAAGGCAGGAGAAATTTAGCAAGTTAGGCAGTAAAATGTATTTTATTATCACTGAGCAAAACGTATTTAGGTCAAATTCTTTCCTGTGATTTTTTTTTCCCACCCCTCAGGTCTTTTGAATAACAGATGTTGGCTGTGCAGCATTTTGGTTGTGTACGATCTTTTTCAGAAGAGAGGTCTTCAACATAAAGGTCAGATTTACATGCAAGGGAAAATAATCATATGATTCATCAGCCAAATATTTGTCATTTGCTATGCAGTGCTTTAGGACAGTCACCTTGAGGCAGGGAAAATCATAGGATCCTTTTTGTTTAAAATAGCTTAACAGAATTCCTGTACAGCCACGACTCTGGTTCAAGATGGCCTTGTCTCTCATGCAGGTGAGTTGTGCATGTTCAAAGTCAAAGTTGCCTGATACCAAGAGAAAGGAGTAAACAACTGAGCTCAAGAGTCTGCATGTGGAGTGTGGCTATGTATCTACACACAGTGAGAACAAAATGTGGACAAAGGCCAAAGCATTCCATGTATCAGATGTGGTGAAGAAACCATGTAGGGTAGGCTATCAGCAAAACATGCAAAGGCTGCTCTGAAAGTAATACCTCCTATCTTATTGTGTTGGCCCACGATGCCAGAGGCAGAGCTTGGTGATGTGGTAGTAGAGACTGAACCTTCCTGTCACTATTCCATTCCATATTGTTACTGTATAACAGATGAGTGTGGCACACCAGCTCTTGTTCATTGCTGGTGAAAATGCGTAGCTAATGGTGGAGGATGTATTTCGTAAGTGTTGTGTAGCACAGGATATGCTCTAACAAATTGTGTTGTTATACTCTTTCTGTCTGTTGTAGTTTCTAGGCAGAGAAATAGGAGGCATCGCTTTTTAAGCGACCTACGAACTACAAGAGTGATGACATAAGGTTGAAAAAGATGAAAAATGTGGGAAGTGACAGAAGGAATTTATTTTCATGATGCAGTTTTGCATGAGTAAGGTTTAGTAGATCAACAAGTCTCAGTTATTTTGTTCCAAAAAGTGGCATTCATCCAAATTCCTTGCGTCCTGTCAATACACTCTGGTAGTTGTAACTTGCCCACCTGTTGGCACCTTTTAAAGGAATATTGATTGTTTAGTAACTGCTTTTGACCTGGTAAAGTATCTGCTTTTTTTTATTTTCTCCTCCTTCATTTAGGATCCCTAAAACAATGGGGAAGAAAAAGGAAATGTTGTCTTTATGTGAGTCTCTGTTCTCTTCTGCCTCTGACATTCTGGCCTCTTGCTCCTTTTGCAGAGCCCTAGATTCAGCTGCTGCCCCTTCACTCCCACTTCCCCTTTTCTGTACCTCACCTCATCACCACCTTTATGCAACATCTTCTCACTGAATTACTTGATGTGTATGGAGAATGCATGGAACTACTTATAGTACTTCGTTCTTAAAATTCATCTTGATAGGAAAGAAGAATGAATGTCTACTACTCAGAAGGGTTTTGAAACTGAGCTTTTAAAGATGGAGCTGTTGTTATTGACACTTATGCTCTTATGAAGGAGAAATATGTTTAAAAATTCTTACTTGGCTCTGATTTATCGTATGGGAAGTAGTGGTCTTTTTCAGCTCTGTAAATTTTTTTTGCTCTGGATAAATTGAAAATATTGCACACAGTATTTCCATTTGTTAGCTGTCATTGGACTGTAGATTATTGGTGCCATGCAGTTTCTGATCCCTGCCATGTTTGGCAAAACCTAGATCATGTGGTTATTGTTTAACCCTGCTTGTTGTGGTGGATTAATATACCCTAAGGGAAGCACAGAAAAGGCTAAGAGATATGGAGCATGCACGAGGTTTCAGTGATATGTTGAGAAGCATAAAGGAGCAGTGACCTGAGGAGACTGTGTTATAGGTATCAGATGGGTATTAGGGATAAGACTGAGAGGGACAAAAATAAGGATGAAAAAGGGTGTAGGAATGGGGAGAGAGATTTCAAGTTAATCATGTAAAGCAAAAGGAACACAACTGTTAGATCAGAAAGGAAGCAGGGAGAAGCAGTAGACGTGCTTTATTTCTTAAAGGGAAATGGGGAAGTTGGACCCATCACATCTGTGCTGGCTGGAGGTGGAACCCCAGAGGCAGGAAGCAATGATGATGGCACAGAGTGGCAGCCAGAGCTGGCTGGATAGTGCTTCTGTCGCTGCTCTGCCTTTGTTCTATTTCATGAGGCTTCTGAGGCTTAACTTTTCTTCAGCTCCTAATAAAGTGAGCATCATACTGGTGAGTAAACCAGTAACTGTGTGGAAGTACCCCTCCAAAGGCTGGTGGTGGAAGGCTCCAGGTCATAAAAATCTGACCCCTCCCGAATTTTCATCAGCAATATTCATGCTATCAAGCTTGGTTTACCCGTAGCCAGGAAGTTTCAGTTCTTTTTCTGTCAGGATGTGCAGAGCAGCAAAGGATTATGTTCATTAGCTGTGCCGTCAAAGCTCAAAAATAAAAAGGAGCACACCCCTTGCATGCTGCTTGTTGGGATCAGGTTGTGTATAGAAGGACTGTATCATGTTCATGCATCTGGAGTAAAACACTGGGCATGCTGCAGGTGTCATGCTCCTAATTCAATCCTGAACTATTCTGCTACCTCTCTGAGCTGCGCTAAGGTGACAGGAGAGGAATAGATTGAGTTTGAAAGTGAATTTGCAATTAAACATTGCTTCAACAGCCACCTGTGCAAACACGTATTCTGTACTGCATGGTAGCAACTCCAGCCATGTCAGCAGGAGCAGGTTGGTGGCTACTCACTTGTGGGCAGAGCTGCTTGCGTTGTTAGAGCTGTGGCTGAGAGCCTGGGGGTGGAAGAGATGGGAGGAGGGTGAGGTCCTTCTCTGGTGGGAAATTGCTAAGCAGTTCCCAGGAAGAGCAGGAATTGATAGTGGAAGGGGTGTGTGGGGGCAGGGAAGTAGGAGTTGTATGCATAGAACAGTGCTTAATGCCTTTATTGGTAGTCAGGTAGAGAGAATGCGTGGAAGGATGATGAAATTTCCTAATGATGAGAGTTAATTTCCTAATAATTAAGTTAATTTGGAGTATGTACTAAGAGGAACTCAAGGAATACAGATGGCACTGGCAGAGTGATGGGGATTGAATAACAGTACAGATAGATAATAAGCTGTATGAATAACTTGTAAAATGTGTAATTCTCTTTCATGGTTGAAGACTACCAAACAGCTGCAGAATATCCAACACTAATACCTGTTGTCCATGGTGTACAAGTGGGAAGGGAACTGTGCTCTTAAGTAAATGTTAAAACAAATACTCCAGTAGGGAACTACGGTGTTAGAATTTTCCCTTCTCTTTTTCTTTTCTACAACATTAGAAGAAAGACCAATACTCTTCTTTGTGAATGTGACCCCATTCTGCTGGTGTGTGAAACAATCCCTGCCTTCATCTGCTTTGTGTTCATAGTGTGTATGCTCTTGAATCCTCCAGGATGCATGACACTCTTGAAGTGCGTTATTACAGTCTACCAGACTGTAGCAAAAACAGTAACTTCTCATAATTTGCAGCGGTAATAAAATTGCTGTTGACCTATTTTTTTAGTTGCCAAATTGAATCATGAAAAACGGTGGGTGATGTTTTTGAAGATGTGGCCTTGGTAACTGCATCTGCAACATGCGAAGTTAATTGCGGGTTCCAACAAAAACTATTAACAGCACAGTGAATCCCACAGCTGCATAAGTACTGAAGTATTTTACTCATTCAGTTTCTGCAGTCAGTATTTGACATAACATTTGTTTTCTTTTTGATTTTCTTTACAACCGAATGCAGAGTGCCTAAATGTTGCACTTAATTTATTTTTCTGCTTGAATGATGAATGCCAATTTGTCTTGAGGCAACAATTTCACGGCACTATCAGCCAGTATTCCTCTCTGCAATAAATGCAGAACGTTCTTGAGAGAAAATATGCAGTAGCATTAAGAAAAATTACCACTTATGCAAGAAAATTTTGAGGATAAATCTTGAAAGTGTCAAAATTGCTACGTTAGTTTTTAAACATATTTGAAAAAATCATGCTCAAAGCTTACAGTTTATGAATGAGATTCTTTTAGAAGATGATGCTCCTCATGAGGTAATTCTGAGAACAGAGTGAGCGTGTGTCCTCCAGAATGGCTATCATTCTTCAGCAGTAAAACAAAACAGATCTCTTCTTTACCTGTATTCCCTGCAATGGTTTCTATGCCGTGTGCCTGCATAGCTGAACTGCAGGAGCTGAGGAACTGAAGCTGGAGGGGCTTCCAGCAGGCTGCCAAGCAGTATGTAGGGTCCATCCCTTCTGCTCTGCCCTCACGTCCCAACCCCTGGGCACTCAGTGAGTGCCTGTGTGCCTGTTCTAAAAGATGCCCTATCTGCAGTGAAGTCCTGTAAGTCAAGGTCTGAGTTACCTGTGCCTACTCCAAGAGCAGCCATTGAAGAAAATTGTATTTTCCAGTCAAAGTGGGAACTGTCTGTGAGATGGGAGCATAGCTCTCAACCTTGGCCTGCAGGGAGGTGTTAGAATATGGAAGGCTGTGATGTTTTTGGGTTGCAATCCCTTGGATGAGAGGGCCACCCAAGGTGCTGAGCACATCTGGGAGTGCTGTTACAGGCAGTCTGCCCTCCCTGGAATGAGCTGAGATCCCCGCATGCAGCTTTGCAGCTGGCAGAGTATCCCTGGGATATGCTGGCTATTTTAAATTTTCTTTTGTTTCTGATGGAAAGAAAAACTTGTTTTCCTTTGATAAGATTAGTAATAGCCCTTTCTAAAAATTTGTTTGGAGAACAGTGAAATACTCTGTGCTAACTTCCTACATGTTCTCTCTATAGGGCCAACTTCTTCAATAATGTTAGAATATGAAGTAGTAGAAGTTTCTGGAAACTATGTATTATGGGAGAGAAACTGAAAGCACTCCTAGTTAGAGGGATGAGGCATAGAAAACCCCTGGTCACTGGTGGTGTTCATCAGGGTCAGTGCATTGATGCTGGTAGGGGAATCAGCATTGATGCTAAAGCAGCAATGACCATTCCTGGCCTCTGCTGATGTGAGGTAGATTGGAACTGACAAAATAAAGATGAGATGCCACAGGCTGTCATCGCTTGGCACTGCCCACTGCGAAGCAGGCAGGGTGTGGGAGAGCCTCTGCCTCTTGGCTCCTAGTTGCTCCTCCTCCAGTGCTCCGCTCCTTCCTGGTGATGCTATGTCAGTCCCCCAGTTTAGGAGAACATTGATCTCCTTTTACAGCTTAGCACAGGATTCTGCAGTAGCTGGGATAGTCCAGCTATCAACACCACATGCCTAGTGTGCCTGTGTGTCTTACGTCACCTCATGTTTTGTGGGTTTTGAATAAATTCAGATATCTGCTGAAGGCTCAAGGCTCTATCCTCACAGAGCTTGTTGTCACAGAACCTTCTTTCAGGCAGCTTTCGTATGCTGGCACCAGGTGGGATTACTGACCATCCACATAGTCTCAGGTAGTATACAGAGGTGGGGAGACAAACAGAACAGATGTTCCCCTTTAAACAGACACAGCTTTCCCAGCAGAGGACCCTGTCTGTAGCAGAGGTATTTATCACACTAGATGCAAATACTACTGCATAAAACTGTCCTGAAGATAGAGTTAATTCATTCTCTTTTAAATATTTCCCATTGTTTGAAAGCTTTTCCCTTGATGTTGGTTGATCTTGTCTCTTAACCGATTTCAAGAATGTTTAGGACAGTTTTCCCTGGATCAGCACTGACAGCATGTCTGAGCAATTTTTGAAAGCAGCAGTACAAAATAAATGGTGTGGGGTTTGGTCATTCTTCCAGGCCCAGCTCTACCTACATCTCCTCTCTAATCACATCACAAGGCTTCTAGGTTCCTTGCTTTATAACATTTGAAATGGAAAGCTCCAAATGCAGTACGTGAATGGGAGCCTCACCGTAGGGACATACGTGCCATCGTGTTTGGTAGGGCTGATTGAATACCATGCACAGTCACTCGTGAACAGAGCTGCCAGGTCACGTTATTTGCTTCCTTTAAGTATTCAGCGTTATCTGGCTGCTTGTGGAAGTGTCCAAAAATCTCTTTCACTTTACAGTCTGGAAATCCATCTTTTCCTTTTTCCCACTTTCCTTCTGCCTTCAACATCACTGTATTGGTTAGCTGAATTTTCTCAGCTACAGGATCTGACCTTAAATTCCCAGTGCTGTCTTGTCACTGGGAGTGCTTGTCAATATAAGAGGACAAACCTGTGTTTGTCAGCTTGTTCTAAGTTTGACAGCATGGCTGCATTGCTACAAGGACGTGGGTCTTTGTGGTGTGTTTGTACATGGGTAGCAGTGAGTCCCCAGCGAGGGCTGGAGCTTCTGGGTGTTGTAGCAGATAGCATGAGAAATGAGAGCTGTGCTAGCAGGGTACCAAAGTGGAGCCTGGTGGGGATTCTTTTCCCTGTTTGACGGTGCTGGAAGTCTGGCTGTGTTAATTAGTTGGTCTGGCTGCTGGCACACAGGGAGCAAAGCAGATTTAGCTGGGGTTTACCTCTGGTGTTTATGACAGAGGGGTCATTCCCTGTGCCCTTTGGAAAAGCTGAATATGGAACATGCTGTGTGTGTGTGGTACCATTGCATTTGGAAGTGAATTCAGAATAACCTTACTTTGCTTGGGCTTCACAAATCTGCTATGACTTTGCCAGGAGTGCTGCTGTACTGAGAATCCTCTGCTAGGTGAATTGTTTGCTGTGTAGTGTCAGAGAAGGAAAAATATTGTTAGACTAACATTTGATGCATGGCCTTTATTGAGATATAGAGCAGATAACCTACAGGCCTCACCAACGCTCTTTGAGACTTTCTGTCCTGGCAGAAGGGAAGGGTGCTTGAAGAACCCAGGCTTTGCCTGGGTGTGCTAGGTCTTCTCAGTGAGATTGTCTGTGACTGCTGCTTTCCTGCTGTGTATGTAACCAGAAGGCAGTTTTTTCATGCCCTTACATGATTAATTATATTCTTAAAGGGCTGAGATTGTCCAGCCCATTTCTAAGGCCCTGGCACCTCTCACCCTGTGAGAAACTGAGCTCATGAAATCAGGGGATTCAGAGAGTCAACAGAACTGGCTCTGTCCCTCCAAGCTTTTCAGCTTTGACAAATCTTCATCTTCATCATCTTCATTTTCTTTAAAACAAACGTTACTTCAGGAAATGTACAAATGCCCATGAGGAAAGAGGGAAGGAAGGAGGGAGAAAATGTTTACTTTGTTTTTCCCTTCTGCCTTTAAAGCAACAGGCCAGAGATGCTCTTGTGGTGCAAGCAGGGACTGAGTCATGGGGATTTATTGAACAGGACAGGGAGTGTTGGCAGCATGTTGCCCTCTGCAGATGTGATTCACCTGTTGCAGTTTGGTTCCTGATGGCAGATTAGAACAGAAAGCTCTGTGCAGCAGGGCTTTCCTTTGGCCTGTGAGCACAGAGCTACACACAGGAGCCCCGCACTGAGGCAGGCACAATGGCAGTGGTGACCCTATGCCTCGAGCCCTATTGGAAACATGGGAGTTGAGGCTTAGCATGCCAGTCCTGGCTGTGGCTGTAGCTTACCTACTGAAAGCAAGGCTGAGTGTTGTTCTTGAGACCAAAGAGAATGTAAAACAGCTTAATTTAATGAAAGCATCATATTTCATGAACTCACTGGTTAAGAGGCACAGTGATTTAGTTGGTGTGGGTTATACTTCTAACAGGGCATGCACAGGGCTCTTACTGACTCCATTAAGTTACTGCTGCAGCTGAGGGATGGTCCCTACAACCAGAAGAAACTGGATGCCCACCTGGCTCTGCCTGGTGACAGAGGCAGGGCAACTCACTCTGAACAGGGCTAGAAATTGGAAGCAGCTTCCTAAATAAGAACCTCTTCGTAATCTTCAGCGGTGAGGCAGAAAACAAGTGGTTTCGTTGAGGACAGACTTCAGTTTGTGGCCATTTATTGCAGGCATTCATTCTGTGCATTAGATTTTCTACAGTATTAACCACAGGAACTACAGAATTACAAAGACAAGATTATCAATGAAGTTGAAGCCAGCAGTAGTTAATTGCAGTGATGATCCAAGTAATTCTGCCACTGCAAAAGATGTGAAATACAGGAGGTATTTTGTGACACACAACAAATGCTTTGTCTTTTTGATGAAAATATTTGCAATTTTTTTTTATTTTTTTTTCTTTTAAATAAATTTTTCAGGAACTTCAGGTTACTGCAGATGCACGGTAACAAACCAGGTTATAAACTAAGCACAGAATTAATCTGCAAAAGCATATGGTTAATGTGGGGTTCAGGAGAAGTGGGTGTGAAGAGAAGGGAATTTCAGCCAGCATGTGTTTATCAAGCATTTCCATTGCCAGTTACTTGAAATTCATCTTTTGCCATTTGGAAATGTTAACATTATAATTCTTACACTTTTTTTTTCCAGGCACAAAGAGCAAACAGATACTTTCTTTGTGAATTATTTGATTAAGAGAACAACAAGCCAACCATAAATAAGCCCCCTTGGCAGGTCGGTGTGTTTTTCTTCTGATAATCTGCAGAGAGGTTTTCTGTGCACCTCAAATAAAGAAATGGGGAGGGTGCAGTGCAGAAAAAGGAGTGTGCCCTGAGGAGCTGGGGCTACACAGCAGGGTGGGTGAGGCTCAGTGGCAGGCTGTTCTGTTAGCACTGAGGATTAAAGACAGGGTGTGCTGCCTGAAGTCTGTACTCTGTGTAAATATGTGAGTGGCAGCTCTGAGCAGGGGGCAGCAGGCAGTGAGCAAGTGGCAGTGCTGTGAGCAGGGGGGCTGAGCGCCCTGCTTGGCTGGAGGGGTCTGGCAGCAGCTGTCCCTATCAAGGCATTCTTGGGTCCCCCAGTGAGCAGCTCTGTGGGGATGTGGTGCAAAACCAGGTTTGGAGTTCCTGGCACAGGTCAGGAACTCTATTTTTTCAATATTTTCTTCTTACCTTATTTTTAACTTTTTTTTTTTTTTTTTGCAACAAATGATTTAGCAGAAGTGGAGTTCTGCGTATTTGCATAACAAAATGCTGTTTTTATATTTCAGCTGAAAATACACATTTGATTTCCCATATTGCACCTCAAATTCGCATCGTTTCCTCTGTTTTTTGTATAGCAGCTTTCTCTGCAAAGTACATGATATAATTGTAATTATCACACAATATTTCCAAAAAATTGCTGAACTTTGTGCTTTGTTTTTTAAGTCATGGTTCCTTAAACTAAAAGATGTATCTGCAGGGGGGTTTCATTTCTTCAGGCTGAGCCACGTGCTATGGTTTCCAGGGCTGGCCCCATTCTCTGGGCTATGAGTTAAGCCAAAGGTTGAGCTGAGCTGAGTGGAAGGGCACAGAGCAGGTACCTGGGAACTGCAGTCGGGGCATGCAGCCTCTCAGCCCTTGCAAAGGTAAACAGAAGGGAGCTGCTCTTCACTGAGCCACTTGCACTGGCGTCATGGACCTGGCTTAAACTAAGATCCACTTACCTTCGTGTATGGGGAAAAAATCATTCAATGTCTGGTTGGAGATTTAGCGAAAACTAGAAATGAGGTGGAAGGGGATGTCTGACCTCAATCCTTTAGTGGGACATGGTATATTCCTGCTCCCATTTACCAAATTTCCATTCCTTTACCATGTGTATGGTTTGCTGTTGAATATATATATATTTTTTTTAAGACTCAAAACTTAAAATAGAAATGGCATTGAAAGCAGAGGTCTGTGGAAAAAGCTCACCGACATTGTATCTATTTGAGTTTATTTTTAGATCTGTAAGCTATTTCTTGCCTTTCTGCCTTTTGTTAATGTCACCATGGGATGCACCAGCTCTGGTTACTGTTAGTTACTAGCGCTGTGAGTAGAGCATTTGGAAGACTTTGAGCTGTGATGCTTTGGTGTGCAGTGCTGTCATCTGGGAAGGCTGAGGGATTCAGAGATGCTGCAAATACATCTCCTGTTGTGGTACTCCAAAGCAGTTTTCATATGCCAGGCAGAATCTCTTCCCTGGGTGAGAAGAATGATGGGGCATTGACAATGTACTGAGGGAGTTTTAAAAAGAGGAATTGGTTTGAGAGCTTGAGGCTTCCTCAGGCCTTGGCTACTGAGGATCCCATGCATGTCCAGATGGCCGTGTAGAAACTCAGTGAGCTTTTAGGGCAGCAGAGTTTGGGTTCCCAGTGCAACTAGTGAGGCTGTTCTCTGTATGACATCATTCTTGTGGCTGAAAATCTCCAGTTGACATCCAGTTTCAAGTTCATTCAGGAAAAACTCATATGCCTTTTTTTTTGCCGGCATCTTCTATTTTCTTAGAGATTTTCTTCCTTCTTGGCATTTAGTTCCATTAAGTATTTTTAGACAATAATGAGGTTCTATCTTTTCTCGGCTCTCATTTGTTAGCAGTAGCTTGTCAAGCTTCATCTGTACCCTTCATTTGAGTAAAACTATGGGCAGTGTTGTAGTGAAAGCTATTCAGTGATATGTTGCTCCCCAGGCATTACCTTCATGCTTTTAATGAAGTAAACATTCCTTGGTTACTTCTATGGGTGTCACTGTGACATCTTGTTGCCTTGCATTCACATATCATGCATGTGTTCTTCTACAGCTATTTCTACCCTGATAAGCTCTCTTTCTATTGCAGGAGTATTCTATTAGTCTGTTATGACCTAACACTGTGTGGTACTGAATTTCATTCAGATTCTATTACTTTAATTCTTTCTAACCTTCCAATCTTCTTCTCTGTTGCTGATACAGGCAAAATTTGTGTCACTGGCAAATTTCATTAGTATGCTTTTTATGGTAAGGTCATTGATGAAAATATTAAATAAAACTGGTTGGTGTAGTTCATTGTCATCTCCTATTTATCCATTTCCCTTGCTCTCTTACAATTCATTTACCAGCCTTCACCTTCTTTATCTCAGCTAATGAACTTCCATGTGGCAATCTACTGAGCTCCAGACAGATGAGATCTTTCTTTGGGTTAGAAAATCAGTTATGTTATCAAAGAAATCTAGATGTAGCTGAACTAATCTGATATGGCTTGATATTTCCTGTCCAATCTACTCAGAATCTGGAGCCAGAAATACCTAATTCTGCTTTGTTTTCTCAAAGCAGTACATTCATTTTAGCTCTATTTCTGTGTAACTCCTGGTCACTCTTACATCCTAATTCCTAAGCCAGTTTGCTTTGGCTCCTGTATTTTTTTCAGTTTGGGGCATGCTCTGTTTTTTGTTTTTTTTTTTTTTTTTATCTATTTTATTATGTGCTTCTGAATGAGCCAAATACCAAAGTCTTCCTGTGGTAAGTGAGCTTAGTACTGCAGAATATACTTGACAATATTCTATCGTCCATGATAGGGCATCTTCCCAGTCCCCATGCTATGTGGATAGCTCAGATCTGTAGGGAATAACTTTATCTGTACTGTTTTTGGAGGAGTATCCTGTCTCACCTGGAATAAACTTGATCCAAAGACTCCAAGTCTTTAAATTGTTAAATGCAATTTTCTCTGTCTATAAAATCTTATCCAAAATGCCGATTATAGATTGTTTCTGATACATTAGTGTTGACTCAATAGTTCAGAAGTGGCTACAGAACAGCCATTTCGTTCATACTCTAATGGCCGCTACGGTTCCCATTTAAAATTCCTTTTTTTGTGTATTTATCATTTGGCTGTAAAATGTTTCAGACCAAAGCTTGGCATGCAGCTTAGCTAGAGATTGCATGTATTCAATTAATCTTGGAATCCTTCCTACTTCACAACTGCCAGATAATGCAAAAGAGTATTATTTTAAGAAGACTTGTTTGGGTTTTTTTTTTTTTTTTGTCTGTAATATGAGTTAAAACCACAGGGTATCTAAAATAAATGCCACATGCGTTTTCCTTATTAACAGGTTTACCACACTAAACCTATTACATGCACTTCTGTCCCAGAGCACAGGACCCAAACATTCTGGGCCCAGCTGGGTAGTGTTGAGGCAGCTGTGCTTGGCTTCTGCAGTGAAAAGCTCTTGTGCTCTGCCATGAGCAGATCATCCTAACTGCTTAAGAGCCCTCAGATGGCATGGATATCAGGAGAGCTTGCATGTAAACTTCATAGCTTTACCATGTGGCTGGGCTTGGGTTCTGTCATGCCAACCTCACAGTTCCACAGAAACCTCTTGAGGCTGGTGTCAGCCGCTCTGTGCAGTCTCTTCTGCTGAGAAGTGGCTTAAGCTGTCTGTCAGCATGCAGAAATGGGTTAGAGTTGTCCTTTGCTTTCTTATTCTTTCTTTCTATTGTTTCCAGGTTCTATTTCATACACAGTAACAGGAGCAGAAGAGACAGAATAGGAGTGCAGAAAAGTGTTTGAATATCAATAAAAGCAAGGTACACTCGCCATGGAGGGCAGTAGTCAGGGCCCCAGCCCAGTGGCTGGCAGCTCTGCAGCAGCACTCCGTGCTTAGGCTCCTGGGGCAGGCAGTGAGCAGTGCTTCAACTGCCCCAGAACACAGCACAGCCCCAGAAGTGCAGCCTGTCTGCTTCTCTTTTTGTCCTTGGGTTAGCACAGTGTTACAGCAAGGAAGATGTTGTATTCTCTCTTAATCTGTAGAGATAATTAGAAACCTAAACTATGTATGTTAATGCTACACATATTTAAGTAACTGTTTATGAATATGGATTAGCCCAACCGGTGAGCATTAACAATGACAAATATCTTGTTTTTCAGTGTCATTTATCAATAGTATTCCAAAATGCATTGCAGTTATAACCTTATGATTTATACAAACTCTTTGATGTGCACAGAAGTCACTCTCTAATTGCAGCAAAACAAAGCAGCAAATTAAGTGTAGCAATTAATGTATTCAAGCATAGTAACAAGGTCATCTGAAAGTAGCAGACTTTAGGGAGAGCAGTTGCCCACGTTAGGATTCAGTATCTCTGTCCTAATATCTTTTTTGTTAAAAACAGTCCAACACTGATTCCAGACTCATGAAAGAATTACCTTCCAACTCCAAGATCATCCACATGACACTCAGGTATGAACTTGGCATCACCGCTCCACAAGAATTTGGTTTGCTTTGTGTGACTGGTGGCCTTTATAGTACTTGTCTGCTGACTTGTGTTTAACCTACTGAAGGAAATTGAGCTGCACCAGGTATGCAAGAAAGCATAGTTCATCCCTCTGAAAACAAAGTCACCCACTGCTTTACTTGCCTAACTTTTACTTCTACTTCTCTTGGAGGCCTGTGCTGCTCAAGTACAGACCCACTTCTCTTATGGATATGGGAAGAGCACAGCTGGGGGTGGAATGGGTGGTGTGTATTTTTACGCGCTTTCAGGATGAAAATAAAGGATTACAAATCACTTAAGAAAAAAATGAGGAAGATGTATTGTCTGCAATTAAAAAATACAGATTTATAATGAAAATAATATCAAGATGTAAAATTTTGTTCACTAACACTGCGAGTGTGAAATTTTATTTTTTTATATAGTAATTATAGTTCTCTGAGAACTGCGAGAGTTACTGTGCTTTTTTGATGAGCTTCTCTGTTAGAAATATAGAATTCCAGAACAGGAGACATGCAAAGGTCAGGAGATGGACTCTTACAATTATAACAATGAACTCTTATTACTTTGTACTTGAGAAATATTAATTAAAATACACACTTAACTGAAGATAAAGAAAATCAGGATAAAGGGACAAGAAAAGGGGTATGAAACGTAGGACCAGCAACAACAAAAAAGTCAAACCAATTAAATGGAGCTGAAGAATGCATTCTGTAGTTTCAGGATCATGTTTGTTTCGTGTCTGGGTCAAAGATAATGCTGGCTGTGTTTGTGGTGATCTCAAGAGCAGAGACAAAAAGAAACAGGGGCAGAGATATGTAAAGGGAACAGCTACAAGTCAGGCTGGCTCTGCATGTGTGATTCATCTTACTGTGTAGACCTAGTAAATCCTGCCAAGATCCTATCCCCTTGGCACTGGACCACATGGATGTACTGGCTCTGCTCTCAGAGCTATGCTTTGGATTTTCTGAAGTACGTTCTATTTTTCAGTGTAGGTATGCCTTAAAATAACTTCTTGGCTCGCTCTTACATCAGCTGTAAACAGTGAGGGATTGGAGGGAAGGAGACTGCTATGTTGTGTCAAGTGGAGCATATAGTGGTTACTACTATTATAGGAAACAAGGCAGCTTTGGGAGGAGGATGGTTATGACTAGGGAAGATAATGTAGGTGGCATTTTAGTTCTGTTTTTTGGGGTTTTTTTTTTTTATTACTTTTTGTTTGTTTTTGTCTGTTTTTGTTTTCTACCTTTAGAAGAAATTTTAAGAGTCAGTTGGAACACATGAGCACTGCATGTTAATATAATGTGGTCTGCAGAGCTGAGACTAGGAGACTCTATAAAGTTCTACATTACAAGCCTGTGAAAGAACAAATGAGGTTGTAAATTAGAGGCAACTGGTAGAATTCAGCTAATTAGAATTTATGATAGTATACAAGATGCTTTCTGCTACTAAGAAGCATTAAGCTATCTTGTGTTAATTATAGACTGTTTATGTAATCGTGGGCCAGGATTTTGACCCAGTACTTTTTCCTCAGCATGGGACTACAAGTCTGAGCTGTTACACATTTCTTTCTATTTCTATGGCTTCATCTGATGTTTTTCTACTATGTCAAATTATAAGAACGTTGGCAGCAGTATGGCAAAGTCTCTAGTTCGTCCCATGCCTGCTCACAAAATCGACTGTTTGATAATACTATCACAGGGTGAGGTGGGCTTGCAAACATTTCCACTCCAGTTCTGAGCACAGCCTTTGATATGAACAGAGACAGTCTGCTTCTGTTTCTGGCAAATGTTTGCATGGAACTGCCTGAAAGAAGAGATTTATTTCTTATGAGATATTCAAGGCCTCCTGCTCTCTCCTTTTCTTGTTAGGAAACGCTGAAGGTGAAACGCATTCCTCCTGTGAAATGCTTTAAAAAATCCTTATGTAAAGGAAATGGAAGCTTGTTTCAAATTCTGATTGGTTTCAAACCTCTGGGTGTTCCTGCTCCAAGTCCACTCCCTGGTGCCAGCTCTATGCATTACTGCTGTTCTGAGCAATCATTGCTTATTTTTGGCATTCCTTGCATTCAGATCCTTTGTTTGGGTGATACTGAATTTACAGGCAAATAGAGCCTTCTTTGCTGCACTGGTGGGTTGTTGACCAGCAAGGAAGAAATTTAGCAATGGGGGTTATTGTTTTGTTTGCAGAACTTTTTTTTTTTTTTTTTAATGCTGTCACAATTTTCTTTGCTGCTGTTCTCAGGATAACACAACTGGTGATGAAAATACTAAGAAAATATGAGAAATGTTCTACCTGACACAAGAAATTTAGGAAGTGTCTTGCAATTAAGGTCATTAGAGATGTGGTGATTTTTAAGTAGAGCCAAGCTGATATATCTGGAGAAGCAATCACAGTAATAACGTACGTGACCTTTTGAGCAAATCTATGCTAGCTACAGCCAAGGACTGTAAGGTACTTCTGTGGAAAAATAATTTTCTAAAGGCTTGGTTTTTTTCCCTCACTTTATTATGTCCTTGGAGCTCTCCGTGAATTTGTCTACCCATACCCAACAGATTATAGTTGTCATGTTTTCCACTTGCTTTATAGAGTGATATCCTTCATGAATTTTGAAAGAATGCCATTCTTGAGAGTATTTTAGGGACTACAGCTTAATGCAGCCAATATGGAATTTGATCTACTGGAATTTTACTCCTTTCCTTCCCTGCTTCTTTGCCAAGCTGAGTATGTTCCTGGCAAGTCCTGTCTGCTAGTTGATCCTCTTTGATTTGCTGAAGTCAGCCTGCAGACTTCTTTGACAAAGTCATTGTAAGCTGTCATCTTTCCTTGTCTGGATTGAACATTTGCTTTTAAAGTGATTTTTTTTTTTTTTCACTGTGTTTTTCCAAAAGGAATAGAAGACCATATCAGTGGTAGTCAAAATTTTTGAATTTTAAAGGGAAGATTACGAGATTTCCAACTGTGTAATACCACCAAGACTGTATGGTTCTGATGTATTTGTATTTGTATGGGGTATGGAGGTCTGATTACTGGATGGTCTTGTAGAGCCCTGCTTCTATCCAGTCAAGACATGCATTCAGTTCTGTTCCCCCAGGACTGGCTTGTTAGTGAGTGAATTTTAAGTTAGAACTGACACAAGCACCAGCCATCACTTAATTTTGTCAAATTAATCTTGTTGGGTCTCCTCCAGGTCCTCTTTTAAGTGTTTTTAGTGATTTCAGTAACTCAGTCAACCTTGTTAAAAGAATTTCCTGCAGACTGATTGCCAAGTAAATAAAACCTGGGATTTTTTTTTGTAGTGAAGTGTTTCACCTGAGATTGCTCTCTTTAGCATAAAAAAAAAGTATTGTTCTTTCTGTTAAATATTACCAGAAGCTTCCAGCTTCTGGATGAGCTTTCTGAAAATCTTTTGGCATTAGCTTATTTGATTCCTGTGCTCAGCTGGTAGAGGCAACATTTCACTTCAGTCTCTTACCCAGCAAGGTTGGAGTTTGAGCAGAGGAAAGTCATGATTATCTTTCCAAAACAATACACACCAATATTCAAAAACCCTTCATAATTATCAAACTTTGTGCATCTTCCGTCAGTCACTTAGTTTTTGAAGATTAAATTAGAGAACTTAGTGCATTATTCTGGTAAGTCAGTTATAAAGGTACTATGCTTTTTTTAAATTGGTGGTAGAAACTAATTCTACAGTCAAACTCAACTGGTGCTGCAACAGACCAGGAAATATTCATTCAAACTGCCTAATGTTTAACTCTTGGAAATATAAAGGCATTAAAGGCCAGATGTTATGCATATAATCACAGAGCACTGAGAAATCTTGTACAAAGTTTAGACTAAGAATATTTAAGTAACATGCAGGTATTGCTTTCAACCTATGTGTTGCATGAGGTCTTGGATGTGAACAACTCTGCAGTAAGAGCCACAAGAGTGAAAACAAAAACTCATATCCATGAATTTCATAAGATAAGGCTACAGTAGGCATATGAATACGTTCTGCAAATATTCAGAAAGCAAATATTTCGACCATGACAGGTCGACATCAAAGTAATTGATGCAAGAGGATTTGCTGGCAGAAAAATAGAACACTGCTACAAATTTTGTAGAGGCAAAAAAGGTTTCTCTTGTCATTACAAATGTGTTCAAGAGTTTCTTATGAAGCAAAAGGAGTTGAAATAAAAGAGCAATGCATCCCAATTTCCCAACATCCAATGAAATTTTCTCATTGGGAAAAATGCAACCACCAAATTCTTTCCTCGTTGCTCCAGCTGCTTTCCTCCCACACGTCATCAAATCCTTTTATAGATTTCATTAGCCCAGTGTCTCCTTCTTTAACAAAGTCAGACTCCTTTTCTGTGCTTAAGAAATACAAATGAATATTAATACATGCTTCTATTGTTCTATTTTTCTAACTTGAAGCTGTAGCCCATGCAAATGTTGGGCACTGTGCTTGTATTGAATTAGAAGGCAAAAGACAACAGATTTTTCATAGGCTTCAATAAAAACAATTTAGAAGCACAGAATAAGAGAAGTTTCTTACTGTTCGTATTGAGCAGCTCTGCAAACATAAGATGATCCTGAGGAAAAATTCCTGTGTATAAATATCACAATTTTGGAAAGAAGTTAAATCTGCAATGAATCTTGAAGTTAACTGGATGGTATCTTAATCATTTTCCCATACAGGAAACAAACAACAACAACAAAAGCTAATATAGCACTATGTAATGCTATCCCTTCAGTAGTTTGTTTTTTATTTAGGTCATGGCAATATGCAGACTAGGTCAATGCATCAGAATCATGATTTTGCCTTAGTTAAGGATGGAAAGGCCATCAGCAAGAGGGAAAGAGTCCCAGCAAGAGAAGTGTCTTGTTTTCCTTCTGTTTGGATTTTGCATTGCCCAGCTTTTGTTGTTGCTTTTTTTTTTATTTATTTATTTACAGATGAAAGGACTTCCTTGTTTCTGTATGTAGCATTTTGATATCAAAGAGCTTCGATTATATTATTTTTGTTTCAAATACATTATTTTTGTTTTAGCAGCAGTAGTGGACTGAGGTATTATTTTAAAAAGCCTTCTTAAGGAATGTGAAGAAGAATTTGCTCAGGGAAAGTAGTGGGCACGGGGGAGATGAGCATGCTGTCATTTAGTTGAGTCAAGGAACGCAGGATTAACTAAACTCTGGTTCATTTTTTTCAGTTCATTTTTTTTTTCCATACTTGGATGAAGACAACATTACTGGGCTGAGCTCCTTCCACTCCCATCCTCTCAATTCTAGAGAGCACATTTGCCTGTTTTACTTCCATCAGTTGGCACCATGTTAATTTGGAGCTCCCTGCTTTGGCTCTATCCTTTCCGTTTCTGCCAGAGAGTTTTCCTTCCTGCCTAGCATAAGTAGGTATTTCATTCCTCACTTCAAACTTACCAGATCTGTTCACAATCTAATTCATTCTTTTAATGCATGTTCATCCAGTATTGTATCTGTAAAAATTAACTTGACATTGCCCACAGCTTATGTTAAAATCAGTTTTCAGTTACTAAAAGTGATCTAAATCTAGTATGTTTCTACTGAAGACCTTTCAATTTAGGGCAGTTTTCAATAAGTAGTAGCTTTTTTTTTTTTTATGTGGCATAAATTTGTCACAAGTCAGTAGTGCATTATGTTGTGTAAATGAATTTCACTTTGGCTAGGCTTTAATTAATTTGAGATAGCATTAAGTATTTATTTAATTAAGTATTTATTTAATATTCCATCTCCAGTACTTTAAGATTATGTTTCTTTGTATGTATTTCTGAATGTTCAGTCCTCAGCTCTACCAGTGAATCAGAGCACATGAGCACTAATCCACTTCAGGCCAAAGTGCTGAGGCTTAGCTTAGGACCTGTGCCCATCTTCTACAGGCTTTTTGTCTCACATTATATATGTCCTGTGATTGAACTGGATGAAATGGGACAAATCATTTTGTCTTCACTGAGAAGGTGAAGGTAGCTGAAAGAGGAATTTTATTTGATTACTCTATTTGCTTTTTTTTTTTTAATGCATTCATGAGCTTCGGAGTGCCTACTGAGTCTCATCTTTGGCTGTTACATGACTATTCTTCTTTAGGAAAGCTCTATTTTATGCTGTTAGATTGTTATAAAAACATTCTGCCAAGGAAGTATGTTGCAAGAGGATCATTCAATTATCCTGACTAAAGGCATATTTTCACTTGGAACTTGTATACAAAGCTATTTCTTTTGTTAGCTAGCGTTTTCCTCTTCCCCATATATGTCTATGTTCTCAGAAAGCTGAAGACCTGCAACCAGAACACGCTTTCCCAGTTGGGCTGAAGTCAGCTGAAGCCTTGCTGCAGGTCTGATGGTGAGCAGCAACTCGTGAATATGGACCACCTTATATAAATGCACCTTTGCATTTATATAGGTTAATTGAAGATTCCAGTACATCAGGCTATCACATTCTGCACTCCTTTTTCTTGTTTCTAACTGCTCATTGGACAGTGTCAAGTCCTGCTAGGAAAGAGTTAACAAAGATCCATCACTGTATACCAGGGACAGATGAACTTTTCTCTTGCACCACTGCACTACATGATGCTGCAAATCATTCATTTTGCTGGGAGAGTTAATACTTGTTTCCTTTATTTCTGGTTAAAGACTCAGATGAGGGAAGAATTTTTGAGAACCCTAAAGTAAATACTAATTCAGCATTTTGGTTATTCAGGTATTGGGATTTTGCCAGGACTCTGGTTTGCAGGAGACAGGAATCCTGGTCTTAGAGTTTGCTTTCTAAAAATAAAAATGTGAGAGTGGCCAAGGTACCTCAAGCACGTGTTGTTTCTGGAAGTGTACAGCACTTCTAAAGTGTGAGCCTAGAATTAGCAACAGTGGATTTTAGTGAGATAACGTATTTTGCTGATACTAGGAGTCTATCTCTTCAAATAATGCAAATGCCTCCTGTATGTGAGTATTGTTGATTCAGTCAGCAGTTTTTGAAAATATAAGTTGTACTGCATTAAATAATTTGATGTACTGCTATTGCTGTTATGCTTTATACTTTTACCTGTAGGGGTCGTTAATTATACCATCAAATCTGGGGGAGAAAAAAAAAACCTTAAAGTGGTCAACTTTTCTGCCTGAAATGTCTGTCAGAATACATCTTTGTACTGTATTATTTTACTCCAGAATGAATTTGTTGAAGTAGTGAGACAGCAATGGATGTACACCTTTCATTAAATGTCCAATTATATTCATAGCTGGAGCTGTAGTGATTACTCCCTGACCTTTAATAGAGAAGTTGCTCTCCCAATAATTATAATTGCTTATTAAACTAACCTAATAGTGCAGTACCAGCCCATAAAGAGTTGTTTAAACTAGAAATTCAGGTAGCTCTTTCCTCTACTGAAAAGGCTAATTGAATCACAGTCATTATTCCACTGTCCTGTGAAAGGCAGTTTCATTGCTTTGCCACTCACACTAAATCTGCAAGTCTGCAGTAGCATCTTATAGGTGGGCTGCTGTCTTACTAATTTGCAACAAATCCCAATGATCCTAAGGGCTGAAATCACGTCAAATAGCAGAAAACACTTTTAAATATTATTGTGTTAAAATTTAGGAATATCAGTTCTGTCATCTAGTTGGATAACTTTGGAATCCCTGAGGGAGTGGGTTCAAATCATAAGGAAAAACAAAGCAGTTCAATGACAAGATTGCTACACTGGAATAGCAATAAAATTAAAAACAAACAAACAAAAAAACCTGTATTGCCAGAGCAAGCTGATTTTGAAATTTAAAAGCAAATATTTCCTACTTCTTAGTTAAACAGTGGTTGAGGGTCTGTGTAGAGTTGTCCTAACAGATGAGCTTCCTGATAGATGATTAAATTGGGAGCAAAAATCTTAAATACGTTTACAAACCAACAGAAATGAACAAACAAACAACAACAAAAAAAAAAAAAAACAACAAAGCAGTGAGTTGAATGGATTTGGGATAGTGTCTAAGGTGTGTTTTCTGTATGAAATTTTCTATAGAAATGAATACTTTCCCATTTTTTCCAAAACTACTTCTTCCCTGTTTTTATTTTTGGTTTTCATTTCTGAATAACTCAACTTTAAATTTCTCTTCATTTTGGCTGACTCAAATCTATATCTTTCAGAAAGTTCTCTTTTAGAATTTCCACCAATGCAAAGTGCAAGGGAAAGCATTGCTTAAAGATTATGGCCAGAGCTGTACTGAACTGAAAGTTGAGAGTAAGTTCAAAAATGGCTGAGCCTGCTTTGCGTTTGATGATGAACAAACTAGGGTAAGCAATTTAACAGTTCAGAATTCTTCAGCTGCTGTGCTCCACAAAACTATTGCTTCTGTGTATGACCACCTTACATACCTGTAAAATAAGGGGAGGGAAAAAAAAAATGAATACATCGGAGGCTGATGTTGCCTCCGGGTATGGTGAAATGAGCATCCCATTCCTGGGGGAGGATGTGGTTTGCAGGTGGCGATGAGGAACTGGAGCTTTGCCAGCATGTATACCAGTATGCCGCTCAATTCAACTCCATCATCTTCCCAGCCAACTCCAAGTAACACATGCTGCATGCTAATAAACATCATATGGCTTTCAATCTGCACTGAGAAGGGCCGAATCCACGATTTTCCAGATAGATCAAGGATTGCCTTGCGATGAGCGATAATGTTATTAACAAGAGCCATTGTAAAGGCAGTGTATGGATCAACAAAGTTGTTTCAGAATCACTTCAAGGTATTCATCAGCAGCGTCAGAAGATAAATGGATTTTTGTGGGTGGGGGAATGTGGCTAATAAGATGTTTAAAAAAAAAGTTAATAGGAAACAGAAGGACCCTGAATTGTCCACAATTAGAAACAGCAAAGTACTGAAATGCAAGAAAATGTTTAAAATATTTTGTCAGGAAGATGTTTATATGAAGGTTTATTGGGTGAGATTGTTTTGTCATTTATTGTTTCAGTGCACAGCAGCCACTGAGCAACTTAAAATTCCTTAAATGAGGTTACAGTTGATGTGATTGCGTGTGCTATCATGTTTGTCAGTCCCACTTGGTGATGTTGGAGAGGAGGCAGACAGGGAGACCCATCCCTGGATCCTGCAGTGTTTGGTGCTCTGCTCATCAATAAATCTTTTTTTATCTGAATGGTCTGTTTAGAATGTCTTGTTGAGCGTAAGTATTAGCTAGGTAGTTGGAAAGCTTAAAAGGTTTGCAAGAGGTGTCACCAAAAGCAATGGGACCTAATTGCAATTGAAGAGGAACCGAACATGTAATTAGCATGCAGCTATCACAAGTCCTCAATACCAATTTTTTTTGTTACCTGTTTTTTTGTTTTTTTTAAACTTCCATTCTCCGATTGCTAATAGGCTTAAACAACCAGGGAAAATTAAAGGGAAGTTAAAGGAGCTTACTGTTGAAGGAAATATGTCAGTGTGGATTGTAAATCGCAGATACAAAACATGAGGGTAGAACAATAGGGAGTGTATCAATCAGTCCTTCTGTAAGACTTCATCTGATAGCTCTTAGAGAAGGGAAACCTGGGTTGGAATAGTAGGAAGCCTGAATTGGATTCTCTAAATTATCATGAGCAGAATAAATTTATAATAGCTGGAATCTTGTCCCACAGGTTTAAAACTTCACTTTTTATTTTACAGCATGTCAGAATAATCTCTATTCTCTTTTCTGAGAGAAAGGTTTGCTGATTATTTCTGCAGGAAGCTCAGCTTCTCTGGGGTGAGGACTGCTTTAACTACTCTTTTAAAAGAAAAGTGTTTATAGCTGGCTGCCTCTTCAGAGGCACTCATTTAGAATGCAGTGTAATTACCTAGCATCCAGCAATGGCCCATATCTGTGGAAGTAATCAGCTTTAGTAGAATTTAAGAAAAAGTATGAGTTTTAGTTAGAGGAGGGAAATGAGAACTCCACTTCTGAAACAATGTCAATCTAGCACAGGAAGAGCATGCAGAATTTAAGAAAGAAGGAAATGAGAGAGCAATAGAAACTATAAGGTGATGTGATCATCAAAGTTCTGCTCAATACATAGCCAGATCATAGCTGCATCAGTCCATATCCAGGTAACTTTGGTCAAGATGCCCAGGAGTAACCCAGTATATATTCTTGAATAAAAGATTCTTTCTTTTGTCTAATAGCTTCTCTTGTACCCAACTTCTTAGGCCTTTGGTTTCAGTAATTATCCTGAAAGAGGGAAATTGTATGGGAGCTGAAGCTTTATGCTGTTCCAGTTTGGAAGGGTTTATTGTTAAAATCTTATAAAACTTTGTTTTCCACTATTTCTCTGAATGGCAGTGAACAGAAGCTAGCAACCCCTGCAGAGTCATACTGTTCAAGCACATATGCCTTCTGTTTTTCTAGTAACTCTAATACAGTGAGGCGTGTCAGCCCAGATAGAAAACTGAGCTCTCTGAAATAAGCCCATTTAGGTCAATGTGTCAAAGAAATTAAATGATTTTAGGTTGCAATTATTTTTGCTGAAGACCTGTTGGTAGTGAGAAAACTTCCAGTTGTCAGAGCCAAGCAGTGTGCTTATTTCAATATAAGGTTCTGCTGTCATGGAAATGTACTGATTTTTTTCCAGTTTATTTAAAAACGAGATGACAATGTGAATGTGTTTAGTTGAAGATATAAACATAGCCATGAAGAAATTTAAAGTGATGGTTCCCACAGCAACTGTGGACAATATACTTACATTTTCTTTTAAAGCTGAAAGTCTACTGTTGTCTGTAAAAATGTGAGCAGTGACACATGCATGGGGAGTGTTGTATGTTTTTGAAGGACCAGCATTACTGGGTTTTGAGCTTCAAGAGTTTTTCATTTCTCCTCTATAATTTTCCACAGAGATGGGGTTTTGTGTCACTTTTTCTATAGAACGTGACAACAATTTGTTTTACAGGCACTCATTTCTGCAGTATTTAAAATGTGAAGATCAAAGTGATTAATGGATTCCATTTCACTTCTGAAATACTAAAGAGAACACTTCCTTAGAATGACTTCTGTAATCAGGTTTAATTAAAACAATTTTTTGTACTGCATAAAATGAGAGTCAGATATTTATTTGAATGTAACCATAGTCATTTAATTAAATCATTAGCAATCACAGAGATGACATTATTACTTCCAGCTCGCTTAACATGCATTTTAGCTAGAGGCAAAGCCATGGGCTAAATCCAAGACAGGCTCAATTTTTATTCTTATTTTTTCCTTATTGCATTAACATAAAATCTTGCAAAAGTAGCATGTTATCATTGTTGACTGAAGTGTATGGAGCTCTTGCACGTTTTACTCATGTCTGGAATCCAGCATGCTTGTCTTGAGCTTCCTGTAAGAGTGTCTGCCATGTACAGTGAGTAGTTGAATGAGAAGTGTATGAAAGATGGAGGCAGGTGCAGCTCCCAGCCCTGTTCCTGGTCTCAGCACATGTTTGGGCCATTGATGTGAGGCACTCCATGTGCTGGCCCCACAGCAGCTGGGTGCCTGCCCTCATGACTGAGCCTTAGCAGCATCATAACTGCAGGTTGTTAACGTGCCTTTATTTTGCTTCACTTGAATGCTACTGATTTGAGAATTTTGAGTGAGCATCCGTCAGTGTAAATGTGTTGCTTTGTCAGATTCTTTTTTCTGTCTATACGCAACAGATTTTTCCCCATGACTGTATTGATGCTTCTCTTGATATTTCTGGTACAATAGGACTTAAATCTAGAGGTGAATTGTGAGTAAGCTGTGCTTTTGATGAGCAGAAGAAAAAGCTCTCAACCAGAGCCACTCTGGAGGTACTGCTTACCAAACCTGTGTGCAGCAGAGCCTTTGGGAGTGCTGCCCAGTGAGCCATCCCAGCCAAGGCCCTGTGTTCCTAAAGTGCCACCAGAATCTGCACAACACAACCAGAACCAAACAAATGGTTATTGGGGGATAGAAAATTTTCAAGAGGGGATGCGATTTTTGTATTGCCACAGTTCAACCCTAATTAGTGCTTTCAGTGCACTCCCTCTGAGGTGGGAGAGCTGTTCAGAGATGAGAAGCCAGAAGCCAAACTGTGAAGCCTTGGTGTGCTTGTATGGGGATGATAATGAGAACATTCTCCTGTAAGCTGGAAGGATCCACAGGGAGAAGCAGGACACTTGGCTGCAGAAAACTTAGGCATGAGTTTTATATGCTGGCAGTTTGTTCCAATTTGCAATTTATGAATAGATGAAAAGAGCAACTAAAAACAAAATACGAATGCAATTGCCTTTTTCAGTCTTCATTAGCATTCTCCTGTTGAACAGATGGGGCTTCACCAGATATGTTTTTTCTGATTTGGACAATATTACATTGTTTTAATTATTTGATAGACTTAAATTTATTGACAGAATATCTGAATTGTCATGAAAAAAAAAAAAAAAGGAAGATTTAATTTTTTGCTTTAGACTGGGGAGAAATGCATCTTTCTCAACTTAATTCACCTGAATTTTAACTAGCTTCTGATTTTTCTTGTCAACTTAAAGCTAAAGCCGTGTTCAGAAAAAGGTTCCCTGTGGTTTACAGACCATATCTACTCTGAAACCATCTTTCCTTGTCAGGTTTCATTACCAGTTTAAAATTTCTCATGTTTTCTAAAGTGGTTGCTGAGATTTACAGACATAAAATGTCTGCAATCTCCGCACCGGCTTTACCATCTTCAGGTGCGTGTGCAGCTGCTCTTTGTATTTTGCTGCCTTATTGTTCTGGTGGCAGCAAAACTCAAAGATTCAAGTTGATCATCTGTAAATTTTTACTCCTTTTCCTGTTCTGTGTTCTTGCAATTGTTTGCCTTCATGTGGATGGGGACATACTGTGTTGTCATAAATGGTGTAGGACAACGTAACTTTCAAATAAATACTTGGGGAAAAAAAATCTGGAAATCCGAAATTGTATTAGTCAAATATTGAAACATTTCCTTGAAAAAATGAAGTGAAAATTCTGAGATTGTATATACATTCTTTTCTTGTCATTTCATGCTGCAGTTGACAAAACATTTGTTTTTAACATTTGAGGTGTTGTGAAATGCAGTTTAAGTGCTATCAGCAGATTAATGAGGCTCTACTTTTAAAAAAAGAAGATTTTGAGTCAAATAAACTATTTCAGCTTTTCATTTCATTGAGAACACCTACAATGTTTAATATTGATTAACTTTTTTGTCAGATGTTTTTTTTCATCTGTCTAACAAAAAAATGGCTCTCTCATAGAGCAGTTTTATGAGATAGACAGAGACTGTAGCAAGAATGAGGCAGAAAGTGCATTTCCCTTTCTCATTTTTCTTGCTACAGTTGACCTTTGTGTTTGCTGTTGCCCTGTCCTGTGGAGCAAATATCTGTTACTCCTAACATTAGCTTTCTTCAAAAAAAAATATAAAAGTCCTGGTGTGATGAGCATCCCTAATTCAAAGTACATGCTAAAAGAAAACAGACTATTCCAATGGTATAGCGTTACAAAAATGCCTTACTTTAAAACTGTACAAAGCTGATGAGGACAGAATCTGAAAGGCAGGATTTGGGACGAGATAATCTTTGGTCAATGTTACATTAAGGGACATTTACAAATCTTACAATTTAGTTATTCCCTAGCAGGGATTGGAGCTGGAAAGTGCTTTGGAAAGAGGAAAAGTCCTTTCTGGCTGGGGCAGGTGGTGGGAAGGGAGCATGGGGTCCCCATCAGGTGCCATTATGTGCTGTGCCAACTGTGCTCAGCAAGCCTGTCTCTATTGCTGATGCTTTCTCAGTCACAGCTGCGAAGGCTAGTTTTGTTACTATAGTCAAGCAAGAACCTTAAAGGGATAAGAGATGTGTAACTCCATCGAGAAATGCTGGTAGCAGTGACATCTCGGGCCCCACAGGCCGGGGGATGCAAGCAGAGATGCTGGGAGGGTGAGAGCAGGAGGAGAGGCAACTCCTGCAATGCAGGAATTCTGCTGCACTTTGGCTCTCGCTGAATGAATACCTTTTCTCTCTTCAGTTTTCACTCTTTCTGATCTAACTTAACATAGCATGAAGTTGGCTGTTCCTGTGATCTCCCTCTCTTCTTTCCTTACGCTTCAGGCCTAACATTGCCCTGTTCTACCTCTGGCATCCTTTCACCACACAGCTCATTTTTGTTGTTTTATTCTTTGCTCACCTTTTTGAAATAACACAGCATGGTCCCTCACTGCATCACTCTCAAAAAGGAAATATTTGTTTTTCGAGGCAGAAGAGGGAGGGAAGGTGAAGAACTAGATAGAAAATAGGATGGTATAGCAATCAGGTAGGTAAAAAAAAAAAAAAGTTGGAAAGTGTCAGACATCTTCTAGTTAGGAAAAAACTTGACTGAAGTGAATTACATGATCTAATCAGTATTTATTAAGATAGGCAGAAGAATAAATACATGGGGCCAAACCCATCCTGCTTCTCCTTAGATCCACATGGGCTTTTGGAGGAGGATGCTCTTGGATGCCTTTTGGACAGCATTGGGATCCTCATTTTCTTCCCTTCTCCACTCTTATCTCTAAAGCATTTAAGAGCCTGTTTTCCAGCCAGGTGGTGGGACGATGACTACAGTGGGAATTGGAGGAGCAGTTGGTAAGCTCAGCTCCTGCAACTTCTTAAATCACCTTTTTATCACTCAGCCTATCTGCACATATCCCTAGAGCACTCAACAGAACAGTTCTCTAACAAGCATGCACTTACCCCCTGCTGTTTTGAATCAGGTTCTCCGATGTATTTAATATGAATTTGGTCCTATTTGGTTACAGTGTGATATTTGTTTTATCTATTTATTGAGAAATATTAGCATGCCAGATTCTAATATACGCCTGACATTCATCCAACTATTTAAGGTAAAATCTGTGGCTTTCAATTCCTGCATGTGTATTTTTCTGGACTTAAATTTTCAGACTGCAGATGTCACTTTATTTGAAGTCTACAATTAGTAAGAGTGAATTTGATGCTTTCTACAGTACCAAAAGGTACTGTAATTCTGTTTTTTCTGGAGAAACATATTACTCTATACATCTATTTTTATAGAGCTTATCTAATTGTGTATAGAGCAGTACCTGACCTGTTTGTTATTTATTTTGCTCCTGTCTGGAGGTCTTACTGCAGTGAGGACCCCAATTGGGAGAAACTTTGTGCTGGTATAGGGGAAAAGCTATCTTTAGCTAGAAGACTGTAGCATCTTCTTTGGACAAGTTTTGCTTAGAGATATTTATGATTTATTTCAGTGTTCTATGGTCCAAACTGTGTAATATAGCATCTGAACCCTTGTGCTTATTCTGGTATTGCTGTTGTAGGGAACAAACTGCTAGGTAGACTGCTGTCACCCCAAGTGGTTTCTGAAGCTCAGAGTAAGATGTGATTCACTGGCTGTTAATCCACTGTGTTCATTCTCTTTTTCTTTTTCTGGTATTTTAATGGCAAATATCTGTTTCATGTTTCTGAGCTGTGGTGTTCTGGATCTGACTCACCTTTTTCATTTCCCTGCCTGCCACTGTGCGGAGTTTCTTCTTCACCTAGAGCTGACTCTCCTGAGAGGCTTGGGGCCAGCACAGGTCCCCAGACTTTGGTGGTCATACATTATGTATTAAATGTCAATGAGCTCATGTCCCTGAAAGGTGTCTGTGGGTACCTTTAAGAATTACTACTGCCTCTATTGACCACAGATATGTTTTCAGTTTGAAGCTATGATAGAGTTGTTGTAATTCTGGATAGAAGGTCTTTTCTCTTGGAAATCTTGTATTGGCTGCCAACAAATAAGAGAGATTAGGAATTCCCAGACTGTTCCTACCATATTACAAATCTGGTCTCTCTAGCTATAGTCTTGGCATTCTTCCTCACCATACAAAGTGTGTGAATGTCTTGTCATACTCACTAAACTAAGACTTTGAGAGACATACTGGAATATTCATGCAACTTGAAAATACGCACATCTTGAATAAATCATTTATTTTCGAAAGAGATGGGATAAGACTGTTTCATCTCTTGTAGTCATTTTATTAATTTTCCTATTTTTTGCACTTCGTGATGAAGGGGAGTGCTTTTCAGATTTACATTGCATTAAATTTAGTCTATTGATTGGGGACAACATTACAATGTAGTTTGGACAACATTCAAAGTTAAATTAGGTTAATAAGTATAGCTTTATTAAGGATCTATAAAAATAAATTAAAAGGGGGGCAAGCTGATCTTTCTGTCTACTTTAAATCTGAGAAATAACACAGGTACTGCTATGGTAACATGTGAGTACCAACATTAAGATACGCTGCTCTTCTTCATTCCCTACCATGTTTGTGGTTGTTAAAGCTCAGATGAGGGACTTACAGCAAACTGAGTTTTTTAAATGTTGTCATAATTTTGCATGAGAGTGAAACAGACTCATTTGATGTGTTCTCTGAAAATAGTTTTTCTTCCCCGGCTTTCCTCCTCTTCACAATCTTTTTTTACAGCTCTCTTTGGCTCAGTGACTACTTTATTATTTATCCAAAATAAAACAGTTCCAGCAGGAGAGAGAGAGAGACTCTATAAAGCTCACTGTTAATAGCTTCCTTTTACAAAAATGCATTTTGGTTACGTTCTGGTATCAAAGTGTGCTTGATCATGACTGTGAGGGGCGTGGTATTTCCCTTAACAGTGCCAGTTCCCCATACACTGTTCCCTGCCGCTTTTCACCAGCTGCAGTGCTCTTGCAGAAGAGAGCAGTTTTTACTCCCGTTTCTGTATGGAAATGGATCATCTAATCTGTCCTTGATCTTAATGATGTTATGTTGCTATGTCATAGCCACAAGAGCTTCCACCTGGTAAGGGAAATTGTGTGAGCTGCAGAGCAAGTGCTGGGTTCTGCACTGCCCCAGGCCAGGCTGTGGCTCTGTGCCAGGCGGAGGCTGTGATGGGAACTCCTTGTGAGCAGTTGCAGTCACTGTGGAAGCAGCGGAGAGACAGCACCCTCTGCACCAACCACCAGGTGCCAGGGGCTGCTGAGGACCCTTCCATCCCTCGGTGTCACCCTGCAGCAAGAGGAGAGGGCGCCTCTGCTGCCCACCATCCTTCCTCACCCTTCTGTGCCCAGTGCTGTGCAGAGGCCATGCCCATAGTCTGCCATGAGCCTAGGTCACTCTGTAGCCCTGAAGCCAAAGCTTCTTGGGTGGAGGAGGATGGATTGTCCTCCACAAAGGCTCCCACACTGACTGGGAAGGATCTATCTAAAGTATTCCTAGTGCCAGCTGTCTGCCACCAAGGTGCAAGTAAATCTGTGGACAATGATGAACTGGGAAGGACTGTTGACTTTGTTGAAGGGAAAGAGGCCTTGCAATAAAATCCTGACAAATTTGAGGGTGATCACTATTTGCATGAGGAAGAACAAGAGCTGGATTCTGGGATGGGGTACAGACTGTGGAATGAGGGGTTGGAGAGTAGCCCCACAGAAAGGGATCTGGGAGTTCTGGGTGACCATCTATATCCTGGGGTGCATCAGGCCCAGTGCTGCTGCCAGGTGAGGGAAGGGGTTGTCCTGCTCTGCTCTGCGCAGTGCAGCCGTGCTGCTGGCACCAGTTGCAGGTTTGGGCACTGCAGTATAAAAAGGACATGAAACTATCAGAGAGCACCCAAAGGAGGGCTGCAAAGATGAAGAAGGGTCTGGAGGGCAAGAGGTGTGAGGAGCAGCTGAGGGCACTGGGTTTGAGCAGAGCAGAGGAGCTGAGGAGAGCCCTCATGGCGGCTGCAGCTCCTCACAGGGAGCGGAGGGACAGCGCTGAGCTCTGCTCTCTGGGGACAGTGACGGGGCCAACGGGACCAGCATGGAGCTGTGTCAGGGGAGGGCAGGTGGGGGCCAGGGAGAGGTTCTGCACCACAGGGCGGTGGGCTCAGCCCTGAGCTGTCAGAATTCACGGAGCGCTGAGACGCTGCTCTCAGGCATTGGGTTTGGGTGGTCTTAAGTGGAGCAGGGGTTGGACTTGAATATTGTTAAGGGTCCCTTCTGACTTGGGATATTCTGCAATTCTGTGTGCAAGACATGATCCAAACAGAGAGGAGTGTGAATCCTTCTTTCCTGTGGTTGTTCTCTCCACCAGACTATTATTTAAGAGGAAAATTCTAGGTTTGGAGAGCTGGCGTTTTCTAGAGGAAAATGTTCCATCAGATATTCTGTATCAGTTCTCTTAGCAGTTAGCATGGAAGGCCAAGTGAAAGTATTCTCCGGGTTTAAAAGAGGGTAACCAGGCTTTCCCTGAAGGTTCATTTGCTTGGTATGTTATTTACATGAGTGGTTTTATATTTTTATTCATGCTTTTAAATCAGCTGCTGATAAAAGCTGCCTTGGACCATGGGGGTTCACCTTCTTGCTATAAAACTGTTGATCTTCTCAGGGAAGTATGTTATTAGTTTTTTATGTTCTCTGTTCTGTCTGTTGAGGCCCTTTTCCAACTCCCATTATGTGCTATTGGAAAAACTCTTAAGTGGAGGATAGTATATCCAACTCCTACAGTCTAAGCGTAATTTAAGGAGTTTGTTATGTTCCCCACATTGCCTCAGCCTTTAATAGGCCCAGGGCAGGCTTTTGGCCAGCACCATTCATTGCAAGAATTGTTACTGATATAGGAAACATACAAGTCTTGCGTCTTAACTTCTCTACTCAAGAATCCACCTTGAGCAATTTATGTTAGCCTGAGCAAATATCCCAAATATTCCTAATATCCCAAATATCTGGGCAAAATTCTAGCTCTCTTGTTCCACAAGATGGTTTGTACTCAGCCCCTGGAAATACAGAAAGAAAATACACAGCTCCCTGATTGTTTTAATGGCCCTCAACAAAACTTGGTTCATTTTATCAGTGTGTTTAACTGACTGTACTGATAGCCTTAATCAGCCAGCTGTGGGTAACCAGTCTAACTGTGAGATGTCTGCTCTCCATGCTACAAAGTAAGCATGCCCTAGTATTGTCATACAGTTACTAGCAACAGGTGTCCTGTATCTGTCAGCTGCTCCCTGGAGTTGCTGGAAGAAGGAAGTTCAGCTATCAGCTCCGTCTTTGTCTCTTTAGTCCCTCTGTTCCCATGCCCTATCAGGAACAAAAATACTGGTAATGGACAGTTGCAGTTCACTTGTGCCTGATTTTCTGACCTCTAGGCAGGTGTCTGTGCTGTAACACTGCTGTATATACTCTTGGCTAGTACAGTTGCTCCGGATAACACTTCTTATTGTGCCAGGGGATGTGCCCATTGTCTTCCAATCTAATTCTCTCCTCTTGTAGTTTAAAGCTCTCCAGCCTTGTCCTGTCACTTCGTAGCCATATAAAAAGCGATTTCCATCCTCTTTATAAGCTCTCTTTAAGTACTGAGAAGTTGTAGTGAGGTCCACCCAAAGCCTTCTCTTCTCCAGGTTGTGCTGCCCGTTGAAGCATTAGACCTTGGAAATGAAGTAATGTGATACCTTTAGAAGAGAGGGTAACATTCTCCTCAGCAATGAGTATTCCCATTGTAGAATACAAATGAAGGTTTACAGCTGGTCATTCAGCAAAGCTTATTAGAGTAAGCTTCATTAGCTCTTTTGTATGATTTTGCTAAAGGCTAAGCAGTATTCTTTGTTACTTCTTGCACATGTTTGTATGCAGTCTAAATATAGGAACCTATACAGACGCAATTGGATACAGAAGACACAGCTGTGGAGTTATTATTTACAGTCACATTAGACAAGAAGAACAATTGAAGGAAGCAGAGACCCCACTAATAACTGCTGGGAGCTTTCATTGAAGAACTGTTTCTTTTTAATATCCAAATGTATCATCAAGAGAGAAACAATTCCGTATGTTGGCTTTATGATTGGAGTATGAGATTATGTTGTTTCTCCATTGCCAAAATTTACTTTTATCTCTGTTGTTCACCATTTTACACAACTACTGTCTCAGATTAGTCTATTGCTTCCATTTTTCTTGTTTTCTTTTTCTTGTAAATTGTTGGATTCCACTGTGGCACTCTAAGGAGGAAAGAATCCGAGCCCAGCATCCCCCTTCCTTAATGAAAACCAAACCACAGAGCTGGTACCACAGAAATTAAAGGAAACATCATCTTCCCAAATTTAGTGGTGGCATTCCATTGTCGTACTGGTGAGGAAGGGACTCTTACATTGCTATAGGTGCCTTTTATTTCTTCCTAAGAAATAACAGGCTCTAGGTATACGTTTATTTTAAGACCACATTCTTACTGTTTAAATCTGTTCAGCAAAATTCTCCCAGATACCTGTGCTTCGCCATGTTGACTTCCTTTGCTTTGCGTCGCAGCATTATCCTCTGGTGATCGTGTCCTTTAGCACCCGCAGTTCAGGTTGTATTTAACGCTCTGCTGCAACCTACTGATGCTCTGAAGAACTACATCCTAGGCAATCTCCTACCAAATTTCTCCTGCCCCACCCAAGCACGAGGTTTTAGAGAATTGAAACTCCCCCTTTTCAGCACTTGTGCAATCACTGTTTGGAGGGGACTACTCTTCTATTTTGTCATTTCTATATTTGAAAGTTTCCTATAGTGCAAACTCAAATGAGTTGCAGGCTCTGAAAATGGCAGACAAGCCTGATGAGCACAGCAAGATGAACAGATGGCAGTCACTACATGACCAATTTTTTCTTTCAATGTTATATTCTTTTCAGATGTTCAGGAAGTCCTTAGGATTTATGCAGACTGATTAATGAAATCAGCTTTCGATAACAGTCACTAAGCAGTCAAAGTTCAGGCATGTTTTGCTCCATTAAGCTACTGAGCGAGACAGTATGTGCAGAAGGTAGCAGTTCTTCTGTACTAGGAAACCTCAATACCAGTGCTGGGAATTCCACTTTTTCTGGAATGTCAATTGCTATGTGCCCCTGTTAGCAGTGTCTCTTCAAAAAGCTGTGCAAAGATGAAGCCAGAATTATCAAAGGCACACAGCTCTTATGTCTTGTTGATTTTAGTAGACCATGGGGACCCAGAGCTGACCTGGCTTGAAGGACAAGAAGATATAACTTACAAAGCAGTACATCTGAAAAGATGGGTGCTGAGAAAAAAACTGGTAAATTTGGGGATGAGGCAATGATCCGTAAAAAGTCTTGGGATTTTTATCTTCTAAAACAAACCAAATTGTCTTAGTTCCCATGGCAAATTAATAAATGGATTCCAGAGGGTACTGTGGTTCCATGTACCTGAGCAGGTATGTGGTGCTCCCATGGCAGCACTCTGACTTGAGCAGTCCTCCAAGCCAACTCCAGATTAAAGCTTATGGGAGCAGTCAGACCTCCAGAGGGAGCTCATAAGTACTTCAGTGATTTATTTATTTTATTGTTTACATAAGATTTACATGTCAAATCCACCATAGTACTACTGGGTAATGGCTTGCTTTGTGTGAAGACCTTTGGAATAGTAGAGCCATATCTGGAGCTGATTTATGTTTCTACACATTCAGCATTAGTTGGAGCATGAGAATATACTTCCATAGTTTTTATAACAGAAATAAAAAATAATAATAAAAAAAAAAAGCGAAGAAACATTTTGAGGCTTAGCCTAAAATGTGGCTTCAGCAGTCTGCCTCTGTTCTGGAGAAGATGGAGAGGTACCAGCCCGTTCCCCCCACTCCCTTCCCTCACTTCTTATCTGCACTACCATTTCCTGTTTTGTCCATCAGCGGAAGGTATTCAGCACTTCATGCAGGCCCACTGTTCACATCCTTAGATTTGCTATTAATTAATGTTTGGCTCAGCCCATACACTGGCCCCACTCAAGATGCATCAAATGTCTTTACTCCTTCAAGCAACTCACGCCAGCACCTTTATTTGGCTGAGAAGTTGTGTTAAGAAGTTACTTCTTTCTGGCAGTAAGTTGCAAGGTAACATTAAGGAAGCGGTTCATGAACCACATACTCCAAGGAGAGACCTCATGTGACTGCAGATTTGCTGTGGCAGCCCAGGGCAGGACAGGCTTCGAAAGTCCCCACGCTGCTACCTGCTTCCATGTCCAACCTCAAGATGTTCTGTGTCAGTTTTGTACCAATAATGAAACCAGAGTAAGGCAGTTGTCTTTCTGATAGAACTCCTAAGTATCTATTCTACACAGAATAGCCTAGAGAATGAAAGCTCCTGAAGAGCAATTATCTGTGAGCAGAAGTTCATTAGGCTATAGATGGCTTGGGTAAGGAGAGCTAGGAGACAGAAGTATGAAATACTGTATTAGTTCTGGGACATGGGAACCCCTCCATGATACTCTCAGAAGGGAAGATGATGTTTTTATTTAACGCTGGCAGTGGAAGATGAATTATCTGAATACTTGGAGGAAATTGTGTGAGGAGGTGACTTAAGGGCTATTAATCAACAGGGACTGCTAAATTGAAACAAATGCAATCCAATATACTTCAGACTGTCCTCGGCACCAGAACACTTATACAGATTGGGATCACAAGAAAACAATTTATGCTGGAGAAGTTTCAACCCAGGAGGAAATTATAAGCATGTGTTTTGGGACAGCTGTAACCTAGAGCATTCTGGAATATGATTCTAACTAATTAATATTGCAAAAGCAAAGACACCAGCATCTGCAGTGCTACCTCTAGTATATTAGTAAATTACTCTTAGTAATAGGAGCACTCCTAGATAACAGGGGACTTTGAGTCTGATGTTAACAAATTAGTTATTGGATAAGAGAGTCCTGCTGATTAGACAAAATGGCTGAGTAGAAATGGGATAGGCAATGTATTATGTAGATGGAAAATGTATTAAAGGAATGCAAAACATATGGAAACCATTTTTAAGACTGTGAACGAGGAAAATCACTGGATCAAACAGTGGAATTTGAAGTAAGAAATGTACTCTGTGAAGCATGGAAATTTTGAAGCTAAAGAGAACTTAAAATTAATGTTTTCTTTTTTTATTTATTTATACTTTTCTTCCTTTCTATGCTTCCTTGTAAAATCACAGTGCCTCTGGGAATGCCCTAGAAGCAACCGGGCATGGGACAGGGCCAGGTCATGGTCACAGGGGGTTATGAAGGCACTAGGACTTCTCCTGTGCCTCTGTGGCTGCCCTGCACCCAGCCCACATTGCCCAACTAGCACAATTAGCTGGCAAAATTATATGTTATTTTACCTCTACTAAAAAGCTAAGAGAATTTAAGTTTGGGAATGGGTAGAAATTTTAGTCTATGTAAGAAAAGAGTATCTAGAAATGGTATGTAGGAAGCAAAGCTTGTGGGTAAGCTGTTCAGTTATGGCTTACTCCTTCTGTAGGGATGTGCAGCAAATCTGGCACGGAAGATGGATGCGTTTTCCCAGATCACTGACTCTAGATAAATGTTCTAGTGCTTACAGTTCTGAAAAGGATAGTCATGGAATTACGGACCATTGCTTCCTTCTCCTCTTTTCTCTTGAAAACAGAGTGTAAGGGATTTAATGTCCCTAGCAATTTGGGCATTAATAAGAGATAACAGGAGCTGGCCCCACCATAAAACCCAGGCCAGCTCTTCCTCGATGAGATGATAGCCACCAGCCAGGTCTGATCGCAGCAGGATTTCAAAGCTAGCTCCCCAAAAGGAATTTGCTACTCCGAATGCAAACTGATGGCCTTCAGGTGACTGAAGTGGAAAGGTGTGATCCTGGAAACCTTGCCGAATTGCTGACATCTAGCTCCTGCAGACACCCGTTTTATTTGATGATCCCTGTTTCTCAGAGCTCACACACTGCATGCTGAGAATTCCTTGTCCTAAAATGACCTACTTCAACCATTCTGCCTTTGGGTATTTTGCAATTGGATTGCTTGTGTAGAAATCAGCAGGTTAGAAGTTTTCCCCCATCCTGAAAGATTTCAGACCCACATTTCTCATTCTTTGGGCTACACTGTATGCAGCAGGAGCTCCTCAGTCCCTTGGTGAAGCTAAACTATTTGGAAATAATGCACTGGGTGTAAACCTGAGAAAACAAGTTATCTAAGAGGTCACGCTGCCATCAGTGTGGTATTTTCAACAGAGCTAATGTACCCCATGATATGCTGAATTTAATGCAAAATAAAGTCTTGCAGAAGGTTACAAACTGTAACCAGTTTGACTTTTTCTCTCATGAAAGTAGTGAAGTGAAATTTTGAATTATATGATATTTTTATTTGCAAAGCATTAAGAGGAAAGAGCCTTCAAGCTTCTGTTTATCTCTGGCTTACTATATATTACTTTACTCTCCAATGTTTGTGTTGCTCGTAGGCAAGAGATGTACAACCCCTGAATGTTAACATACTGTATATACATAAAGACAGTGTCTGGGGAAGGGGGTATATTTTTTGGCTCTAATATAAAATCCTTTATTTTTCAGAACCCATAAAAAGGAATAGCTAAATTTTGCAGTCCTGTAACACATATAAGCTCTGGCATCTGCTGTGCCTCTGCACACTGGATGGAGCTCTCTGGTAGGGTAACTGCACAGGTATATAAACCTTATGTTGGAAAATCTTTGTCCAACAGAGCACATTCTCATGGTGGAACAGCACAGGATCACCCCTGCGTTTAAGCATGTGGGAGTTTTGTATTTGGTATCTTCCCATCGTGATTCAAAATTCTTCATTGTTAATAGAATTTTGGCTCACTCCAGTAATCCTACTGCCATCATCTCTTATGAGAACTCCTTTTTTCAGTAGAGAAATCCTCAAGGGCATATTTAATTCCCGTATTTTCCAGACACAGAAACCTAGTATCTCTGCCCCCTGAGCCCCTGATATGTGAAAGTGCCATTCGGGTCAGGGTCTGGCTGCTGTCAGCTCATTCTGTGCACCATGGGCTCCTGACTGGCTGGAAGACAGGGTACGCAGTGGGAGACATGATCAGATTTTCACTGTGAAACAGAAAGACTTTGACCTTCACAAGAAAATAACAAACTTGTATTGTTTGTTCCTTGAGCTACTCCTTAAAACAGTTCTACAAGAATTGTTTTGTCTGTTGCTGTACCTCCATTACCTACTTGGCACATAACATTGCTGATTAGAGCTTGTACCTAGCTCTTGCTCCCCTCCAGACCTCTGCATTCACTCTGAACCTTTACCTGCACTGTGTTGGGAGGCATATACATCTGATGTGCTGGGTTTTTTCAGCATCTTATTTCTTCTCTCAGCATACTGTGTAGCCCAGGTTGCATACACAAGTGTAGATTTGTCAAATAATATTTGCATTCAGACAGATTTTCTTCTGTGACTGACTTTCTGTCCTCCCAGAGCAGGGCCATGTGTATCTGATGTGAGCCGTGTTCCTGACACGTTCCTCCCACGTGACATTCTCATGAGCAGTCCCAGGCAGCATGGAGGACAATGAGGTCACCATTAGCTGAGCCCACACCGTAGGAAAGTGCCCAAAACTTGGGTTTGGAATGGTCTGCTACAACAGGAGGAAATGTAAAGAAGGTTGTCTCTGGTCTAATTACCATTAGTATTTTCACTAGTGACACAGTCTGTGTTTTACTCAGATGTATTAACATTTGTAGATGGCACTGTGCTGTGAAGATTTGCAATTGCTTTGATGCAGAAGATAATATTCAGAAATTTAAGAAATTATCTGAAGTTCACCACTTGAAAGAGAGAAACGGAATAAATAATGACAACTGAATTGGATTTTTAGTATTAATGAATTATTAATATTCTTTCTCTTTTAATCGTCTAATTGTGGCTTAGCACTGTAGGTGGGAGACCATTTATGGGAACAGAACTCATCTCCCATCTGTGACTAATCAGCTGGCAAAAAATTAAGTGCCACCACCTCAAGTGAAATCTGGGTAGGGATAGAGCTTTGAAGAGGGACTTTACAGAGTGAGCATACAGAGAAGGCAGAGACTGATAATATCCATGCTTTTGTTTATGGCATTTGTTGTGCCTGATTTGCATGCATCATTCCTCTTTTGTGTAAGTATAACGTGATGAGAAGTTGGGCCTAGAAGCTTTAAGCTGTTGGGGTCTGCATACAAATAACATTTACAGATACATTCAAGGACTCCCTGCATGTTAGACTAGGAATTCTGAGAACTATAATTATTACTGTGCCATCAGTGATAAATAATTGTTCAGTTGTAAGAGTAATCTTGATAGTACCCTCTAATGCCTTTACTGTTATATCTCAAAGAAGCGATTATGTGTCACAGATCTATGCTGTCTTATAATTAAGTGAGGAGAAAATACTTTACATCCCAAAGACAATTTGAAGAAATAGCCTTAAAGAAGAAAGAGCTGAAGGGCAGAGCAGCAGGCTCACTGTGATGGCACAGGGCTCAGCTGGGAGGCTTTCCACACAGGCAGGTGCTGATGCTAGAGAAGGTGCTTTTGAGAACTTCGTTATCTGTTACCCAGCCCAAGGGTGCAGGAGAAATAGGTACACCATATCCCTGTGTGTTGGTGCAATGTCTAAACCCAGAGAATACAGTAACACAGCCCACTTTTAGACACTTCTAGTGTGTATTTAGTGTTGCACCTTTCATGTACCTTTCTTCAGCTTTCCAAATGTAGTTACCTTTCATGAATGAGTGTTTATGAAAATAGCACCTTCTCAGTACCTTGGTCTGCTTTTACATTTAGGTGAACTGCACCTGCTGATTGCATTTCCGAAGCATTTTTAGCTTCCTAGTCCCACCAGCCCTCCTGATTTGGGTAGAAGGGAAGCATCTGATTTCTATTTTCATGTCTACAGTCCCCACCCCTGAGTCATTCTCAGCTGATCGCTGCCACATAAACCGCTGAGAGAAAATGGTGCTGTAGTGGAAACTCCTTTGGATCTGGATGTTACAGGGATTTAACTTGCTGGGAGCATCCAATACATCATAATGTATTAAGTATATGGAAAAAGAAAAAAAAAAAAAAGCTTATTATCATGGGTGCTGAGGGTACAAGCTAGGCCAAAACCATTCTGCATGGCTGTTTTCACTGTAGGAAGTAACAGTAACATGTTTTTCTGCACTTGGGGAAATGAGAAAGGGACTGTGCTCTCCACTGCACAGATGGTAAGTTAAAAGGTAGCGTATAGACTAAAGGAGTGGGTAATTACTGTAGAATACTTCTATATGCTAAAGGAATTGGTGATTATTATAAAAAGCTTATCCTAAATGCTACGGCCACATCTTTCACACACATTAATTTAACTTCTGTAGGACATGAATGAGAATACACGTGTATGTCTTAGGAAAGAGTTTGTCCCTCAGATTAGAAGCATCTTCAATTTGAATCTTTTTGCTTATGCAGAGAATGCCAAAGCACAATGGAAACAGTGGATTTAGTGCCATTAACTTTAGTAAGATGATCAGTCTCAGTAATGTGATGTGTCATTATTATTGACTAAAATCAACAGCTCCCTAAGAATTTGATGGCCACTTCAGAGTACTGTTGCAAGATAATTTTTTAACACTCTTCTCTAGTTACGCTAAACAGATAGAGTTACCCTAGGCACAGTATTTCTTATTCTATCTTCTTGAATGTCTTTATTTATGGGTAGAGGAAAAGGAGTGAGATGCTGGCATCTGCTGTTATCACTGTCTGTGGGACAGAACTGTTGTACTTGACTGACATTAGCAGAAGTTTTCAGGCTTCTAGTTGGTCTTCTTGGATTACTTTCTCTGTTAGAAAGTATACATCTATCGTGGTTGTCCATGCTTTCTTTATGTAACAAATTGTTTTTAAGCATTATTAATATTTTTCATACTTTGTTACCATAGTATTACTTCTATGTGGAGATATTATCATGGACCCCCCAAAGATTCAAGAAATCCATCAGAAAGTAGACTTTTTGTTCTTGCATTCATATCTCATGAGTTAATAACCTGAGCTTGACCTCAAATCAGCTCAGTTGCTGGATAGATGAAAAAGATTTTTGTTTAAAATACAATAATTCCATCTCATTTTTAATGTATCTAAATCAAAAATCATCACGTTGCTGTTCTAGTGTTGCTGCTTGTAAACAGCAAGTGCTTGCTCAAAAATGTACAAACTTTAAATATTCATACGATCCAAGCAAATCTGACATGAAGATGGGTTCTAAACTGACAAAAATTACACTAGACTCCAGATTTTACTTGCACCAATTGGTAATAATCAGCTGCTAGGCAGAGTTATGGCTCCTTTGTGACCACTCAGTACGAGCAGTCTTGGTTCACCGCAGTTACTCTTCATATCGCAGCGTTTCAGGGGAGAGATCTGTGTTTGCCATAGTAATGTCAATGTTTAGTGAGGATCTTTACCCCTCTTTCTCCTGCCAATGCATCCTTCAGAGCTGTTGAGGTTTACTGTGGGAAATGGGGCAGGTAGCGAGTCCCTCTGTGAGATCTGAAAATACAGGTCTCTGGATGTTTTATGAAGGGCCAGCTTACATCCATTTTCTCTCCAGAACTATACTGAGAGTTTGGCACAAACCAGTCCTGTCGTGCAGTGGTGATCTCGCAGCACCCAGCTTGGATTCCCAGAGCCTGAGGGAGGCACCTGAAACCCTTTGGTTTCAGTGGTGAAGGGAGGGAAGCTTTGGTCACCCAGCTGGTGGTTGCTGTTATGCACACACTGAAACCAAAAGCGGTATCAGGTACCTGGTATGAGAAGCAGGAGGAGAAAGAGAGAACCAAGTTTATCCCAAAACCATACCGTGTGGCTGTGCTTCCTCTCTGAGGAGTGAGATTCACAAGATAGCACCTCGGCTTGGAGGTGGGGACTGGGCTGTTCCTGGAACACAGAGGTGCGTGCTGCAGCTCAGCAGGGCCTGCACTGGTGCAATGTGCTGTAGCAACAACGGGGCAGTATGAGGGAGTCCTGCTGTTAGGGGAGCAGAGGATAGGACTTTGCTCATCCTAATGGCAGTTCCTTCAGCTGCGTGGGATTTTACAGTGGGAGAGAGTGGGAGGGAAGCAGTGGTGAGGGGAGAGGCTGCCTGCTGCAGTTCTGCACTGTACCTAAGGCTGAGCAAGTTGGTGGGATGTGTTCCTCATTTACCTTCCTCCTCAAATTGAGATATGAGGAGAGGTAAAGAGAGCCTGTGTGGGTTTGCTATTTATTTTTATACCGTAGACCCTGTGGTCTGTGCTCTGCATTTTCATAAAGGAAGAGAGATTTGTGCAGTACCTGTTTGTAAAGCGGAAAAGTGGCAAAGCATCCAGCATTCACCCAGGAGGATTACCCATTCACTTATGGTGGCCCCAGTTCACTTCTACTCCAGCTTCTGATTTTTGTACCTGTGAGGTAGCAGGCTAAATGCACTACAAAATAAGATGTAGAGGTCATGAAACACATCCTACAAATAATTTCAGCCCGTAGAAAAAATCAAACAAGCTGTGTTTAGAAAAGAAAAAGAAGAAGCCTCCTGGAATGCGGTCCTCAATGCCAAGTACACTTTGTATAGAGTACCATGGAAAAACAGCATTTAAAAATGGAAAGGTCAGGATCTTGACCCGGTTGACTTCCACAAATGGTAAAATATGCTGACTGGGGAAGAAGAATGTATGCCACAGAGGTATGGAACACGCAAGTGAGAGTTAAGAGGCATGAGGACAATCTTGCTTTTATTATTTTACGTCAGTACAGTGAAAAATATGTAGGTAGAGCTCTTCTTATGATTCTCCAGGTGTTCTGAAAATTCCATGTGATCAGTCTTCATTTAGGAATAACCTTAGGTCTCTCTTAGTTTAACTTTCATGCCTGTTTTTGTAACTACAGTGACAGTTGTAATGATGTGTACTTCTCAAATGCTGTGCAGAGCAGGTGTAACTCATGCTTTGAAGGGTAAAGCCTATTCCAGCTATGGTGTCATGTTCATAAATACATGCAATTTCAGTCATGCTGAATGTGACATGGATATGCACTTATCATGGCAGCTGGTGACTGATGCAATTAAATCATTAACTTTCGTCATAGCAACTGGAGTGTTTCAGCAGTGTGTATTTAGTAGAAGTGATGATAATGGAGAAATACTTTAAAATTGAGAACACATCAGTCTTCCACCGAACAAGACAGACTCAAATTGATTTCCCATGATTTTCCTTGCAGCTTCCATGTTAGAATTTTGAGACTTTCTAAAAGTGACCTTAGCACACAGTAGAGGAAAGACATGAACAGTGAAACTCTGAAGGGCCATGCTGCCCAGTGCTGCCATGCCCAAGAATTGGTAGGAGCCTCACAGAGCGAAATGTATAAGCACAAATTCAGTGTTTTCTTCACACTTATGAACTATACTCTGTATCTGAAGATGTCTGTAGCCCTGTGAGCACCAGAGCTCTTATAGGAGATGGGTAATACTTCTCACATTTTGCACCTCCTACACCAGGTGTAATTGGGAATAACACAAATGAGTAAATGGAAGGACTTCTAAATGCTTTCCTTGTTTGTCTCCTGCAGTAGTAAGTTTTATCTTTTAAAATAGTTCCACCTGCCCCATAAGGCACTTACAGATAGATCTGGGGCCACTAATGTATTATGTCTGGAGTTTCAAGTGGCAAGTGATTTTGCTTGCTCTATTATTGAAAGTTTGTGCAGTCCTCTGTAGAATAATTCCTTTTTGCTCACAGGGGTTTGCTGCTCTGATCCAATGGATAGAAAAGAACTTTTCTCCTGATTTTTGTGTACAATGTATGCCTCATTCTGTTCACAGTATAAAGCCAACTTACCCGAAAACAAGTGGTTAAGATTCTAGAATAAAACTGGGGTTTGGAGAGGAGAGTATTTGTATCTCTAGAGTTCGGAAGTGCGGATGAAGTCAGATCCCTGTGACATCCTCACTGTCAGACCACTGATCTGATGGCATGTCCTTATCAGAGATGCCATAACTATGTAGGCATCTTTGTTCTCATTGAAGATATTCTGTACTTGACTGCCGTGGCATCCTTTTGATGAAACAGACTTCTTTTTTCTTAACTCCTGAACCTCTTCTTCTCAAGACTATGAAGGTACAGTAGTTATAACAGAATGATGTAATTAAGTAAGAGGACAGATCTGGTATTCGGTAATCAAGGGAAAATGTTCTGACTTCAGCAAGCGTCTAGTTATTATTGCTAGTAATAAGTCTTTACAAAAAGGATGCATCTTTGCCTGGGGTTTGGGGGTTTCTGCAGTGCTCTCATTTGCAGCAAGTTGGATGGAGTGGGTATAAGTAGATGGGAAGTGAACAGAGAGGTCTTAAAAGTTTCTGAATTGCTGGACCAATTTCAAAGGCACTTGAGTTGAAAATCACATTAAAAGCATTAACTTTCTTGTGCTAGCAATAGTAATGGAGATTGCAAAACATGGAATTTAGCAAACAGCCACATCAGCAGACACTCCTTAGAACTAATGAATTAATGGCTGCAGGATACCACTGAACAGGAGAATCCATTTCACTGCACATAGGCAGGAAGAGATGGTAAGGCCAGACGAAAGTCACCGTGGATTATATAGTATGATTGCTTCTTTGCAGCTCAGATAGTAAAACGCAGAGCAGCCAGTGCCAGCCGGCTTTGCAGTCAGTGTGTGCTGATCATGGGGCAGCACTAAGGCTGTAAACAGCGACGGGGGAGAGGTGGGAGCTGGAGAAAGGTGTTCTGTCAATGAAGAAAATATCTGCCTGCGTACATCAGGCAGACCTAAGGGGAGTTCTGCTGTGTTTTTGTTTTGCTCTGTGCCCAGGGGAAATGAGCACAGGGGGAGGCGATGGTTGTACTTGTGAGAAAGTGGAACTATTGTTCCATTTTAACTAGCACACAGCTGTGAGGGAAAATCGTTTTTGTGCTGCTGCTAAAAAAAGACACAAAACTTAAATGGTGTTACAGCTTAATGCGACTGCTCATTGAGGACTTCGTGTGGCATTAGCAATGTTTTCGAAATAAAATTGTTCCAAACATTCATCATCACTGAGGAAATGTTCGAGACCCAAAGTGGTTCTAAGTGGGAAACTCAATCCAAAAACGTACTGCCAGCCATTATGTGCAATGCTGAAATTGTTCTCCATCAAGGATACAATTGCAGTCATTCAACTCTTAGGGCTGGTCATAAGCAGTTGTAGGAGTTGGCTCCAACCGGTGTTTTAAGAGTGTGCTGTTTCTGTAGCTCCAGATCTCCAGCACTAGACCTGCTGCACAGCCAGAGCTGTGACTGCCTTGCTGCTGCTTTGCTAACGCTAATTACACGTTTAGGAGCTGACAGGTTTTTCAGGATGGATAATTAACAGGATGTGCTATATATACTGCTGTGTCTTTTTCTAAGCAGATTGTTTGTACATTTCTGGTGGTTGCCTCATTCTCATGATCCTGTGCATGTTCATCCTGAAGCAACTAGAGCCTGCTCTGCTGCTCACGTGCTGATGGCTCTGCCAGTGCCGTGCTAGGAGGTGCCTGAAGTGAAGTGGAAAGGGTTCCGTGTAACGACTGAGCGAAACCTGAGAATTTAAAAACTTCTGACTTGCAGAGGAACTACGGGACAAAGCAGAAGAATTCATCTGACATAATAAATAATGTGGTAAACAGTTGAATTTGAACAAAATCCTGGGCACCTACATTCAGTGCTGTTAGGACAGCTTCAGAGGCAGGCTAAGCTCATCTTTGACAAAGCTGCAGACTATGACAGGATATTTAAGGGGATGATAATCAAAGATACACATTGTGTTTAATCCAACTGCCTCTTTGCTTGTTATTTCAGTATATGGGGATGGAAAATGTTTGCAGTGCAGGAACAGCTCTCTCTTATTCCTTGGTGTCCCTTCCAGCTGTGAGCAGCCAGCTGCTCCCCAAGCGTTTGCGTGCTCGCTCTCCCCCAGCGTGCTGCACACAGCCATGCAGGGAAACAGTGGGGTGGGGTTGGGGCTGTGTGACTGCAGGGCTGACCACAGCTGAGCAGCAGCGAAGCGCTCTGCCCAAAGCCAGGACAGCTGCAGGTCCCCGGGGCCTGGGTTCTCATTTTCTTAAAATCATTTTCCAAGTGTGCGTGTGCATACTGAATGAAAGCCGTGGTTAACTCTTAAGACAACTCTTTTTCACAGATGCAATGGGTGTTTCCTTTGCTGTTTGCCACACACTGCAGTGAAGCGTGTTGCGAAGTACCGCTTTGTGTTGAGGCAGAATGCTTCCTTGGAGTCACTAGGGCTGCTCTCCCTTTTCTTCCTCTTTGCGACACCAGGCCGCAGCTTCCCGTACCGAGCCTGACCTGGACTGTTTGCAAAGTGAACAAGTCTTTCTCCATCTTTCAGTCACTTTTTGTGACAAATACGTCTCAGTAGAACAAGAAAGAAAAAAAGTAACATGCTACTGCCCTACTGGGCTGAACTTCAGCTTTCAGACAAGGATCATCTCCAAAATATTCGAAGGCAACACCAGTGAATGGTAGGAGCACCTAGACAGGTGGCTTTACTTGCTGCAAGCCATTACAGTGGCACTTACTGCACTTCAGATGATTCCCCTCACTGGGGAAGCCCTGACCTCGGCTGTGAACGCTGTGGTGCCATTGCTGCTGCACTGGGCGGCTTCAGGACACTGGGATCGAGATGCAGCAGCCAATGGACAGCACACTGCTGCATTTCTCTTGGCTTCACATCAGCTAGGTCACAGATACAGAAAGTGGAAAGAGGTAATGCAGTTCTTGTTCACTTTTGCATTGTTTTGAAGGGAGGATGAGTAAATTTTAGTCTTTCAAAACTCACTGTCGTAACAACTGGAGGGACAGTTTGCCACCAAGACAAAACAGAAGTGCTATGCCGCAGGGCCGCATCCTCCGGTGCTGCATGCTGATGGGAGACCAGGAGCTGGCAGCGGTGCGCAGCCACAGCCCCGCTCCCACCCGAGCACCATCGGTGCCCGTTCAGGGATTACAACTGGGGTTTCCAAGGCTCCGCGTCAGACCGGTCCAACGTGGACTGATGAACCCCAGCTTTGTGGTCACTCCCCAGCATCCCCTTGCCCGCTCCATCCGACAATTCCGCGTCTCGAGGAAAGTTGCAGCACCCCGTGCGAAGCAATTCCAGCGGGGCCCGGGGCAGCCCCATACCCTCGGCAGCACGGCAGCGTGTCGAGGCGTCAATCATCCCCGCCGTGGCTCCGGGAGCCGCCGCCGCCCCTCGCCGCTCCCGGGGCCGCTCCGCACGGAGCGCACGGCCCCGGGGAGGGCCGGGGGAGGCCGCCCCGCGGCGCTCGGGGGGAGCGCGCCTCGAGCGGGCGAACGGGGAGGAGAGCTCGGGAGGGAGCGGGGCACCCCAGTTCCGCTTCCTGACGGCGGCTCGGCCCGGGCGGGGAGCGGCGGCCGCGGCGGCGGCGGCGCGGGGTGCCGGCTCCCATGGCCGGCGAGCGGACGCGGCGCTTCACGCGGAGCCTGCTGCGGCCGGGACAGGCGGCGGAGCTGCGGCACAGCGCGGCCACGGCCGCCGCCAACGCCGGCGGCCGCCTCCAGCAGCGGGTGAGCGCGGGGAGGGGCGGCGGGAGGCGGCCAGGTGTGCGAGGGGCGCGGCCGGGACGGGCAGGGCTGCCCCGGCGGGATGGGGAGGGCGCCGGGACGGAGCCCGGCACGGCCCCGGCGGAGCCCTCGGGGGCAGCGCTGCTCGGCCCGCAGCCTGCCGCTCGCTCGCGTGCTCCTCTCTTTTGAATGAGCTGTGCGCGGGTACTGGCAGCGAAACGGGAAAAGCCGGCCGCCAGAGCGAGCCCTGCGTGCAGCGGGGACGAGGGACCGAGCGCTCCCTGCAAGCCGCCGTCACTCGCGTGGCTTCTGGGGACTCACGGCTCCGCCGGCACCGCTGCGCTCCTCCGCTCTCACAGCCCGACCCTCCGCTTCGCGGGCACGCGTGCTCAGCCTTTGTGAATTAGCGGCTGTTTGTTAGGCGTCCGCCGGGCGTTCTCTTTGGACTTTGTTAAAGCGACGTGTTCTGGGAGATAAATGACCCCTTCCCAGATGATTAAGCGCATCACTATGTCTGTGATTTGTGTAACTCAGATATTTTCCTTTTCTAATTCTTCAGGCCAGGCAGCTCGTTGAGTAGCCTAAAAAGTGGGAAGAGGGAAAGTTGTAAGTGAAATGTCATCACTTATCAAAGTTGGTGGCACGCTGTGCCTAAACACAAAGCTTTCTGTCTCCCTCTGCAGAAAACAAGAGCTGATTGCCTGTTCCTGTAACTCAGTGGGTATTGCCCACAGAGCTGTGCCAAAACTGTGCGTCCTGCATGTCTGTACACCAAGTCCGAGTTGTTTTCTTTCCATCGCTGGCCCTGCAGTGCTTTAGCAGACGTCTCCAAGGGTATTTGTAAGCACTTCCAAGCTTCAGACTTGTGAAAGCTTGGTAGAGGCTTACTTGTCTTTCCTGGCTCTCTGACGCAGGTCAGCGTGCCGTTAGTTCATGTCAGAATCCCAAGGTGTCTGTGCAGCCCTAGGGCTGCCAGCTGTGCTTGGTCGGCCCTTGGGCTCCTCAGGATTAGGATTTGGCCTGTGGCAAGGTAGAACACCTAGTGCTGATAAAGCTTTGTGGCGGAACCAATCCATTGGGTTGGGCTCTGCCCTGGCACTGTGCTGAGTTGTTGACCCCAGAGCATGTGTTTGAATCTGTGTTCCAGCTGAACTGCTGGGTTGTCTGGTCACAGCTTGAGGGATTTGGGATGAAGTTCTGTTAGAAGTACTTTTTGTTCTGCCACATCTCTGCTGCAAGGATACAAGAAAAATAAAGGATGAGATGGGTGAAGCAGATCTGATGCAATGGTCTGAGTCCCTTGAGGAAAGAATTGGTTTGGGTTTGTTTGTTAGTTTGTTTTGTTTGTTTTTTGGAGGGGCTCAGGGTCTGCCCATGCCACTTGTCATCCAGCAGCAGGCACAGCGGTCTGTTGCTTTCTGCACTGTGTGCATTTCTGGGAAACTAGAAGAAATTTTTGCCTTCTTGCTATGCTTTCTGGAGCTACCTGTAACTTTTATAGAATTCCTCATGCTAAGAACTCATTCCAGGGTACAAAGCTGTTATCTTCAGGGATGAGTCCCTTCTCACTGTGTGAACTCAGGACCAGCAGAGTTGGGTGCAGTTTTTGCTCCAGTACTTCTCCTAGCAGAGAAAAGCCTGGTGTACTGCACAAGCGGTGTTGGTGCTCCCTGCTTCTTGCAGGAAAAAAAAACAGTTGCAAGTATTTAGCTCAGAATTTTGTTTGTAGATAGGAAGAAGCATCCGAACAATCAGGGGAAGGAGTGGGAGGAGTGAAGATGCCTTTATCACTTGGTGGTGTGGTGTGTAAGAGGAACTTCTTCAGTGCTCTGAAAGACAGAACGTGGGAGCAGAGGCTGAGAGTGCACCTGGCCACATGTACTGTTGGGTCAGGTTGTGCAGCCTTTGCTTGTTTTACAGCCAGGTCAGGTCAGGCTTCCATGCTCAGAATCAGGCCAGTGCATGAAATGGCCCTCACAGTAAGATCTTGATTTGTTTAGAAGGTACAGTGTTAACTGAGCCGTTCCAAGGACAGAAGTACTTTGGAAACTGGGCTGTGAAAGGGCCCTTTCTTCTGAGGATAGTCTGATGTCTACTGTTTGTCCAGCACAAACTGAAGTGAGCCATTTATACAGGCAGTGAATGTACCGTGTTGTTAACCGATAAAATAGGCCGTGTGTGTTTGTACATACGTGTACATGCCCAGTCCTCACAGGCCGTCTTCTGATCTATTTCTCCATAGGCTTCTTGATGTATTGACTTGTTCCTATTTTCCCTTTTTCTTTGGTTAACGCTGAGATGACAGCTTCATGGAATAATCCTGGAAGCACGTGCATAGAGTGAGAGTCTCGTGCCTGTTTCGGTGCTTGAGGAGAGGGTTTATTCATTTCATGGGTGTAAGGAAATGTTGTCTGCAGTCTTCTTCAGGTGAACGTTTTGCTTTTAGGTTTCTTTACACTTGAGATGTCACACTGCTCAGTGCGAACAGCTTGTCAGGTGTCTTGAGAGTGTTCGCTGCCTTCTGTGAATGCAGTGCAACACTGAAAATTTGAAAATCACAAGAACTTGTTTACGTTTGTGTTTTACCTGTGAAACTGCCTTATGCATCTGTATTCCAAAGTGTAATATCCTTTGCAGCATCCCTTACTTCTTCAAAGACAAACCACAACATTACTTATAAGTAGTTTCCTTTACTGGTGTACTTTTTTTTCAGTTTTGGAGTGCCCAGTGACTAATTTTGTAGCTGTTCTCCAGCTGGGGTGTCCCAAGGACACTCAGAGTGATGTGGAGCTGACAGGGATCTGATCCTTTTCAGCCAGCTCTGGAGCCCAGATGTAAGAGTGAGCCAAGCAAAGGGCGCAGACAAGAATGCGCTGTTTGCACATTCTGCAGCTGCTGGACTCCCTCCTCTGCAGGCAGACAAAGGAGCCTGATTCTTCTCCTGGGTAATTCTAGGAACTGCATCTGAAGCTTGCAGTGGGGATCAGGTTGATGCAGAAATGAGGAAAGGGAGATAAGGAAAGAAAGCCTCGAAGAGGGTGGAGAGAGAAGAAGGAAGAGAGTCATCTTGAAAGAGTAATCGAGTGTTCTCACTGGAAAAAATGGGGGAAAAGAGAAAAGACTTTGTAGGGAAAGAGAGGCTGAAGAAGACAATGAAACGGAGGAAAGAAATGAAGAGAGCTGCGAGAAAGATCTGTCAGGTTGGTGAATAACTTGTGCAAATAAACTGATCGTGGGATCCCCGGGCAGTAGTCAGAAGGTAGCAAGACCTGGGCACTGCAGTCTAAACCTACGTGTTTCACTGCTGTCTTGGAGCTGTCACTTGACTAACACATTTTAGATTCATGGGAAATGAGTCAGCTTGAGTAACTCTAAATGATCTCAGTGTGTAGAAGCCGCATTAGCTTCTTTTCTCCACTTACCAGGTCAGATAAGGGGTTTGGGGAGGGACTGCATTAGGAAGGAGGAGAACCTGTGGAACGAAGCCTGGCTCTGCCTCGCGGGAGAGCGGCTGCGTTCAGGGCTGTGGCTTCCAGCCACTGTTCTGCAGTGCCTGTGTCAATCCCAGAAGTCAAAACATGTTTGTGACTTTCCTAGCACAAGGTCAGGAGGCTCTGAAGTAGTGACATGTGGTTGTTACACAGACAACAAAGGCTTACTAACTGTCTGTAACACTTTCCACTTCAGCGTTGCCGGTTTCACAAGGCTTAACAGTATTTTTCTGAAGCGAGATGAATTTTTTTTTGGTCTGGTTTATTCCAACTGTGTATTCATATGTTAGCAAGTGCTGACTTCATCCCTGTCTTGTTGATAAGGGAAACAAAACACAGAGATACGTGCCCAAGATCTCACAGTGAATATGCAGTGAACCTCAGTGCAGCTGTCCCTGTGCCTGCTCCTGTGGTGGGCTGCCTGACCCAGGGCTGCTCTGCAGCCTGCCCTCAGGTCTCATTACTGCAGGGCAGCTTTCCCTCTGCTCTAATGGTCCGAAGCCAAGAGCTGCCTCCCTCCATGTGCTCCTCTGGGAGCAGAGCAGCGCTGCAGTAGGAGTGCTGAATGGTGATGTGATTATTTTTCCCCCTCTGTCACTGATACATAATGACAACCTAAACACATAGTTTAAGTGCAATTTAATAGGCTGCTTGTTACCTCTGGCACCTTTGTTTATTTATTTCCCTACTGATGATACAAGCTGGCAAGAGTAGTATCTATGCAAAAGGGCTCAGAAATGGGGAAGGAAAAAGAACAACACTACTGCATGTTAGATTACCAATTCCTTCGCTGTTAATGAGTGTTTTACTCTATTTCCTTCCCACTGGGGCTGTTGCACAGTTGGTTTATGTGTAGTACAGAAACTCAGCGAGCTGTCAGTGTGACAGCGTTTAATTCCGCGCGTAGCTTTCTGCTTCTGCGCTCATGCTGTGTGGAGGAAGAGCAAGGCAATCCGTGGCTGACTCTGAAATCAGCTTGCTTGCTCTTCAGCTTTGAGAGTAACTTTGGCTGACTTAAAGCAAACACGATTCTTGGTTACTCTGACATGTTGACCTAAATTAAATGATGTAGATATAATGAAATTTAATGGGTGCAATGAGATTGTACACACTAGAGGAGAGAAAAAGCCCTTCCTTTTGTAAGTGTTACTATTCATGAGCAAAAGTAGTACAGAAACGTCTGTCTCTGAAACTGGATTGACTAGGTGTTTAGCACAGGAAAAGAAATGTTGTTTTCAGTTCTGGCTAATATAATTTGTTGTGGGTTTTTGTTTTTTTTTTTTTTAACTGACGTTTAAAAGCATTGTTTATCCATGTGTGTTTTCTGCTGGATGAACCTGCTTTGTGAGTAAGCTGATGTCTGTCCTCTGGCTGATGAATGCTTGCGCTCCATAGGCAAGAGCAAAGCTCTGGCTGCTCAGGTGTTTCAGAAAGCACAGGCGTTGCTCTTACTAAGTTAAAGGCTCACCGTGTGGTGAGCACAGTGGCACTGCAGAGGTGGAACATTTCTTCGATTGTTTGTTTCATCTAAGTGATACCCGAAGCCCTGTCAGTATGCATTACACGTGTCTGTTTTTATGCATGTTCCTCACTGAGCTTTACTTCTGGGTTTTTTGTTTGTAGAATACGGGCTGCCACCTAATCTGGGTTAGTGGGCTGCTGTCCTGTATGTGCTGGGCACAAATCCTGCACTTCTTGAGCCCAGGCACTGTGTGGAGCGTAGGAACAGGTTAAGTGAGGGCAGAGGGCAGTCTTCCATGTCCCACTTCTCTGCCCTTTGGAAGCAAATGCAGCACTGTTCTGTGTGCTCTGAGCAGGCACAGGAGGAAGTATTCTCAGCTTGAGTCTTTCAGGGGGGAAGGGATGGGCAGGACTCAGCCTGGAGCTGTCAGTTGGACTGATGTGTGTAAGAGCTCTTCCCCTGGAGTCCATCCTGGGGGAAAGCTTTCCACACTGCTGTGCGAGTGCCACAGCACGTGCTGGCCTTGGTGTCTTTGGTTAGGAATGCCTCCGTTCTGTTCAACAGGCCATGTATTAACATGTAGTATTTGTAGCAATATTTGTGTGTACAGACTTTCTCTGGGCTTTGTTTCTCTTTGTACATGTGTCATTTTTTTATCCATGCTTTTTTGCAAGAACCTCAAATTAGGCTCAGTTATCAGAAGTGGTTCAGAGGACACAGTTTGTCCATTTTTAGGAAGGAACTGTTTTATGTCTTCAAAGCTCTAAGCTGTTCTGAAGGAATATAGGAAGGTGCCACAGAGCAGTGGGAAGCTGACAGGCAGAGACCTTGGGAGAACAGTCCTGGGTCCCACCCCCAGCCTGGTGACTCCAGTGAGTATTAAAAGCAGTAATGAGCAGGCTTTGATATTTATTCCAGAATATCATGTGGTATGAATCTTTTGCATTCATATAGTTGCAATGCATACTAAAATGTGCTGAGCTATTGTGCCACTGTTGTCAGTTGTATAGGCACACTTTTTTTTCTTTTACTCATGCAGTAGGTGGACTTCCGCCAGCAATTGCAATGACAAAGCAAAGTGAAATATTGAACACAGTTATTACTTGAAAATAAGTTAGTAAAATGCATCCACCAGTTTCAAAGCTCACAATTCACATTAGGCATTAGTTGCCTTTTACACGAGTGTAGCAGAAATGCTAAGTCACAGAAGAAACAGTGATGGAGCACCTGGTGGGCAGGCAGGGCCAACCCAGGGGAGCTCAGGTGCATGCAGTGCACCTGAAAGGGTGGAGCCAGAATTCACCCCTTCCCAGACCTCGTTTAAGGGTAGGCAGTGGAGGCAGGGCTTTCTTGCTGGAGATCCCTGCCTACCTGAGGTCTTCCAAAGGTAAGCAAGTTTTCTTCCTTTGTTTCTGTATCCACAGCTGCTGCATTTGGGCTTGTCCTCATTTGCTGCAGCCTGGGACTTTGCCACCCCACTATTATTGCTGTGCTTTTTCGTGTTACAGCATTACACCTGAGTAACAGCATTTTTTTCTGTTTGCACTATGTCATTGTGTGGTTCTGTTTTGCTGATGTCATTAGATAGCTGTGCTAGGGCCAGTGCTTGAGATTAAGTCATAAGCAGAACCCCTGCATGGGTTTATCCTCTTTGCTCCTCCAGAATTAATGAGAACTGTGTTTGAGGTTAGTTAGGAGAACTCCCCAAACTGAAATGAAAAAATATGAGTGGAAGCTTAACCTATCCTCTTCCCTAGTCAAATAACAAACTGTGTTTTAACAGTAGTGTTAGAAAGCCCCTAATATACACAAGAAGTTGTAACGTAGGTAGGTGGTAACTCTTATACAGCTGAGTCTCAGAAATTTCCTGGTATTTACTGTATTTCAAATTTGTGCCCAACTGTTTAGGCGTTTCTGGAGGCTTTGAAAATTATTACTGCATTTTACAAGCTCCAGTTCCCTGTTTCAAGCCTGTTCACTTTGGAACAGGAAAAAGATAGGTTGTTTTTTTATGTAGGAACGCTACTCCGGCCTGGTGTATTGTACTTAGTCACCGCCTCTGTCTCGATTCCCCATTCTTGCATCTTCCCACTCCCTGCTTCTCTACCCTCACACTCTCCAGCCCTCAGTGCTCACTGCTCTTTGTGCCTTTCTCCCACTTGTCTCCATGCCTGCATGTATGCCCCTCTGTATGCGGGGCACAGTGTGTCCTTGTCTGGCGGGCACCTATCTGTGCTCACCACCCGCTCCATCTCAAAAGCCACTGCTTCCAGGAACTGTGTGTGCCAGCTCCTGTTCTGCTCTTCTCAGCACAGCTCTGCTCTGTTACATGTCAGCAATACTCCCTCACCCCCGTGCTATCAATGTAAAGTCTTCAGGTTTGGAAACACCTCCCACCCAACTTTAGTATAAAGCTTTACTTTAAAGTAATGCTTTTGTGTTGGTAATTACTATTTGAATGGCTGTTCATCAGATAAAAGATGATTTGAATAGCAGGTAGTGACTCCTCTTTCATGAAGAAGAATACCTCTGCCATGCCTGCTCAATTAATGTGTTTCTGTATCTGTGGCTCCCTGTTCAGTGCACGCATAGTATGTACAGATGATTACATATACAGTGGCATATGGTGCAATGTCTCAACACATCTGTATCAAGCCTATTTAAAAAATATTTAAACCAATAAAGTAATTACACAGTTTCCATATCTGCCTTCTGTTTTCATTGAGTGACGTGACATGCAAGGATTTTGTGGGTACAAGCAGAGATATCTGTGCTACTGGATGCTGCAGTGTGCTAGAACAATGTGTTCCTGGAGCTCTGGCACTTGTGGGGTTTCTCTTTCCTACCACTATTTCCCAGTGTGCTTTTCAGAAGACCCCAACTCTGGATGCTAAAGAATCTGGCTGGGGATTCAGATTGAAACATGCAAGTTTCTGTAATGTTTGGGAAGTCTTTGCAACAGGGATGGGAGGCAGCAAAGGACTGTTCCAGATGGAGCTGGAAAAGCTGAGCACCAAAACCTCTGGGCTGTGCTGGCTGCTGTGGTTGCAGGAATGGGATGCAGGCTGCGTGTGGGGCCTGCTGTCCTCTGGAGCGTGCTGGTGGTGGTCAGCCCCTCTCCAATTTCCCTCACACCACAGGCATCGCTGCTGATAAGCTGTGCTTGTGGTGCCTGCAGCAGGAAGGGGGCCACCCTGGGACTGGAGGGGAATGCAAGATCATTTTCAAGGAAAAGTGCAGCACTTGGGCCTGCCTGATCAGACAGCTGCAACTGCACCACGGGTCGCATATCAACAGAGCACTGATAGTTAAAGGAATGAAACTTGTAAAAACAAGTAGTCCTTATTCCTGTAATTCTCATACTACATATATTAAAAACGAAGAAATTAAAAGAACTTCAAATCTTCCCCCCACGTTTCCTTCCCCTTTCCTCCTTCCCCTTTTTCCTCTCTTCTGCTTGCTTGGAGCTTAACAAGTGGAAAAACTGGAGCTACAGATGTTTTTGTGTAATGCTACTGTACTCAGGTAGACTTTACTAAATGGCAGTGTTTAGGGTGAAGATGATAATCTCTTTCCTTGTCTTTTTGTTGTGGCTGTTGAGGGTGAGCCTTCTGCTCACCAATATCTGGAGCTTCATGTAAATGTGCCTCTGGGTCTGTGTTTCTCTTTTCCCTCTTTTGGAGAGGGTGAGGGAGTGTTTATTATTTTTTGGACTCGGCACACCTCTTCCTAAGAGAGAAACGTGCACAAGGAATTGTCACCAAACTTAGCTTTCTCTATTTTCCCTAGTTAAAGGTTGGGTTTTGTTAACAGTTCGGTGTTTTTACGGCTGTGCATGTGGGGTCCCACACTGAGATAAATACCTTTGTTGCTGCAAACCTGATCAGTTTGTGCATGGTCCTCCTCCCACTCTTGGAGGTATGTTCCTTTCTTGGAAGCACGAGGCAGCTTACTGATGTGTTTAACAAGCTGCAAAAAGAAGGAGCCAGGTTTCTCCCTGTGGCTGGGGTGCTGAACGTGTCCTGCTGCTGTAACTGCAGAGTACTTTTCTGAAATACTTTCCCATATATTGATGATGCAAAGATAGCAAAGTGAGCCATGACTAGTGAAGAATAATGTTTGCTACTATCACAGCCTTAGCTTAGCAGGTATTTATAATAAATATTTACTTTAACTGTAAGATAACTGATGAAAACTAGTAATGGGTAAGTGCTGACAGTGTGACTATTTTTAGACTGCTTGACAGGAAGCGTTTACTTGTTCCTGTTCTGTTTGATGTTCTGTTGACTTTCTCATAAATATTAACCCAGCTGGGGCATCAGTGTCTGCTGCTGCAGTGGGATGGCTATGACAATAACAAAAGTCAGTGTCAGTAATAGACATTTAAATATCTTCTGTTGCTTTAAGTAGATTAAATGGATTCTGGTTGAAAAATCACAGGATTTCCTATTAATTCTTTTGGTTGTACAGGAGTGTCTTCAGATTTCTACCTGCATAGTTGGGTTGGAAAGTGGGATTAGCTGTACCCATGAAGTGCTGTCTCACACTGGTGCTCTTCCGAATCAGGTTAGAACTTCCAGTGCTCCAGTGCATGGGTAGATGCTTGGTTTCTCTGCACTCACCAGTCCAGTGGTAGCTATGTCGTTTGATGATGTTCTTCATCCATCCTCAACTAAATTTACATGGAGAAAATGAATCCAGCAGCTCATTCTGCATTACTTTTTTGAGTGATTTATACTTTCATCTCCTGGAAGCCCCTATGAATGCTGCCTGCAGTCCAGGGGCAGCAGCAATAGCAAGACAGGTGATACTGTCTGTTGTAAACCTTTACCTCTCACCATGCCTGATTCCTGTGGCTCACTGTTGTGTGAATGCTAGCTCTGCAGGATGCTTAGGGCAGTACCTTCTGTCAGGGCATAGCACACTTCTAGTGATGATATCTGAGGTTTGCTTTTCCCTTTCAGATAAGACGCTAATGTGAGAGGTCTGAAAGGCAGGAGGTGCCTCTGTGCAGGGTGGGAGGGCTCTCACCAATGACTTCCTGCATGGTGCTGCGGCTTCCTGAGTAACTGTCACCAACCCTGACCTCCCGCCTGGCAGCCTGTCTTCTGTTGTGCTTGCATTCCTTTATTTAGATGTGACTGTTCCCGACTTACTCAGCTGCTTGACAGAAGCAGAACTGACAGCAAGGTGAGAGCTGTCGTGTTGGCTGCCACTCTGTGTTGCCTTCAAGTCATCGTCACGTTACGTGCAGGGTGATAAATGATAATTAACATCTGACTAGAATCTAAGTAGAGCCCTAATTATATGTCGGGGTAGGTTTTGGCAGAAATGAACAATTGCTATCCCTGCATCTTAATTTCTGCCACAGTTTTAAGAGAAAGTGGAGTATGAAGTTTCCCAGCATCTGCAAAAAAAGGAAATCTGTTTTTCCGTACATTCACTTGGATGTCACCGGTTCTAGTGAAAGCTTTGGCAGCATAACCAACAGGAGTGTTTACTTCCTTAAAAAAAAGAACCAAGAAGATATTCGGGTTAAAGCTTCAGCAAGTAGTCTGTAGCATTTAAATTATTTACAAATGCAGTTGCACTTTCCCAGCTGGAGGTACTTAAGAGCATAAGGCTCTATGGAATGCCTGGCTGCCGACAGGAAGAGTGGCTGGTCCAGGAAGCTGGTCATCTATTTTAAAGCATAATTGCATGTTCAGCACAATTAGAGACTCGATCGCTTCCCTAAAATAAATCAATATGTTTGCTAGCATTAATAATTAAGACTTCTTGAAAAGCAGCACTGGATTGGTTTTTGTTCTTTGTTTTGTATTTGGGTGGGGAAGTCTTGGAAGACTAAACAAAGGAGTCAACGATTGGGTACCACCTTAAAATAATTATGGATCCCTTGGAAGTTAGTTTGAGATGTGTCATAACGAAATAGAGAATGACGTTGCTTGTGTTCTATACTAAATTGTTTTCTCTTTGTAATGTTTTGAGAGGTTTCTGTGAGGACAGGAGTTTTTGTAAACATGAGTTAATAAAGAATACAATGGATATGATTGAAACTTTAATAAAAACAGCAAATGAGTTGCAACCAGACTTTCGATTTGGTAAGAAGAAAGAATGCTTGCACATATGTGCATTTAGCTTGTAATTTCTACCCGTCTTTTAATCTCCTTTGGAGTTCAGTATTAATCTTTCAAAACATACGTTACTAATCACAATATTATTCTGTTAAAGATTTTTGCCTGAAATTCCCACCCAAAGACATATGTTTTTAGAGAACATGTTACAGCTTAACAAATATAGACCAAGCAACTTACATTTGGGTTGGTTTTGCTGGTTTTGTATGTAGTTAAATAAAGAGCCTTGTGGATGTGAATGTTAATTGATACCAGCGACGTAGGTTTGTTAGCTTTGTTTTTTCTATGATTTTATTCTCTTCTGGAGTTCAAGTAAAAGAAAGGGAGTGAAACCCTGGCAGGAGACATGAAATGAAAAACACATGCTGCACAGAAAAGCTGTCCAGGGTATGGAGCACCACAGTGCAGATCATTAGATGGTAAAATAACTGTTACTCCATTTGATATTGCAAGCACATTCATGTGCCATTAAAAAGCAAAACAAGACCATTTCTGAAAAGCACAGAATGTTTTCTGTTGGGGGCTGTTTTTGTGGCTGGGGTAATAGGAGGAGCGTGCGAGCCTCCCTGAGGTTCCAGGTCTGCTAGCAGAGGCCCTGGGGCTAATTGGTGCATGCTGTAAGGAAAAGAATGACAGGGTGACTCCTGTTGTATGGCAGCAGTGAGCACGACGTATCTACAGCTCCCATCCCTGGAGACTGATGTTTGTGCAACTGTGGTTCTGTGTGTGTGGATTTCTGGGTAGAAATTCATCATTTGCCACATGTCTTGAGCCCTAGACATGTCACTGCTATGACAAATATGGCATGATGAAAAGGGGAAAGGCTGCTTGGTTTGCCTTGCCTGGACCCACCAGCATTAAATAAATAAATGCATAACTCTTCCTTAATATTTACATCCTGCAGGAGTTCTAGAGTCTCATGATTTGTGATCTCTTTCTTTTGGGGAAAAACTAGCATTGGGTTTTTTGATTTAAGATAAAAAGGATTTGATGCCACTGCTAGCAGAAATAATTTGTATTCTTCTTGTGGGATCCTTGCTGTCAGAGCAAATGACATACCTGCAGCTGCTCCATTTGGTGGAGTGAGATGGCAGGACATCAGCACTTGAGACAGCACTGGTTTTGCGGAGCCCAGCATGTACAAATTTTACTTTGCACTCCCTTTCTTCCTTTATTTGCATTTTGTGCCTCATTTACCAGCTGTAGAAGGTTGTGCTCAGAAACTGAAGGAGATTGTTCATTTTGGTTCCTTGCTCCTGGCTGAACTGTTTGCTTATGGAGACTGTCTCGAAGTGAAATTGCCTTGAAATAATAAGTAAGGATCATGCAGCTGACTTTGAGCTGAAAGAAGCCTGATTGGGAGCTTTTGCTCCTTCCTATGTGAAGTTGGAAACAATCCTCTGCAAAGTGAGATTGTGTGCTCTGAATGGTCAGTTTCCAGCCGCTTGTTCCTGCCTTTGTGTTGGTCATTGGCTTGAGCAGCTCTTCCGCTTTGCTGTCAGGGCACAAATCTGGGCTCGGCTTTGCTGAATGAACCACGTTCTGGCAGTCCTGGAATAATGCAGCTTGGAAGGAACTTCTGGAGAGCATCCAGTCCAGCTCATAGCCTGTCCAGCTAAACCAGGCTGCTGGGCCTTTGACAGCCCAAGCACTGAGTCTGTGAGGATGGGGAGCCCGTGGACCTGTAGCTCCTGTGCCAGCACTTGGCTACCTTGCGGGGAAGTGTTCCCAATGTGCTCCCCGGATCTCCCCTTGTCACAGCTTCTATCTGGCACAGCTCATCCCCTGCACGTTCTGCTGTGGCTTCTTTGTACAACATTCACGTCCTGTGCACGAGCCCAGCCTTTGTTGGTACTTCTGATGGAAGTTATTTCCAGAGTTTCTCTTGACGCGTGTTTTTTTGTTGTGCTATGTCAGACAAAGGCTCCAAATAATAGTCCACCTGTTTTATGTGATAATAAAAGTTTCTTTAAAAAAAAAAAACACACACACACTTCATCAGTTAAATTTTCCTGGTATATATTTAAGGAAGCCACAATAATGTCATTTGCTGCTCTAAAATAATCAGTATTAGATCCAAAATCCACTGGAGGGCATTGAGATTTTAATCGCTGCCTATGAAGTACAGTTATCCCACTTTACTTAATCTGGGAAAAGTAACAGAGTAATCCTGCTGATCTCACTGAGGCTGTGACTGCAGAAGGCTATTGGTCAAAGTGAGATGTGACATCCAAATCCATCAGGGTGCTCTGTTTGAGTTGGAAATGATTTACATGTAAATAATTGCAATTTTCTGTATAAATAAATAAAGAGTTCCTCAGAAAATTATTTTATTTTAGGCATTGGAGCTCAGGAGCCTAGCCCCATTTGGGCTGCTGATATAATAGAAATCCTTACTCCACTCCTTTTTATTTCTTTGTCCCTGATTCCGTACCTGTTAAGTGGCTGCTGTACATTCTTGTCCTCAGTAAGACCTGCCAGCTGAGAATATCTGCCTTTTGGCCGTGTGCAGCCCAGCAGTGATGAGTACTCTGCAAAACTTCTGTATTTTGTACTTTTCAGTGGACATCGGCTTGAAAGAGGAGACAAGAAACCAGAATTGAGGCTCTAGCATGTGCAGGGCCAGGTAGCATTCCTGTGGTCAGCGGGCCTCTGACCCCAAAGCTGTGATGAGACGTGCCTGATGCTCTTCGGTGATAGATGAGGTTGTACACACAGTCATTTATTTCATCTGCCTTGCTCTCGTTATCCAGCTGGAGAGTGAAGTGTCTAGTGGTGAATCTGCCTTTCGTTTGCTCTTCCCTAGAGGGTGCCATCGTCCCGCGCTGTGCAGCCAACGCTCTGCAGCCAGGGAGCTGTGGCCCTGCCAGGTGCACTGGCAGCACCTGCTAACGCTGGGAGAGGCAGGGTAGTGGAATTGGGGATGCCTCTCCTGTAGTCGCAGACATATACAGAGGATGCTGTGCCTACTGCACACTGCATCAAGAACTGCTCGTGTCTGTCAGAGATAGCTTCAGCAGGAGGAAATGTGGTTTCAAGGTGAAGTTGTATGTTACTCAACGGCACTGACTGTTTAGCAAAGTGAATGCTTCCTCCCCGGTTTGTTAAGTGGTCACCGAGGGTGGAAGCTAAGGAAATACAAAACTCTGTGTCCTTCTGACCACACACTGCCTTGGGAAGGCCCCTCGACCAGGTTTGAGGTTGCAGTGCTTCTGACATTTAGCAGTTTTGAAGCAATACTTTGAAAGAGTGTTTTTGAAATGCAGTGTTTTTAAACAGCTGTAAACCCTCAGAGAGCATGTGAGGAGGAAAAGGCACTGAGGTTATTTGTGACATTACCAATCAACAGTGCGTATCCTTTCTCTGAAATGAGTGTGATTTCCCCACGTGCACTTTTAAGCTTTTTTTTCCTCAGCATATGTGGTTGCGGGGTTCAGGCCAGCACCACACAGCATCCTCGCTGGGGAAAGTGCTGGGATATGGTAGTGTTGGAGGAGAGAACAGGGCAGCTCCTGAGGAGGGATCCCCTTGGGTCCTCATTCTCCTCTTGCAGCCTGGTAGCGGCTGGGGGCAGGGAAACAGTGTTAGGAAAAGTGCCACAAGGTTCTGCTGCAGCGTGGTGTCGGACTGCTGTGTCCTGCTGCTTGAAGACCTGGTCACTGCAAAAAGATCTCTGAGAGTTTTCAGTTCATACCATTCCTCAAGCACAAAACCTGATAGGAAAGGAGCTGTGTTGGTGATGAGTTTATTTCAGCAAGCAGGCTGCCATAAAGGCTGCATCTTTGTGTACTTCGTGTGCCTAGGTGCTGAATCCTCCGGAGCTGGTGAGGATTCCGTGGTGGTTTTGAAGCAGCCAAGCATGAAGAGAGCCTTTCAGAGCTGTGTACATATCTTTCCTCTGTTTTCCTTGCTAATGCCTCCAAGCCTTTAAGAAAACAAATACTGACTGCAGACAAGGACCTTAGATGCGTCTGAGGAAAAATCCCTTTGCTAAAAGATAAGTGTCAGCTCTTTTGCTTTGGAAGCATGAGGTGAGTGATAGATTGTAAGGTGCTGAGAGGTGACAGTGGCTCACCAAAATTTCAGTGACCTTCATCTGCATCAAGGTAGAGGCGGCACTTTTGCTGTTGTGACTTGCTTAAAATGCATGTCTGCTCCTGCTGTGAAGGATGCCTTTCCTGCAGTTTTGCTATGACTGGGTCTCTGCTGTCTTTAGTTCCTCTTAATGGCTTGGGACTCTGGGGAGCCAGCCTGAGCAAACTGCCATCAGCACAGCAGAGGTGTTCATCTGCCACTGCTGGGTTGGAATCTTCAAGCTTCAAAGGCTTCTTAGGAACTTCTCTATGTGCATCATATAGATGTGCCAGAGGGGTTTTCCAGAGAACATAAATAACTAAAACTTGCGAGTCATCTTCACGGCTGGTCAGCTCTCTTTGCTGCAGAGAGAGCAACCTTGTGGCAGGTTGGGAGGAAGGGTCAGTGTTTTCTTTGGGAAGGATCTTCCCAATGAGGTGTCTTCTGATTAAAACTCTCAGCTGACGGCCAGCGTACTGATAGCCTATCTCATTTTCATTCAAATTACACAAAGGGGAGGGGGGGGGGAAGTTTTAAAAGAGCTTTTGGGAAGGAAACAAATGTGGTGTGCTAAAGAGGTATGCAACAGAGAACTGTAAGAAAATATTTGGTAGTATCTTTAGAAAGCCTCTCAGCCTGCAGGAGCACAGCAGAAGAGAAAGAAGTCAGAGCTTCTGCCAATGTCAGGGTACCTCCTCAGGCCTTGGCTGCCCATCTGTAGAGCTGGCATCTCCTCCACGTGGAAGCTGAGGCTGGATGACAGATTGCTACTAGCTCAAGAATCCAGATGCCTTTGGACTCTATCTTATCACAGACTTTATAAGACGTGGCAAGTGTGACCCACTTCTGCCATTGCACAGCTCTGCAGCTGCATAGACCCAGCCCTTGGAGCTGCAGAGGACCGGGTCACTGAAATCATCTGGGTTAGAAGAGCTATCTTGCCTCTCCGTGTTTCAGCTATTTCTTTTTCAGTACGCAATACCTTTAGCAGTCCATTTCCCAGCCTGTTCTGTGGGCTGTTGTGGAAAGGTTATGCTGCTTCTTTTGTGCACTGCCAAAATGAGAAGTGGTGAAGAGTGGAGGGAGAATGGGCAGTGGGTGGCTTTGAATGGGAGTTTTCCTGAACCAGCCTTGTTGTCAGTTGTCAGAACAGGGAACTGAGGCATTGCTTGCACGAAGGAGGATTTTGGCTCCCAAAGGGTTGCAGTGAATTCAGCTTCTGGATTAAAGCACTAATTATCACAAAACAGTGCCTGATGTTTCATTGTAAAAGTAACTAACACTGTTAATGGTGTGTAAATATAATGTATGTTAATGAGATCCCTACATTTAAAAAATAAGCCTGTGGGAGGTGGATTCCAGGCATTTTCAATGGGCTGGGAAGTTTCCTTTCCAAAGGAGAGAGATTTCCTTCAAAAGTGTTTGGTTTTTGTTTCTTTGGTTTCTCAGAGACTGGTGGGGTTTTGTTTGTTGTTGTTTTTTTTCCTGTGTGCTGTAGATGTTTTTCAGTGTATGAGTTTTGACCAGGCTGGAAGGCCAGTTTGAGCTGCCTTGAACTTGTGCAGTTTACTTGGTTTTGGACTAAGCCTTGCTTTAGTTTGGTAGGAGATACCATGCCAAGATTATGTCATTCCTACTTGTATCTAATAATATCTTAATCCACAAATAATTGTAAGAAAGTCACTTAGACTAATGTCAGAGAATTTCAACCAAAGACAACTGAAATGAATGGGATTTTTCACTGGGAGCAAAGCAAAGCTTTGTGTGAAGCCCTAGGGTGCTATCCCATGTGCATGTATCAGTCTGTGCTATGGAAACCAAATGCCACAGAAATCCCTGCCAGCCCTCCCAGCTGAGCAATGGGGTGTAAAGATGTCATACAGGCAGACGTGATACGTGCAACCGTCCCAAGGTAGCGGAGCAGTTGCCATAACAGCCAGCAGCAGACATTACGCAGGAAGTTATCCAAGTCCGTATTGATGCTGCTGGAATTAGGGCAGGCATTTAGCTCTCCCAGCTGCCAAGCACATCTACTGTGTGGCCAAGGTGTCAGGCTGGAGTAGCAGGGGTCTGATGGCACTGTAAACAATAGCGGCGGGCAGGGCTGCTGGTTTGGTGCAGAGCTTACACAGCTGTGCCGCTGTGCTCGTGTAATCGCATTAGAAGAGTCAAGCTACTGAGTGTGCCATGCGGCCTGCTCTGTGGGGTACTTATGTAGAGGTGGGCATGTCTCTGAGAGCGTGAGGGCTGAGCTGGGGAGGTCTGTGGGCAGGCCAGCCTGATAGCTGTGCAGGTCATGCTGCCAGCTGTTCTAGTGCACTCAAAGCCATTTACTCTAAAGAAAGGCAAGAAATAATGACAATGAGTGTATTACTTTTAAAGGATGTATCTGGTTTTTCTGGCAAATGCTTTAATTACAGTTACGTCCTTTGCCAGACTGCTAAGCAATTAAACTCTAATCAAACCCAGAAGAACATACTTCCACAGAGTGCTTTCAGTGCAATTTCTGCCCGAGGTTTATAAGGAGGAGCATTATTTACAGAGAGCACAGCAACAGCATTATAGGGCTGTGTGGAAATTGATGACAAACCTCTCATGACCTTCATTAGGATTCAAAGCCTTTTGATGTACGGCAAATACGTTTTTGGATGTGCATATAATCAGGTTATACATATGAGCTTAAAAGCTGCTCCTCTGGAAGCCCTGTTGGAAATTCTTAGCTTTCACAACGTGTAGGAGAGATCCATTTCTGTATATGTATTTAGTGCTAACTTCCTCTCGAGCGCTGTTACCTTACACTGCACACCATTAGCTTGTGCTGCTTCCAGGTTGGTCATGTGGTTTCTAAGCATCCCTGCTTTGTGGCCGACTCGTCCGGCAGGGGCTGCTCCCCCTGCCTGCTGCAGCCCCTGCATCCCGATGGATGGTGCGCAAACACGCTTTCCTCTTACCGCCCCTGGGAGGTCGATGGTGGTTGGTTCACTGTGAGACCCCATTAGCAGAGACACGAGACTCCTGTGTGGATGTAAAAATGTGTTACTCTGCAGAACAAATGCATGTGTGGGAACACACAACAGCTACGCTATTGAAAAGCATTTCGGAGCTGAACACTGCTGGCTCTCATACAGCCACGGCTATTTTAACATGAGCTGGATGAGCCAGTCCAGATTTTTTTTTTCCCCCTTGTTACATTTACAACTCAAATGAGCTTGCTGTGCTTCGGAAAACTGCAAGAAGTGAAAAGATTGCAGTCCAAATCCCTCAATGAGCTTTAGTATTTTCACAGCATCGGAATACAAAATATTTTACAGACAGCATGCTGATAATGAGCGCTAATAACTTTCCAGATGTTTGCTGTTATTGTGCTACACAGGACTCTTTTTTTTTTTAAAGGTTTGCAAACAGATCCTACCAGTTGTTGGTGGTGTGTGTGCAGCAAACAGCTGGTTTGTTTGAACTTGGAATTTTAATACTTCCAGTTCCATGGAAGTGGGATGGGAGGAGGAGGCTCACTGTACAACAGAGGGAGTGCATTTTCTCATGTGAATTCAGAAGCAGGGAGGGAGGGAGAGGGAGGAAAGGATCATAATACTGCGTGTGCTTCACTTTCAGTGGATCAAATCTTTCCTCTATCTGCATCCAAGCTATTCGTTTGTGATCAGATGATCAGAACTCAAGGAAGCGATTGGAGAGCGAGCTGGCTGCAGCTGCACTGTAGGCTGTTTTCAGGGACAAGGAGCCACTGTTTTTCAAACATAGCGTAAACATAGAAGTTATTTTGTAGGCTTCAGGATGCAGATATGGGTTGTGCTGCCAGCATTGTTCTGCTTCAAGCCTTTCGTACTGTGGTACAGAGGAACTGTCCACATATTTGTAGACGGCGACGGCGAGAGGAGTTGTCACATGAAATCCTGCCACTGGACAGCGATGAGGAAATGAGCAGACCCAGGACTCTCATCATTATGGTATGGTATACTTTAATCAGCAGAGAGAGTTTGCAGAATTATTATTACAGATGCTGTGTGATCTGTTTTCTTTAACTATGTCATTGTAGAGAGCTTGACAGGCTATTTGCAGCTGTGGATTATTCTGCTGTAGGCTTGCTGCCTGTTCGCAAGCACAACTTAGTTGTTCCTGTAATCTTGAACTGGAGCTGTGAGCAGCACATAGGCTGTATGTAAAGGTTGTGCCTGGTTAATTTGTAGATGGATTTTGTTGCTGTTTGTAAGAAGAGCAGTGTTGGAGCCTGTGTTGTGGTTGTGTTTTCTCTCAAACTTGAAATTCCAAACAAGAGGCAGGTTAGAAAATGTTTACAAAGTCTGCTCGTAGTAAAAACAAAAACAAACTCAGAAGATAGGCAGAGAAAACTTTACTTTCCCCCAGGATGTGGCTGAAATGACATCAAGTTGTTTGCAGATCAACTCCCATATTTCTTTGCTGCAAACTGTTTGCAGCAGTAATGTGTTTGTTGGTTCACCCCTTCCCGGCTCAGCTCGGTAAGGAGCGGGGCTTGGAAGATCTGCTGTCGTGGGGAGTTGTTTTCTCTTACGATTGAATTGGTTCATTTTTTGTTTTATGGAATATAATAAGCACTGTAGTTTTATTAGAAGTAAATTACAAAGTTCTCCATTCTGAAACAATGACCTGTAATGAGTTTGCACTGACCTCTAGTTACTGTTCCTTGCTGAAGACAGGTGTAACGAGCATCACCAGGCCCTGAAGTGGCTGGGGTCTGACATGGCAATGGTTTCATGCTATGTGGCTCTCATTTGGTGAAAATATTACAAAGATGCCACAAATTATATTTCTCAGCTTATCAGAGAAATCATCTATACCATTTGAACTTTTGAAATCATGTGGTTTTGTTTTGTTTTGTTTTGTTTCTGTAAAGGACACGATGAAGTCCAAATTACATTTCCTGACACCTCACTATATTACACAGTTCAGTAACTTGAGTGGATGGTGTTAACATCAGAGAACTTAATAGCTGTCATTGAGGTCTTGCAGTGTTTTGGGTAGAGCTTTGCTGCCCATAAGAGGTGTGTGTTGCAGTCATGGCAACTATAGCAGCTAGGATCTGATACAAGCACGCTTTAACTATCAGCTGAGAGTATTGTCCAGTGCCTGAGTTGCAGCTACTGGTCACACAAAGGGAGGTGGCAACTGGTTTCATCATTGTGAAGCTGACGTTCAACTGTCTTTTGTTTTAAAATCTAGTACCTGTAAAACAAACTTTTCCACTCCCCCATTTAGTATTGAAATAAGCAACCCCAACCATATTAAAACAAGTAGTTGCCTCCCTCACGGTGATGACTTCAAGGATAGTGAATTCAGAAAGGTCTGGAAGAAATTGCAGCATGTCAGAGTATGAATCAGCTGTGAAACTTGCTTCAGCCCTTGTGAGAGAAGGGCAGACTGGGGTTGTGGCAGAAGGCAACACCCTGGTACTGAATGTGGGCTGTCCACAGCCTGAGGAGCTCCTGTGTAAGTCCTGGTAAGGGGATTCTGAGTCGCCAGCCCTCACTGTGAGGGGCTGTGCTCCCCACAACCCATGGAGCTGGGGATACCCAGTGGTCTGTCACCCACTGCCTTTGGTCACAGATACATACCTCTCTGTTGTCATAATGACACAAAGAAATGGGGGCTTCGGCAGCAGTTGCTAATGCACTGGTGGTCCTCCTGCCCAAGTTCTGCTGTTTCCCAGGAGGTCTGTGTGGGCTGCTTTCCTTTCCTGGCTTCCTTGGAGAAGGGGAGGATGAGCAGCCTGGGCTGGTGTGCCAGGGGAAAGCTGATGTCTTCAGGGTGTTTCTGCAGCAGAAATAAGGAGTCCTGTTTCCACTAAAATTAATGTATGACTTGAAAGAGAAGCCTGATAACGAGAACTGGAGGCTACTGCATCTTAATAAAGCATGTGTTACACTCCTGACCATTTCCCCTTGGTCTGTTGTAGATCATGGAAGTTTATGTCTGGAAAATACAGTGAGACAATTATGTAGGCAAGCAGAAGAGTGTTTAGTTCAAAACATCATTATTCACGTTGTGCAGATGCCAGGAGCTAAGCCGATCCCAATGAGATTACGGAGTTTGCAGGTCTGAGAATAGTAACCATGCTGCCCAGAGAGAGGTGGGAGATCCCAGAGCACAGTGCCTGAGGTTCACTGAGGCACCCAGCTCTTTGTGGGCTACTGGTGGCCCCGTGGAGCCAGGAGTCAAACTTGGTGGTCCTTGTGGGTCCCTTCTAAACTTGGGATTCTCTGATTATATGAGGATCTGGCACATCTGCCCTCCCAGGCTTCAGATGAGATGGCGTGCTTCTTAGTAGCTGGTGTGCCACTGGGTGTGTGCTTCCTACTGCGTGTTGGTGCGTAGTTTCATTTTTGGATGATTAACTGTGTCCTATTTATGAATGGTGTTTTTTAAGTCCTCAGCTCTGCTGCATGTTCTCATAAGTTTGCATGCCCTGTGGAGAGGAAAAGAAAAAAAAAAAAAAAGGAAAAATCCAAATGTTGCCTTGGTACAGAAAGCAATCCTCAGGAACAAAGAACAGCAGTTTAAGCTGGAAAACTTGCAGTAAATATATGGCGCTGAAGGTATGATGGGTGACATAAAGGGAAGACCCCGGTAACAGATTTCAGCCATTGCTGATCAACTACTCAGAAACCACTGCATGAAAGTTGTAGGCCATCACAGCAGTTATTTCTGGTGTTCTACTCCCTCCTGAAAAAGATGAATTACGTCTTTGCCCACTGACATGTTTTCTTTTGCAGTGTTAGTTTAGAAAACCAGTATTTCTCCTTGGGCAAGATGGGTTGATACTCTGTTTTAAATCTTGACTGGATCCACACTGCAGGGAAAAAATGTAAAAAAGGTAAAGATAATTGGAAGTCCTCTGTCACTGACTGTGATGTGCCATCTTGGACAGATCCTGGGAGCTACCAGAGACACGTAAAATAAGTATCCCAACAGCTGCTAACTAGAGATATAAGTTGAATTGATGTATTCTACATTTAACGGACCATCTTGTTATTTTGTGTACTGTTAAGAATATGTCTTTAAGAGCTAGTTTTCAAAATAAGTCCATGAGGAAGTGAGGCTTCAGATATTGAAAACCTATGCAGACTGAATGCAACTGACTTTATATACTGTTTCTGAGAGGGGGGAAGAAAAGGAGGAGGGAAGGGGAAGATGCCTGAGGAAATAAAATATAGTGCTTTGGGCTGTGTGGAATTGTTTGGAAAGAGAGCATTAGCACTTAGGATGGCACTTTGCATTTGGAACTTGTGACTGAAAAAGAAGTTGAGCTTTATTTAGTAGGTCACTTATTGTTTTCTTTTCACATGATTTATTATGAACTCTGGCAGCTGAGATTTGTGTGGAAGATAAGAGCAAAGCATGAATTTCCCCCTCCTCCCTTGATACCCAGTGACACAAACACGTGGTAAAATGTTTTGCATTTTGAACAAAATGTTGTAACTTGAAGTGACATGCTAGCTTGAATTCAGCAACAGCAAGGTGACAATATTACTCTTTGTATTCAGTGTTTCATCTCTGAAGAGAGACAGCTTGCAGAGAGTTTCTCTCTTTGTTCCAGTAGTGGAAGCTTAAGAACCTCTCCTGTTGCACAAATGCAGGTTACCTTCTCTGCTGTCAGAGCTGCTTCTCATGTCACTTTGTAAATGGAAGGTTAGTCTTGCAGTCTAGCAGTAGAGAAGATAAAAGTATGGCTTTGAGGTTTTCTTTCTTGACAAATGTCTCACCTAATAGTGAAAGTTGTGCCATATACTTACTGCCATGTACCATCAGTAAATGGCAACTCTGTAAATCATTTAGAGATCCCACTCAGAGCTTCCTGATTTTATAGGAGTGCCAATGTGCATCCAAATGAGGAGGTTGGTCTTACCTTTACCTCTGTGAGGGGAAGGGCCTTCTCTTACTCTGGTGTTTTTGAGGAAGAGTATCATTGGAAAGCCAAATTATCCAGAGCTGGAAAGTTCAAAAGAAATATTTAAAATATTTCTATCATAAAACTCAAGTCAGAAGCTTCAGCGTGAAATAACTTTGTCATGTTTAAATGCATTTGTCTTTATTTGACCTTAATCAACTTCCACTCTGGCACTTGCCCTCAGTAGGAACAAATACAGGCCTCCACTTGAATAGCATTAGAGCGTAAAGAGAGGAAGAATGTAAAGTGATGCACAAAATGCAATTCTACTTCAACAATGCATTTTTGTAATGGTTCTTGTTATCTTTGTGATTTCATTCTTGTGTCTTGTGCTCTACAGGCCTGCTGGTTAAGTTCATAGCCATGAACTCTCTCTTTCAATGGATGTACTCCAGTGGGGCTCAATGCTATGCTCAGCAGAGCCGTACAATGGGGATGGTGTCTTCCTCACTTCTTCAGAGCAGTGCATGTTTTTTCTGGGCTAAAATGTTTGTTTCTGGCTTTTACCAGTTTAAGCAGCAGATACAGCACTGGATATAGCTTCTTGAGTGTAGGTAGGAATGAGCCCAAAATGGGGATTTGTTTTCATTCTAAAGAGTATTGCAGTGATGTTTAAAGTATCCGTGTAATTGAAAAGTGATGGCGTAGTACCTGCCTTTTTCCACTGAGCAAGTCTTCTCCATCTGACTTCAGTACTGATCAGATCTCTGATTTGAGGAACATTTTATATTGCTTCTGTTGCTCCGTAGCCTCTCCAGCAACCTCAGAGCAGCAGGGTAGGGTGACATGACACAGTATGACAGGAGCCATTTCACCTCCCTTCCCCAAATAACAACTTCTGAACTATGTCACTTCAAGCCTGTGTGGCTGCTGATAGTCCCAGGCTCCAACAGAAGTTAATTAAGCAGGATACTGCAAGTACATCTGTGTTTTAAAATGAAGTGTGTGTTACTGTATGTACTGTGGCACCTCATGCAGTTCACCTCCATGATCTTCTTTTGCTCTGCATCCCAGGAGAGCTGCCACCTGATTTCTAAAAACTCTTAAGAGGTTCTGACTTCTAGATTCTGTTTCCCATACCACATAAGCTTTGATGGAAGGGATGGTCGCTTTTTGACTGTTAGGCAACTACTGTCAGTCTGTGGGTGCATACCAAAGAGCTCCAGGTCACAATACCTCCATTACCTTAAATAAACAAATGTGATTTTAAAGTGTTCCCTTAGCCAAAGAAAGGTCCATAAAGGCAAAACACATTTCTAAGGCTAAGCAGTCTTTCAGCATGTTTGATCCTATCAGCTAGCACTACCTGGCAGCTCTGCTTTTGTCAGTGTGTGAAATGAGAAATGATCTCTGCCAAAATGCTCCAGTAACTGAATTCTTGCATACTGCAGAGCTGTTGTTTCAAGAACACAGAAGTGATCACAGTGTCATCACAGTGTCATCACAGTGTCTGGAGCTAAGGAAGGCAGAGTGCCCAGGAAATGCAGGAACCATTTCTGCCTTCTGGCTTTTGAGTTGCTTTCTGGAATAACCAAGTTTTATGGCCTGAAGTAGTGAGTGGAGTGAGGCGTGCCATGGGGCAGGAAGGACTGGCATTCAGCATCACATGGCATGTCACTGTTTACTGTTTGAGGATACTCTGGATGTTGTGGGGCACTATTCCATGTCTGGTCTACCATAAGCTGACTCAGATGGTGGTCCAGCACCTCTTCCACCACACCCTCAGTCAGAAGGAAGCTTGGCATACAGATTCCATCATTGTTCTGTGGGCCACTTATATTAGACTTGGGATGGTATATAAATAAGTACATATTATTTAGGAAACAAACAAGCAAAAAAAAAAGTACCTTTTTCTTCCTGTTAATTTGATGCCTCTTCAGAACAAAATGTTATATTCTGTCTGAACAGAAAGAATTTGCATGCAATATCCTACTTCTACAATTGCAGTCTGTTAATAATTATTGCCAATTTGTGGTTAACTTAGAACATAATAGTCTCTCTGTGTGGTTTTCAATGAAAAATAGCCATTGTAATGTTTGTCAGACTCCTTTATGCCTGGGGCATTGCTCTGAATGCAGTGTATGGAACCAATTGAATAGAACACTTCATCTCTTTGGTGTTTGTTTTTTCTTCTCATCTGTCAACTGCTGTGCTCATTTTTTATTTTTTGTTTTTATTACTCCCGATACTTGTTTGAAGATGAGATGGCCAAATTCAGTTCTCAGTTTTACATGTGTAAATCCAGCAGGACACGTTCCTGACTTGATGCAGTAAAACAGATGAGAAGCGTAACTATGCTGGTTGCATGTTCCTCTTTTTGTAGAGAAATCATGAAATGGAAAACATGTGTGGCCTTGCTGAATCAGTGAGTGATTAGCTACAAGGCATTTCAGTGTGGTTTTGATGCTACCTTGGTGCTTTCAACAGGTGGTGCTTATCTGCTAAAATTAGAGGGGAAACAGTAACATTAAAGAGATGAGTTACTGAATCGTGAATTCCTGGAACCAGATGCCCCTCCTCCTTTTGAGTGCCTCCTTCCATCAGTAAGTGTTGTGCAAATGTTACTACAGTTCTTTCTGTAGCAAATCTGATCTTAATGGGATAATGAAGGAGGACTGTTTTTCAGAAGAAACATTGTCTGAAATTGGGCCTCTGTTTTCTCGCTTTTGGGTTCTTAGGGTTTGGAAACAAGGAAATGGTGTTCATGTAGCAGATCTCTGTTTCTTTGTTTCTAGTGCCTTCCAACTGGGCTGTCTGTAAGCTATTCTCGAAGGTGTCCAAGGAGCCTCTTCACATCTTCTTTGGGGTGTGGCTGGTTCTTTTGGGTCACAATTTTTCCCTTGTATAACATGATTTTTGCTTCTGCTGACATTGCAGCAAAAACATCAGCTTGGGGAGGAGCTCTGACCGAGGTGTGTCTGTCCCCTACCGCTGATCGGGTGTGGGCAGTGGGCTCCTTTCCCAACGCCTGTGTCAGTGTAAGGTAGCGTGTTTGGAAGTGTAAAGATAACTCATCCATTTACTTTGAACTGAAGAACTGTTTGTAAATAACAGGAATGTTTACAAGCACGTGCATAATTCACTAGAAAATTGAATGTTAAAAACTGCTTAACGAAATGGAGTTTTGAAATGTTTTCAGTATGTATTTAAAAAAAAAAAAAAAAAAAAAAAGGCCATTCCTGAAGAGTTCACTTAGGAGGACTTGTCCAAACATCAAACTTTGTACCAGTTCCCATTTTGTATCAGTACTAAGAATTCACACAATATTTTTAAGCGACCACTAGCTTTTGCACGTGGAAAGTACTTACCAATTTTCCTTTTTAAAACAAAATCAAGGGCAATTTAAAGTTACATGAGCATGCGGAAAGACTAAATTGGAGGCTGAATATTGCTTTTTGTAGAATGCGTTTAAAAGACAACTGTATTTCTTGGAAATCTTTTCACAAAGGATTTGTTTCTAGAGTCAGACCATGTCTGCAGTGTTTCAAGCAGAACAAGGAACCAAGTGAGGAAGAGCTGCAGCAAACTCTGCTTTATTTCCCTTCCACATCCTTTTCTGGCACTTACTAACGCCTGGCTGTGCTGAGTATTTGTAAGAAGTTGGAAGTTAACCTCTTAGCTTCTGATTTTTCTGATTTTTCTTTTGTATCTAGCTCAAGCAGTGCTTGATAGCTGGAAAATCCTGACTCATTTTGATGGGAAGAGAGAGTTATCTGAACTTCACAGAATTTCCAAAATAAAAAGTCCCACAAACTTGGTGCACAGTCTGGTTGTCAGTGGTCAATGGAGGTCTCTGGTGATTAGGCAAGAGTGAAGGTCTAAGGGCTTGCATGTTGGACACAAAGAGCTAGGCGTGGGAGTGGGGAGAAACATAAGAGAAGAAATACTGCCAGACATTCATCCTGCTAGAGAAAACCATTCCGAGAAGGCAGAAGAGGAGGAATCATTATGATTCAGCTCTCTGCCTTCCAACAGCTGGGATCTGAAAGCCTAAAGCAGCTTTACTGTGCTAAGAATGATACAGTTCTGGTCCTGCTTTTTGCTCACTGAAGAAGTCATAAATTATTTTTTCTTTTTGAACTGTTTTAGATGGTGGAGTTCCCTGTCAGCTTCTAAGGTGGGCTTTAATACCATACACAGTTCAAAACACATGGACTGCAAGTGGAAAATGATGGAGAAGAGAGAAAGGTCAGCAAAGGTAGACTGTGAGTGCATAGATAAAGTTTGGACCTGAACTGACCAAAGAAATTACTAGTTGGGGATATGGTGGAAGTCAGGAAAAACAAGAATGGTGTCAGACTTCACTTGCAGCTCCTCCAGTCAAGAATTCGGTGTCATCAATTGAAACTAGTGGAAGGCAAGTTTGGAGGGGAAAAAGAGAGTGGAGAGCAAAGAAAATTTGCTTGTCAGAATGACTACTTGAGGTGCATCTTTTCTTTCTACAAGACATTTAGCATCTGTAATGTCTGCATAGATTTAATGGATTATTTTGTGCTGTTGTAGTTTGCTGCTGTGTGTGTGAGCCTCCCCTTGTGAGCCAGGTGATGCTGGCAGCTTGTCCATGCATCCGTACCTTGCATGTCTGTTGGTTGGTGCTTGCTGTGGCAGTGGGCTAAGTGGGGGAGCACAACTTAATGGACTACACGTGTGTGTGTGTGTATAGTGTGTATATATATATATATTATTTTTTTTTAATTATTATTATTATTTTATTTTTTTTTTTTTTTTTGCTGAGGTTGGGTCTATATTTAGTTTTGATTACACAGGCTTTCACCAACCACAAGCCTTGTTCTGGGATCCCAACCACTGCCCCTTCTGTTTTTTCCCAGAGTTTTTATTATTTTGGTATGGCAGAAGATTGCATGCTTGTTGCAAGTACATATTAAGATTAGCAGATCTTAGCTTAAGAAATAGAAGCAGGGTCTGGGAAAGTGAAGCATTTCTCTGAAAGTGCAGGAAGTTGTGTCAAAGTGAGAAATACCTTCTTGGTCGTTGGCACTGTTAGAATTCACAGTTTTACTTTGTGTCCCCTGAGATTGGTAAGACTAAGGGAAAGTCAAAGGATGCAGGATGTCTCTCTCTCTTTCCCACTGCCAAACTAAACCAGTGTAAATGTGATTTGCAGGATTTTGTGTGTGGTTTTTTTTTTTCTTTTTCTGAATTAAAATAATCTTGCTTATCTGTTCTTTGAAATTTAATGCTTTTTCACTCTTCCAAAATGCCATTATTTACTCTTCAACTAATGAAATACTGTTTTCTTATTTGCTGAAGATACACACTAGAAAACAGAACAGTGTATATTGAATTTCTGCTACAAGTATGTAGTATAAAATATAGTAATATTGTACTGTCAGGTTGCGTACATACAGAAAATGGAGTATTTTAGTACCAAGAGAAAACAATGATGGTAATCTGAGGATATTTTATTGTTTATATACAGTATGTGTGTGTATGTATGTGTATATGCACATGTGTGTTTATGGTATTGTAGATGGTGATTAGATGGTGATTCTGACCTTGACTAAATGAGTTTCCTGACCTCCTTTTGCTTCAGCTATTCCAGCTGGAAAATTGGGTGAAAATGTGGATTCTTTGTAAACCAGATGTTGTTGAAGCTGAGCTTTTCTTTGCCGATAAACTGAAAAAGAATAATCATTCCTATAATGTAGCATAGACAGAAATAGCAGATATTAGAATCACAATCAGAAAAGCATGCAATGGAAGCCAAAAAACACAGCAGCAGCAACATGTCTGGGGATAGTGAATCTAGATGATTAGATTATTTAATGGCCTTTTATGGCCCTTCATCACTGTGTGTTTTGTTATCAAGGGCTGATTGAAGTCCAAGTAGATGAAAACAAAAGGGTAATGCTTGTTTGGAATTTCCCAATCATCAAGCTAAAGAAGAAATTAAAATAATTGCATATCTTGCTTTTATGCACATCAGCAGGGCAGCATTGCTAATGGAAGGTTTGTTCTTCCAGCCTGATTGCTGATGTAAAAAGAAGCATTTTGAGCTATTGAGCAAACAATTTCTATTCAACCTGAGTAAAGCTACCTGGAGCAGGGGCTTATGGTTACAGCTCTCAGCTGTGCTACGTACAAGTCTGTGGCTCACTGTGCTCCAGGGACTCAGATTTGCAGGAGGGCAATTGGCAGCACCGTGGCACGTGGCTCTGCTGGCTTTGCCAAGAACTGCTGTCTCAGGGGTGTGGAATGGCCATGAAATGAATGGCAGGAGGAATGAGATTTCATAAGCCTGGTGTTCTGCTAGGTGCAAGGAGGTTTCCCGCTTGGAAAGCTGCTGAAACCATTCTGCTGTTGGGAGCGTGGGAGTGTGTACTGAGGGAGTTAGAGGGTAGAAACATTGTTATAAGGTGAAAGTGGCAACTTGTGTTTATTTAGCACAGAGGTTTTGGAGATTTTATTTTTTTCTTTGAAATATGGAAGCTCAAACTCGAAGTTGTTCTGTGCGAGGTGTGCTGATACCTGGGACATGGGGTGATGGTAAGGGCGCAGAGGAATGGCTGAGAGCAGAGCGCTGTCAGCACAGAAAGGCAGAAATGGATTGATGGAGGTGCAGCTGCTGACATCGGGGGCTGTTTTCTGGAAAGGTTTGTTAGCAGAGCTCTGGAAATTGGAGAGGCTTCTTTGCATGGGTTGCTTACAAAGGGATGCTGGCACCCTGCCTTGGAGAGCTCACCTTGTGTGCTGATGTCATTTTTTCCATGATGGATTCCCAACCTTTTGTCTGCCAAGAGCTGGCTGTATGGATGTGTAGGCAGAATGCAATATCCACTGCTTCAGCGACTTCACAAAGCGTGTTTTGTATATGCAGAGGTTGGTGTTTCAACTTGTTATTAGACTGTATGTGGAGTCAGATTTCTCAGAAAACAATATAATTCTCTTCTAGCTGATTCAGTGCCAGAGAGACGTGCAAAAAGGTTGCCTCGTATGTAGTTCACCCATTATAAATTTGGGGGGAAAAAGGTCCACCACAATAAATAAATAAATAAATAAATAAATAAAACAACAAAAAAGAAAAACAGCAACTTGTTCCTGATTCTGCTGCAGCAGTCTACTTTACCTGTGCAATATGAAGATTTTAGGAAGTGCAGTTTTTACATGCCTTCACAAACCCATACAGACTACATGCTGTCCTTTACTTCTGGAACGTGTGGATGAGATGGATGTGCAGTGTACACTTATTGACACTGAATTTTGTTTCCATGCTGGGGGCTGGGTGTCATCCTTTGGTTTTTCTTCAGTGATTTTTTTTTTTGAATGGTTATATCTGACATTCTGAGATTTCCACAGCCATTCAAAGGAGATGGGCCGGATCCTTATGTGCACTGTGCTGAGCAACCAGGTCTAAACTCTGCGTCAGCCAAAGATCTCATTAGGTCTGTACTGTGGAGACTGCCTGTGTGGTAGTGTTACTGTCATTGCAGTGGCCTAAGCCTGTAAATGAAGGCAGTTTTGTTACAAGAGGCTTGTCTTTCATTCAGAATATAATTTCCGTGTAGGCAAACTACACAGTGATGTTTGAGTCTTGGATGCAGCGTGTTCCAACAGCAGGAGTGTTCCTGCTCATTAAGCTGTCTTTCTCCAGTTTGTTAAATAAGAGCACTTTGACCCTGCTTCACCTGCAAATGCTAACCTCCCTGTCCTACTCTGGAAAGATGAGTGAGCAGGTTTTAGCAAAATAAGTGAAAGTGAATGAGAAGACAGATAATTATTTAGACTGTTGTAGCAGATGTTAATTATTTTCAGTAAATATTACTCATATTTCTGTAGACTGTTTTATAGATGTTGTAGAGTTAAGGCTGACACAGATTTCTGTTATTTTGAAGCTTACACCAGAGTGCTTACAGACTCAAGGCATAGAGTACCCACAGATAGCTGCTGTGGGGGTGGAGAAGTCTTTTCCCCTCCGTAATGGGCTTTGATGCATGCTTGAGAGCGCCCAAGGCTGCTCAACATGACCTCTTGGTTAGTACCTGCTTTTCTGTATTATTTTTTTTCCTTTCTCATTCTGAGCATTCCTGTGTTTCTTTCTTGGAGGTTGTCCCATCTGATTCGATTCTGTATGTGTGCCTGTTTTAGTGATGTAATTGTAGTATTGACAAAACTCAGAGTCTGCAATATGACCATGCAGATGACCGTGGGTGTACAGTTATTTGTGTATACATGAGCATAAATCAAGACTGTGCTTTTGACTTGCACTGTGTTTCTGCATGTCAGCATTCTTCCCAGACGGAAACCCTGAGCCAGAGGGAACTATTCATTCCCTGAAACTTGCTGTGAATTTGATCTTTGCATGAACTGATGCTTTATTTTGATCCTTCTTGGAGGGAGAAGATTACATTATTTGGGAGGGTGGTATTGTGAATTCAGTATTTACAAATGGAATATTCAGCAAGTCAAATATTTTGCCTTTTTGGAAGTGGCTTTATGTTAGTTGAAGCTATGTACTTTCAGAACTGAATTTTCATATGGAGCTGCTTGATACGCTCTGGTGAAATTCGATTTCCAGAGTGAATGACATACTGTGGCAGTGGATTAGTTTTTCCAGCAGTATGTTTTTGCATGTCACTGTGTATCATAGATTCAAACTAAAGTCAGTGAAGCATGACAATGCATAGATTAAAAAGAGGAATAAATTAACGTGGACAGAAGATATAGAAGAAATGTAGGAAAGCAGAAGAAAAGAATTATTAAAGAATTTGTGACCCTCTTGTCAATAAAAAAGAAGAAAAGAAAAAGAGTGCTAATGGCTATACTGTTTAAGTGTGCTTTGCACTTGTGCTACAGGGTAGAACACTATTAGGTGGTTGGTGATCCTATTTCTCATTATGAGTGCTGAGGTATATGTTCTCAAAACGCATTGAAGAAAGTGGTGCCTTTATTCACGTTTGTTCACTATTAATTCTGCTTATATCGCTGTGTGAATGCTGTAGCTTACTTGGCATTTAAAGGCTGAAGCAATGAAATAACATGGTGTTGAGAAATTACAGTGCTCAGTGCCTTCAGCATAGAATCTGCAGAGCTAACTGTCAGAGAAATAGTAGTGCGTTTTAATAACACAAGGACTAAAAAATCTGCTGGGCAAAAGATAGTGAAGCCAACTGGGTAAGGACCAATCAGAAACTTGAACCCAAGTTCACCTTTTGTATAATTTGCGAGCAAAGAAAGTTCATCAAAGTTTTGGAAAGCAATGGGGGGAAGGTGCCCTGGAAGGGCTCCTCAGCAGTGCTGGAGGCAGAAAACATAGGAGAGAACCTTTTGCTGGTCGAGTGCAGAGTTGAGGTTTCTGAAATGTGCATTTAAATTTTGTCCTCGTCTGAACTGAGCAGCAGTAGTTTGCAGGCCTTTTGCAGACTACAGGAGCTGGCTGAGCAGGGAACCTTCTTCTGCTTTGGGCTGTGCTGCGTGGTTTGGGTTTAAGGAACTGCCTTTGCCAGGAACCCTCTCCAAGAGGTGCCAGTTGTCCTGCATGTGGCGATGCTGCAGGAGGCTGAGGGAAGGAGAGCTGGAGGTTGCTGTGTGTGCTCGAGTTACAGAAAGGAGTCAATATGCCATGGAGCCTGAGAGGAACTGATATCTGCTTAAAGTTAAGTCAGCAGGGCTGATGGATCCAGCATTAAATTTAACTTTTGGCAAGGACCTTTTATCTTGGCAGCTGCATTCACTATGTTAGATGAGAGGCACTCGGGACTTGGTAAAGATAGCATGGTGGTTGGAAAGAAAACAAGGGCGATTCCAACTTGGTTAGTGTTGTGGTTCTATATTGGTAGCCACTTGAAATGTCTGCATACCTTGGCAAGGGACTTTTGCTGTCTTTTCTAGTGCCAGACATGAATGCTTTTCACTGCTAAGTGGGAGCGCAGTGAAATCTGTCTTTGCCAGCCTGCCGTGTGACTGCTGAAATTCAGTTTCAAGGAGGTGATGATTTTTAAATGCAAAGCTGAGGGATGAGGATATTGTTGGTATACTTTTTTAATTCATGGAATTTCTGCATTGTATTCTAACTGCAGAAGACAAAAGCAGTCATGGAACTGATAAGTTTATGTAGTGCTCAGGTTATATATGCTGTGCTCAGTGTGACTGGGCCCCTGGCATTCTGCCTATGGAACAACCATGTGGAAATTTTGCAGAGGTTTGTTACCATGGATCAGATGTTACTAGTGCTGAAAAATGCCTGAGAGAGTTATTGGAATTCCCAATTATTTTCTCAAAGAGGAAAAAAAAAAAAACAGCTAAGCAACAACAACAAAAAAAAAAAGGTCAACACTCAGGGGCAACATTGCAGATCTCTGAATGCTTAACTGAAACGAATTACAAAAAAGATGAGTGATAGTTTAATATGCAAAATATTCAGAATGAAAGAGTAGAAAAACGGTTTATTCTCTTGGTTATGCAGACTAAGATTAACTGAACATAAGACTAATGGACATCCCCCAAAGATGGTCTGCAGACGGAAATGCAAGCCCTCTGCTGAACAAAGGAGAATAGAAGGGGCCATATGTGTGCGTGCACATGTGTGGGCACTGAGGAGGTTTGTTGGGTTGTATTAGACAATTGTGCCCTGTCAGCCTGCAGACAGCTGACATTGGGCATCCCCCCTTCAGCAGCAGGCAGGCTGCCTTGTTCCATGCAGGGCAGGGGGGCACAGAGCTGCCCTGGCTCCTGAGCACCGCAGTGCTGGCTTTGCTGAAAGATACATGGTGAACTGTCCTACTGGCATGTATAGGATATTTTGAACTTCACCCCATTTTTTTTCCATTTTGCAGCTGTCTGCAGATGCATAAGTTTGCAGGGTGCTTCCTCTTACTGATATTTTGCGCTGCTTTGAAAGGGGAACTGTTACCTTGATACAAAGTAAGGTTGATCCCAATCCTGAGGGGCACTTACATGCTCTGCCAGGCCTGCGTCCGAGGCCTGCTTACCAGTGCTACAGCACATCACCGTTTAATGAGGAGCTTCTTTGCTTGGAGGCGTATGTGTGCATGAAAGAAGAGTGCAGCCATGGTGACTTTCGAATTGGGGAGGAGAAAGGATGTAATGGTTTTTGAGGCAAAGGCAGACGTTCAGTTGCAAGCTTATTTCCTACAACTTCCTATTTTGATTTGCATAAGAGCCTTGGGGGTGTGGGGTGGGTGTATTTATGGTTTAATGAGACACTGTTGCTTTAATAGAACATAATTCACAGGAAGAAATGAGTTATTGCAGGCTTTCTTCTTTCTGTTCAGTTTCTGTGGATACAGCGTGTAAGTTTTAGCCTTACTTCCCCATTGAGTGGTATCGGTAGCTTTCATTTGTTACACTGAAGCTGCTGAAGTGAAGAGGTTACAGGAGCAACCTTTTTGAAGAGTGATTTGTTTGCTGCTTGAATTCCTACTGTTACCATGAGCTTTCGAGGACGAGTTTTCAGAAGGGAACCCAGTGAGCTGAGGAAGAAGAGAAAGACCATTAGGCGAGTGAATCGAGGAGATATGCAGAGGCTGAGCTGCGTGAGTATTCCTCTGTCCTTTCATTTCTACTACAAAATTGTTAGAAAATCACAGGTCAAATTCAAATAGGGGAGAGCAGGACTTCGTCCTTGGTGTATATAGGGAGTGATTGAATCTCATCAGACTGTAGGATGAGGTACGTGGTGGAATGATTACTTATTTTTAGGTCTGAAGCATGTGAAGTTCTGGGAGTTTGTATCAGAGGAACTAGGTAGCATCATATTTTTCTTCATGGACAGAGTGGTAAGGCACTGACACAGGCTGCCCAGGGAGGTGCTGGAGTCACCATCCCTGGAGGTGCTCAAGAACCACAAAAGATGTGGTACTGTGGAATGTGGTTTAGTGGGCAGTACTCACCATAGGTGGACTTAGATGATCCAACATAATGATTCTGTGTTGTCGATCAGACAGATGCTGACAGCAGGATAATGTGATGATGTCTTTATGCCTGCTAACAAATGATTGGCAGTTCTGTGAAAATCCATAATGGTGTCTCTGGAGTAGTAAGGTCTTCTGCATGATTTCAGGTCACTTCACGTTTTGCAATCTGATCTGTAGAATTTGTGTCTTTGGAGGCCAGGAGCAGGAGAAAGCCACTGTCCTTCTGCAGCAAGCAAATGGGGAAAGTGCCAGTGTTCTTGGAGGAAAGTTGCAGCAAGGTTCTGCCCCATCAAGCCAAACAGTGACACTGAGCTGGGACTGCATTTTCTGAAACTCATGGTCTGGCAGCAGGCAGCTTATGTTATCTATTTTGTGCCTAAACTTTCTCAGCTAGAAGTGAAACTATAGGAAAGTTTTAGGTGAAACACAGAACCTTCCTGTGAGAAGACAAGCAAGTACCGTTTTTCAGAGTGCTCTTTTAGCTTGGGACATTGTTTTAAATTTCAAATGTTTAATAGTTTCTCTGATAATTATTTGGAGAGAATGGATCCTTTTCTTCCTAAGAGGTATTCAGTTTTCTTCTATAGTTTTGTGTAGCAAATTAGACTATGTTTCTGTGTGCACACTGAGGGATTTCTGAAGGCTGTTCTTCATGCTAATGTAACAAAGGATCAGTGATAATACACCAAAGATTATTATTCTCATTAGCATTCTTAAGAAGGAAAGTATATATGCAATTGTAACATTTAGTAACAGATAAATTAGGATAGCCTGTGGTTCATCTAGTAGTAAAGTACTTCTGTTTGGCTTGTGACCAGCTGCCATTTTGGGTTTGTATTTTACATGAAAGTGGATCTTTCAGATGCAGATACTTTATGATGTAGTTCCTGGTGTTATTCAGTTGGAAATACCAAGGGCTAGAGAGGTATTAAGTTAACTTTCAAGCACTGCTAGATTTTTCAGAAGTTCTCAGCTTTGAAAGTCCCTGAGTAACTGTTGGGATTTTCCAAAGAGTGAAGTGTTTCAGTCTTCTGGACTGAAAACATTGCAGCTGAGTGTTTACCGCTGAAAACTTACCTTACAACTTCAAGGTATCTGAGTCTGCTCTTGTTTCCTTGAAGCTGACTCCAAAATTCAGTAGAATCAGGGATACATACCTGAAAGGCATAACATTCTTGATAGTTAACAACAAAAAAAACATGCTTGTGTACATTGAAGGCATTTGATATTTTAGGAAGTTCCATGGCTAAGCTTTTAAGGAGGACTATTTTCCCTTGATAATGATAATTGCTCAATTTCATCATGATAAATTGTGTTAAATCATGAGCTTTTTCATTCATTAGTCATTAGTAGTCTACATTTTTGGTGTCAAAAAAAATTTGTACTTCATATTCTCAGGGCTGAAGGCTGACGCTGCTGGTGAGAGCATCTAACCCTGGCAGCTCGCAAGACTTGTTAGGACATAAGCAGTGCAACTTGACATACTGATAAATCCTGGTTGTTTTGTTGTTATTGTACAGATTCTGATTTTATGTGATTAGTGCTCCCTAGAAGCAGTTGAAGGCTTGCAGGAAAGCATGGTTAGAAATAAAACAAAGCCCAAATATCAGCAATAAATCAGTAGCCTGCCTGCAGGCAGTGCACTGCACTTCTGCAAAGTGTCTGGCTGTTATAATACGTGGGATATATGTTGGGTTTTTAAGGGAATCTGTTCATTTTTATTTCTTTTCAGACAGAAGATAGGCAGAGATAGGGTCACTGTGTCATGTTATTCTGTGGATGGATTTCTCAATAGCATGTTTTGCCCCTGGGAAATACAAGCACACTTGGCTTTACTCTTGTGGTTTGTGACCCGTGTCATTCTACCCAATATTTCATAATTGGAGCATGTTAAATTGTTGGCCTCTGAGAACTTCTTGTTACCAAGCCAGGAGCTTCACTCTCCTGCATTCATCACCAGTTGTACCAGCCGTGCTGCGGGTCTCACAGTGCTGTTAACACCCGTGGCCTCTGGATGGGGGTCCTTGTTTAAAGACAGCATTTTTTCCTACACCACAGCTAGACCTGTGTTTTCTGTAGAAAGGCTTGTATTGTTTGCTGGAGATTTTCTTTTGTAAGACTAATAATAATCTAATTAGTTTTAATTGATTATAGATTGTTGATGGAGCTCAGTGTGGTTGACCAGATTATGTTCTTGTTTACACCATGTATGTGACTGACTTGATAGCTAATTGATTGGGAGGGTGGTTGGTGTCAGTGAAATGACTGTAATTTCATGTCATTGGGAGAGCTGAGTTTATGTTGATCGTGCATAAATGACAGTAATGTTTATGGATGAATCCTCAGCAGAAATGCAAACTTGATTATTTAGGCAGATAGGTAGCATGAAAAATATCCATAACTCCTGAAGAGATAAATAACTATAGTGTAGTTAGACAAAGAAAGGTATTTACTAACTCTTATGAAGCAGGACAGCATGTATGAGGCCTGTCGCATAGGATGTTGACTTACTGTGAAGTTCACTCTACAAATCAAATCTTATTTTTGAAGAGCTTATTTGGAGCTAATGCAAACATTTTTAAGATTTTTTTTTTTTTTTATTCTTTGTCTGAGAGATTTCTGAAGTCATTGAGCCCGTTTTGAAAACGTTGTTTGCTCGATCTGCAAGTCTGGGACTCCATACATCTAAGTTTTGGTATTTAAGTGAAAATTGTTAATGTAGTTGACCACTATGTGCTATTTCATTATGCAGTTTACAGTAGTGATCAAAGCCTTTAGTGTCAGAGCATGTTCTAATGAACAGATATTACCAGCTTTTTTAGGGTTTCTAAATAATCACTGCAAAACAAAGCAAAAAAAAAAATCATATATACACTTACAAAGTCAACTAAAAAGAAACGTTTACTTTTGAAGTCAATTAAAATGGTTTTGAAAGGCAATTCAGTGCTGTGCGCGATATTCTGTAGATTGCACAGCTGCTCTAGCATCAAGATTGTGCCAGATGCAGCTGGTGGAGGATAACCCTGCAGCGTCGTTGATTGCATCTTCCTTTCTGAACTTACTCAGAACCTGTACACAGGCAGCTACATGTGGATCACCGTACCTCCCTCACTTGTCCATTTTGGAAGGAAGGAACTATTTTGGTGAGGTTTTGTTACTGTAAGCAGTGCTTTTATCCATGTGAACATGCTGTGGCTGTCAGAGCTGGTTTTCCCTATTTACCGTGAGGGTCATCTGATTGGCACTTAAGTGCAAAAACTGGGAGCACCTTTTTTTCCCCATGTAGGTTTTCTATGGACTACAGTGTTGGGTGTCTTTTTCAGCATGTGTGCAGTAGTGTTTACATAAACTGCACTGGAAGATTAGAAGCTTTGGACAAACCCACTATGTAAAGGCTGCAGGATGGTTTTGTTCATGTTCCTCTTTGCAGTCATGAGTCTGCTCAGCTGAGATCATACTAAAAAAAGGAAACATGACTGGCAAATGCAGAATCCCTTTTGTGCTGTACAGGCAGGATAGCTCACATCTCCTTCCCCATTCGATGTGCTCCAACTCCTGGAGGGTCCCTCATGTCCCCTCAGCTCCCATTCCACCTCCCCAAGCTCCTTGCACATCATCCTACCCATTGGACACCTTTGGCTTTCTTTAAGAATAGGTCAGCTTTAGAGAAAACTGTTTGGCTCTCTAACTGGCTAAGGTCAGGTAAGGGGAATGATGTGGCTGAGTGGTGCCAAGTTAGAGGGCTGCATAAATTAAATTTAAAATCAACTTTAAGGCGTTTTATATGAGTTTCTTGTTTTTCCCCTGAAATGACCTGTGGACTAATATTTGGTCTAGGCTTCAGAAGTGCTTACTGTTTAGAAATGGTCATTTTTGACATTTTTAAGAAATGCAGCAGTTAGTTTAGAGGCTGTGGTTTTTAGTGGCTTGGTAAAGATACTCTCCTCCCTACAAAGGCTTTTCAGCTACCATGCAAGGACAGGAGGCAAGTTGGTTTCTTTCTTGTGACCTTAAGTATTTATTAAAATAATATTGGTAGCTTTATTTAACCTTCAAAATGCTAATGATTGAAGATGCACACACGTGTATTGCCCAGATTCAGAAATTACTGCAGCAAGCAAGCACTCGTGGCTAAAGAGCAGAATTCAGGAAATGCTTATGAGTAAGCAAAGCATCCCAGCCCCCATGGGTGCTTCGCTACACCGGCAGCACTGTGCGGCTTCCAGGTTTTAACCATTCTTATGGTAGCTCTAGTAGGCCTAGTGCTCTCAGAATTCATACTGAAAGCAACAATTAATTGTAATTTGAGATGTAGCAGGCAGTTGGTCACTGATATGTCTGAGAACGGGTCCCTGTGGTTTTGGTTGTCTCTGCTGCAGGGCTCGCTGGTCAGCCTGTCGGAGCAGTTATGTGCGTGTGTGCCACTGAGGCTGCATCTGGCCTCAGCACTTAGAGCAACCGTGGCCAGGGATAGCTTGGAGCAGGGAGAATTTCCATTTTTCAAATGCACTTTTCATTCTCTTACAGTAACTTTTAAGGCTGAAAAACAGGCACAATAGAACCTTATAGATTTTGATCCTTAAGTGATGATAATTTCCAAAGTAAGCAATTAGAATCATCCCATCCAAAGCTGTACTTGTACAGAATAAGTCAGATTGAGTCAGGCAAATCCCTGATTGGTGTCAGTCTGAATTTTCTTTGAATGAAGAGAAGTCAATGAAAGAAAAATCTATTTCACTTTTTTCTCATCAGGGTCTTCTATAGGTTTCTCTGCTTCATTAAGTTAATAGACACTGTAGCATTTTGGAAACTAATTTCTGAGTTGCTAAGAATTTCGGGGAGTTGGATCTTTGTATTTCTTTGCAGTTAGTTCTTTTGCAGGATTGTGTGGGAATTGGCAATCCCTTTAATGAAATTTACTGGCTTGTCAGCCCCACCACTGCCACTGAAGAGTATATCAGTTATGCTGTGCAGCTTTGAAAGGCTGACTGGATTTCTTCCAAGTACAGTTCTTCAAGTTCGGTGAAAGATATTACAAATCAAACATTTTGGACCTGACAAGTGAACTTCTTGGAGAGTAGAAGGGAGGAGTTGTCACTTAAATTTGTCTTCATAGAACTGATCTTAACAAATCTGTTGACTGTGGATCGCCTACTGTTGTAGCCTTTGCAACACAACCAGAGAATTTGCTGACTGCAAGTAGTTGCGTACTGGGCCAAGCGACTGTAAAATTTGTGAGATCTGGTATAAAAGGAGCGACCGTCTGTCTCTTAGTTCTGGCTGTGCTTCCTTGGTACCTTCCTGCTTACCTTTTGCATATCCTGAATTTCTTCTCCTGTGCTTGAAATGTGATGTTTGTTTTCTGTAAAAGTTGAGTGACCCCTTAGCAAGCGTGGGGTGAGCTGGGAGCAGAGTGAGGGCAGGTTCGTGGGGTGAGAGCATGTGGAGCTGATGGGACCTGTCTGTCCTTACAGCTGAGCAAACCTACAGGAGCTGGGATGCACGTCCGGTGGGGAAGTGCAGGCACAGTGCGTTACATGTGGATCACTGCTCTACTTCCCAATGGCAAGTTGGTGTATACACTGCTCCAATAAAAAGCAATTTTTGGTGACCCCATGAGGCATGGATGGTCATCTAGCCTCAGCAACAGCTCTGAATATTCAGGCATTTATGGCTCACATTCACCAGAGCTGCTATGTGGCCTGCGTTGTCAGCAAGTCTGAAGACAGGGTTAAATCCAGCCCATAATCTGCACCTTCTCCAAAAGTCATGGAGTCCTGGCTCTTCTTTAGCTTTGGTTCTAACAGCTTGGCCAAGAAATATTTAATTTTAATTGGCCCACCCTGGTGGAATGAAATTAACTGCACATATATCAGCTACATAAAAAATTAAAGTTGTGTTCAATGCCAGATACAACTGGGGATGGGAACGGAAGAACAAGAGTCTGAGAACTGGTTTACATTGATGCCATTTCAGAAATTAATTTACTGCTCTGAGTTTTAATAGGATTGGTCTTAGTTAAAAATACCATTGAAAAGTCTATTAAAAAAAAAATGGTGCTGTTATTTCAGTAGCTAGCCCTTTATCCTGTAAGCATGTCCTTTTCAGTATCTCAAAGGTATACTCAAATGAATTGTGGTTTCATGCAAGCTATAACTTGAGTGAAATACAAAATCAGTCCTTCCTGACATTGGTCAATCTTGCCATCACAACTCTTCTCAATTTTTACGAACGCATAAAGAGCCCAACAGCTTAAATCCTTTATTTTCTCTGTAGCTGTGTCTTTCATTTGCTTCTGTCTTCTGTGGGTACTTTTACAGAAGATATTTATTTAAACATCTGTAATAAATTCAGAACCTCTAGATACTCGGAATTTGGTGTCTGGGAAACAAAGACCAGATCCTAAATCATTATAAAAATCTTAGCATTTGGTGTTGATTATTTTTAGAATGGGGAAGTGCTTGGGATGACCATCCATAGACTGCTAGTCTCAATTGCATCATTTCCTCCTTTAATGAGTGTTCATGGAAATATGACTTCAGGAGGATGATATTTGAGTCATTTTATCCTATAATTATGAAGAAAAGGTATGTACTAGCATCAGCACATAGTGTCTCTGCAGCTGGAGGCAAGCCATGTGCCATATCTGTTTCTGTAAAATAACATGTGGATTTGTTGGGTCATTATTGATGAGAAAAAAATTTTGTTGTATCTGGATCAGAAGACTTAGTGTGTGTTTCATTAAAGAAGGTGGATTTATACGGTTGAATGACACATCACTGATAAAGTTCTGGGCTGCTCCACCTTTGCAAAGTGAGGTGGTAATTAATTGTGCTTATTAGTGATGGCCATTCCAAAGGGTTTTAGAAAAGCTGGCTTAGCAATGTGCTGAGGTACGCTCAGCAGCTCTGGTGGTGTGTAAGGGAAATGGTTCTGTTGTGGCTGTTGGAGCAGGTGAGGAGTTCGAGAGTGCCTTTTGCTACATGTAGTCACAGCCATTTCAGCACATCAGAAAATAATTCATTACTCGCTTGAGATAGAGAATATAAAAAGCACTATAAAAATCCAAGCCAGCATAATTTGATCTTGGCACACAGATTGCTTGGTTGGTCTGTTTCCAAAAAGAGCAGACAAGTTAAATTGAGGAGAGGCAGCACTCTGATTATTAAAGCTTTAAATCAGCCCTACTCATTTACAAATCTCTGCTAGCACTTGCAGGGAGAATTCTACTAATCCCCACATCACTGCTTCAGGCTGCCTGTAACAAGCAAACTGAACAGTCGTTCCACATCTTTGAGAGCAACTGCTGACTGGAACAGCTGCTGCTTCCTGTCGTAAGTGTAACACCAAGAGCTGGAGTGCCTGGTTCTGCCTAAGATAAAGGATGGGCTCTGCAGAGGACAGGGAGGTGTGCACAGTGCTTAGTGTTAGGATCTATAGGAACATGTAGGATTCCTGGTATTTCAGTCAGTAGAAACCTCTGAAGAGAGGTCTCATGATTATAATGTTATCGTGCTTGGTGTCAGCGGAAGAGTTTGGGTTATTACTTCTATCTCTGATTTGTGAGACTTGAAATAATACAGTATTGCCTGTTATGCAGGATCTTGCTGTAAAGTTGTAGAAGGGATAACAACATTTGTCACTGTGTCAGCATCACTATAAATGTTGAAGTTCTTCACTGGAAAGTTTTGAACTAATGTGGATAATGTCACATCTACTTACATCCAGAATGCAACTAAATGTGTACTCTCTCATAGGGCTTCTCTGTTAACTTCTGTTAAAATGTTTATAGCAGCTCATGTGCTTTGCAGTGCTGAGAGCAAGAGAATTAATACTGTGGGAACAGTGATGTTTATACGCTCTGCTTCAGGGTTTTCTCGAGTTTCATTCTTGCCTCACACAGATGACCTTGCAACTGTCGAGGAGACATTTGGCCCTGAAGAGTTTCAGGCATCTATCAGGGGCAGCTTTCTGAGTGCTGTGTGTTTCTGAGAAGAGGCCAAGGCAGCACGACTTGCCCTGCCTCCACCTGCATCTCTCTGGCTGTGTCAGTGAATCTGCAGGAGATGCAGCAGTACCCGCACCAGCCTTGCAGGGATTTCCAGGGGGAAGAAGAAATATCTCTTCATTCTCTCAGCCCCAGCAAAGAGGGTAGTTCCCATCTGTGTAGAGAACCTGCGAGTACTGCGTGCATTTTTATGGGAATCCCCCTGTATTTGAAGTGTCCAAAAATTGGTGGAATTTCCCAGCTCTTTCTTAGGCTGTGACTTTAGTAGGAAGGTAGCTACTTATATTGCTTGCTTGCCTTATGTGTTTTTTAAAAGATTTTTGAAAGGTGCTGTTGATGCTGATGAAGTTTCTCAAGAGCACAAGAGCTAGATTAATATTGTCTTACCATGTCTCTGCTTTTGGAGGGTGGATGTTCATGGTTACAGTGGCATGCCTGGGTTACTTAAACCTGAGATTACTACAAAAACCATTAGCACTGTGGTATCTGGTTTTAGAACGGAGGGTTCTCAGTGTAGTTAATGCTGCGAACTTTCTGCAGAAATACTTGCACCTCAAAAACATCAGTGCATGTGTTTCTTCATTTTACTTTGGGTTTCCTTGCGAGTGGTTGCTCTAAGGCTTTCTACTGAAGATAAGAGTAACTCTACTATAAATTTGCTTTCTTCAAAACGTAAACAGTAAAGTTTTAGTTTTCAGACCTGGGCATTGTTAGCAGTGCACTCAGCATTTGTCAGTGGTGTTTCCTCTCCGTGTTTAACTTGTTGAGATTTAGGTCCCATTTGCAATATTTAATAAATAGAGATATAGTTAGATGTAATGGAGGAGAGTCTAGAAATTGTGGCTAAAGGATAGTGCAGTGACTTAACTTGAAGTGAGAGGGAGCTGTGTGTAGTGCAATGATTGGATGAGCCCTTTGTGTTCTTGTGGGGATCTGCTCTAGCTGGATGGAATGCTGAAACACCATGCTACAGAATACTCCTTGTACTTCAGCTTGATTGTTTCTTGAGCAGGGCTGCATATTAATGCATCAGCTCTTACAGTCTAGGGCCCACTTCTGGCTTGTGGCAGTCTGAGGTGACGTAGCTGGAGTGATGGGAAGTCTCAAGTGTTCTGTTGGGTTGCCTCTTCTTGAACATTGTTCCCAGTTGTGCAGTCCTGTCACATAATGTAAATTTTTAAGCTGTTTATTCTCTTTAGGGCCTTTTGTTTTACAGTGTCCTTTCTTTAGATAAGGTGTTTTTGGCTTTTTCCCTTTAAAACAGTCCAAGTTTCATTTCTAATTCATTATCCTTTTCATAAATCTGACAGAACTGTGCTTGCCTCCAGGTTCATCCAGGGGGAATCTAGCATTATATCAATGTGGTGGAATCTCTCTGTTGTTTTTTTTGTTTTGTTTTGTTTCTTCATATATAGTTAGCTCTTGTAATGGCTTCCTGGGATTGATAGTTAAACCGTATTGAGGGTAGGCCAAGTATTGTTTCTCATTCCTTTCTCTCCCTCACATCGTAAAGCAATGTTAATGAGCCAGTTTCCTTGGGAAAGAGCTATCCAAAAAAGTTCTGTTTATTGCTGTTATGTGTAGATCCTTTGTATCATTTATAAGTCTTTAGTGTCTCAACATCAGTAGATATTGCCTTTGGCCTATAAATGCTAAGTACTAGTGACTATTAGAAGTTTATTAACTTTAAGCCGGCAAACACAACTTAGACAGTTAATAGACTGAAAAGAGAGTTAATAGACATGAGCAGTTGAAGGAACCACTCCAACTTTTTAAATTGCATATCCATCCTTGGAGATTTTCAAGACTTGTCTGGACAAGTTATTGAGCAGCAGACTCCAATTGCCCTGCTCTGAGCTGGGACTGGTCTGGCTGCCTCTTGGGAAGCCCTTGGTCAGCAGTTGAACAACTCCCTAGGAGTGTGCGTGTCCCACTGTTTTAATCTATTTTACATGGCTGTATTGATGATGCTTAATAAAATTCTTTATGGATCCATTTGATACCAAAGGAAGATTTGAACTTGATGTATACAAAGAGTGTACACATGCGCTAGGGAAAAAAATCTTGAGGTGATTGTAATTACTGAAAAAATAGGAACTCTGAAGAACAAAGCTAAAAGAGGTAGCTGAGTGATATCTTTGAACCATCGCCTCTATAATGGACCACATGTATACAATTTATACAACACTATATAGCGGACAGTCATCAGATTGTCCTTTGGAGAAATTGGTTTTATGGAGATGTGGAAGCTTTCTTTTCTGATACACCATGGTTTTGGTCTAGATAAGAGGGAGGGGAAACTTTACATTATTCTGAACAGCGCAGTGCAAGAGCAGCAGGTAAAATACAGCTGATTTAATGACTGTTGTTGTGCCAGGCAGAAGTGTTCTACAAAACTATTTCTGCATTTGCTTTCCTCTGGGATCTTCTGCTCTCTCTCTTACCCCTTTTTCATTCCTTCTATCACTTCTCTTGCTTTTTCTGATCTACTCTTTCTGATGCTGCAGAATCTTTGAATTAAGCAAATGTTGTTACCCTAATACATCTGGTTAATGTATTCTTGCATGTCAGATGGGCTTCCCTTTTTCTGTTTCTGTGTTGTATTTCAAGACTGTGTGAATTTACTTTTGTTTTGCTGTTCCTGTGGGAGTTTCTTACTTTATCACTGTCTCCACCAATAATTGAAGTATTGTAACTAAACTAAACTAGGTTCTGACAAGAGAAACCATGGGAATGCCAGGTAATTTATTCCAAGAGAGTAACTTTGGATTATTACCAAGTAAAGCAGTGTGATGGCACAAGCTATCAACAGTTCAAGCAGTTGGGACTGTGCAGGAGAACAAAGAAATTAGCTCACGGTAATGGGATCAAGTGCAGGTAGAGTAGATCATTTATTCTACAAAAGGTTAGCTCAAAATGGTATCTATTTTCATTTCAAATTGTGCCCATCTATCTATTTGAAAGAGTTTCTGAGAATGGCAGACAAGTTAATGTGGTCAGTTTAGTCTCCATAATAAGCTGAGTAATTGCCTTTGAGTTAGCAGGTCGAGAATAACCGTCACAACTGGCCCAGGTTCCTCGCTTCCACTTCTCTAAATTAGTTCAGTTGCAGCAAGTGAGGAAGTGGGAGTGAGGTGAGGGGAGAAGTCATTCCTATTTACATGTAAAAGAGTAAAAATGAAGGTGATCTCATTTTATGGAGGAGGGGGGAGGGGGAAGAAAGGAGAATTTGAGTGTAGAGAAATTACCTGATCTTTTTTTTTTTTTTTTTTTTTTCCTCCACAGCAGGAAAAACCAAAACTCTTGGAGCCTTTGGATTACGAAGCTGTTATCACAGAGATTGAGAAAAATATTGGAGATAGCCTGTTTAAAGATCTGATATTGTTCCCTGATGATGACTTTTCAGTAAGTATATAAAGTAAACATGTTTTTGGGTTTTTTTCCTTCTTCTCTTTTTTTTCCTCTTCTATTTTATCCTCACTGCTGAAGAGAGAGACAGAAGTGTCCCCAGTGCTGTCTAAGACTTTTCTTAATTTATTCATAGCTCCTTATTCCTCTCCCACCAAATTCACACTTTTTTTTTTCCTCTGACATTTGTAAATGAGTGAACTTATAGTTCTGTAACAGATATAGCACAAAGCTTTGGTTTTCCAGAATATATTTCAGAAACTCTACACAGGTTATTCCATAACACATACTTGTTGGTTCACTCAACACAGTGGTAGTTTAGTATGTGTTGGAATTTCTCCCCACTATTATAATCTAACAATTATAGTTCCATAACTTACCTAGTCTATCTGATCCTATTCCATTTGATGTATTTGACCAGCGTGGCTTTTGACTTTATCGATGGTAGCTGTAACATATGTCCAAGTTGTACCATTTACCAACATCAGTTTACACAGGAGGAGTACATTTGAACAGACTTGATTTTGTTTAGTTTTGGAGCTTTCTCAGTTGTGGGTGGAGACCTGGCAAGCTGTTCTTGAGTGCTGGGTATGTATCTCCAGTGCCAAGGCAGCTCCTGTGATGGGGCACTGAGAGGCTGTGGATACTGCCACGGGGCTGCCCAACCTCATTTGTGGCTCCCCAGTGGTGGACCTGGCAAGCTGCGAAGAATTCAAGAATCTGGAAGCCTGGGGCAGCTCAGGAGGGCGAGAGCTGCCTGCAAGGTGGTTTGGGAGGCATGCTGCCAGGCAGGTTAGCTGGCAGATTGCCCGTACCTTGCAGCAATTTCTTCAAAATTAGCCAATCTCTGTAAAAGATTTGATTTTGATGAATAGGTTTTCTCTAATGGAAATACATTTCAATCTGTGACCGACTGTAACTGCTGTTACTGTGTGAGAGCCTTTCCCATCAGCTGATGACACTGCCTCTGTCCTATGAGGCTGGGTTAATCTAATAGACTGCTTTGTTTTACTAAATGGATCTATTTCCTTGGTGGCATTAACTGAGTTAGTGTGCTCGTGGGATTGAGGAGGAACTAAACAGAATACATTTTGCCATCACTGCTAATTCCTTTATCAATTTTACACGTTTGTGAATTTATGAAATTGAAAATTAGCATTATAAAGCTGACTAGGCTTACTGTGTGCTGCCACAAGGCCCTTGAGCCCCTGGATTTAGAATAACTGAGCCCAAGTCAGTGGAGCAAAAGAAGCTGATTTTTCTCAGCAAAAGGAGAATTGTGTCCTACTGCTCAAGACCTCTGCCTGTCAAACCATATTTTCATATCCTTATTTTCATTTCATTTTCAGCTGTTGCAGCCTGACATTATTTGCTACTTCTATTTTGTTTTCTCTGTATTGTTTTGCAATTGTACCTCATAGTGAACTGCTTACATACTAGAGATGACCTGTTCTCACAAAAGAGCAGAGGCAGTGACACGTGGGGTCTGTAGCCTTGCAATTAATCTGTCTCTGTTGTGTGGTTTGGTTTTTTTTTTTGTTATCTTCTGTTGAAGTCAACTTATGTCATCGGGCAGGGCTGCAGAGCTTCCCAAGCAGACAGGTTTTTCAGCTGCGGAGCATCTATTTATAGCCCTGCTCCTTCCTGCTGAAATATCACCTGTGCACAGCAGTCTGGGTCAGCCATTTGAGTAGAAAGAGATCCAGGTCTGACTGAATTAAGAGGTGCTCTGGCTGGCTCTGATTGTTATTTAATGTGATAATGCTTCAGGAAATTGTGTGTGTTACTGTTAAACAATAACCATTAGAATTGCTTCAGACTTCGTGGCTCAGGGATGATGCAGCTCCACTTTGGGCCTTTGTTAGCACACCATGGGCAAAAACCTCTTCAGAGTGAAAGCCAAACAAATGTGCTAGGTGAGGAAGTGAGCATAAAGGGAAATTCTATTTTTAATAATGATTGGCCATTTCCAGATCTGTAGTATTCACTGCATGCATCATCTACGGACAGATTATTTACATAGCTGCAGTACTGTCTGATCTATTCTTTGATCTCCAATTCCTTTCTCTTTGAAAGCAATTCTAAGAGAAGGCATGTTTCCTCACAAGACCTTTTTAGGTCATTTCTAGTGTCTTGCCATAAGTCTACAGGACAGTAAAGAATTCTTGATATTAATCTGAACCTGATACTCTTCTGTCTCTCTGCGTTTCAACAGAGGAATACAAGGCATGCTTGTGATAAAGATGCATTCTGTGATTTAACTCCAGCTAGGAAAAGGATGCTTCCTGTTTTTGTGATAGTGTCTAATAGTTCTTTAAAAAAATAACAACCATTTGTCCTTGCTTGTTAATTCTCCTCCTGCTTGTCCAATGACCACTTTGCCTTTGGAAAAAAGTGCACAGATTTGCTTCACTATTATCTGCTCCTGAATCCCATGAACTCATGGCCTCTCTGTGCTGGGAAACAGTGGCTAGTGGAAATTTCTACTTCAAAACTTTGCAGCAATGCAGCAACTGTGTGGAGGAAGGATTGGCTCAGCATCATAGGAACTCCTTGTCACATGAATGTGAGCTTGGGTTGTACTTGGTAGTAAGTGGGAGTTTATGTCCTTGTTGTGCTCATTGAAGTGCGTAGCGATGCTAGTAGATTGGCAGTCTCCTCTTATTTGGGTTACAGTACTCATTCCACCTTCCGTTCTCCCGAACCTAGTTGTGTTCTTCCTTTACAACTGGACCGTTGTCTGACATTCCAATTTTTCACTTTTCTCCTATGTGTGTACTGGAACCATGAAAGAAGTGTGATGACTTCATTCAGATCTGTCTCCCTCTCACCTTTAGCATTTCCCCTCTTTGTCCTGTATGGCTCTGTTATCATACATTTGTACTTGTGCTCCTAAGCACCTGCATGTATCTGAGCAAAATGCTTGCTCTCTATTCTTTTCTAAGTACTTTTCCATTCCTTCTTCATGTCACCATCCTTCTGATATTCACTGAAACTGCAGCAGTCTCTTCTTAGATCTCCAGGATCTCAGGTCTTATGTGGAATCAATAGTGACCTCTCTTAATGACAACAGGCTCAGCATCGTGTGCTTGTGTTGAGGTTTAATGAAAATACATGTTAATTTATGTTGATTAATATACATTAATGTACATGATAATCATAAAAAGGCAATTGAAAATATTTAATAGGTACTTTTGATTTAATATAGAAAAAAATCATGTTCAACTCTGTTTCCTTGTCTGAAATGGTGGACATGTGCTGCAGAAGTAGCTCTAAATGAGGGAGCGAGAGTCTTGTTGGAAGTAGTCCTGTAAACCCTGGTATTGTTTCTGACAATACAAGAGTTACTGTGGTGGATTACTGGTTGTTTTCAATAGCACGTGGCTTATCCAACACTTTCTCATGTGGTAAGCAGTATCTTCATAAGAGAAGAGCTGAAATTTGGTCCATTACTGATGACTAACAAGGTGTGAGATGTTTCACATGTGGGTTCACATCAGCTGGGTGTAGCAGAATGGTGAGGGGCCACTAAGCTGAGAAAGACATACTTCAGCTATTTGTAAGGAGAGAGCTAAAGCAGTCTGTGAAGCAGACACCATGGGGGCATGGCCCCTCACACTGAGTATGGTCCTATAAGCAATGGGACACACTGGAGCTCTCCCTTAGACACATACTGTGCTTGCTTTCCTGTCCCTGTGGCCCTGCATTTACTGCTCTGTGATGAGGTTAGGGCTAGCAGCAGCCCTCAGTTCCACCTTGGCCTTGCTTTGTAAGCTGATGGACTAACTCGATACCATTTTCACTAAAGTAAAGTAAACCTGTTTACTTAGATTTGATGTCTCAAGCTGCTTAGATTCATTTTCATCTCAGCATTAACACATGTGAATGTTTCTGCCTGTGTGTGATTAGCTCTCTTAGAAGGACTGCCTTTTCTGGAAGGAAATGTAATCTTTTTTGACACGTCTATATAAAAATTTAACCACTGGCCACATGCTTTCAGACTAGGAACTGTTCGAATAGAGTCAGAGTGAGAGTGTTTGAAATGGCAAGCTGTGTTTGAACTCCATTTTCAAGTCCTACACTTGCCATGTCAGTGGGAAGTAGGCACTGTCTGAAGACATTATTCCTTATCAGCCATTGATAAGGAGCAATATTGGCCTGTGGCTTTCACTGTAGAAGCATTCTTCAGTGAATGTACTGAAAGGGTGCTTAATTAAATTGCACCTTATAACTAATCAGACAGCTGGGGCCATTAGTTTGTGCAACTGAGACACTGTCTGAGTGCCTCAAATCACTACTGGAATAGGGAATTTTTTTTAAATGGATATCCAGTAGTCTTTGTAGAAAGTCTTTGTGTCAGATTTTAGGTTAATGTCTGTGCTATTCGATTCTCAGTGTCATTATGCACAATCCAGAAGGTGCTTTTTTAACCTTTGACTTGAACACACAGTTGCTACAAGTGCTTAAACAGAAAGCTAGATTGCAGTCATAACTCAGCAGCATGCTGAATTCTGTGACAGCCTGCAATTTTTTCAGCATTTATTCTGATATTGAACTTCAGTTTTTTGTTGTTGTTGTGGGGTTTGTTTGTTTGTTTGTTTTTAAGTAAAAAAAGTTTTGCTTGAACAAATACTCTGACTCTGATGTACCTTAAAGACCGTTCGGCTTTGGAAGTAATCAGCTCTGAACAAGAAGCGTTTTTGTGGCCAGACTTGCACAGCAAAGTGGTTGATCGTAACTAATTCTCAGAAGGGAAGTGCTTTGTAGTTTTTAAAGCAAAGTTAAATATAACAATACACAAGGTTTGTCATGTCCCAGTTCTATGTAAATAAGCCTATGATATTCTTTGGTAAAGCCCACAAATGCAACCAGCCCCACGTTACCTAGTTTTTGCACAGCTCTGTTTTCTTTCAAGTGCAGTCTTGTTGAGGAGAAGCGCAGGGGTGAGCGCTGGGTGTGCGGCAGTGGGTTGGAGTTCCATTTCTTGTTCTGCCACAGTCTTGTTGCTTCTCTCATAAACTCTGTGAGGGAGGGAGGCATAACAACCCCAATGGGGAAACTTTCAGCTGTCTCAGTCGGTGTGCTGCTGTCTATTGTATACTGATATATATTTTATACCTAATTGATTTTAACTAAATACTGAAAAACATCTTCTGTGTAGTATGCAGGATAAATACATTTAATTGTAGTCAAGCAGAAGGGACTTTTGGTTTCTGCAGCTAAGTCACCATCTGGACAGGGTGAGCAAGAGGTACAGAGTGCATCACACGTGTCCTTTCTGCGTCCCCACTCTGCCTTGCATCTGGAAATCTGGTCTCTAGCAGCAGTGACCTCATGGAAGGGCAGCCTACGTGTTTTGTGGCTTCTGTTTCTGGCAGCTGGGCCCCAGCCCAGCAGTGCAATGTCTGGGGGTTTTCAGCTCTGCTCAGAGATGGCATCCTCTCAGGATTGCTTAAAAAAAGGGACTTAGTGTCACATGTATGTGAAATAATTAATGAAACGTTTTCCAGAGGCCGTGAGTATTGCTGGGAAGTCCCTAAGCAAAGAAGGATTCAATCATTTTTCACAGTTACTAAATGTGAACTGAAAATCCATATTTGTCCATCTGTTGTCTCTCTTACTCGTAGACTAAATGACTGTGTAAATCTTCCCTGCATGTAGGCTTTGGTAGTACAAAAGAGGGGAGCCCTACAACCCATGTTTATGAGGGACCATCATTATTTATTGAAGCCAAAGTATTTTAACTGTGCTGTACCCTAAACTATCCAGATGAAACAGGAGAAAGTTGGGAATCCTATGAAGTTTGCACCTGTCTTTGTGGTGCGTGCCTTTCTTCTAGAATTGCACACATAAGAAGTCATAGGGGGAACCAATATGTAGGCTGTATAAGAAAAATGCAGTCAATAAAAGCCAGCTGATTGTCACATACGGCTTGGGTACTTCGATGTACGGAGGAAACAGGTAACTGTTTAGTCTGAAGATATGAAACGGATCCTCATGGGCTATCAACCATGGATGCTACAGGGTGCTTCATGACTGTAGAAAGCAGTGGTTTGTCATACGAACCTGGTCAGATGCTGTGGGCCTTCCTGTGGAAATCATGTACCATTCTGTAAGGAAAGAGACAGTGAGGTGTGAGATGACACCAAGTCAGACGTCAGTCCTTGGTTGTCTTCAGTAGATTCCATTGTAACTGAGAGTAGTCTGGTCTGCTGGAGTGTGGTGGTGGTTGTTTGCTTTCCACAGAGAAAATGAGTGTGCCTGATCTCATAGAATCACAGAATGGCTTAGGTTGGAAGGGACCTCAAAAGACCATCTAGTTCACACCCCCTGCTGCTGGCAGGGTTGCCAACCACTGAATCAGTCTTCCCAGGGCCCTATCCAACCTGGCCTTGAATGTCTCTGGAGACAGAGGATTATTTTAACCTGAGGATTAACTCAAAGTACCCCCAGACCTCCTCTTGTGGGTTTTTGCTGTCTTGCCAGAGTTGTGTACAGAGAGCAAGCACTGCTGGTGGGCCTGGCCTCTTGCTGGCCTGTTGCAAACTGGGGAAGTCAGCCCGTTGTGGGGATCATCCGGAGACCACTTCTCTTCATGGTCTCCTGCTTGGTCCTGACAAGCCAGCTCAGCCAGGAGCTTCTCTTTTAAACAAAAAAAAAAGGCTTCATTGGTGCAATGTCCACTGGTCCAAGAGGGGACTGCTGCTCTGCTGTGTCTGTGCCTGCAGGTAGAAGTGCCCAACTTGAAAGGCTGTCTCAGGGTCCCACTTGCCTTCCTGCAAGCCTGTCCTGCAGCAGTCCTTTTGTAACTTGTTGTGAGGACCTTTCTTCTTCCAAAAGAATCCAAGCTTTTAATTCTATGTCCGCATCTCTTTGCTGAAAATGCAGGAGGAGCAGAAGGGAAGTAGAGGAAGCACTGTAGAGAGTTGGACTGTAGTATCGGGGAAGGCATGGATGTAACTAAGAATTAGGATGTTATGACCTTTTCTATCAAAAATTTCAGAGACTGAAGCAAGTTTGTTCAGAACAAGCTTGTTCCTGGAAATCTGAATGGTACTTTTGCTTGTAAATAATGCTTTAGCTGATAGTATTAGTAGTGTATGAAGGAGAGTTGGGTTATAGCTGTTCCTGTGCATGTGTGTTGACTGTATGAATAACCGGGAAATGCAAGCAGTAATAATCCTGTTTCTTTTGCCTTTGTGAGACAAAACTGCTGTTTTGTCATTCTGGCTAATTTGCTTTTCTTTATTTTTATTGTCAGATAGACACAATTTCACTGGAAATCAGGACGCTGTATCCTTCAGTACCTGAAGATGCAGAACAAAAAGCAGAAAATCTCTTCGTTAAAGAGGTAAATGCCTGAAGTATTTATCTTTGTTTTAGTGTTGTTGAGGTGTTTTGGAGCAGATTTGAATTTTGGAAACAAGAAGATGAGGAGGCGTTAATAGCATGGCTGTGGTGCTAGTTCTGAGATAGCACCTTTGCAATTTTTCTGGATACTGCTGAATTTACTCCTCATTCTACTGTTCTCCAACTTAATTTCCTGTCACTGCTTTGTCCTTTGGTATTGGCATTTTCACATGAATGTTACCATTGTGTCCTGAGTAGTTAGAGCTTAGAAAATATTGATGCCTTTTTAAAGATGTAAATATTTGTCATGATTTCAGACTGTTAAGAGTTATTACAATGTATGTGTCTTGTTTGAGGTGTATATTGTCATTATCTGAGGAAGTGGACAGTGTGAAGTGTGTCTAGAAGCTTGTATTTATCGCCAGTATACAAAAGCAGTTCTGCCTCTCTATTATAATGTCAAACTTCTTGCATGACAGTTAGAATCTCACTAGCTGTGGTTACTTACTATCTCTTTTTTTAGAAAATGTAGTTACGTTTGTTCCATACCTTAGCTCAGATCAAAAGAAAATATTCTGCTTGCTCTCTTGCTACCTCTGGGATATTTTGGCTTGTCACTGATTTTTATTACTTTGAAGGACATGGAAGACATTGGTTGTGCTGTTCAAAGGAATTTACTTCAGCCACCCCTCAGAACCTTCTCCTTTCACTGTAAATGTGATGCATAGCCTGTCCTTTGCATTAGCAGTATATATTTATAGATTCAAATTTTCAACCCTGCTTCTATGAAGAATTTAATTGCAAACACTTTAATAATTAGCCTGTAATGTATGTGTTCTTTGCCTTTTTTTTTTTTTTTTTTTTTTTTCACAGATGTGTTTTTGCACACCTGACTTTCTACTTCAAATAAGTACAGGCTATTTCATTTGTAGTCTAGTTTGCAAGATAATTTGCAGTGGAAAGTCAGTTGGAGGGAAGCACAGTAGGTTATAAAAAAAAGAATATTAGAAATATAGCTGTTGAATTCTATTCAATATGACGTTTTACAGGCTCTATTTCTACCCAGCAGCAGGTCTAGAAAGAGCAGAAATAACTTAATGCCAGCTCAAATAGCCTGAACCTCACCATCTTTTGTAATGACAGGAGGGTTAAAAGATTACACAACTTATGGAATTATCTGTCTTTCCAGAATTCTCTTTGCCCTTTCAACACTTTGGGGTCTGCTTTTTATTTTAAGGCTCTTAAAGTAGCAAGTCCAGCACTGTCCTAGTTGCTTTACAGGGAAAGTGGTGATGACAGTGACCACCTGGTAAAATACATATGGAGCAGCTCTGTTACCTTTCTCTTCAATATCAGTAAACCAAACCTGGGGGCAAATAGAGGGAAAAAAAACCAGTACTAAAGGACTAAGACTGTGCATGGAAACATGGCAGGATAAGACCTTACTTTATAGTAACGTGTATGTTCCAGATTGCCACAAAGCCAAGAGCAATACATAAAACAAATTAAGCTCCAGGCTTCCAGTCCAAAATTAAGTAGAACTGAGCATGAGGTGCTGTGAAGATCTACGATTGTAGTCTGCTGCAGTGATTGGAGCAATCTGTACTGACCCAGCAGCACAGTCTGTGTTCCTCCTGGTGCTCAGCAGCTCTGCATAACTGTGCAGGACTGGGGTTCATGACCTTCACTTCTCTTTTTAGAGTTGTGAAAAAGCCAACACTTTACAAAGGGAAGGAATTATCTCCTCTTTCAGATATACTGGGTCTCATGAACCCAGAATAAAATGGCTGTCCATCTGTTTGCAGAAATTTTTTCCACTGGCTAGTTCAGTGCTTTTAGTACTGGGTTCAAATCCCTTAGCAAACAAACAAACAAAAATAATGAAGAAAAACGTTCTTGCACAGTAAATCATTGAGTGATAATGGCTCTTTTGATTATTCACTGCTGTTTACTTGGGCTTTAAGTGGTTTTAAAATTCCTATTACTTGCAAGATTATTGTCACTTCTCACCTGGAAAGGAAGCATCAGGCCTCCTGTAGGGCTTTGTTTTAGGGGCAGTGGATATTAAGGCATCCAGCACCCTGTGGACGTTGCAGGTCTGTGCAGGAGTGAGAAGATCCTTGGGATCTGCCCCAGGCATTGCCTTGGAGCTGAGACCACTGCCACACACTTATGCCAGGCACCAATCCCACATACTGATGTGCTGTTAGCTGACAGTGGTGGTGTACGTTAACGTGTTTCAGGGTGTGGGTGTTCACGTAAAATGTTAAGATGTTTCATCTCTCCCACCCTTTTTACCAAGCTCCAAGGAAGCCCACGCCAAAGCAAGATATTCTACTATGCTCAATTCTTCACTGGGCAGAGAAAAAACTAGTAACAGATTTTGAAAATGAGTGAAATATAGGGATGCACTGTAAATAAGTTGTGTAATGTTCTTTTTTCTGCTGAAATTGTAAAATGAAGATATAAAAAAAAAAAGTAATAACTAAACAGACTTTGTGAAACTAAGTATTTTCTGTAGGATGCAAAGAGAATATTTGCATTTTGACCAATGAACATTTGAGTACCTTTATTTATTTACACTTCTTAAGCATATTCTAAATAAAATACTTTATGAATCTATTGTTCCTGAAGCTTAAATACTCTTAGGATATTTTCCTTATGGTTTTTTCCACCTTTTGTAGGCAGGAGCAGTTTGAGTAACTGAGGTCCCAGGAAAAGTTAATTTTCCAGAGTTCTTTAAGCCAGAATAAAATTGTCTTCAGTATTTGTTTTCCAAGTATTCCTAACTTCCCTGAATGCTTTACTGTACCATTCTGTTTCTTCCTGAATTGGGAATTTTCTCACTCCTCACAGGATCTGCTACATGTGTTCATGCCAGCCAGGGTTACCTGCATGGTCTGTAATTTCATTCGCTCCATGTGAGAGAGTATAATTCTTTTTCTTTTAGGTGATGAGAGTATGCCTAATATAGTCTTTCCAAATTCTTGTGTTTTTAAATATGCATATTAAATGGCAATCAGTTATTTGTTTCATATTTCATTTTGAAATGTGAGGTGACAGTGAGTTTTGCAATTCAAAGTTATACTTGGTTCGAGTAACATAAGCTATCTTTTTTAATCCTGTATTGTTTTGCAGCAGGTCAGTGTGTGTGGAGTGTGTGTACACACAGATGCACACACAAACTGTGCATATCTGTGTGAATAAAATTATAGAGATTATTTAGAAAGTAAATACTAGTTGTCATCTGTCCTTTCTTAAACCAGCTTGAGCCAGATGCTACCTCCAGAAGTGATAGTTTTTGGGAATTATGTTTGCAGAGGTGGATGAGGAGGAGTGTGCTGGGCGCTGTGCGGGGCAGGAGGGGAATGGAGAATCTTACTGAAGGAGCTTCTCCTCCTTGTGCAGTGTAATTGTGGAAAGTAAGCCCAGAGGGGCCTTTGAGAAGCTGTCTTCCTTACCGTGTATGCCAGTTACTGCCTGACCCATCCTTATTGCTTCATCAGTCTGCTCTGGTGGCAGTGTCTGCTTGGGAGGGCTCCTCTGGTGACGTGCTGGGCAGAGAGCTGTCTGCTCTTCCACCTACAGGTGACTAGTGACTTTATATCTGATATCAACACGCGGGGTTCTGGCTTATGGGAGTGACTCCTAACAGTGAGGATTGGGGTAACAAACTTCCACTTTGAGCTCCAGGCAATCAAGAGCTTTTCTGCTCCCTGGCTGCTTCTCAGTTATGGGTTAATTGTAGTCCTTGTGCTTCATCCTTGGAGCAGGGGACAGTGCTGGCTGAAAAGCACTACACCACAAGGAAATAATAGTGTAACAATGCTGAAATTTCATTTCCTGCCTAGATTTTGTAGGTATGAAAGATGGAGTTGTCAGTGGTGTGAAGTTTTTTAGAACCCTTGTCATTCACCTGGCAGCTCTTTCTGTGCTGGATTTTGTGTTTTTTTCTCCACAGGATTTGTAAGTCATTACTAAACATGAGGTTTATTAATCATAGTGTTAAAAGAGCCACAGCCTTCCTTCTGGAAGTGGTGTGTGTCAGTGCAGTTGTTTTTTCAGGCTTTTAATTCAGTCTTGTGCTCATTGCACTTACATGTCTCAAAGCCAAATTAACATGGGAGCTCCTGCTGGGTAAATGTCACAAACAGTTTCATTGGCACTAGACTTCACTATGTATGTCAGCCTTGTTAGTTCAGAAATAGCTTCCAAAGCCCTAAGATGAAGGCTCCTGTCGCTAGCAGCTGGCCATGAGGCTGCTGTGCTTGCGGGCAGAAGGGAGTGGGATTTTAGCCAGAGCTGTCCCAGCACCTTCCACTTTTCCACTGACCCTTGAGTCACTTCAGCAAGGGGCAGTGGGGACAGCGCTGGGAGCAGTGCTGCATGTCACTGGTCACAGGGCAGGGTGAGGAGCATGCCCTGCAGCTTCCCTTTCCCTTTCAGCCCTGTGGCTGCTTCCAGCTCTAGAGACTTTCTGCTTTCAGTTTCCAAGCCCTTCCTCTTCGACATCTCCTGCTTCTTGCTTTGCTTTGCAGTGCATGCAAGGAGGCAGGATGGCACTTTGCATGCAGTTTCACTGCAGTTGTTCCCCAAAGAGCTGTTGTCATACGTGTGGCTGCACACCTAGAGCTTAGACAGAACGCAGGCTGGGAAAGAAAGGAGCTCCAGGTGCTTTCAAAAGTATCAAGGTGTTTTCTTCAGTCATATTTCTCTCATTTCTGTTCTTTTTTCTTTTTCCTCCAAAATGTTCAGTGCAAGTCTTTATTAAGTGGCTCTTTCACTGTGGTAGGCATCATGTTGTCATCACCAGAACCAGAGCTAAGAAGATGCATGTGAAAGAATTTTGTAGGGTGGTCTGTCTCTGAAAGAAAAGATTGGGCTAGCTGGGCAAGAGAAAACCAAAACAATAGAAAAGAAGAAATGAATTGGATAGGTCCCCTGGGAATGGGCCACACAGCCTGCCTGGTCAACAGCAGAATAGGAAAATTCATGCAGACATACAGCCAGCCCTCCCACATCCCAAAGCTTCCAACTCTCTGCCTGTATTTTTCCTCACCCACAGTCCCCTTGAGCTGAACAGCTGTGCATTGGTGCCTTTGCTGTGTGCCAAGAGCAGTGGGATCCTCAGTTTAACCTCTGCATCCAGAAAAGCTTTTCTTGCTCCTGACAGGTATTTTCCCTCACTACTAAAATTGGGTTTCCAGTAATTTCCAGTGGAAAAAAAAAAATCTTTAAAAGTCAGTTTAGTCTCCAGAAGTATTCGATTTTTCAGTTGGGGTATTCTGAATAGAAAATGCTGTGATCTTGTATTAATTTATTCCTTTTTTAAAGCCTTGATCTAATTTATGATGGCTAGGCACAACAAGCTAGTTACAGAACTTTGGTAGCTGTTGCACTGGATTGCCTTGCCTTTTGTGGATTTTCTGAATGATGCTTGAATGCGTTTTTTGTCCCCTTTGAATTTTTATCTCCATTAGCTTTTTATTGGAGAAGCACAATAAACCTTTATGGTTACAAGTTAAAACACTGTGACCTGCTCGATATGGTATTCCCAACTATGTTTTGAGCACATCAGCCTATAATGTTTCCAATAAAAGGCTGTGTTGAGACCGCTCTGCGGGCACTAATTGCATCTACTTGGTAGAATAGTTAGTGATGAAAGTACCACAGGGAAAAAGGCACCCTTTCTGTAGAAAGCTCAATTATTTCACGTTCACCAAGCAAAAAGAGAATGAAGCACGAACTGAAGAGTCCATGCTTCTCCTCACAAGGCGCAGTGAATGAGTTTTTCATTGACTCTTGTACAGCAGACTATGTGTTGCCCCTGTAAGGCTATTCTTATAAGCTAGGTGACTAGCAAATAGTTTAAATAAAAACTTTGGTCACACAAACAGTAGAGTGACAAAGGCACTTCTTGGACAGTCATAAGAAAAAGCTGTTAGGAGCTGTTAGAAGCATGGTTGTTGTATGTAGCCCACAGATTTCTCTTTGTAGGGTCAACAGTCAGTTGGTTACAGTATCAGAATAGTATGTTCATTCTCAGATAATCTGTAGTTCTTTTCTTATTTCATACTGTTTAGTGGGCATACTTTTTCAGACCTGAGATGCAGAATATAAAATGACAGCTTATATCAGTGCAGAAAGAGACCTTGGTTTCAGATGGAATCCCTTTACTGCAGGGTGCATGTGGCTGTGTTGAAGTATTCTGTTCCGTTTCAGTGTCAAGAGAACTGCCTACTACTGTTCATCTAGTTCTTCACCTTCCTTTCCATACTCTTCTGCAACATTTTTATTTGTTTAGGTTGTGGTCATATGCAAGATCACTTCCTAAAGTCATCTGTGACTACAGTATCTGCATGTTTTACACAGGTCTTTAAAGGAAACTTGGAAAGCCAGCACTGAGTAATTTTAAAAACAACTTTTAGGCTTTTAGCTCATCTCAAACTGCAGCAGCAGTCTGACAGTCCACTCTCTGTCCCCTTGGGGCAATCTGTGCAAGCAGTGACTCCCATGGGAGCATGAGGAGAGACTGGCAAGAAAGGGAGGGTTTACTCCGAGTTGGAGTGACCAATCTTGTCCCTTTGTTGCCTCTTCTCCCACTTTTTCTGCATAACTTTTTGTGTTCTAATCTCTTTGATCTATTCTTTATTCTGTTCTTTGTCTCCTATAGCCTCATCCTTCCCATGTCTTTTCTGCTCTCACCTGAGATTACATAACCTTTTATGCTGCTGCTTCTTTCTCTACTGTGAATCCCCAAATTTTCATTCTTGACAACCTTCCCTGTTGTTTCTTCCCTGTCATCTTCAGCAGCAGTTTCTGCTGCTAGGTTTTAGGCCTCTCTTTTTCCTTCCTGTCCATCTTGCATGTGCTGGTGTAAATGTTCAAGTGAAGTATGGGAAGAAAATATGATATTAGGGGAAAATTTTCAGCGTTCTGTACAGTTACCAATTTTCGTTTTACATTCTGTAGCAAGGATTGCTGGAAATTCTGACGTGATATTATTTTTCTTGCTATCAATGTGTATATTTTCAATAAATGTGTTTTGCGCATCTTGTTTCATCTAACAGTGTCATGTTTGATGGCATTGATAAAAGTTCTGTATGGAGTAAATCACAGAGTTAACCTGGTGGTTGTTTTTTTTCACAGCATAGTAGAACTACACTATTTGTGCACATCTGCTTTCCTTATTTAAGGAATATCTGTACATTAAGAACAATTTCAGAAAAGATGCAAAACCAGCTAAAAGATTTTCTTAGAAAATAAAAGCTGCAGGGAGATGATGAGCTGACTGAGCAAATCCAGTGTGATGGGGAAAATGAGACCCTGGTGATAAATAATAACCCTGTTAATATATTCCTGAATGTTAAGAGAATGAAGATCAGTCCCTACGGGTAGAACAAGAAGTAGAGGGCTTGTGCTGCAACAGTGGGGAATAAAGAGTGAGGCAAATGCATTTACAAATGGAAGTCATAGACAGTGAAAAGGGTACAGACAAATGTGTAATGTCCATGGAGCAAGTCAGGCGTAAACTGCATAGTGTCTCTTGAGCTCTGGTGGTGTAAATTAATCATGTCGACTTGAGTAGGTGATGAGAACTAGGAAAGCATGTTAAGTTGTTTTCAGCCTCCCCCACTCTGTCTTGTATGATTTAATTCATGTGACTTAAAAGAGAAACTGCTTCAAAATGTGGAAACGTGACACTCACTTTCTTTTGAGAACTCTGTGCTCTTCTATGAAAGAGAGGAATAGGTTCTTCTCTTTATCTCTTCTCTAGCCTTTTCTGAGCCTAAACAGTTGTAGTAGAATTAGTCACAGAATAGCTCGAGTTGGAAAAGACCCGTGAGAATAATTGTATCCAACTCCTGGCTCTACAGCCATTAGCAAGATACAATATAAGCATTTGACATATTAAGGTAGTTTGGGGACAAGACAATATAAAAAGCCATTTACCTGTCTGAATACTGACTGTGTAGTTTAGGTGTGAACTGATCATTCCTGTAAATATCCATCCATTTGCTATTTGGGTTTGGGGTCACTGGAAGAACACATTGGTTTGCCACATGCAAGAGTCCGTAGGACTCTGACCGTTTATCTTTTTGGGATATCAGTTCCTTGTTAAATTTAGTAATTCTTGTTACTATTGTTTTCTCTTTAGGCTTGTAAATATTACAGTTCCCAGTGGCACGTTGTGAACTACAAATATGAACAGTATTCAGAAGACTTTCGACATTTACCACAGTAAGATCTAGCATAAGTTATTTATCTTTTTCTCTTAGGTTTGTGTCATTTTGCTGAGTAGTGTCCTTATTTGTACTTTCCTTTGTCTTGTATTCTGTACTTGTTTTACTGTATTTCTAGTGGCTTGCATTTTTAAAAAGGGGAAGAAAAGGTCTTCTAGCAAAAGTTCAAGGCTCTGCAGAATTCAGTAGTATCAACAAACCCTGTTAGTGCTGACTCAAACCTTAAGAGCGTATTTGCGTATTCAAAGCACAGTTGATACAGAAAGCTAGCTTTCTGTTTTCCTTAATAATGTATAAATGTCATTCACTTTTAGCTGGGATTAATTCTCCTTTTTAGTTACTCTGTGTCAGAGGAGTAAAATTTTGCTTAGGGGTTCATAGCTGTGTAGTGTAGAAGGTGTGTGTGCACTGAGTATGTACGTGTACTGGTACGACACATGGGGCTGCAGGAATGCGCAGCTGTCTGGGTAAGCAAACATCCCATCCATGCTTGGATGGAGTGCATTAAATCAGTGTAAAGGGAGTAGGAGGAACGCGTTCCCTGATGGGAGAGCAAAGAAATTGGAATAGGAAATTGGTGCTTATTCCTTCTTGCCTGTATTCTTACGCATGCTCCCAGTTCTGGGAGGTTTGTATCCCACACCCTGGGGAGTGTTTTACAGAGTAGTGAATTAACTCACTGAATAACCAAGCAAGCAATGTTACCACCTTTTTTCTTGGAATTTGAGGCACAAAAATAATGACAGTGGATGAAAAAGGTGGTTACGCACAGATGACACCAAACACAGGAACAGGTGTTCTGGACTTGGCTTGGATGCAAACTAGTATT